>OW051464.1:0-635120 GCA_932521415.1 Oscheius sp. DF5120
GATTAACAAACAATTTATATGTACATATATGCGGAAGATAAGAATGTCCCAATTTGCATTTTCTTTATATCTCTTGAAATAAGTTGCTGAATACCATAAAATTAAGTGTTAATAATAGAAAATTGATATATTAAACAAATAGAAGAGAAACTTTATTTATAACGATTAACAAACAATTTATATGTACATATATGCGGAAGATGAAAATGTCCCAATTTGAATTTTCTTTATATCTCTTGAAATAAGTTGCTGAATACCATAAAATTAAGTGTTAATAATAGAAAATTGATATATTAAACAAATAGAAGAGAAACTTTATTTATAACGATTAACAAACAATTTATATGTACATATATGCGGAAGATAAGAATGTCCCAATTTGCATTTTCTTTATATCTCTTGAAATAAGTTGCTGAATACCATAAAATTAAGTGTTAATAATAGAAAATTGATATATTAAACAAATAGAAGAGAAACTTTATTTATAACGATTAACAAACAATTTATATGTACATATATGCGGAAGATAAGAATGTCCCAATTTGCATTTTCTTTATATCTCTTGAAATAAGTTGCTGAATACCATAAAATTAAGTGTTAATAATAGAAAATTGATATATTAAACAAATAGAAGAGAAACTTTATTTATAACGATTAACAAACAATTTATATGTACATATATGCGGAAGATGAAAATGTCCCAATTTGCATTTTCTTTATATCTCTTGAAATAGGTTGCTGAATACCATAAAATTAAGTGTTAATAATAGAAAATTGATATATTAAACAAATAGAAGAGAAACTTTATTTATAACGATTAACAAACAATTTATATGTACATATATGCGGAAGATGAAAATGTCCCAATTTGCATTTCCTTTATATCTCTTGAAATAGGTTGCTGAATACCATAAAATTAAGTGTTAATAATAGAAAATTGATATATTAAACAATTAGAAGAGAAACTTTATTTATAACGATTAACAAACAATTTATATGTACATATATGCGGAAGATGAAAATGTCCCAATTTGCATTTCCTTTATATCTCTTGAAATAGGTTGCTGAATACCATAAAATTAAGTGTTAATAATAGAAAATTGATATATTAAACAATTAGAAGAGAAACTTTATTTATAACGATTAACAAACAATTTATATGTACATATATGCGGAAGATGAAAATGTCCCAATTTGTATTTTCTTTATATCTCTTGAAATAAGTTGCTGAATACCATAAAATTAAGTGTTAATAATAGAAAATTGATATATTAAACAAATAGAAGAGAAACTTTATTTATAACGATTAACAAACAATTTATATGTACATATATGCGGAAGATGAAATGTCCCAATTTGCATTTCCTTTATATCTCTTGAAATAAGTTGCTGAATACCATAAAATTAAGTGTTAATAATAGAAAATTGATATATTAAACAAATAGAAGAGAAACTTTATTTATAACGATTAACAAACAATTTATATGTACATATATGCGGAAGATGAAAATGTCCCAATTTGCATTTCCTTTATATCTCTTGAAATAGGTTGCTGAATACCATAAAATTAAGTGTTAATAATAGAAAATTGATATATTAAACAAATAGAAGAGAAACTTTATTTATAACGATTAACAAACAATTTATATGTACATATATGCGGAAGATAAGAATGTCTCAATTTGCATTTTCTTTATATCTCTTGAAATAAGTTGCTGAATACCATAAAATTAAGTGTTAATAATAGAAAATTGATATATTAAACAAATAGAAGAGAAACTTTATTTATAACGATTAACAAACAATTTATATGTACATATATGCGGAAGATGAAAATGTCCCAATTTGTATTTTCTTTATATCTCTTGAAATAAGTTGCTGAATACCATAAAATTAAGTGTTAATAATAGAAAATTGATATATTAAACAAATAGAAGAGAAACTTTATTTATAACGATTAACAAACAATTTATATGTACATATATGCGGAAGATAAGAATGTCCCAATTTGCATTTTCTTTATATCTCTTGAAATAAGTTGCTGAATACCATAAATTAAGTGTTAATAATAGAAAATTGATATATTAAACAAATAGAAGAGAAACTTTATTTATAACGATTAACAAACAATTTATATGTACATATATGCGGAAGATGAAAATGTCCCAATTTGCATTTCCTTTATATCTCTTGAAATAGGTTGCTGAATACCATAAAATTAAGTGTTAATAATAGAAAATTGATATATTAAACAAATAGAAGAGATACTTTATTTATAACGATTAACAAACAATTTATATGTACATATATGCGGAAGATGAAAATGTCCAATTTGAATTTTCTTTATATCTCTTGAAATAAGTTGCTGAATACCATAAAATTAAGTGTTAATAATAGAAAATTGATATATTAAACAAATAGAAGAGAAACTTTATTTATAACGATTAACAAACAATTTATATGTACATATATGCGGAAGATAAGAATGTCCCAATTTGCATTTTCTTTATATCTCTTGAAATAAGTTGCTGAATACCATAAAATTAAGTGTTAATAATAGAAAATTGATATATTAAACAAATAGAAGAGAAACTTTATTTATAACGATTAACAAACAATTTATATGTACATATATGCGGAAGATAAGAATGTCCCAATTTGCATTTTCTTTATATCTCTTGAAATAAGTTGCTGAATACCATAAAATTAAGTGTTAATAATAGAAAATTGATATATTAAACAAATAGAAGAGAAACTTTATTTATAACGATTAACAAACAATTTATATGTACATATATGCGGAAGATGAAAATGTCCCAATTTGAATTTTCTTTATATCTCTTGAAATAAGTTGCTGAATACCATAAAATTAAGTGTTAATAATAGAAAATTGATATATTAAACAAATAGAAGAGAAACTTTATTTATAACGATTAACAAACAATTTATATGTACATATATGCGGAAGATAAGAATGTCCCAATTTGCATTTTCTTTATATCTCTTGAAATAAGTTGCTGAATACCATAAAATTAAGTGTTAATAATAGAAAATTGATATATTAAACAAATAGAAGAGAAACTTTATTTATAACGATTAACAAACAATTTATATGTACATATATGCGGAAGATAAGAATGTCCCAATTTGCATTTTCTTTATATCTCTTGAAATAAGTTGCTGAATACCATAAAATTAAGTGTTAATAATAGAAAATTGATATATTAAACAAATAGAAGAGAAACTTTATTTATAACGATTAACAAACAATTTATATGTACATATATGCGGAAGATGAAAATGTCCCAATTTGCATTTTCTTTATATCTCTTGAAATAGGTTGCTGAATACCATAAAATTAAGTGTTAATAATAGAAAATTGATATATTAAACAAATAGAAGAGAAACTTTATTTATAACGATTAACAAACAATTTATATGTACATATATGCGGAAGATGAAAATGTCCCAATTTGCATTTCCTTTATATCTCTTGAAATAGGTTGCTGAATACCATAAAATTAAGTGTTAATAATAGAAAATTGATATATTAAACAATTAGAAGAGAAACTTTATTTATAACGATTAACAAACAATTTATATGTACATATATGCGGAAGATGAAAATGTCCCAATTTGCATTTCCTTTATATCTCTTGAAATAGGTTGCTGAATACCATAAAATTAAGTGTTAATAATAGAAAATTGATATATTAAACAATTAGAAGAGAAACTTTATTTATAACGATTAACAAACAATTTATATGTACATATATGCGGAAGATGAAAATGTCCCAATTTGTATTTTCTTTATATCTCTTGAAATAAGTTGCTGAATACCATAAAATTAAGTGTTAATAATAGAAAATTGATATATTAAACAAATAGAAGAGAAACTTTATTTATAACGATTAACAAACAATTTATATGTACATATATGCGGAAGATGAAAATGTCCCAATTTGCATTTCCTTTATATCTCTTGAAATAAGTTGCTGAATACCATAAAATTAAGTGTTAATAATAGAAAATTGATATATTAAACAAATAGAAGAGAAACTTTATTTATAACGATTAACAAACAATTTATATGTACATATATGCGGAAGATGAAAATGTCCCAATTTGCATTTCCTTTATATCTCTTGAAATAGGTTGCTGAATACCATAAAATTAAGTGTTAATAATAGAAAATTGATATATTAAACAAATAGAAGAGAAACTTTATTTATAACGATTAACAAACAATTTATATGTACATATATGCGGAAGATAAGAATGTCTCAATTTGCATTTTCTTTATATCTCTTGAAATAAGTTGCTGAATACCATAAAATTAAGTGTTAATAATAGAAAATTGATATATTAAACAAATAGAAGAGAAACTTTATTTATAACGATTAACAAACAATTTATATGTACATATATGCGGAAGATGAAAATGTCCCAATTTGTATTTTCTTTATATCTCTTGAAATAAGTTGCTGAATACCATAAAATTAAGTGTTAATAATAGAAAATTGATATATTAAACAAATAGAAGAGAAACTTTATTTATAACGATTAACAAACAATTTATATGTACATATATGCGGAAGATAAGAATGTCCCAATTTGCATTTTCTTTATATCTCTTGAAATAAGTTGCTGAATACCATAAAATTAAGTGTTAATAATAGAAAATTGATATATTAAACAAATAGAAGAGAAACTTTATTTATAACGATTAACAAACAATTTATATGTACATATATGCGGAAGATGAAAATGTCCCAATTTGTATTTTCTTTATATCTCTTGAAATAAGTTGCTGAATACCATAAAATTAAGTGTTAATAATAGAAAATTGATATATTAAACAATTAGAAGAGAAACTTTATTTATAACGATTAACAAACAATTTATATGTACATATATGCGGAAGATGAAAATGTCCCAATTTGCATTTCCTTTATATCTCTTGAAATAGGTTGCTGAATACCATAAAATTAAGTGTTAATAATAGAAAATTGATATATTAAACAATTAGAAGAGAAACTTTATTTATAACGATTAACAAACAATTTATATGTACATATATGCGGAAGATGAAAATGTCCCAATTTGTATTTTCTTTATATCTCTTGAAATAAGTTGCTGAATACCATAAAATTAAGTGTTAATAATAGAAAATTGATATATTAAACAAATAGAAGAGAAACTTTATTTATAACGATTAACAAACAATTTATATGTACATATATGCGGAAGATGAAAATGTCCCAATTTGCATTTCCTTTATATCTCTTGAAATAAGTTGCTGAATACCATAAATTAAGTGTTAATAATAGAAAATTGATATATTAAACAAATAGAAGAGAAACTTTATTTATAACGATTAACAAACAATTTATATGTACATATATGCGGAAGATGAAAATGTCCCAATTTGCATTTCCTTTATATCTCTTGAAATAGGTTGCTGAATACCATAAAATTAAGTGTTAATAATAGAAAATTGATATATTAAAACAAATAGAAGAGAAACTTTATTTATAACGATTAACAAACAATTTATATGTACATATATGCGGAAGATAAGAATGTCTCAATTTGCATTTTCTTTATATCTCTTGAAATAAGTTGCTGAATACCATAAAATTAAGTGTTAATAATAGAAAATTGATATATTAAACAAATAGAAGAGAAACTTTATTTATAACGATTAACAAACAATTTATATGTACATATATGCGGAAGATGAAAATGTCCCAATTTGTATTTTCTTTATATCTCTTGAAATAAGTTGCTGAATACCATAAAATTAAGTGTTAATAATAGAAAATTGATATATTAAACAAATAGAAGAGAAACTTTATTTATAACGATTAACAAACAATTTATATGTACATATATGCGGAAGATAAGAATGTCCCAATTTGCATTTTCTTTATATCTCTTGAAATAAGTTGCTGAATACCATAAAATTAAGTGTTAATAATAGAAAATTGATATATTAAACAAATAGAAGAGAAACTTTATTTATAACGATTAACAAACAATTTATATGTACATATATGCGGAAGATGAAAATGTCCCAATTTGTATTTTCTTTATATCTCTTGAAATAAGTTGCTGAATACCATAAAATTAAGTGTTAATAATAGAAAATTGATATATTAAACAAATAGAAGAGAAACTTTATTTATAACGATTAACAAACAATTTATATGTACATATATGCGGAAGATGAAAATGTCCCAATTTGCATTTCCTTTATATCTCTTGAAATAGGTTGCTGAATACCATAAAATTAAGTGTTAATAATAGAAAATTGATATATTAAACAAATAGAAGAGAAACTTTATTTATAACGATTAACAAACAATTTATATGTACATATATGCGGAAGATAAGAATGTCTCAATTTGCATTTTCTTTATATCTCTTGAAATAAGTTGCTGAATACCATAAAATTAAGTGTTAATAATAGAAAATTGATATATTAAACAAATAGAAGAGAAACTTTATTTATAACGATTAACAAACAATTTATATGTACATATATGCGGAAGATGAAAATGTCCCAATTTGCATTTCCTTTATATCTCTTGAAATAGGCTGAAATACCATAAAAATTAAGTGTTAATAATAGAAAATTGATATATTAAACAAATAGAAGAGTAACTTTATTATATAACGATTAACAAACAATTTATATGTACATATATGCGGAAGATAAGAATGTCCCAATTTGCATTTTCTTTATATCTCTTGAAATAAGTTGCTGAATACCATAAAATTAAGTGTTAATAATAGAAAATTGATATATTAAACAAATAGAAGAGAAACTTTATTTATAACGATTAACAAACAATTTATATGTACATATATGCGGAAGATAAGAATGTCCCAATTTGCATTTTCTTTATATCTCTTGAAATAAGTTGCTGAATACCATAAAATTAAGTGTTAATAATAGAAAATTGATATATTAAACAAATAGAAGAGAAACTTTATTTATAACGATTAACAAACAATTTATATGTACATATATGCGGAAGATGAAAATGTCCCAATTTGCATTTCCTTTATATCTCTTGAAATAGGTTGCTGAATACCATAAAATTAAGTGTTAATAATAGAAAATTGATATATTAAACAATAGAAGAGAAACTTTATTTATAACGATTAACAAACAATTTATATGTACATATATGCGGAAGATAAGAATGTCTCAATTTGCATTTTCTTTATATCTCTTGAAATAAGTTGCTGAATACCATAAAATTAAGTGTTAATAATAGAAAATTGATATATTAAACAAATAGAAGAGAAACTTTATTTATAACGATTAACAAACAATTTATATGTACATATATGCGGAAGATGAAAATGTCCCAATTTGCATTTCCTTTATATCTCTTGAAATAGGTTGCTGAATACCATAAAATTAAGTGTTAATAATAGAAAATTGATATATTAAACAAATAGAAGAGAAACTTTATTTATAACGATTAACAAACAATTTATATGTACATATATGCGGAAGATGAAAATGTCCCAATTTGCATTTCCTTTATATCTCTTGAAATAAGTTGCTGAATACCATAAAATTAAGTGTTAATAATAGAAAATTGATATATTAAACAAATAGAAGAGAAACTTTATTTATAACGATTAACAAACAATTTATATGTACATATATGCGGAAGATGAAAATGTCCCAATTTGTATTTTCTTTATATCTCTTGAAATAAGTTGCTGAATACCATAAAATTAAGTGTTAATAATAGAAAATTGATATATTAAACAAATAGAAGAGAAACTTTATTTATAACGATTAACAAACAATTTATATGTACATATATGCGGAAGATGAAATGTCCCAATTTGCATTTCCTTTATATCTCTTGAAATAGGTTGCTGAATACCATAAAATTAAGTGTTAATAATAGAAAATTGATATATTAAACAAATAGAAGAGAAACTTTATTTATAACGATTAACAAACAATTTATATGTACATATATGCGGAAGATAAGAATGTCTCAATTTGCATTTTCTTTATATCTCTTGAAATAAGTTGCTGAATACCATAAAATTAAGTGTTAATAATAGAAAATTGATATATTAAACAAATAGAAGAGAAACTTTATTTATAACGATTAACAAACAATTTATATGTACATATATGCGGAAGATGAAAATGTCCCAATTTGCATTTCCTTTATATCTCTTGAAATAAGTTGCTGAATACCATAAAATTAAGTGTTAATAATAGAAAATTGATATATTAAACAAATAGAAGAGAAACTTTATTTATAACGATTAACAAACAATTTATATGTACATATATGCGGAAGATGAAAATGTCCCAATTTGCATTTCCTTTATATCTCTTGAAATAGGTTGCTGAATACCATAAAATTAAGTGTTAATAATAGAAAATTGATATATTAAACAAATAGAAGAGAAACTTTATTTATAACGATTAACAAACAATTTATATGTACATATATGCGGAAGATAAGAATGTCCCAATTTGCATTTTCTTTATATCTCTTGAAATAAGTTGCTGAATACCATAAAATTAAATGTTAATAATAGAAAATTGATATATTAAACAAATAGAAGAGAAACTTTATTTATAACGATTAACAAACAATTTATATGTACATATATGCGGAAGATGAAAATGTCCCAATTTGCATTTCCTTTATATCTCTTGAAATAGGTTGCTGAATACCATAAAATTAAGTGTTAATAATAGAAAATTGATATATTAAACAAATAGAAGAGAAACTTTATTTATAACGATTAACAAACAATTTATATGTACATATATGCGGAAGATGAAAATGTCCCAATTTGAATTTTCTTTATATCTCTTGAAATAAGTTGCTGAATACCATAAAATTAAGTGTTAATAATAGAAAATTGATATATTAAACAAATAGAAGAGAAACTTTATTTATAACGATTAACAAACAATTTATATGTACATATATGCGGAAGATAAGAATGTCCCAATTTGCATTTTCTTTATATCTCTTGAAATAAGTTGCTGAATACCATAAAATTAAGTGTTAATAATAGAAAATTGATATATTAAACAAATAGAAGAGAAACTTTATTTATAACGATTAACAAACAATTTATATGTACATATATGCGGAAGATGAAAATGTCCCAATTTGCATTTCCTTTATATCTCTTGAAATAGGTTGCTGAATACCATAAAATTAAGTGTTAATAATAGAAAATTGATATATTAAACAAATAGAAGAGAAACTTTATTTATAACGATTAACAAACAATTTATATGTACATATATGCGGAAGATGAAAATGTCCCAATTTGAATTTTCTTTATATCTCTTGAAATAAGTTGCTGAATACCATAAAATTAAGTGTTAATAATAGAAAATTGATATATTAAACAAATAGAAGAGAAACTTTATTTATAACGATTAACAAACAATTTATATGTACATATATGCGGAAGATAAGAATGTCCCAATTTGCATTTTCTTTATATCTCTTGAAATAAGTTGCTGAATACCATAAAATTAAGTGTTAATAATAGAAAATTGATATATTAAACAAATAGAAGAGAAACTTTATTTATAACGATTAACAAACAATTTATATGTACATATATGCGGAAGATAAGAATGTCCCAATTTGCATTTTCTTTATATCTCTTGAAATAAGTTGCTGAATACCATAAAATTAAGTGTTAATAATAGAAAATTGATATATTAAACAAATAGAAGAGAAACTTTATTTATAACGATTAACAAACAATTTATATGTACATATATGCGGAAGATGAAAATGTCCCAATTTGAATTTTCTTTATATCTCTTGAAATAAGTTGCTGAATACCATAAAATTAAGTGTTAATAATAGAAAATTGATATATTAAACAAATAGAAGAGAAACTTTATTTATAACGATTAACAAACAATTTATATGTACATATATGCGGAAGATAAGAATGTCCCAATTTGCATTTTCTTTATATCTCTTGAAATAAGTTGCTGAATACCATAAAATTAAGTGTTAATAATAGAAAATTGATATATTAAACAAATAGAAGAGAAACTTTATTTATAACGATTAACAAACAATTTATATGTACATATATGCGGAAGATAAGAATGTCCCAATTTGCATTTTCTTTATATCTCTTGAAATAAGTTGCTGAATACCATAAAATTAAGTGTTAATAATAGAAAATTGATATATTAAACAAATAGAAGAGAAACTTTATTTATAACGATTAACAAACAATTTATATGTACATATATGCGGAAGATAAGAATGTCCCAATTTGCATTTTCTTTATATCTCTTGAAATAAGTTGCTGAATACCATAAAATTAAGTGTTAATAATAGAAAATTGATATATTAAACAAATAGAAGAGAAACTTTATTTATAACGATTAACAAACAATTTATATGTACATATATGCGGAAGATGAAAATGTCCCAATTTGAATTTTCTTTATATCTCTTGAAATAAGTTGCTGAATACCATAAAATTAAGTGTTAATAATAGAAAATTGATATATTAAACAAATAGAAGAGAAACTTTATTTATAACGATTAACAAACAATTTATATGTACATATATGCGGAAGATAAGAATGTCCCAATTTGCATTTTCTTTATATCTCTTGAAATAAGTTGCTGAATACCATAAAATTAAGTGTTAATAATAGAAAATTGATATATTAAACAAATAGAAGAGAAACTTTATTTATAACGATTAACAAACAATTTATATGTACATATATGCGGAAGATAAGAATGTCCCAATTTGCATTTTCTTTATATCTCTTGAAATAAGTTGCTGAATACCATAAAATTAAGTGTTAATAATAGAAAATTGATATATTAAACAAATAGAAGAGAAACTTTATTTATAACGATTAACAAACAATTTATATGTACATATATGCGGAAGATGAAAATGTCCCAATTTGCATTTTCTTTATATCTCTTGAAATAGGTTGCTGAATACCATAAAATTAAGTGTTAATAATAGAAAATTGATATATTAAACAAATAGAAGAGAAACTTTATTTATAACGATTAACAAACAATTTATATGTACATATATGCGGAAGATGAAAATGTCCCAATTTGCATTTCCTTTATATCTCTTGAAATAGGTTGCTGAATACCATAAAATTAAGTGTTAATAATAGAAAATTGATATATTAAACAATTAGAAGAGAAACTTTATTTATAACGATTAACAAACAATTTATATGTACATATATGCGGAAGATGAAAATTTCCCAATTTGCATTTTCTTTATATCTCTTGAAATAGGTTGCTGAATACCTTAAAATTAAGTGTTAATAATAGAAAATTGATATATTAAACAAATAGAAGAGAAACTTTATTTATAACGATTAACAAACAATTTATATGTACATATATGCGGAAGATGAAAATTTCCCAATTTGCATTTTCTTTATATCTCTTGAAATAGGTTGCTGAATACCTTAAAATTAAGTGTTAATAATAGAAAATTGATATATTAAACAAATAGAAGAGAAACTTTATTTATAACGATTAACAAACAATTTATATGTACATATAGGCGGAAGATGAAAATGTCCCAATTTGTATTTTCTTTATATCTCTTGAAATAAGTTGCTGAATACCATAAAATTAAGTGTTAATAATAGAAAATTGATATATTAAACAAATAGAAGAGAAACTTTATTTATAACGATTAACAAACAATTTATATGTACATATATGCGGAAGATGAAAATGTCCCAATTTGTATTTTCTTTATATCTCTTGAAATAAGTTGCTGAATACCATAAAATTAAGTGTTAATAATAGAAAATTGATATATTAAACAAATAGAAGAGAAACTTTATTTATAACGATTAACAAACAATTTATATGTACATATATGCGGAAGATGAAAATGTCCCAATTTGCATTTCCTTTATATCTCTTGAAATAGGTTGCTGAATACCATAAAATTAAGTGTTAATAATAGAAAATTGATATATTAAACAAATAGAAGAGAAACTTTATTTATAACGATTAACAAACAATTTATATGTACATATATGCGGAAGATGAAAATGTCCCAATTTGCATTTCCTTTATATCTCTTGAAATAAGTTGCTGAATACCATAAAATTAAGTGTTAATAATAGAAAATTGATATATTAAACAAATAGAAGAGAAACTTTATTTATAACGATTAACAAACAATTTATATGTACATATATGCGGAAGATAAGAATGTCCCAATTTGCATTTTCTTTATATCTCTTGAAATAAGTTGCTGAATACCATAAAATTAAGTGTTAATAATAGAAAATTGATATATTAAACAAATAGAAGAGAAACTTTATTTATAACGATTAACAAACAATTTATATGTACATATATGCGGAAGATGAAAATGTCCCAATTTGCATTTTCTTTATATCTCTTGAAATAGGTTGCTGAATACCATAAAATTAAGTGTTAATAATAGAAAATTGATATATTAAACAAATAGAAGAGAAACTTTATTTATAACGATTAACAAACAATTTATATGTACATATATGCGGAAGATGAAAATGTCCCAATTTGCATTTCCTTTATATCTCTTGAAATAGGTTGCTGAATACCATAAAATTAAGTGTTAATAATAGAAAATTGATATATTAAACAAATAGAAGAGAAACTTTATTTATAACGATTAACAAACAATTTATATGTACATATATGCGGAAGATGAAAATGTCCCAATTTGCATTTCCTTTATATCTCTTGAAATAAGTTGCTGAATACCATAAAATTAAGTGTTAATAATAGAAAATTGATATATTAAACAAATAGAAGAGAAACTTTATTTATAACGATTAACAAACAATTTATATGTACATATATGCGGAAGATAAGAATGTCCCAATTTGCATTTTCTTTATATCTCTTGAAATAAGTTGCTGAATACCATAAAATTAAGTGTTAATAATAGAAAATTGATATATTAAACAAATAGAAGAGAAACTTTATTTATAACGATTAACAAACAATTTATATGTACATATATGCGGAAGATGAAAATGTCCCAATTTGCATTTTCTTTATATCTCTTGAAATAGGTTGCTGAATACCATAAAATTAAGTGTTAATAATAGAAAATTGATATATTAAACAAATAGAAGAGAAACTTTATTTATAACGATTAACAAACAATTTATATGTACATATATGCGGAAGATGAAAATGTCCCAATTTGCATTTCCTTTATATCTCTTGAAATAAGTTGCTGAATACCATAAAATTAAGTGTTAATAATAGAAAATTGATATATTAAACAAATAGAAGAGAAACTTTATTTATAACGATTAACAAACAATTTATATGTACATATATGCGGAAGATGAAAATGTCCCAATTTGCATTTCCTTTATATCTCTTGAAATAGGTTGCTGAATACCATAAAATTAAGTGTTAATAATAGAAAATTGATATATTAAACAAATAGAAGAGAAACTTTATTTATAACGATTAACAAACAATTTATATGTACATATATGCGGAAGATGAAAATGTCCCAATTTGCATTTCCTTTATATCTCTTGAAATAAGTTGCTGAATACCATAAAATTAAGTGTTAATAATAGAAAATTGATATATTAAACAAATAGAAGAGAAACTTTATTTATAACGATTAACAAACAATTTATATGTACATATATGCGGAAGATGAAAATGTCCCAATTTGCATTTTCTTTATATCTCTTGAAATAGGTTGCTGAATACCATAAAATTAAGTGTTAATAATAGAAAATTGATATATTAAACAAATAGAAGAGAAACTTTATTTATAACGATTAACAAACAATTTATATGTACATATATGCGGAAGATGAAAATGTCCCAATTTGCATTTCCTTTATATCTCTTGAAATAGGTTGCTGAATACCATAAAATTAAGTGTTAATAATAGAAAATTGATATATTAAACAAATAGAAGAGAAACTTTATTTATAACGATTAACAAACAATTTATATGTACATATATGCGGAAGATGAAAATGTCCCAATTTGCATTTCCTTTATATCTCTTGAAATAGGTTGCTGAATACCATAAAATTAAGTGTTAATAATAGAAAATTGATATATTAAACAAATAGAAGAGAAACTTTATTTATAACGATTAACAAACAATTTATATGTACATATATGCGGAAGATAAGAATGTCCCAATTTGCATTTTCTTTATATCTCTTGAAATAAGTTGCTGAATACCATAAAATTAAGTGTTAATAATAGAAAATTGATATATTAAACAAATAGAAGAGAAACTTTATTTATAACGATTAACAAACAATTTATATGTACATATATGCGGAAGATGAAAATGTCCCAATTTGCATTTTCTTTATATCTCTTGAAATAGGTTGCTGAATACCATAAAATTAAGTGTTAATAATAGAAAATTGATATATTAAACAAATAGAAGAGAAACTTTATTTATAACGATTAACAAACAATTTATATGTACATATATGCGGAAGATGAAAATGTCCCAATTTGCATTTTCTTTATATCTCTTGAAATAGGTTGCTGAATACCATAAAATTAAGTGTTAATAATAGAAAATTGATATATTAAACAAATAGAAGAGAAACTTTATTTATAACGATTAACAAACAATTTATATGTACATATATGCGGAAGATGAAAATGTCCCAATTTGCATTTTCTTTATATCTCTTGAAATAGGTTGCTGAATACCATAAAATTAAGTGTTAATAATAGAAAATTGATATATTAAACAAATAGAAGAGAAACTTTATTTATAACGATTAACAAACAATTTATATGTACATATATGCGGAAGATGAAAATGTCCCAATTTGCATTTTCTTTATATCTCTTGAAATAGGTTGCTGAATACCATAAAATTAAGTGTTAATAATAGAAAATTGATATATTAAACAAATAGAAGAGAAACTTTATTTATAACGATTAACAAACAATTTATATGTACATATATGCGGAAGATGAAAATGTCCCAATTTGCATTTTCTTTATATCTCTTGAAATAGGTTGCTGAATACCATAAAATTAAGTGTTAATAATAGAAAATTGATATATTAAACAAATAGAAGAGAAACTTTATTTATAACGATTAACAAACAATTTATATGTACATATATGCGGAAGATAAGAATGTCCCAATTTGCATTTTCTTTATATCTCTTGAAATAGGTTGCTGAATACCATAAAATTAAGTGTTAATAATAGAAAATTGATATATTAAACAAATAGAAGAGAAACTTTATTTATAACGATTAACAAACAATTTATATGTACATATATGCGGAAGATGAAAATGTCCCAATTTGCATTTCCTTTATATCTCTTGAAATAAGTTGCTGAATACCATAAAATTAAGTGTTAATAATAGAAAATTGATATATTAAACAAATAGAAGAGAAACTTTATTTATAACGATTAACAAACAATTTATATGTACATATATGCGGAAGATGAAAATGTCCCAATTTGCATTTCCTTTATATCTCTTGAAATAGGTTGCTGAATACCATAAAATTAAGTGTTAATAATAGAAAATTGATATATTAAACAAATAGAAGAGAAACTTTATTTATAACGATTAACAAACAATTTATATGTACATATATGCGGAAGATGAAAATGTCCCAATTTGCATTTCCTTTATATCTCTTGAAATAAGTTGCTGAATACCATAAAATTAAGTGTTAATAATAGAAAATTGATATATTAAACAAATAGAAGAGAAACTTTATTTATAACGATTAACAAACAATTTATATGTACATATATGCGGAAGATGAAAATGTCCCAATTTGCATTTTCTTTATATCTCTTGAAATAGGTTGCTGAATACCATAAAATTAAGTGTTAATAATAGAAAATTGATATATTAAACAAATAGAAGAGAAACTTTATTTATAACGATTAACAAACAATTTATATGTACATATATGCGGAAGATGAAAATGTCCCAATTTGCATTTCCTTTATATCTCTTGAAATAGGTTGCTGAATACCATAAAATTAAGTGTTAATAATAGAAAATTGATATATTAAACAAATAGAAGAGAAACTTTATTTATAACGATTAACAAACAATTTATATGTACATATATGCGGAAGATGAAAATGTCCCAATTTGCATTTCCTTTATATCTCTTGAAATAGGTTGCTGAATACCATAAAATTAAGTGTTAATAATAGAAAATTGATATATTAAACAAATAGAAGAGAAACTTTATTTATAACGATTAACAAACAATTTATATGTACATATATGCGGAAGATAAGAATGTCCCAATTTGCATTTTCTTTATATCTCTTGAAATAAGTTGCTGAATACCATAAAATTAAGTGTTAATAATAGAAAATTGATATATTAAACAAATAGAAGAGAAACTTTATTTATAACGATTAACAAACAATTTATATGTACATATATGCGGAAGATGAAAATGTCCCAATTTGCATTTTCTTTATATCTCTTGAAATAGGTTGCTGAATACCATAAAATTAAGTGTTAATAATAGAAAATTGATATATTAAACAAATAGAAGAGAAACTTTATTTATAACGATTAACAAACAATTTATATGTACATATATGCGGAAGATGAAAATGTCCCAATTTGCATTTTCTTTATATCTCTTGAAATAGGTTGCTGAATACCATAAAATTAAGTGTTAATAATAGAAAATTGATATATTAAACAAATAGAAGAGAAACTTTATTTATAACGATTAACAAACAATTTATATGTACATATATGCGGAAGATGAAAATGTCCCAATTTGCATTTTCTTTATATCTCTTGAAATAGGTTGCTGAATACCATAAAATTAAGTGTTAATAATAGAAAATTGATATATTAAACAAATAGAAGAGAAACTTTATTTATAACGATTAACAAACAATTTATATGTACATATATGCGGAAGATGAAAATGTCCCAATTTGCATTTCCTTTATATCTCTTGAAATAAGTTGCTGAATACCATAAAATTAAGTGTTAATAATAGAAAATTGATATATTAAACAAATAGAAGAGAAACTTTATTTATAACGATTAACAAACAATTTATATGTACATATATGCGGAAGATAAGAATGTCCCAATTTGCATTTTCTTTATATCTCTTGAAATAAGTTGCTGAATACCATAAAATTAAGTGTTAATAATAGAAAATTGATATATTAAACAAATAGAAGAGAAACTTTATTTATAACGATTAACAAACAATTTATATGTACATATATGCGGAAGATGAAAATGTCCCAATTTGCATTTTCTTTATATCTCTTGAAATAGGTTGCTGAATACCATAAAATTAAGTGTTAATAATAGAAAATTGATATATTAAACAAATAGAAGAGAAACTTTATTTATAACGATTAACAAACAATTTATATGTACATATATGCGGAAGATGAAAATGTCCCAATTTGCATTTTCTTTATATCTCTTGAAATAGGTTGCTGAATACCATAAAATTAAGTGTTAATAATAGAAAATTGATATATTAAACAAATAGAAGAGAAACTTTATTTATAACGATTAACAAACAATTTATATGTACATATATGCGGAAGATGAAAATGTCCCAATTTGCATTTTCTTTATATCTCTTGAAATAGGTTGCTGAATACCATAAAATTAAGTGTTAATAATAGAAAATTGATATATTAAACAAATAGAAGAGAAACTTTATTTATAACGATTAACAAACAATTTATATGTACATATATGCGGAAGATAAGAATGTCCCAATTTGCATTTTCTTTATATCTCTTGAAATAAGTTGCTGAATACCATAAAATTAAGTGTTAATAATAGAAAATTGATATATTAAACAAATAGAAGAGAAACTTTATTTATAACGATTAACAAACAATTTATATGTACATATATGCGGAAGATGAAAATGTCCCAATTTGCATTTTCTTTATATCTCTTGAAATAGGTTGCTGAATACCATAAAATTAAGTGTTAATAATAGAAAATTGATATATTAAACAAATAGAAGAGAAACTTTATTTATAACGATTAACAAACAATTTATATGTACATATATGCGGAAGATGAAAATGTCCCAATTTGCATTTTCTTTATATCTCTTGAAATAGGTTGCTGAATACCATAAAATTAAGTGTTAATAATAGAAAATTGATATATTAAACAAATAGAAGAGAAACTTTATTTATAACGATTAACAAACAATTTATATGTACATATATGCGGAAGATGAAAATGTCCCAATTTGCATTTCCTTTATATCTCTTGAAATAGGTTGCTGAATACCATAAAATTAAGTGTTAACAATAGAAAATTGATATATTAAACAAATAGAAGAGAAACTTTATTTATAACGATTAACAAACAATTTATATGTACATATATGCGGAAGATAAGAATGTCCCAATTTGCATTTTCTTTATATCTCTTGAAATAAGTTGCTGAATACCATAAAATTAAGTGTTAATAATAGAAAATTGATATATTAAACAAATAGAAGAGAAACTTTATTTATAACGATTAACAAACAATTTATATGTACATATATGCGGAAGATGAAAATGTCCCAATTTGCATTTCCTTTATATCTCTTGAAATAGGTTGCTGAATACCATAAAATTAAGTGTTAATAATAGAAAATTGATATATTAAACAAATAGAAGAGAAACTTTATTTATAACGATTAACAAACAATTTATATGTACATATATGCGGAAGATGAAAATGTCCCAATTTGCATTTCCTTTATATCTCTTGAAATAGGTTGCTGAATACCATAAAATTAAGTGTTAATAATAGAAAATTGATATATTAAACAAATAGAAGAGAAACTTTATTTATAACGATTAACAAACAATTTATATGTACATATATGCGGAAGATGAAAATGTCCCAATTTGCATTTCCTTTATATCTCTTGAAATAAGTTGCTGAATACCATAAAATTAAGTGTTAATAATAGAAAATTGATATATTAAACAAAT
This sequence comes from Oscheius sp. DF5120, assembly GCA_932521415.1. NCBI lineage: Eukaryota > Metazoa > Nematoda > Chromadorea > Rhabditida > Rhabditidae > Oscheius > Oscheius sp. DF5120. The sequence goes on from OW051464.1 coordinate 19,044, forward strand.
AGAAGAGAAACTTTATTTATAACGATTAACAAACAATTTATATGTACATATATGCGGAAGATGAAAATGTCCCAATTTGCATTTCCTTTATATCTCTTGAAATAAGTTGCTGAATACCATAAAATTAAGTGTTAATAATAGAAAATTGATATATTAAACAAATAGAAGAGAAACTTTATTTATAACGATTAACAAACAATTTATATGTACATATATGCGGAAGATGAAAATGTCCCAATTTGAATTTTCTTTATATCTCTTGAAATAAGTTGCTGAATACCATAAAATTAAGTGTTAATAATAGAAAATTGATATATTAAACAAATAGAAGAGAAACTTTATTTATAACGATTAACAAACAATTTATATGTACATATATGCGGAAGATGAAAATGTCCCAATTTGCATTTCCTTTATATCTCTTGAAATAGGTTGCTGAATACCATAAAATTAAGTGTTAACAATAGAAAATTGATATATTAAACAAATAGAAGAGAAACTTTATTTATAACGATTAACAAACAATTTATATGTACATATATGCGGAAGATAAGAATGTCCCAATTTGCATTTTCTTTATATCTCTTGAAATAAGTTGCTGAATACCATAAAATTAAGTGTTAATAATAGAAAATTGATATATTAAACAAATAGAAGAGAAACTTTATTTATAACGATTAACAAACAATTTATATGTACATATATGCGGAAGATGAAAATGTCCCAATTTGCATTTCCTTTATATCTCTTGAAATAGGTTGCTGAATACCATAAAATTAAGTGTTAATAATAGAAAATTGATATATTAAACAAATAGAAGAGAAACTTTATTTATAACGATTAACAAACAATTTATATGTACATATATGCGGAAGATGAAAATGTCCCAATTTGCATTTCCTTTATATCTCTTGAAATAGGTTGCTGAATACCATAAAATTAAGTGTTAATAATAGAAAATTGATATATTAAACAAATAGAAGAGAAACTTTATTTATAACGATTAACAAACAATTTATATGTACATATATGCGGAAGATGAAAATGTCCCAATTTGCATTTCCTTTATATCTCTTGAAATAAGTTGCTGAATACCATAAAATTAAGTGTTAATAATAGAAAATTGATATATTAAACAAATAGAAGAGAAACTTTATTTATAACGATTAACAAACAATTTATATGTACATATATGCGGAAGATGAAAATGTCCCAATTTGCATTTCCTTTATATCTCTTGAAATAAGTTGCTGAATACCATAAAATTAAGTGTTAATAATAGAAAATTGATATATTAAACAAATAGAAGAGAAACTTTATTTATAACGATTAACAAACAATTTATATGTACATATATGCGGAAGATGAAAATGTCCCAATTTGCATTTTCTTTATATCTCTTGAAATAAGTTGCTGAATACCATAAAATTAAGTGTTAATAATAGAAAATTGATATATTAAACAAATAGAAGACTGTATCGAAGTCGACGTTAATGAGAGAATGAGAAGTAGAAAATGAAAAAGGTCAGTTAAGCAAATGGTTCAGATACTGCCAAAAGCAAAGCGAAGCGTTGGTACATTGCTTTCGCTTTCACTCTATGGCACTTTGGTTCTGTTTTTTGCTTCGCATTATCAAAGTCGAGCTTTTGAGGATACATAATTTAGAAGTACAATTCGTACTTTTCAACAGTAAATTTAACTCTACTAAAGACTATGCAGTTGATATTTCTATGGATAGAATTGTACGTTTTTTTTCTAAACTTCATAAATTTTTTTAGAACTCCGCCACGTGTAATTAAGAGCAAAATCGGTGTTGGTGAGCACATCCTCGTCGACTGGAGAAACTTCTCCAGGGAGCTCTGTATGAAAATACAGAAAAATTATCTACCACAGGGCGGAAATTTTTTTTTTTTTTTCAATTCCGGAGATATGGAAATTTGCGGTCAAATAATTGGTTATTGGCACGAAAATATTCATTTAAATTATGATGAATATAAAAAAGCACACAGTAGGCATTTAATTATTCAAATATTATATAACTTTTAGAATCGTTAAACAATTTGTTTGTGTCAAAAATGGTCAACTTGGAATATTCGAGAAGGTTTATAACCTTACCGAAATCATCGGATATATCAAAACGGCGTCAACGAATAGCCGTACAAGAATACTGGTATAAAGAAATGGAGGAAACACCTAAAAAAGAAATCTGTTTTGGAGATTCGGATGAAGACAGAAAAGCTGGAAATTGTGGAACTAGCTTGGTAGTAAGAAATTATATGGTAGGATGGGGATTAGCTTTGGCTTTTTCTTTTGCTATGATTGTGAGTTTATGCATTTGCTGTTGTTATTGTTGCCGATTTTGTTTGAAATGTTGTGGATATGTTAAAGTACAACATCAGACAGCTCAACCAAACCTCATTTATGATGATGTTAGACAAGTTTCATATTTTCACCAATTTCTCAATTCGATTAGGGCCTTTATTGTTAGAATAATTTCTAATCCAACAGTTCGTGAACCTTCACTACCTAATAATGTCCTACCTCCTTCTTCTTCTCTTCCCCCAGTAGTTCCACGTCGTGATTATTGTCACTTACAACAATTAAATTATACCGTGATTCCCACCACCAGCCTCCCACTAGACTACTCAATAATTATGCATCGTCAACCAATTACTAACTAATAAAATATGCCTATTTTTTTAAGATATAAGCACTGCCGAATACGGCCACACGATGTCTATACTGTCCATAGGAAGATTCCTAACTTAGGATTATATACAGGGGCTTGTCCTGTATTACTTGTATTTTGGCTTGAAACAAAATTTTTTTAATTATCGGTTTAATTCTCTGTATAATAATTGCATGTATCTATTGTATAGTGCGAAACATGAAAATATAGCAGAGTGATAACCGAAAAAAATGATTTCCTGGGAAATTCAAAATCACCTGCCCCCGGTGGGGAGACGTCTCCCAATTACTCGTGGAACTTGAATATTTCGTAAGCCGGAGGGTTAGGATAGGAAAGAGAGAGGGGAAGAGAGAGGAGGACACGGCTGATCGTCATGCCCGTCCTCTGGCGACTGCCTTGCACTTTGGGCGGGGCTGCACTTAGGTTATGATTACAATGTGTTGAGGCGTATCTACTGAATTCTATACAATAATAATGACAACTTCTATTGAGGCTTACAATTTTATTTTTTTTAATTTTCCAAAATTTTGATCATGAGTCTAGTTTTTTTGAGGATTCCCGCAAGTATCTTTTGTACTCCAGGTTGCTAAGACATTTGAACTTTCCTCCGTTTGGTAAATAGCCCTTTTAGTCGCTCTCTAACATTGGTGATTTGAAAACGATGAGGACGCGGAGACTTTTTCCAATTCGGTTTATTTGAATACCGTATATTGGAAGGTTGTAAAAGTTGTCGATCAGCGATACATCCTCATCCAAGTGAATTAGAAAAACAAATCCCTTTCTGGACCCATGGCTCACTCCCAATTGAGCATTGTGGACGAAATTCTTGAATGCTTGGCCATGCGAATCGGAGATTTGCGCACCGTTTAAAAAAATCAAAACAGCCAATATCTAAAACCCATAAAAAATAAATTAAAATCATACCGTGAGAAATTGAAGTTGGATGGTGTGCTTCCAGCTCCTCAGTGATTAATCCACTTGTAGATCTGTTGGTCGAAGTTAACAGCAGAGTCAAATTTGGCACGGGCTCGTTGAACAGGCTTTCCTCGCGACGTTGTTTCTCTTCCATAAAGAAGGAGAAATCTTCAATGATCGGAGAGTATTGATCATCAATTTCGTGATACGAAACAGGATAACTAGGAACAAGTTGAAGCTTACCCAGCAACTGCTCAAAAGCTAAGAATAGAATAGCATTAAATGTTATTCTAAAACCTACTTTTATCATTTTCTGAAAATTTCACTCTAACAGAAGATTTATCCAATGCATTACTAGAAGTTTGTATTGCATCTGTTTCGTTATCTAAAAGCAAATTGTAACAGCACCATACAACAAGCCTCACTAACCTCGAACTGCCGATGAAATCATTTCCAAATTTGTAGAGGCATCTTCGGGTAACGTTGACGGCAAAGAGTTGAGAGGAGATGACATCGTGATAAATGAAAATGTATTGATTTCTATCGTTAACACATGTCAAGATTCTTGTAAAATGTTGTAAAATTTCTTGAACAATTTCTATGAATCTAAATGCACTAAATTAAATATGCAACATTCGTAGAATTAAAGATAATCCCGAAAAACGGAGAGACCATAGAGATAAAAAAATACAAATGTTTTAAACAAGATTTATACAATAAAACGATTTAAACAGGGATTAAAATTCCGTCAAGAAGACACCCGGGGTGGAGTCTTGAATCGGACTGCCTTTTTCCGTCCACAAGGTATGTTACATTTCCGTGGAATGAAGTCAATTTTCACACAATTGGCGTTTTACGGGGAAAAGAAATCTTCATGATAACCAGAGAGTCGATGGGGGATTTCTTCATTTGCTAGGTTGCTGGGAGACGACTTGGAGTATATTGGGATCTCGAGCGTGGAATATCCGAAAGCTGTGAAGAAATTTATGAGCCGAGGCGTCGTCACCGTGAGGTCCACGACTGCGTATAACAAGTTTCCGTCTGCCATCGACAAGGTCATAGTGGACTACATGGACAAGGAAATCAGGAAAGGCCGGATTCGCCTTTCCGACTGTGCCTCCCTGGATGATGCTACCACGTCGCGGGATATGGCCCTGTTGAGGAAGACAGATAGCCATCTGATTCGTGACATTCATCGAAGGCCCGACATGGTATAACTTCTCCTTCTATTAGACTTTATTTTCTTTTCAGAGGGTTTTGTTTGCATATGGAAATCCTGGGTTGGGAAAAACGTCATGGTGCAACAGCTTTATTGCTCCCTTTCTGGTATCTTCTGCCTCCGATTCATGGGCCAGTAGCAGATTTGCATCAATACAAAGGGATTCGGAGTACTATTTAATCGATGATATGCCAAATGATATCTCGACGACAGGCAATCCATCAGCAATGGTAATAGAAACCTTGTTGAGCCTGTGTGGACCGGGACTTTTCACTGTGAATGTGAAATTTGATAAGTTCCCTGTGATGATTCACACAGTGCTAATCACTTCTAATATTCCGCCGACTTGTTTGATTTTCCACCACGACTCGGCTAGAAATGAGACACTAAAAAAAGTTAGTTATTTAACATTTGTTTTTACAGAAAGTTTAGGCATTTCTAAGACGTATTACTTTGGTTGGCTTTTATTAGTTAATAATTGGTTGACGATGCATAATTATTGAGTAGTCTAGTGGGAGGCTGGTGGTGGGAATCACGGGATAATTTAATTGTTGTAAGTGATAGAATATGTACTCTTCCCTCCTTTATTGTAATTTCTAATAAATATATTTAATTAGCAATAAGATAAAACAGTTTTCGAGCTCACGCATCTAATTAGCTCTTCATACTGTAAATATGGGTGAAAGTAGGATAGAGAGAGTAAAGTATAAGATATACAAGTGGTGCATGGATAGTATGTAACAGGGTTGGGCGAGTATTAGATTTTCGATCGAGCACGAGTTCGAGTACGAGTTACTCGAATTTTTCGAGTATTTTCGGGTTTTTTTTCGAGTTCGAGTTCGAGTATAATGATAATTTATCTTGCAACTTTAATTAAGAAAACGCTTTATTAAGCATTCTCGGTAACAAACAAATATAACAGCAACGCGGGCTTTTCAAAAAAATCCTTAGTAGGACAAAAGATGGTAGTTACAATGCAGAAACAGTAACATTGTGAGATTCTCTGTAGAAATTCGATTTCTTAAATGCGTTGCAATAAAGCGGGCAGCACTAAAAACTCTTTCGGATTCACTTGACGTAGATGGTACAGCGAGCAGTTGAACTGCCAAGTTTTTTATGTATGGAAAACGTGTTTGATTAACTTCAGCAGTCCAAAATGTGAATGGATCCATGCTCATTGATGGTGTGGTGGAAAGAAACAACTCAACTTCCTTAAAAAATAATTTAATTGAATTCAAAACTAACTCTCTCTGCTGCTTTACGGCTTTCTTCTATTGGAAGTTCAGGATTAGGGCATATATTTGGCCCATTGCACAAAACAAAATTATCGTATGGGTTTGCAGCTGTTAAACCTTTAATTTCTGGCAAATCAGATGGTTCGTTTATATCGGTAGTAGATACCATCAAAGAATGGACCTTTTCGATGAGAAGCTTCTAAAATAATGCAACAAAAGCAATTACATACCTTTGGGTGAATTAAGGTGTAAGCAGCTCGAAATCGTGGATCAACAGCAGTAGCAAGCTGAAGATCAGGGTTCGATAAATATTTAGCACAACGTCTTTCAAATGAAGCGAGAAGTGATTGTCTCAACTATTGTATAGAAATATAAGAAACTAACTGTGCTTTTTGAAGTGTAGTTCGAGACTGTGATCCTCCTTCAATATGTTGGGGCAAAGTTCGAATAGTTGGGATAATAATACTAGCTGGAGCATAATAACGGCTTTGAATGACGTTAGTTATTTCAGCAAGGGGCTTCAATAGAGTACAAACATCGTGGATATTCGACCATTCTGTAGCATTCAATGTAGGTAAACTACAACCATGAAAGGAATGTAGTGAACTTACTCATCACATAGACATAGATAGCTAATCAATCCGGCTTTTGATTCTAAAAAGCTTTCACACATTGCAAACAAACTGGACCATCGGACGGGGCAGTGCTAAGTATATAAAGTATAAGGCAAATTACTTTTTTCAACATGCGCACCGGCAAATTGTTCTCAATTAACTTTTTAGCGAAAGTAAGCTGAGCCTTATTTGATTTAGACAATCGTTTAGTTATTTTCTTCATTTTACCAAGAGTAGAATCAAAATCTTGAAATTCAGCGAGAGCATCTTTTACAACCTAGAAAAGAATTAATATAGCTTCTTACTAATTGAAGGTTATGAGCGAAACAATGGAGGTATGGTCGTTCAAATGCTTTCGACAGTTTTTCCATTGCCGCTTCTCCATCTCGAACAAGGAAAGAAATATTGCTTTTTTTAATATCATATTTAGCTAGCATTTCGTCAACAATATTTCCGTAACTTAATGCATCATGATCTTTCGTTAAAGGGGAGCATTCTAAAACGAAATGTTTGGGTTCAAAAGTTGCACAATCAATTGTGTGTCCTAAAGAGCACCATTCTGGTGGAAATGGGATGAAGTTGATCAGGTCAATCACCTCAAAGAGTGAGTGATCAAGATTAATATTAGTTGGTTTTTAGCATAATTTCAAGAAGTAGCGCGATCATAACAGCTTTCGATGGTAAAGTTCGTACTCAGTCATGCTTCACATCTTTATATGTACATCATGAAATGGTACATGATGATATAGTCTTAACTGTTCGCGAATATCTTAAAATCTAGTAATATACAATCAAATATCTAAAAATATTTTAGCTGCAATTTCTTCACCTCTTGCACCCTCCCCCTACTAGAAGTGGCTCCGAATGTCGTCGTAACTCCGGATTGTATCGATCTGGAAATTACAGGATTCGCACTTTCCAAATATTAATTTTTCAATCTATCCATATAACCCTTTCCCTTTCATAACCCTTTTACTTTCTTTAATCTTTTATTCATCATGCTATATAAAAAATAAAACATTTTAGAATGGCATCTCAACATTCATCGTCTCGGAAAGGAAAAGAAGATAATACGTGCTCAGAAAAAGCTTCTCCTTTATCAAAAAGTTCTGATGAAATGGTTCTAAAAGAAAATGGTACATCGCAAATTGTAAGTGTGATCCATAAATAATAATGAATGCTGTATAGGAGCATGTTACTACTTTGCTCTTTCTAACTCAGATGCTAGATTGGATACAGGATCAGCTGACAGTTGTTAAAAGTAATGGATCAAGGATAATTACAAATCCGATTATCTGTATTCATAATCTTTATGAAGAAGAGGGTTCAAAGGTGGGAAAAAAATATGTGGATTATAAAGAAAATATCAAGTCGAAGTTGAGAAATTATCTGAAGCGTCAAAAAAATACGTAAGTTACACTTCAAAATAAATTACTTATTTTTATAGGACTGGGAAACCATACTGCCCTTTCTGTCCAAATTTCGAAAGTTTGTCAATCAATTTAGCTGTGAGACATGTCTATAACCACTTTAAACTTTGTAACAACAAATGCACCATTTGCGGTCAGGTATTTTTCTTTTTCTATTCAGTTTTATTCGAGTAGATCTTTGTACAAAAGAAGGATCTTACTCGTCATCAAAAACGTCATGCAGCTTCATAGTATCCATTTTATCTCTTACTTACATCTCTACCCTCTATTCATTCTTTATTATTCTTATCTCTCTTCATTTATTCTTTATTGTATAATTGATAAAAAATTTAGATGTTATCAAAACTCTACAATGACATCCCCCGCAACAGCTTTGAGAGTATCTTTTCAAGGGTAAATTTATTAAGAATTTGAATGATAAATTTATAGATGACATCCGATAGTCTCTTAAAAATGTGCTATTAAAGAACTCAAAAAGAGAAAATACTGTAAGCCTCAATAGAACTTGTCATTATTATTGTATAGAATTCAGTAGATACGCCTCAACACATTGTAATCATAACCTAAGTGCAGCCCCGCCCAAAGTGCAAGGCAGTCGCCGGAGGACTGGCATGACGATCAGCCGTGTCCTCCTCTCTCTCCCCCTCTCTCTTTCCTATCCTAACCCTCTGATGTGTTAGTGACTATATAAATATTCAAGCCTCTATGCGCTTAGAAGGACTTCATCTGGAACAGATATCATGGGACTCATTAAGCCCATTCGTTGACGAACGATGGTGGCTTACGATACATCGTTCATTTGAAGATTACTCTTGAAAAGGTGTCCTTATAGCATCAAGTAATGTTAAATTTCCAAAAATATCGCTGCAGAAAAGTGGCACTCCAGAGCTTTACCAACTTAGCAAATGGTGTTACATTTATTCAAAGGAGAGAGTTTCGAGCAGATTTAGCATCCAGCTCTCCGTCCAACTTTTTCACTACCCTTGCTGATCTTCGGATTAGGCAAATTAATCTGAGTAACTTTCCTTTTTTTAGCAATTTCATTATGGGGGCAATAACTCATAGAGTAACATTCGAAGTCTTAGTACTTGATACCAGCTATGACTATCTTTCATTAAACCGATGTATTGAAGCTTTCCAGCCATCGCATTTGATAATACATGTAGATCAGCAGCCTTTATTAAATTTTATCAATGTATTCCGCACTGTAGTAAGTATGAATAACCATACATGAATTGTTTTTCAGAAGAGAGTTCTTATCATAATACATCATCACGTTTCACTCCTCAGCAGCTATTTCGTACATGAAAAGACTGTTGCCCAATTTTTACTTCACATCCATCGAAATGATCTACACGATGTTGCAGATGCTTTAGAGGATTGTATAATTGTAAGTTTTTTTACTAACATTAAAAAACTTTTTTCAGCGAGAAGGAGTAACCAATGGTTTACTTATATCTGTTCCTAACATGCGATATGTGCCCGTTTTGGGATTTTTTATAACATTTTTCAATCGCTCCATACGTAAACTTATCCCTTTTCCAATTGGTCCAATTTTTCAATCAGTGCTGAGTCTTTACCCTAAGGATAATAGTATAGACGTAGCCTATTTGATAATCGTTTTCAATGGACCACCTCAAAATAGATCCCTTAATTTCATATCACATTTTTTTGTTAAGCAAACTGCAAGTTTTGGACAGCTGTATAGTTTTGTATCAAACTGTTGTAATTTAACAGGTCTCCAGCATGGAAACTTAAATTTTCCTGAAGATATAGAAGCGATGTATAACTTTTGAGGAAAAGGTTGAAGTATTTTAGACATGATTGTGGCTTTCCTAAAAGTATAACTCTCTTTAATACCTTTATTCTTACAAAATGTTGTATTCAGCTAATTTTTAGTAATATGAAATGAGCGGATATAATGATATATCAATGATAAATCCCTCTATCACTGATGGTATAGATATTGAAAAATATTCAATCTCTTTCGATTATAACAAAAATTATATAGAGAAGAAACTTTTAGTGAGTTAACAAAATTGTAAAAACCATTTATAGACAGCAAGAATCAAAATTAAAAACATGATGAGCTTGATGACACCAATTGATAATAAGATGATGAAGAGTAGGGAGCTTGTTCCTTTGGCGGCTGGAAAATATAAAATTTTGTATAATTACACTGTAAAAGTAATGGAAAGTTTGAGAAAAAAGTAAGCTGAATAAGAATATGTAGAGATATTTAGAATTTACATGAATCAATGTCCTTTTTGTATCATTTATACTAATAGAAAACGATTACACTGTATTTTTCATATATTAGTAAAGCATCTGCGTGTTCGTCAGATAATTGAGACATTCAAATAGAATATTTTTATTGTTTGTATATGATTTTTCTTCAAATAAAAATATTTGATAATTATTGAACACGTATATGTCGCGCCCACGCCGTACAACATCGACCGGATAAAAATAAAAGATAGACTGTTACACCTTATTTTGAGTTTTACACAACTGTGCACTTTAATTGTACTAATGTTGTAATTTTAGATGCTACAAGTGGCTCAAGAGCTGTGCGAACATTTAATGTTTTGTAGTTTTCGTGGATGGCTACTACAACGTCTCAATAATGGAGAAGACTGTACTTCCATGAATTGTTTTATTAATATACTTCGAGGCGAAAGGGCGAAAGCTGTTCAAACGGAGGACCAATATCTGTATATTCACAGAGTACTTTTGTATTACTTTTTGGAACGGTACGCTGTAAAATATGTCAAGATTCTCGACGAGCCCGATATCAAGGCAAAATATATAGTATTCCTCAAGGAATACGAGCTCGCAACTAAAGAAAAATAAAGTGTAAAGATAATCTTTGTTGTTATTATTTATTTTTCTGCTTGGAGAAAACTTTAGAGAAAAAAATATTGAACCAACCCTCATCTTTTCTAGTCCTCTTATGTTAGAATTTAGGTGAGCTCATGTTGATGACAGTCCAATACGTAGATTGCTTCATAGAGGTTTCGACTGCCAAATGGAACATTAAGCATTTATGAAAGATATCAATCATTTCGCCCGTGGTATAAAAAAGGAAGTTAGTTACATAAGAACCTGTAAAATATAAACTGCCTATATATTGAAGTAATTTGACCATTCAACAACATCTTCTTCGTTGTCGCCACTACTTTCCCTCGTGGTCTGGTGCTGAAAAAAAGAAATCTTTAGAATCACCTTTCAATCTAGTAGTAGTGGTTCATCCTAAATCTTTTTAGATATTGTAGGGATTGAATTTGGAATGGTGACGGATTATTTCTAATATTTTAGCTAATAATGATTTACCTCATAGTTCCATTGACCCTGAAAATAACCATTCTCAGAACATTCATCTAACAAATTACCTAATAAAATTCAGCTTCCGAAATTAGTAGTCCTCTTATGTTAGAATTTAGGTGAGCTCATGTTGATGACAGTCCAATACGTAGATTACTTCATAGAGGTTTCGACTGCCAAATGGAACATTAAGCATTTATGAAAGATATCAATTATTTCGCCCGTGGTATAAAAGACTAGAACTGAATAAAAACTACTTTTGATGCACTCTGTAGGGATCAAAGTCACATCCCATTATTTTTATTATAATCTACATTCTATTTCCTATTATAAGTAGTGTATGTTTCCACAAAAACACTATACTTTTTATTGATTTTTTTTTCACAAGAGAAGAATTACAATTTTCAAATATACATTTTCAGAAGAGCAAGTCTGCCTCTCAATACCGTGTACAAATTACTTTTCCAAGTGACAGTAATTATGCATATCTATGTAAAAGTCACAACTTAAGCGAATTCAAATTTATTTACTACTAAATACAACTTTATTATCGAATATTTACAATAATGTTTCATAATGGTAATTCTTCTGATTCGTTATTTCCTTGGTCAGGGGCTTTTTCATAAAAGGTACTTTTTCAGTAATATCTCTCTCATTACTTGCAAATTTCATTTCTTCAATGTTCTCACTGCTCATAACACTGATTAGACTCTTCTCGATTAAAGGCAGTTCAATCGTCTTGTCTTTCTTCTTTTTTGTTAGACACGTTTCATCACCAGGATAAAGTGGACATGATACTACTAAACACATAAAGATTATAAGAATAGCGATAGCAAAAGTTAAACCTGGAAGCCACGACATGTCATCAATTCTTATAGGGGTAGTTGTTTCGAATATACTGGTAGTTGATAAAGTTGATGTGGGTGTTGTAAAAATAGATGAAGAAGTACAGGGTAGAGAGGTGCGTACACATTTTGGCCAAAAACGACGCCATACAGGAACGGATTCGGGATAATTGACACACCGAGGCATGACCGATAAGACTACCAATTCAGATTTCTTATATACCTATTTTTCGAAAAGAGTGAAATCTAGTCGTATCGTCTTGTAAGCCATTTGAACGTTCCATAGAAACCTGATTTTTCGAATTTTTTCTCCTCATTAGCCTATCTAAAGGTCACAATGTTTCGTATTGCATGGAATACATGGCGTCAAGGTCAAAATTTGTCATTTATCTACCAGCCTTTTCGCATCGAGTCATTCATTTTTCTTTTATTCTGTTTCACATTTTGTCATATAACTTATCAAGGCGATCGAAATAAGCTACAAGAATTAACCTCCATAGAAATCTGATTCCTCCTTAGGTCGCCATATTTCGTATTGATGAGATATATGAAATTTATGTATAAAAGTCATTAAATCTCAGTTATATCACAATGGAACAAATTCTTAATAAAGCCTATACTGATACAAAAAATCCCGGCTGCTTTACAGCCCCTCGTCAGCTGAAAAAAGTAATTCCTAAGGCAACAAAACGTGAAATTGATGAATATCTGAAAGGTTCACATACTTATACACTTCACAGACGTATTGTGAACAGATTTAAACGAAAGAAGACTCTATCACCAGGCAAATTCTTTTCTATTCAGGCTGACTTGATTGATTACACGAAATTTTCCGATGCAAATCGAGGATTCAAATGGGTTCTAATAATAATAGACATTTATACCCGCTACTTGTATGCTTTCCCCCTTAAAACAAAGCAAGGAGAGCCTGTGAAGAAGGCTTTCGAAGAGCTTTTCAAAAAGTTTGTCCCAATTAATGTCTACAGTGACGCTGGAAAAGAATTTAAAAACTCACAAGTACAAGAGTTATTCAGCCAATTTCATGTGAACCATATTGTTCCTCATTCGCCATTACACTGTGCTTTATTGGAGCGATTTATCAGGACGACAAAAACGAGGATCGAACGCTACATGCACAACAAAGGAACTGACAAATGGATTGACATATTACAGAATATTATTACTTCCATAAACAAAACTAAAACACGCGGTATCAACATGTCACCAGAAGAGGCAATGAAGCAGGAAAATAAACCAAATCCTATAGAGATACAAAAGAAATGCACTCTCAAAGTGGGGGATACAGTTAGGATAACCGCCTATAGACATGCCTTCAAAAAGGGATATGAGCAGAATGCAACTGATGAAATTTTTATAGTCTATAAAACTATACCAGGCGACCCTTGTACTTATTTGATCAAAGACTGGTCCGGAGAAGAAATTCAAGGCCGCTTCTATCGACAGGAGCTCATTCCATGTAGGGATAGCGGTGTTTACTTTGTAGAAAAAATCCTAGATAGGCGCCGGGTACGTGGAAAAAACCAGGTACTCGTTCGATGGAAAGGATCATCATGCATGACAAAAAGAGAGATTCGGAAATTTTTCGCACTTATTCGTTGAATGTGGTAGCGTAAAAGTTCATAGAGTAAATTTGCAACAAGTGCTGCAGCTGGTAGCGGGAATAAGGTCAGGTTTCTCAGCATGACTTCATTGTGACAGATGGTCAAAATATTTTTGCTTTTCTCCACGACGCCTTCACACGAAAAAATGTTGGAGAAAGTGTTTAGAAAGTAATTGGAAAAATGGGCCGACCCCATGGCGTCCTTCACCATCCCACTCCTCAGAATGAACTTTATCCATTTTTTTCTGCCTTTTAAAGCTTCCAGAGACGAATTTCGAAAGTCCCACCGCTTCTTGCTTCACTGATGGCTCTTTATTCTTTTTCTTCTTTCTAAATGTGACAAATTGCAACTTTTCTTGAGAGAAACCATCCGCCTCCTTGCTGGGTAATAGAGCTGTTTTCACGTCGTCGTCGTCATCAGGTACACCTTTAAAATAGTCTCCACCTCGGCTAATACGATCCATTTTCGGTTTCTTATTAACAGGAAGCGTGATTTCGATGCTTTTGTCCTCTCTTGGTTCGTCTTGAACATCCAACTTAATCGATGGAGCGACCTTTTTTTAGCCTCTCTCCTAATCTTCCTTCTTTTTGGCCTTTGTTCCTCAACGTCATTTTCAACTATAGTTACTACGGGTGGGACATTTAATTCCTCTTGGAGGTTGCGTAGTTTCACTAACAAGTTTTCATACTATGCCATCTTTATTTCTGGTAATACTTTTGAATTGAGGATTGAATGCATTTTCTCCTTAGTGTCATGTACTGCTTGAGTTTTTTCGTTGATGGGTACGAGTTGATATTTGTAAAAATTTTGCATTTCTGCTCCCTTGTCATGTTTCACCTCTTTTATACTCCTGGGAAGATACTCTTCATTATTCGAAGAGTCGCTGTAGGTAATTTCGATAATAGATCTCTAGTCTCTTTGATGTCACGGGCTTTAGAGATGTTTTTTAAAAGAGTTTCTTCCTTTTTCAACTTCAATTTTTCAGCACTTGTCATAAAAATTCTCTCATTCACGAGTATATTGTAAACAAATTCAATGAGAAAGATAATTTTATCTCGAGAAGCACTTTTGATTCTCTGTCGAGATAATGTTCGAATAAATGATCGATTAGAAGGGATGCGTACGTTAGCCATGACTGTAAAATTAAAAGTGACACTCACTTCTTCATAGATTATTTATATCCACATCCTAGTCATTTGAAACGAAAGTTGAATGCGTCGATCATAAAATCATGAATGAAAAGGTTGTCGTTTTTCAACACTTTAAAAAACTTTTCGACTGTATTAAACGAGTATCCATGAGCCATTGAGACTGCGAAAAAGATGGCAAAACCTCCACAATAGGTTCCTCCATACTGTGGTCTCCCCGTGCATACTCGGCGTCTTCGAAAATGCATCAAATAGTCTAAAATCTCCCACCGTGGTTTTCTTCCTAAACTACAGAAAAAGTAGCAAGTTGAACCCTTTTTAAACAAGACCTGCCAGTGTCCTACATATTCACTCTCAGTTGCCGTGTTCACAATAAGAAAATGTGGTTCATCTATTGGTGGAGGAAGAGCATTTCGAGCATAGACTCCTCGAAACAGCCGGTTGGTTATAGCATCTCTTCGAATGCATTGAATGATCTCTAATGTGTCCATCTTGACCTGATACCACTTTTTTTCGGTATTAATGCAATAAAAAATAAACTTTATTAAGCAGTATTTACACGAGGTACTCTGTTTTGATCAATGTGTAGCATAGCGTCGGCTTCCCCCATAACAATAAGGTAGACACCGGTTGGGAGTTTCTTTTTAAATTTTAATTGGACATTTAGATTCATATTCTGCTTGAGAAGGTCCATTGTATCAGGATCATGACAAGTGGGTGATAGTTCAATGGAGAAGATGGCATAACCATTTTTGAATTTATCCATGTTCAAAGAGAAGGGAGTATTTGTTCGAGCATGTCCAGTTGCCTCCAGCGTCTCTAGAAACCCATGACAAAATTGATTATTATCCCAACCTAATGACCAATTTCTACCAGGGTACTGGAGTCCACCACTGTCTATAGTAATTTGCTCAAGATCATAAGATCCAAAGTAGAATGGATTCTCATTATAACTTCCATCATACGCATTCTGAGACACGAGGCACATGGTAAGTCGTTTCGGCATGTTTCCATTGAACATTACTGTATGCTGACTCTCCGTTCTATCCTTTTCAATAAAATATGATCTCATCTGTACTGAATTGAGAGGATAGCAAAGCCCCGTGGTGAGAAGATTCTTTTCAACCTCTGCCGCATAGCCTTCACTGACAGACCACTCATTTACAAGACAGTGCATGTCTTCCAATTTAATCTTGTATCCTTTTCCTTTTCCCGTCGATGAACGGTAGTCTATCAAAAATTTACTGTTATTCAAGTAGAGACTGAGTCGAATGTCGGCATAAGCTGGCAAAAGTCGAGAAACACTTGCTAAATCGAGAGGAAGTCGACAGGCAACCTGACAAACACGACTATCCTGCGTCATGACTGCACGCGCTTTAAAAGAGGATGACCCTTCTTTGGTCCAATCGTATTCATCTTGTACATAACCAGAGATGGAGAGATTATTCTTTCGAACATCTTCACCCATACTTAGCATATTTTCCAAGTACCATCGATAGGCGGTCAAATTACCGCTTTCCACAAGAACACCGTTTATGTGGAGATCCATACTTTTGATAAGGGATCCGGCAATTCCCTGGATTGGAGCAAATAGCTCGTTATTAATTACTGTATCCTTTTTCTTAATCTTTTTCTGCTTTTTACCATCGGGACCAACTTCTTCATACTCTTCATCCTCGGCTAGCTTAAAAGTTCGAGGAATCAACTCTCCATCTTTGTCGACGATACGAAAGGAGAATACGATCCATGAGTGCTTCAAGTTGACAAAGTTTCTAGAATCCGATGCCAAACCAAAAATAAACGGACCATTCCCCTGATTTAGACCGTTCTTCAGGTTCACTTTGCTCCATTTGCTTTGATTAAGACCGACGGATGAATTGGGCATCTGAAGAATATCCATCTCCTTCAAAAGCGTAGTTTTACTTTCTTCGTTGATTAGACGCATTTTTGTTAGGAGGAAAAAGTAACCAACCGTCTGGAGCGATTGACTTTTCTAGACTGAAAGCGTGTAGCAGTTCTTTTTCTTTTATTCCCGAGACCAGTGACATTTCGAATTGCTTGTCTTCCATGCGTAAACCATAAGGTTGATCAGACGCTTAGGCTTAATGAGTCCCATGATATCTGTTCCAGATGAAGTCCTTCTAAGCACATAGAGGCTTGAATATTTATATAGTCACTAACACATCAAAGGGTTAGGATAGGAAAGAGAGAGGGGGAGAGAGAGGAGGACACGGCCGATCGTCATGCCAGTCCTCCGGCGACTGCCTTGCACTTTGGGCGGGGCTGCACTTAGGTTATGATTACAATGTGTTGAGGCGTATCTACTGAATTCTATACAATAATAATGACAAGTTCTATTGAGGCTTACACATGTTTCTTTGCACTTACAACTGCATTTTCACCGGATGAAACGTCTGCGGCTACATTTTTTGCGACAGAGACAATCTGCTGTCCTATAGGTGACGAGAAAAAGGCGGGAATTGCACTGGCAATAGCACTCAAGATACCGCCGATACCATTTCCTCTCATTCCTCCGCGTAGTCGAGCAAGTCCAATATACTTCCCATTACCATGCTGACCTTTCAGCAAGGCCCCCCAGGGTAAAGATTCTACATGAATAGGAACAGATTGCATCTTGACAGCCGCACAATGAACAAGTCTTATTATAAATGATTACACTTTATTATTTCTCTTTTATATGTAAGACGAGAATGACACTACCACTGCTAAAGTTGATTGGTTCACCACGTTCATTTAAAATCTCAATTCGAATATTCTGTATATTGTCCTCCATAGGATTCATATAGCGAATAGGATTAAACACGTGCCTAACAATTTTTCCATATTCTTGCTCCATTGGAATACATTGGAGTAGAGGAGCCATTGTATTCCCGACCATAGCCGGTGCTACTGCACTACAGTAGATGAAAAGGACCGAGTTTTGGTTGAATCTATCAAATTGATGACTAGCTTCAGTCGTCTCCGTAAAAACTGTTTGATTATCAAAACCGAGAGCAAAAGCCAAATTCTGATCCAACTCTATACTGACTGTTTCTTCACCCGGAATAATTTTAATATGTTCATTTTCCGGTAAAAATTTAAAGCTTGCTGCATTGGAACTTAAAACTTGAGCTACAACCTCCCCAGTTGGATAATGACCGGGAGTGACCCAGTGTTCATCGTCAGCTCCATCCTTTTTGTAAAATGTATAATTTAACCCCTGGGGAAAGTTGGGTACTGTACAGGGGAATATAATTTCGGCAAGACCAATTTCGTATTTGTCCTTTCGAATTTCCAAAGTGCTTGGCAGCTGTACTGTGAACCTCGACAGAGTGTTCTCAAGGCTATTGTCGGAAGAGGCGATCAGTGTCACGTACTGACTCATGACTGACAAATGACTTCAACCTTCGATTTATAAACCTAGTCTCAAAAAAGGGTAGATTCCGGTAAAGAAAAATGTAAAGAGTATATTTATTAATTTTTCGAAAGATGTAAAGGATACATTTATTAATTTCTCGAAAAACGGGCAATGCGAGTACGTAAGCTACACTTTTCACAAAGCTTGAATGAATATTCGCCTTCACCAATCGCTTTGAAAGAATTTTTACAACAGTTGGGGTCCATGATGAGAATAACAGTATGAGTAGAGCTGGCCAGCTGGTAGGCTGTAAGCGGTTTAAACTTTCTCTTTTCTTCAACGTCAACAACCTTCTTAGCAGGTGGAGCAGGTGGCCCATCATTAGCCTTCACAGTCTCACTTTCAATAGCAGTTTCGGAAAAAGGACAAGTATAAAGAGGAGGAGGAGGAGGAAGAGGAATGAAGTGAATAGAATGATCAGCTGGAGGACAATTCATGATTGGAAACACAGACTCGATTACTACTTTTATAGTCGTAGTAAAAACTAGTCGTAAGCTTTCGAAAATACTGAAAATTGTGAAATCTTCCGAACGGCAATCTAACATCCAATCAAGGTTAGACGTTGCTGAAAATTGAACTCAAGTTGCACTTTGTCTAGCTCTTTGTTCTTGAGGACAAACCTTCCGGCCTGCAGCCGGCCTTGCCATCGCCTAAGATGGCCCTTGGGCCCTGCAGTGCCGGTGGATCATGTAGATCCAGAGACACTGCACCCTTTTTTCCCACACGCCAGAGGCCCCACCCGATCCGACCCCCAAGGGAGGGAGGGGGGAGAAAAGCTAAAATTTTAAAAAAGTTTATTAAACAGCATCCCACGGAGCAGAGTAAATATCAAAAACCTCGTCAGCAGTTGGCGGTGCAAGATGATTGCAATGTCGTTGCGAGTGAAGATAATAAAGATGGCCGCAACGATAATGGTAATAATCACTCCGAAAACTGAAATCTAGTAAAATAATTTTTCACCTACATATCCCGATTCCGATTGATTGTCCATCAAAAGAGGTGATTATTGATGATATAGTGGAGCTGGGGATATAATCTAAAATACACGTAAATAAAGCTGTTTTACCAAAATATCCCGTCCTGGCGTATTCTTCGAAAGTTTGATTGTACAGAATAGGGGATGCGATTTCTTTCTCTATTTTAAATGAATATATTTTCAGAGCTGTAATCGAGATATCTGGTACTCGTCATGGGGATGATTTATTCACGCTGGATGAAATTTATGTACAATAAAAGAGCCTTTTGTTTATTTCTACTCTTAACCAGTCCATTATTAAAAAAAAGATTTACAAGATGTTTACTATTACAAAGCTAGCAAATCTAAAAGCTTAACAACGACATATACAGCTGTAATCGGGACTAGCTGACGACTAGTTGATGATCCAACATTACAAAAAATATCGTTTGGTAATACTTCGTGATTATACTTGCGCATAAAGTAGTCTCGCAAAGTAACTTGCTGTTCAAGCTTGGAGTCAAAAAATGTATAGTCTCGAGTGAATCGTGTTGGTATGCAGAAAGTTCGCATTTTCAAATTATACTTCGTCTGTAATAGACGCGACATACGTAAAATCTGTTGAACTTTAGAGATTTTGGTAGTATACGCACACGTGCCTTAGTTCATTGGAGCGCAAACTATGTCTTTTTGTGTTTTTCACCATTTTCTTTCATTTTTTACTATTCTTTTACACAACTTATCAACTTTTTTATTTTTTAATAACTTTTATGTTATATTTATTGGGACATTAACAACAAATGCCGAAAGGCAGAAAAATATCAGATATGAGCAACAGATATAAAAGGATAGATTCTCGTCGTCATGAAACCCTACAGGAAACAACTGTTAACTGAAAGAACATCTTATTTTACCCATATTTACATAATGAGCAACAGCCGCAAAGACCCGACTTTATTATATATTGCAAATAGGTGTGCTACTCGTGAGGGAAGCTATGAATACCTAAAATCACTGAAGTTAATGTCAGAACCACCGGTACTCGGTTATAACCGCGTGGGTAATTCCTTAGTTACATTTCGAGAAGTTAATTGAATTAGGGACATGGATCTTGGGGATTTACTATCGAGGAACTAAAGAGACCCGTTTTTTTCACGTTCCGGATAGATCAGCAGCTACATTAGAGCCCATAATCCAGCGAAACGTTCTACCTGGCACCAAGGTGCATACAGATGAGTGGAAAGGATATTCCGGCCTCAATCGACTTGGATATATCCACGCCACGGTGAAGCATTCCATCAACTTTGTCAATCCTACTAACCAGGCTAATACGCAGGGTATAGAACGCCAATGGCGAAAATTAAAAACTGACCAACTACGTTTGTCACCTGGGGCCGCTAAAAATACCATTGATAGCCATTTAGCCAAATATTGGTGGTTTACTTACAATGGTGTATTGCGTTGTAATGACTCTTTTTTGCGCTTGTGCGATTTGATCGCTGAAAATTATCCAGTATAGTAGCATTTGTTGTTAATGTCCCAATAAATATAACATAAAAGTTATTAAAAAATAAAAAAGTTGATAAGTTGTGTAAAAGAATAGTAAAAAATGAAAGAAAATAGTGAAAAACACAAAAAGACATAGTTTGCGCTCCAATGCTAAAACGCGCTCCAATGAAATAAGGCACGTGTGCGTATACAACCGAGATTTTAACCTCCATAGTATAGTTGTTGTAGTCGTAGTTGACTAGTCGAAGAGCATCAGAGATAATAATGAGAACCTCGCCTCTGTTAGGAGAGTACTAGTCCTCCGAAAATGGTCATTTTTTGGTCGAGCGACAACAAGACTAACTAATGTTGTTTATACAAAAACAATTATATCTTAAACGGAAACTACGTACTAATACTACATTACTAGAAAATACATAAATATAATACAAAATAAATAAATTTCAAAATTATTAAAAAATGTTAAAATCCCGACCCAAACCCTTTCCCCTCTCCTTGCCAAGTTTATAAAACAATAATTTAGTTGAATTTTTATGTACAAACAAACAATAATAAATGGAAAACAAATTTAAACATCTTCGAAATTGAGAAGACAGCTTTTCTCCCATCCCTCTTCTTGTACTTTGTAAGCCTCAATAGAAGTTGTCATTATTATTGTATAGAATTCAGTAGATACGTCAACACATTGTAATCATAACCTAAGTGCAGCCTCGCCCAAAGTGCAAGGCAGTCGCCGGAGGACTGGCATGACGATCGACCGTGTCCTCCTCTCTCTCCCCCTCTCTCTTTCCTATCCTAACCCTCTGATGTGTTAGTGACTATATAAATATTCAAGCCTCTATGTGCTTAGAAGGACTTCATCTGGGACAGATATCATGGGACTTATTAAGCCCATTCGTTGACGAACGATGGTGGCTTACGACTTCTTGAGCAAGAAGCATAAGCCATAGTAGAAGATCAAAATTTGTCATTCATCTACGTTCTTCTCGCATCTACTGTACCATCAAATCAATCGAAAGAAGTTAAAAGAATGGCCTATTTGAAAATTCCGTAGAAATCTGATTTTTTTATCCGAATATTTATTAAAATTTATAACCATATGGCAGAGTCGTGAAATCGGCGAAATACATCAGCTTATCCATTACAGGATCCATAGTCTTCTCAATTGAATCGGTCTCGATTCTTCCAAGTTTTTTCTTAATACCCATTCGATGTAACTTTATTGAAGTAGACGGTAAATTAGCTCCAAGAGATCGTACTTGCTGCTCCATAGCTATAAAATATTATAACAATATAAATATATTTAACTTACATTTAAAATTAATTTGATTTATAGTAGCACATGTGATAGTCAACCCTTTTGCTTTTACAGCATATTCCAAATTTCCACGCTCATCAGACATTTCCAATGCATAACTTTTAGGTGCATTCGAAACAAAGCGAACAACTTTCCACCCTTCTGGATTTTCATCCACAAGTTTCCCTAAAATATTGCCTCTCCACTGAGACAAGAGATGTTGATCCTTCTTACAGACAAAGTGGATACAATCAGTATCAACATACGTAATGTTTTGATGACCAATGGTTTGAGATAGCTCGTGAAGAAATCTCCAGTGATAATTCCTAGCATATGCAGTAGTGAAGATTGAAATCATAACTGAAAATTAGATAAATTCTGATTAAATACTCACCATTACTATATTTAAGTTGTACAATGTACTCATCTAAAGATTTATAATTAACCATGGCAGTCTCAGAAAGCTCTCCAATAACATGATCGCTAAGTAACTCCACATTCTGATCAAGTATTGTTTTCATATATTCCTCAGACTCATACTCCATGAATTTAACTGTCGATCGACCAAGTTTTAAACCAAACCTCCCCCATGAACTATTTAACAGCATCTTTGAAATAAATTTCTTTGATGAATTTGGTTTTATTTTTTCTGGGTTTAATTCAATACCTGTTTGACACTTCACAAGATTGAGATATTCCTGCTTTTCTTGCTCCGTCATATTCTTCTTTGGCCATCCACATGATTCCTGCTTAATTTTGTAAAAGTCCTTGCTGTGCTCTATATGAAAATGGATTTGAACAATATCCCAATCTGGTCTGTTACAGCTCACTCTGCAATAGCTGTTTCACTGGACTTGATAACTGTGAGTGCACAATTAAAAGTGGGTTCTTCTCTTATAATAATATCGGAATGGGGAGATGGGATGTTGTGGATGCCTTTCTGGAAATGATTCTTTATGACAAAAAATATGATGGATATATAGTTATTGCCCACAATGGATCTCGATTCGATGCACATTTTCTATTGAAAAGAATGGTGGAGAAACATATTTATCCAGAAATAATTAAAAATGGGAACAATATAATCAAAATGATCATATCACCAGTGGATCGTCAGCAAATTAACAAGCTTGAATTCAAAGACAGCTGGCTTCTTATACCATTACCTCTGGCTGAGTTACCAAAGGCATTTGACTTATCAAATTTATGTAAAGGAGAATTTCCATATCTTTTTAATAAGCCATGCAACTATGGAAAAGTTTTCCCCCAACATCCTCCTCTAATATATTATGATATAGATAACAAATCAATTAAAAAGTCTGCTGCCACAATTGAATTTTGGAAAGAAAATCAAGCAAATACCTTCGATTTTGATAAGGAGATCTTACGATACTGCGAAATGGATGTGCAAATTTTAAAAGAAGCATGTATCAAATATATGAGACTTATTATTGAACTAACTGAATGGAATCCATTTGTTCAATCTACTAGGAAAACACTCTCGGTGTTGTTCACGAAAATGGAATTTTCGCTAATCAAAATCAGTCAAAGTTAGCACTTCGCTACATCCAATGGTTAGAAGTCGAAGAAAAAAAAAGATTTCAATATTTCTTAAATGATGGTGAGAAAGAAATTAAAACCGCTGCTGGTAACTTCCTTGTAGATGCATATCATGAGAATTCAAATGAGATTATCGAAATATTAGGATGCGTTGTTCATGGATGCTTTCAATGTGTAGATCAGAAAAAGAAACATATCAACAAGGATCTAACTAATGAAGAAATATATAATCGATCACTAGCAAGGATACCTGCAATAAGAAAGGCTGGATATAATGTTCGAATGATATGGGAGCATGAAATTAATCATCAACTACGCAACAATCCGGAGATGAAGAAATTTTTCAAAAATTGCAAACGAATGCATCGGCTGCGTGCTCGTGATGCTTTTCTTGGTGGACGAACTAACACATATAAATTATATCACGAAGTGAAAGAAGATGAAAAATATGAACGATTGGATGTGAACTCATTATACCCATTCGTCACTTGGTTTTTAGCTGAATTTCCAATAGGATCACCAACAATTATATCAAGCTATAATGAGATCCGATCATATCAAATACCTGAGAAAGGGCCTGTTCCGTTTAAAGGATTATTGTTGGTTGATGTGTTACCACCAACAAATCTTCCATTTCCAATACTAGGAATGAAAATTGGTGGTAAATTAATTTTCACACTATGCAGTGCTTGTGCTCTGATACGTCATCATTGTAATAGTTGCAAGCATGCGGATGAAGAGCGATCTCTCTTCATCACGACAACACATATTGAGCTAAATTTAGCATTGGAACATGGATACAGACTATTGGATGTTTACGAAGTTTGGCATTTTGAAAAATTTGAAAATGGAGGGCTGTTTACACAATTCAGCAAGGACTTTTACAAAATTAAGCAGGAATCATGTGGATGGCCAAAGAAGAATATGACGGAGCAAGAAAAGCAGGAATATCTCAATCTTGTGAAGTGTCAAACAGGTATTGAATTAAACCCAGAAAAAATAAAACCAAATTCATCAAAGAAATTTATTTCAAAGATGCTGTTAAATAGTTCATGGGGGAGGTTTGGTTTAAAACTTGGTCGATCGACAGTTAAATTCATGGAGTATGAGTCTGAGGAATATATGAAAACAATACTTGATCAGAATGTGGAGTTACTTAGCGATCATGTTATTGGAGAGCTTTCTGAGACTGCCATGGTTAATTATAAATCTTTAGATGAGTACATTGTACAACTTAAATATAGTAATGGTGAGTATTTAATCAGAATTTATCTAATTTTCAGTTATGATTTCAATCTTCACTACTGCATATGCTAGGAATTATCACTGGAGATTTCTTCACGAGCTATCTCAAACCATTGGTCATCAAAACATTACGTATGTTGATACTGATTGTATCCACTTTGTCTGTAAGAAGGATCAACATCTCTTGTCTCAGTGGAGAGGCAATATTTTAGGGAAACTTGTGGATGAAAATCCAGAAGGGTGGAAAGTTGTTCGCTTTGTTTCGAATGCACCTAAAAGTTATGCATTGGAAATGTCTGATGAGCGTGGAAATTTGGAATATGCTGTAAAAGCAAAAGGGTTGACTATCACATGTGCTACTATAAATCAAATTAATTTTAAATGTAAGTTAAATATATTTATATTGTTATAATATTTTATAGCTATGGAGCAGCAAGTACGATCTCTTGGAGCTAATTTACCGTCTACTTCAATAAAGTTACATCGAATGGGTATTAAGAAAAAACTTGGAAGAATCGAGACCGATTCAATTGAGAAGACTATGGATCCTGTAATGGATAAGCTGATGTATTTCGCCGATTTCACGACTCTGCCATATGGTTATAAATTTTAATAAATATTCGGATAAAAAAATCAGATTTCTACGGAATTTTCAAATAGGCCATTCTTTTAACTTCTTTCGATTGATTTGATGGTACAGTAGATGCGAGAAGAACGTAGATGAATGACAAATTTTGATCTTCTACTATGGCTTATGCTTCTTGCTCAAGAAGTCGTAAGCCACCATCGTTCGTCAACGAATGGGCTTAATAAGTCCCATGATATCTGTCCCAGATGAAGTCCTTCTAAGCACATAGAGGCTTGAATATTTATATAGTCACTAACACATCAGAGGGTTAGGATAGGAAAGAGAGAGGGGGAGAGAGAGGAGGACACGGTCGATCGTCATGCCAGTCCTCCGGCGACTGCCTTGCACTTTGGGCGAGGCTGCACTTAGGTTATGATTACAATGTGTTGACGTATCTACTGAATTCTATACAATAATAATGACAACTTCTATTGAGGCTTACAAAGTACAAGAAGAGGGATGGGAGAAAAGCTGTCTTCTCAATTTCGAAGATGTTTAAATTTGTTTTCCATTTATTATTGTTTGTTTGTACATAAAAATTCAACTAAATTATTGTTTTATAAACTTGGCAAGGAGAGGGGAAAGGGTTTGGGTCGGGATTTTAACATTTTTTAATAATTTTGAAATTTATTTATTTTGTATTATATTTATGTATTTTCTAGTAATGTAGTATTAGTACGTAGTTTCCGTTTAAGATATAATTGTTTTTGTATAAACAACATTAGTTAGTCTTGTTGTCGCTCGACCAAAAAATGACCATTTTCGGAGGACTAGTACTCTCCTAACACCTCATGGACATTACTGAAGTTTTGGATGCACTCATTGACTTAGGTCTCAAAGCTAAATTGAAGAAGTGCGACTTTGCAAAAGAAGAAGTACAGTTCCTGGGAATGGTAGTCGGAAGAGATGGATTACGGCCAAATCCAGCGAAGATATCAGCTATAGTTGATTATCCCCGACCCCAAACAGTGAAAGCAGTACAATCATTTCTTGGACTTTGCAACTACTTCAGAAGATTCGTTAAAAACTTCAGTTCAATAACAGCTCCACTGAACGATCTGACCAAGAAGGATCAAGAATTCAAATGGTCCGAAGAGCAAGAACAAGCCTTCGAACGATTAAAAAGGGCCTTAACAACGGCACCTGTTCTAAAAGGACCAAGCTTGGGCGTACCTTTCATTATCGAATCAGATGCTTCTACAAAAGCAATTGGTGCCGTATTATTACAAAGAGTGGATCCTTCTGAATCTCCACATCCTATCGCTTATGTGTCAAGAAAACTTAAAGGAGCAGAACTCAACTACCCTCCGATTGAATTGGAAGCATTGGCTCTCACTTATGCAGCCAAACAGTTCCGATCATATATTCTTGGCACGCAGACAACTGCAATAGTGGATCACCGACCGCTTACTTCCCTAATGAAGAAGCGTGATCTTCAGGGCAGATTAGCCAAATGGCAACTAGTTTTGATGGAATATAACCTGGATATCGTATATCGACCAGGATGTCAGAACAATGTCCCAGACGCCCTATCTAGATACATCGATGATATAGCAAACGACGAGAAACCTCGGAAACCTCAGGAATGCTACACGATCACAATGCCGGAAATGCAGCTAGTCAACCTAGAACAGATCCGGAGAACGGAGAACTTCCGAAACCCGGGTTACAACAATCACAATAACCGCGGTAGCTGGCGTGGTAATCAACAATCAGGTGATCGAGTCTATACTCGTCGCAATACGAATTTCCAACGGGATAACTATGGAAGAAATCAAAATGTACACCCACAGCGAGGAAATAGCCAACGTCGAGGTGGATTTGGCAACAATCGTGGAAGAAGAAACAGAGTCAATGTTGTACTCGAAGATGAAGAAGAGACTAATGATAGATCGACAACAAGTCGAAGAAGCTGGTCTCCACAACATACATTGATGCTCACTGTGACAATCCTGGTTGGACTGTTATCTCCAATCAACGCCAGTGACGCCTATTACCGATGTGCAGAGACACGGGGTGGTATCCTAGCCCACCCTCCACAGAAATCGGATTGTACTCCTCCAAAACCCGACATATTATGGAAAAGCAATGTATCTCTCTTCGCTCCGAACGAAACCATGGAAGAAATTGATGGATTTCGATGCACGTTTGAACAATTCGAACTTTGCGTTTGGAGAAGCTTCTGGATATCAAACTGGAATGAATCCTCAAAAGGATTTACCGCTACTTCAGAGAAGGAATGTCGAGCCGCAGTACGCGACAAGACGTACAAGTCAGCAACGTTGACACTAGTCAAAGAAGGAGTCTGGGAAGAACCGATACCCAAGTCAGCCTGGCCATCACCAGGTGGATTCTCCTCCGAATGTAAGAGCTATACACGTATAACTGTCGAAAAAGGAATAATCGGTCGATTAGCGGACAATCGAATACTCTCCACGCTAATCATAAACACGAACGACTGCTACATCTCCAATTCAAGCTGTGCCGATGAAACAAGAATGATAGTCTGGGAACCCCAGTCAAATGACTATAAGTGCCGATACATGCATTTAGGCGATAGTCAAGCGACAATAAACGGGGACACAGTCATAGTTGATGGAGCCAATGTAGCATTTTACCTCAACGACCAAGACTTACCGTTTCACACTCGAATATGTTTCACCGCACCAATACGGATGACACATTCGGGCACGATAATTGCTTTTACATCAGGACAAACTCCGACAGATTCCTTCCATCCAACACTGAAGAGTACCTCGAAGGATCATACAACCATGAATAATCCAGCCACTCAAATTCTGAACCATCGATCCAAACGAAGTACACAATTTCAAGGGATTCAACCACATACACCAGCTGATTCAAAAGTCAAGCAACTCCTACAAACCTGGCCATACAATACGGGAATTAGCACGTTAAATATAGACGAAGAGGTGCTGGGAAGTATCCTACTTCGCAGTAACGTATCATCCCTGGACCTTTGGGACAGAATGCTCAAACTCCGATATGAAGAACCAAGATTGGCTATCATCCACACCATTGCAGAAAATGAAATTGCCGTTGCAACGTCCGAAGGATGCGAAAGCTTGTCAGCTGAAGAGCGAGTGCGAATTTTCCAGCAATGGGCAAAAGAAACAGGAGCCAATCGAGTCTTCTCATTCCAAGAAATCCCAGCTCCTATCTGCGCTGCGATTTCCTTTATGGGAATAGCTAGATACAGGAAAGACTTCAATCAACTAATGAATGAAAAAATCTTCGAGCTAACGAAAGAACCAGTTCCAAGACCACGAACAGAAAAGGAATTTGAAGAAGAAAATAACTCCAACGAAATGAACAGAAAAGCCGCGAAGATTTACAGCAATGCTATAAACAAATACTTGAATAGCACGACCCAGAAGGATCAGAAAGACATTCTCACTGAAGGAGAACGGCGATCCAGGCTGTTAAAATTTTGGAGGTACAGGTTTACATTACTCCCGGACGGCATGCAATTCCACGCCGAGAATAGGAAAGACTTCCTTCGACAGGCATACGGTCATGAACCGACATACGGTCAAATCGCCTTATGGGGTGATATAGACGAAATGACGACGACTAATTCACCTGAGACAACGACTACGATAAAACCAACGATTGTGCATCATACACAAATACCAAGCATGACAACAGAGTATATCCCAGAATCAGCTGCATTGATTAGGAGATCATCGATGGTACAAACCGACACAGGTATGCCAGTGGGACCAACCATCAGAACAACAAACAAGCCGTCTACAAGTACTACAATGAAACCGTCAAAAGCTCCAGAAACGACAACCCGCCCCAATACGGGTACTACAAGCAGTTCCACGACCACAACAGTAGCGCCACAAACTTACACTAGCAAAAAACCAACTCCTCCTACGATAACCGAGAAGCATTTATCAACATCCAGTCAACCAGTAGTGACAACGACCACCGAGCCGTACCAGCATGAAAATGTTCAAATTCCAGTCACACGCACCACAAGACAAATCCCGGAGGTTCCGAAAGCCGACATAGGGATTTATGCGAATAGAATGGAAGATCCAGCTTACGCAGCATTCGTTGAACAAGAATTTAAACTTAAAGAGAAGCTGACATGGAATTACACAGCCATTTCTACTAACTTGAAATTACAATATGCCGCTGTGAAACTGCAAAACGAACTCAAGCTCCATTTTGATAAGCTCTTCACTGCAAATTGCTTACTGCAGAATTCACAAATCGACCTATGGTGGGGAATGGTGAGACTGAACCCAACGATAGGTGCGAGAGCAATCCTTGGACGTCAAGATATCTCAGCTATATTCGTAGGCGATTCCATTCTCGCTATACAAGAATGCGAACGAGTAACGATTACAAATATTAACCACGATTACAAGCTGAATGGCACCTGCTATTCCAGCGTTCCCGCAAAAACATCAACAGGAGAGTGGAAGTATATTGTTCCTGGAACGCGAGACATTGTTGATGCTGCTCCGATATCTGACTGCTCAATGGTCATCCCTTATGTTGAAAGAAAAGAAGATGGATCATTTAGCTGGTTCAACAAAACAGCAAACGTCACACGACTACGAGGACATAAGCCGCTGAGCCGAGCAACCTTCGAGACAATCCATTTCAAGGCTCCGGAACTATATACGGCGGCGAAACACTCTGCCTATCCGTACCGACTAGTCGAACAACTCAAACACCTCTATCTTACCGACCGGGAAAGACAGAATCAGTTGATTCGCTTCGTCAAAGGTGGAGATAGTCGACCAATTTGGGACGACCCCTTAGGAGCTGCAAAAGACCTCCTCTATAAAGGGAAAGAAGTCATCAAGAATTGGTGGTGGAAAAGTATGGAGTTTCTACACGTCAATCTTATCTGGATATCAATAGGAATCGGTGGAGTATTTGCGATTGCAATACTCGGCTACGTCACTTACAAGTGTTGTCTTCTAAAGGCAGTGGCAGGAGTTCATCATATTTCCATGCAACCCTCAGCTCCATCATATGAAGAAGAGCCACTCTTTAAAATCTATCGACCACCGATGCACACATACATTGCGGTAATCGCAATCATAAGCTGGATTCCACTAGCCGAGGCAACACCATCAGCAATCGGAACAAAATTTTTCCAAAGCGAACTCACTATGGACTTGTGGGACATGGCATCGGCGATACTCATAGCCACAATTAATGCAATTCCGTCATCAAACAGTGCATCACTGCCGACGATTCAAGTAACCCTGGAGGACCGTGTTCTTCCAGCACTTTGGGATTCAGGTGCTTCTATTAGCTACGTACGTTTAAGCACCTACAACAGTGTCGCACAAGACAGACCATTAGACACACCTTCAATCACCAAAGCTAAAACGGCCAACGGGACGGATTTCAAACTACTAGGCAGTTTTACTGCATTAGTACGACTAGGCCAATATCATACTTACCACACGTTCCAAGTGGCAGACGATCTGTGCTGTCCGGAACCTATTCTACTCGGCTACGACTTCATCACAGCACTGGATAAACAAAATATCGAAACACAACTTCGACCATCAGAAGGTTTCCTCCGAGTTGGAAACGATAAACTACCATTAGGAACTCCCAATTCCCTTCGATTTGGAGTAAAAGGGAAAGTTCCATTTCGCTATGTGGATTCCATCAAAATCCCACCCAGAGCCAGTGCGACAGTAGCCATAGAACCTTCGGAAATAATTGAAGAGAATGACATATTTCTTCTACGCTCCAAGGAAGCCAGGAAAACAAGCTGAAGTTCGGACACAAGTAGAGGAATTCTTACGTCAAGGCATTATCGAACCATCAAAATCAACCTTTACATCACCGGTAATACTGGTAAAGAAGAAGGATAATTCCTTCCGATTTGTGGTGGACTATCGAGCCCTGAATACGATAATACAACGGCAGACATACATATTGCCGGATATTACTGAGATCCTCGACATCGCGAATGGAAGTCGATACTTAACCAATCTGGATTTAGCATCCGGGTTCTTTCAAATTCCACTGGAAAAGAAATCTCGTCCCCTCACTGCATTTGCAGTAGGAACCGAAGTCTTCCAATTCACCAGGGTTCCTATGGGACTATGTTCCGCCCCTCATGGATTCTGTACGGCACTACGATCACTCCAGAATAGAGTAAAAGCTCGACTGCTGTGCTATTTGGATGATTTACTTATCCTCTCGGAAACCGCTGAAAAACACCTCATGGACATTACTGAAGTTTTGGATGCACTCATTGACTTAGGTCTCAAAGCTAAATTGAAGAAGTGCGACTTTGCAAAAGAAGAAGTACAGTTCCTGGGAATGGTAGTCGGAAGAGATGGATTACGGCGAGCAGAGCTCAATTACCCTCCGATCGAACTCGAAGCATTGGCTCTCACTTATGCAGCCAAACAGTTCCGATCATATATTCTTGGCACACAGACAACTGCAATAGTTGATCATCAACCGCTCACATCGTTAATGAAGAAACGAGACCTTCAGGGCAGGTTAGCCAAATGGCAACTAGTCCTGATGGAATATAATCTGGACATCGTATACAGACCAGGATGGCAAAACAGCGTCCCAGATGCCCTATCTAGATACATCGATGACATAGCAAACGACGAGAAACCTCGGAAACCTCAGGAATGCTACACGATCACAATGCCGGAAATGCAGCTAGTCAACCTAGAACAGATCCGCAGAAGCCAAGGGACGTCTACTTGGATCAAGAAGGCGATTGAAGAACTACGAGAGAAAGGAACAACATCACGTTTAGGGAAATACCTCCTGAGAGATGGTATTCTCTACAAGGAAGCTCCCGATGCAAACGATCCTCCCTTAATAGTTCTTCCACCACAATCACCGATAACCAAAATTGTGATCAATGTATTTCACGAGAGTCCAATACTCGCTGCTCATCAAGGTAGTCCGAAAACGACAGCCTTGATCAAAAAGCGATTCACCTGGTCAAGAATGAATCAAGAAATAATCGACCAGATAAAACGATGCATCCCATGTCAACGTCGGAAGATCAAACCATTGGAGACAACAAAGGAGCCAATGGGTGAGCTTCCCAAGATTAAAGGACCATTCCAACGAATCCACGCCGACATCATGGGCCCGCTTCCAATATCACAAAAAGGCAACCGATATGTCTTAGCGATAACGGATGCCTTCTCTAAATGGACAGTCACCACCGCCATTCCGACACAGGATGCTGAAACAGTAGCATCTGCACTGATCGAGAACTGGTATCTCAAATTCGGTCCTCCACTCGAATTATGGACCGATAATGGAACAAACTTCAAATCGAGGTTGTTCGAGGATGTACTGAAGATCATCGGAGTACGACATCATACTTCAGCTCCGTACCATAAGAATTCCAATGGTCAAATCGAACGAGTCCTTCGAACCATTGAAGAATTAACCAGTACATACTTACAATCCGTGAGAACCTGGGATGAGGTGTTACCTTATATAACACATGCGTTAAACACCTCTCCCCAAACGACAACGAAATGTACACCCTTCCGAGTTCTTTATGGACAAGAAGTCAGTCTGCCGGAAGATGCCGGATGGAAAACATCACTACCGGAATATGCTGATATCAATGAGTATCTAAGCACTCTACATGAACAGCTAAGAACAATACATCAACAGGTAGAAAGTAATATCAATAAGGGTCGTACAAAACAAAGACACGGATATAATAACACTCATGCCGAAGACGAACATTCTCCGCCCCGCAACCCTCATCAATACATCTTCACGAGGCGTGAAGCCAACTTTAACGGGGGGGATGTAAGCCTCAATAGAACTTGTCATTATTATTGTATTGAATTCAGTAGATACGCCTCAACACATTGTAATCATAACCTAAGTGCAGCCCCGCCCAAAAGTGCAAGGCAGTCGCCGGAGGACTGGCATGACGATCAGCCGTGTCCTCCTCTCTCTTCCCCTCTCTCTTTCCTATCCTAACCCTCTGATGTGTTAGTGACTATATAAATATTCAAGCCTCTATGTGCTTAGAAGGACTTCATCTGGGACAGATATCATGGGACCTATTAATCCTGTTCGAGTCGACGCGAACATGGCTTACGATTATTTTTCTGTTCATATTTCTTCTCTTTTACAGTACGATGAAGAATCGTCCACGTTTATGAATACAAAACATGTGGTGAATCGGACATAATATATCTCTAAGGGTGGGGATTTGATCAATCCTAACAGGAATAGACTTGTAATAATATGTAAAATTTAAATAATTTTTAATTTAAGGTTTTTTTTTTTTCGAATTTTGTATCAAAAACACAATTTAAAACAACTGGCATAATAACTTCCCCAACAATGTGTGATGATTGGATTAATTGTGTGACTTTTCTGTATTAATGATAACAGATACAAAATTCGATTAAAAAAAACTTGTTTATTATTTACTTATCTATTACTGTTAGGACTGGTCAAATTCCCACCCTTAGAGATATTATGATCAGTATATCTTAGAAATACGTGACAACCGAAGATCATGGACTGGTTAGTAGCTGATTTTAACGTTACCTTCATTTTAGTTTCTAAATGCTTAATATTCTTCTGGGTATCTTATATTTGCCTACTGGACCATCGATGGGGATTATTCGTATAACGAATTCTTCTCCTTTCAATATTGCCTATCGTGTCGAGTACCCATCGGGCCAATATAAAGTTTGCAAGGAGAATGGGATAATAAAAAGATTCCAATCAACCACATGTGACATCTACAAAGCGGAGACTGTGTTTCAATGTGATGGCGAAAAACTCTATATTCAATACACAACCGTTGATGACTACAATTACCTTTCCGACATCAAGAAGATGTTTGATTCTAAGAAAGCCATGTCTGCAACGCTGACTATCGTCACAACTGCTCCTCGATCGCCTATTGTATCCAACGTCTGCATGACGGGTACATTTTCCCAAGTGATGACGAACGTAGAAGGAAACCGAAAGGTTGTAATGAATTTAAACAACAGCATCTAGTTCTCTTGCTTTTCTGTTCCATTCAAAATAAGACATAAGTGAAGAGGGCCTGTTTTGTTGATGCGCATGCTCTTCTTGACCCAGCTCGAAGGTGACGTTCTGTTGTCCTGGCTCGTGAACCTTCAATTGAATGACAGCGTTGGATCGGCCATTTGTTTCGTCGGGAAAGAATAGGCGAGTGTAGGCTTCCGGAGGACAGAGGTAGCGACTGTCAAGATATTTTTCAATTTCATCATTTGCCTTCAATTTTACTCCTGCCTGATGAAAAACTAAAATTAACCAAGAAACTAACTTTATCGGATCCTTTGAAGACATACTTGTATAAGTATTTTACTGCATGATAAACAGCATATTTCCATGTTAATATGGCAGGTATATTTGCGAGAGAGAAATTTGTTATAAGCCACGACATATTGGTTGGTAACTGTCTAGAAAATAGGGGGAAAATAGGAGAGGAAAATATACCTTCCCGCGTATTGTTGCCTCATGTGAGGTGCCTTGTCTTCGTCTGTAGTCGTAATGCCCGTCACCATCTAATGTTGTAACGTTGCGGAAAGGCTTTGGAAAGTGTTTAGTACACACTTTCTTTACATTGTCTCAACATGGATGTACATTGCCACAGTTGTGAACCATCGTTGTGGTGATGATTACATGAAGTTCGGGATCCAAAGTTTGGTCAGGAAACTCAGCGCAAATTACGCGGTCAACTAAATAAAAGTTGATAACAAATGTTAGAATACCATCATCCGGACTCCTTGGCTTGTCTTCCTCTGCCATTGTGAAGAGCATATGAGCATGGGGAAGACCCCTCTTCTGCCATTCCATTGTACAAACATATGCGATAACTGTGCCAAAAATTTTCTTTTTTAAAATGTCATCCAGAAGAGAACGAAGCTTCAAGCGAAAAACTCTGGCAACTAAGTCAGGACGATCACTGGCCGTTTGATGTGGAAGGAGATTCTCTTCGATCTCAGGCCATTTTGCGTTGCAAGTTATCGCAATGAAATAGTCTGGCTTACCGTATCGCGCTACAATAGACATGGCATTCTAAAAATAAACATTATATCATAAATGACTCTCTACTTGGTAAGCATCCATCATATATCTTGGACTATTTGTATGACTCTTCGGAAGGTGGATCCTCGTACCGGCCAGCCCGTCGGCTCCATCGTCAATAAATTCCCTCAAATCAACATAGTGTTCCGATCGAAATTGGGCCTGATTCTTGCGATAATAGTTCAATCTCGATTGCTCGGTCAAGGCCCATCCTCCTACTATGTATTGTTGGAAGAGTTTTCCACCTCTATGAATCGGGGAAAAGGCGTCGCGATAAGACAGGTAGTAATTGTAGTAATCCTTTTGCTTGATTTTTCCTCCTCCACACCTCTCTAAGTCTGGGCACCATCCATCTGTTCTCTTCAAAAAAAAATAAAGGGTAGATGCAAGGTTCAAGAAACTGAAAAAATGCTATAATTCTAACATTGCTCCACCTTGCAGTAAATAGGAATACTGTGTAGCCCTCCTCCTCTTGCTTGAATGCTATACTCGCGAGACGTTGGTATCTCTCCGTCAGGACCACTGTAGACTAATGCAATTTCATCAGTAACTGGTGCATTATAACGTCTTCTATCAGGTACATTTTTCGTCTCCAGTCGAAGGCGGACTTGATACATTGGACGTTGTTCTGCTTGAGCTTGACGTTCTTCCGCTTCATATCGTTCCCGAAGTGTAACATAATTTCTCGCATATTCATGATTAGCCTTGATGAAGGTGAATATATCATTCATCAAATCGTGATAAATCCCTCTATTAGCTCTATGCCCGTGAAGAGCAGATAAAGCTTTAGACGTTTCGGCAAAAAAGATTTGACCGAACTGGGGCGAGGACTGATCTGCCGGTATTGCAGGTCCAGTTCGGAACATAATGGCACCGTGAAGCTTGAATACATAAGGCCCTCTTCCCGCTGGTGTCTCAAGCTTTAAGAAAGAGAACATTATAAAAAAAATAAAGGTTACCATTGATTGTTGGGAGGCAACGGACATTGCCGAATTAATTGGACGGATATTTTCGAAAAAGTTTCGCCACCGGGAGTTGATCTTATCAAAGAAATTCTTCAGAAATGAAGGATACTGATCGAAAAGAGAAAGTACGACTTTCCCATTGCGACAGCAGATATTATAAGATCCGTCTCGCTGTCTACATTGCTCACCTAGAAGCCAATTCTGTATGAGAAATATGTTAACCTTCAAAAAACTTTGCGCCACAAATTTGGGCAGCTATTCACCATAGGCCCCGAAGAATGGCGAGGAGGAGGAGACTCTCCTTCAAAGCCAGCATACTGCTGAAGACGGCGGACTGCTGTTGAAAACCGACGGGAAGTGTTGGTATTTACTCTTTCTTCCAAGGTTTGACTAAAGTACTTTGTCATAAATAGAGAAGGTTGATTTTACTTTTGACGGGAGGCTTGATGAGCACGTGTGTTCGCAGCCTGTTGTTCGGCTTTCTGTTCATCAGTCAATTGAGAGCGAGACATTCTTCTAGCCTTACTGTTAGCTATTTATTGTTCAACTCTCTGTTCATCAGTCAGCTGTGAACGTGCTACTCTTTTAGCGAGAGCATCA
Organism: Oscheius sp. DF5120; assembly: GCA_932521415.1. Taxonomy (NCBI): domain Eukaryota; kingdom Metazoa; phylum Nematoda; class Chromadorea; order Rhabditida; family Rhabditidae; genus Oscheius; species Oscheius sp. DF5120. Next base: position 56,348 of record OW051464.1, read on the forward strand.
GTACAGCGGCGGGTTTCAGATGGATAATTTGTTTCACTATAAAGCATGTAATGCAAATAATAAAACTTCTTACATGGCTCGTCGCTTTCTTTGAGCAATAGCTCGCTGTTTCCTTTCATGCTCATAAAAGTTATTTAAATCGACCAAAATTCCTTGTAGTCTCAGCCGGTTAATATTCGTTTGCAAGCTTTCCTGGATGTGGGGGGCATCCGGCTTTGAAATTGATAGATGATGTACAGTAGAAGGAACATATCCTATGATTGAATCTTCTTTGACTTCCGAAGTACGCTGTAACTGACGATTTCTGCGACGTCTTTCACGGTCCCGCCCACGTCTTGCTTCAGCCTGTTCTGGAGTTTCTCTAAACCCTATAAAAAATTCTTCAAAGCATACTACCTGAGACTGGCTAATCTCTTTCTTTCCACATCCTGCTTTCTTCTTTCTTCCAAGTTAGCCATGGTATATACTTTTATAATACTCCAAAATTCGACTGTGCCAAGTGTGAAGAAAGTGTTAAAAACTTGTCTAATCTGGTTCACACTGAAAGACAATGTTTCCAATTTTAATATATTCCTTTAATTTTTAAAATCTAAGATGTCATTCGATTGGAGTGAAGTTAATTCATCTTTAGACTTTATTGAGTTCAGCAAAGGTAAGTAGCTTTTCTTCTAGCACTTAATTTTAGTGGTGACAGCCCACAGAATATGCTTCAAAGACTTTGAATATCAGAAAAGTCGCTCAATTGGGACATATTATTCCCGAAATGACCTGCAAGCTGAAAATAGAGGAGCACTTTACGCTCATATAAACATTGGAGGGCTGAATATATTTCTATCTCCCAATTATCGAAAAAGGCAGAAGAGTCTGAAAACATTACTGGTGAAATTGGGTACGCTTTTTATCTACATTTATAGATGTAGAACACTCATTTTTTCTTCGGCGACTGCTCGTCCATTCTTGAAGGGCTGTTCTTCAATAAATAAATAAAATAATCTTAATAAGTACATTTAAAAAAAACCCGCATGTGGTTGCTGCTTACGAAGTATGGGGGAAAAATAAAAGGTAAAGATTAGACATGTGAACAAAAACAAAAAAAGACAAAATGCGGAAAGACAGTCGAAAAGTTGTCTAATCGGCTTCAGACGGACGGACACGATAGCGCTTTAAAAGTTAAGATGACAAATCCTTCCTGCTGACATGTCAAAAACCTTTTTCATTGTATACACCGTAAACCATAAGGTTGATCAGACGCTTAGGCTTAATGAGTCCCACGATATCTGTCCCAGATGATGTCCTTCTAAGCACATAGAGGCTTGAATATTTATATAGTCACTAACACATCAGAGGGTTAGGATAGGAAAGAGAGAGGGGGAGAGAGAGGAGGACACGGCCGATCGTCATGCCAGACCTCCGGCGACTGCCTTGCACTTTGGGCGGGGCTGCATTTAGGTTATGATTACAATGTGTTGAGGCGTATCTACTGAATTCTATACAATAATAATGACAAGTTCTATTGAGGCTTACACCAGTGATTTTAAAATGGTACAATATAATCTATAAACAGATATAAATATAAAAATGCTAAAAAAAAGGTAACAGAGAAAACTTGTATAAGGCGCTTGAAGACATCAACAATTCCGATGATTTTCAAATGGCTATAGAAGAAAGAAAGAATGATAGCTTCGACGACGATAATCGTTTTTCGGATATTTAGCCGAAATGTTATGAAAGAATCTAAGAATAAAAGCTTAACTAGTTATGGTGTAAAGTTTCAGAGGGCCTCTCATCCGTCTTAAAAAATATCTTAGAAATCTTACAAACCATTGTGAAAAAGATAAACAGTGAACATGTATTACAACGAAAATAAAAAAAAAGGAAGGAAGAGGAATTAGTCGTCTTCGTCGTCACTTAGAATGACTGGATTGGTGTAGGTACCTTCATTAGTCTTCAGATTGGAAGCTAAAAAAAAAGTTGTATTAAAACTATTAAAACAACTTACATGGTAAGTTCGTATCGAAGTACTTGAAAGGTTCGTGTTCAAATCGGGAGCTACAGCTTGAAATGTCGTCATCTGAAGCTGAGGATAGAATTACAACAAAAAAAACAAACCATCGCGGTATATGGTCGTTATATAGATTACTGAGTCAGAGTCGCTTGTATCTAAAAAAAAGGTTTATTAAAAATGTAAACATACTGTTCGGGGAACGGGTTTCTAGGTACACGACTTCGTCATCAGAAGTACAAAAAACTTTATTGAACTATTAAAACTACCTGTCCGTGGCGGCGTTCCAAATCTCCTCAGTTGTGGAAGGCTATATGTCGACGAGAAAGAAGAAAAATCTTGTTCTGAAATTTATATTAAATTTAATTATAAAAAACCTTCGATAAACGTCGTCCCCAAAAACATCACCGACTCACTATCTTCTGAAGCTGTAAACAATTATATAAACATTTAAATCCTACCTTTTGATCGCGTACCCAGAAATAAAATTTCTTCATCATCTTCTGTGTTAAAGGACATACTATAATAATGGTTATTGTAAAATAATAAGAAAACTAGAAAGTAATACTAAATTTGTTATTATAGACAGTAAAAAAAGAAATACTATTAAAAAAATATATATTATACTACATGTTATCAATATGTTGTTTAATATTTTCTTATTAAATATATACTTTTTGTATATATACATATATTTTTCAAAGTATGTAATTCTATATACTAGTTGGGTTCTTGTATTCGCCACATGGGCGAATATTTTAATAATATTAAAAGAAAACTAATAAAAACAAGAATAATAAAAAAAACGAACATATATCTATATTTTGAATCCCGTGCGGGGGCGTTGTCTTGAAAATCATACGTATTCTTACGTGGGGCGACGTTACATACTATTGTATCACGAAATATATTAATTCTACTATACAAATGAAAATTATATTAAAATTGAAAATTGTAATAACTGATATATATGAATTACATAAATGTATTTCAACATTATATAATAATAATGCATACTTTTATAAACACTATTATTAGAATAATGAGAATAAATTTGAACAAAAAAAAACGACAGGACACATATTGTAAAATTACAAATTTCTATTTCCATTATTTAATGTTATACTTTTAATAGTAAGCTGTCTTACACCAAAATAAAACGGTATAGTGGGTAGTAAAAATTGGTTTTGATTCCAAGTATTAAAATTTATAACATAGACTGTAAATTATTCGTTGCGTAGAATCTAGGTGTTAACTTTGTATACAAGGTCAGTTTTGAATCATTACCATGACACGAGGGAATTCTGGGCACGTGACGAATCATGGGTAATCAAAATGAATCGTGGGTATCCTGGGTCGAATCATGGGTAATCATAATGAACCATGGGTATCCTGGGCACGTGACGAATCATGGGTAATCAAAATGTCCTGTGTATCCTGGGCACATCTCGAATCGTTTACACATCTCGGTTCATGGAAATATTGGGAATTTACTAGGCTTGGAAACAAATGCTTCATGTACCTTCACGTAGTATTGTAAACAGATTGTAAGATCAAAATGGGATTTTTTGGCTCATGTTTCAAAGCAGTTTTTTAATGTTTCCCCCATCCTCCGTTGACAAAAACGTTGACAACAGAATGCGACAACGAATTTTTACGGTCGACCCTGTTAAAACAGTATAAAGACTGTCCTGAAACATGAGAGGTGATCATTCTGCTAGCTGCAAGCGTCGAAGATCTTCGTTTTCATGATCGCACCTTCTTCCTCAGAAGAATCCGTAATCTCCATCCCCGAATCTTCTTCCAAAAATCTATTATTTTCCTGTACGATTCTAATGGTTGTTTTAATATGTTTATATTATATATTATTATGTGTTTTGACAGATATCATTGAAATTGGATTAGATACGCTAGCCAATTGTCCATTCAATTTGGAAAGAGGGAGCGTATGGAATCCCATATATTTGGACGATGAGGCATACGATTCAGACGAAGATATCTTCTTGTTGGATTCGTAAATAAATGATGTTTAAAAATTTTAAATTAATGAGGCTGTAGAAGGGGGGGAAGGAGGGCGAGGAGGCTTGAGATCAATGAGTTGAACAATTTCTCATATATCGGGATATGTATTTATTATTCACGACTTGGTCATTGTTTAGCAACCGGCTTAGGCTTAGGCTTTTGAAACTTTATTTAAAACGAATAACAAACAATTTTTATATACATAGATGTGGAAGATGAAAATGTACACTGCAACTAAGAAGTGGTGACGAGGTCTACATTTGCAAGGACTTTCGTGGGAGAGAGGCTGCACAATTCGTGAATGGACGATTCTCCAAGATCAGCAAGGACGGCGATATCATCTATATTTATAAAGATGTGAAAAATGTCTTCTACAAGCGCTGTATAAGATTGTAAGCCTCAATAGAACTTGTCATTATTATTGTATAGAATTCAGTAGATACGCCTCAACACATTGTAATCATAACCTAAGTGCAGCCCCGCCCAAAGTGCAAGGCAGTCGCCGGAGGACTGGCATGACGATCGACCGTGTCCTCCTCTCTCTCCCCCTCTCTTTCCTATCCTAACCCTCTGATGTGTTAGTGACTATATAAATAAGAAATCTGCTTTGGAGATTCGGATGAAGGCAGAAAAGCTGGAAATTGTGGAACTAGCTCGATAGGCTGTTTATTTTTTGATGTTACCAATGATGACATAAACCCAACAAAAGAAGCAAGTGAAACGATAAATGATGCTTACAATGTTCTATCCGAACCTGATTGGAATCCGATGGTAACATTATTTTTCTGTTCATATTTCTTCTCTTTTACAGTACGATGAAGAATCGTCCACGTTTATGAATAAAAAACATGTGGTGAATCGGACATAATATATCTCTAAGGGTGGGGATTTGATCAATCCTAACAGGAATAGACTTGTAATAATATGTAAAATTTAAATAATTTTTAATTTAAGGTTTTTTTTTTCGAATTTTGTATCAAAAACACAATTTAAAACAACTGGCATAATAACTTCCCCAACAATGTGTGATGATTGGATTAATTGTGTGACTTTTCTGTATTAATGATAACAGATACAAAATTCGATTAAAAAAACTTGAATTATAAATTAATTAAAGTTTACATATTATTACAAGTCTATTACTGTTAGGACTGGTCAAATTCCCACCCTTAGAGATATTATGATCAGTATATCTTAGAAATACGTGACAAGCAAAGGTCATCAATTGGTTAGTATCTTATTTTGACCTTACCTTCATTTTAGTTTCTAAATGCTTAATATTCTTCTGGGTATCTTATATCACTTGTCGATAAAAAAGTCGAAATTATCTTTAACGTTTTATAATAATGGAAATTCTAAAACTCAAAATATTATCCATTACCAATGGCGAACTTGGACGGACCATGGTTAGTTTCTTTTCATTGACTATTAATTTCAAATTAGGTGTTCCGGCCAATTGTGCAACAGCAATCGAACTGTTGGGATTGACTCGGGGAAGTATAAACCCAATAATAGTTCATTGCAGTGCAGGTGAGGCTGTTTGCAAACCTCTTATGTATTTTAAAATTTAGGCATAGGGAGAATGGGGAGTTTAGTTATGGTGGAATGTGTTCTTCAAAACTTGAAGAATGGAATAGACTGCAGCCAAATGAGCAGCACGCTGAAATCTTTGAGGGACCAACGAGCTGGTCTGGTACAAAACTACAAACAGTACCTCTTTGTCCATCGAACTGTACTATTTTACTTTTACGAACGTGTTTCCAAGTTTTTCCCGAACATAATATTGGACGAAATGTACCGAAAGTTCAAGATCGAATATCGTCGAATGATGACCGTTGGAATTCGCCGTTCGGCTTAAGTTCAACCAGAATAAAAAGAAATATTCTAGGCAAATTGTATATCACATACTGCACATACTGCACATACTTGTATATCACATACTTTTATATTTTATTTTTTTTCTACCATTTTTTCGGGATTTTATCAGCTAATTTTGTGTCACACGATACATCTAGATGAACAATAATATTTTCAGAAAAATCAACTTTTTTTTTGTTTTTCTTTGTGTTTGGTATGTGTTGATATTTCTTATGTTTACTTCTCTTTTTGTGGTATTCGCGGATTTTATTGTATTGTTGTGCGCTACTTTTTTTATTTATTGCTTTTTTTGTAACCTAACTTCTATTTCTAGTTTCAGTTAAATTGAGACATGTTTTGAGGATCATTTTGAGAAATGAACGAATCAATTTTTAACGAGTCGTCAATTCTAGAGGTCGTAGAGAAAAAAGGATTATACACTATGGATATTCCAATATCAGATGACTTTGTGATAGATGAGATTTTCTTGCGAAGGTCAGTTATTTTCAATTATATATTTTTTCAGGTTGTCGTGTTGATGTCCCATTTAACGAAGTACCGTTGATCTTGGATAAAAATGTTTACTTCTTTTTCGTATTGAGAAAATTGGCCTGCAGCGATGCCTCACATTCACCGTGGTATGTTAAAGGAAGTAAGTCATGTTTTTTACTACTCATTATTGTTTAAGAATTTGCAACAACGCAAAAATACATTTCACTTAGCGAATGTGGGGAAAAAAGAGCATTCATCGTAACAAGAAAAATGTGTTACAAACTGATGAACCATTCGTAATGATGGTTTCAAAAAACCATCATAACTTCTTTTCTACTTCTTTTTGAATTTTTTAGATTTACTGTTTTTATGATAAGAGACATTTTTTAAATACTAAATTACTTGCTGACGTCTTAATTACTTATAGTTATTCTGGCGGTAACATTCCAGTAGGCAGAATACACGAGAATCCGTAAGACATGTTCGCGTCGACTCGAACAGGATTAATAGGTCCCATGATATCTGTCCCAGATGAAGTCCTTCTAAGCACATAGAGGCTTGAATATTTATATAGTCACTAACACATCAGAGGTTAGGATAGGAAAGAGAGAGGGGGAGAGAGAGGAGGACACGGCTGATCGTCATGCCAGTCCTCCGGCGACTGCCTTGCACTTTGGGCGGGGCTGCACTTAGGTTATGATTACAATGTGTTGAGGCGTATCTACTGAATTCTATACAATAATAATGACAAGTTCTATTGAGGCTTACAAATCAGAGAATTGAAAAAATTGTAAGTTCCTTTACATTTTGCAATATCCAATTGTAGTCGATAACTACAAGGATGACATCTGTTCAAAAAGATAGCGCAAGAAATCTACTTCAAGTTTACGCACCAAAAGATGTCGCTAGAATAATGAGCAATGAATTTGAGGGGAACTTTAATAGAGAGCAGGTATGTTATTCAACTAAATTATTTTTCTAGTATAGGTATACAATTCAAAAAGGGGAATAAATGTTCAAAGTGGTCTTCAGGGGAAAACAGAGTTAGACAATGTTGATGCTTTTAAGAAAGCAGTTTTTGAACATAATTGGCAGTTATTTTCGTATTCAAGACCAAAAGAAAAAGACGGAGTTAGCTTATAAAACTAATTATAATTTTGTTTAGCACTTAATTTATGACGACACCTATCTTTTGGTAAATCCAGTGATGTTGTCAATTTTCATAAAACAAATGCCGACAGATGAACAATGTACACAATATGAAGAAAGAGGTGAAGCAGTGGCGGAAATTTTATCTATTAATCGCTATGATTTATTGAGTAAGTTGATAGCATTGAAACAAAAGGTGGTGTTGTTTGGCTTGATTTCACTTTCTCACTATGTCGATATCAAGTGGGTCGATAATAGACAAGATATACTCACCCCGCCGTTGAAGGCAATAGTTACAACCAAACCATATGAACCCCCCTCGTTGCTATGGACATACTCGACTTAGGAACAACCACAAGAGGCAACCGATACGCTCTTGTTATCATTGATCATTTCAGCAAGTTTACGAATGCATACCCCATCCCTCGGAAGTTGATTTTGTGTGATGATTTCGTCTACTTCTATTGGGGTACACTGAGGCAAATTGTATACAACATACCCAACATACCTGTATACAACATATCTATTTCATTTTTATTTTTCTGGTCTCTATTTCAGAACTTTAATTGCTTTTTTTGTGTTTCATATAAATATTAGGCTAGAATGGAATTCACGGGCCAAATTTGAAACACCAAGTGTGAGACAACGAGTCGTCCATTTCTGGAAAACATCTGATGTTACTTGTAGATGATTTATCTGAAAAGAATCCATGTATAGGATTAGAATCAGTGATGAGCGGAACGCTACTAATTTGTTCCGTGTTCCGCGCGGAACGTTCCGCGATTTTGAATTTTACGTTCCGCGTTCCGCAGGTCGCATTCCATGACGGAACACGGAACGTTCCGTGGAATTTAGAACATAAATTTAGAATTTGTAAACTATAATTGGAAGCCTTTCTTTTAAGCGAAAAATAAAATAGAAAAACATTTATTCAACTGCCATAAACTAGAAAAATCATACAATGTGAGTATTAATTTTAATAAACAATAACCTCTCTAAAGTTTCGACTGAAAGACAGTTTCTTTTATTTGTTACAATCAGTCCAGCACAATCATTTCTATTTTATGATTATCTATTTGAAAATCCAACAATGATTCTTTTATAAATTGCCCAATATTCAATACTCAGCAGTATGTCGGAGTGATAGATCTCCTGCTCTTAAACAAATCATCTGTGGGACAAAATTGTCAATGAAGCTTTATATTGGCCCGATGGGTACTCGACACGATAGGCAATATTGAAAGGAGAAGAATTCGTTATACGAATAATCCCCATCGATGGTCCAGTAGGCAAATATAAGATACCCAGAAGAATATTAAGCATTTAGAAACTAAAATGAAGGCTTGTCACGTTTATGTAACTTTATTTTTTTTCACCTTCGGTATCAACGGGGGCATCAGCTGAAGTATGATGTCGTACTCCGATGATCTTCAGTACATCCTCGAACAACCTCGATTTGAAGTTTGTTCCATTATCGGTCCATAATTCGAGTGGAGGACCGAATTTGAGATACCAGTTCTCGATCAGTGCAGATGCTACTGTTTCAGCATCCTGTGTCGGAATGGCGGTGGTGACTGTCCATTTAGAGAAGGCATCTGTTATCGCTAAGACATATCGGTTGCCTTTTTGTGATATTGGAAGCGGGCCCATGATGTCGGCGTGGATTCGTTGGAATGGTCCTTTAATCTTGGGAAGCTCACCCATTGGCTCCTTTGTTGTCTCCAATGGTTTGATCTTCCGACGTTGACATGGGATGCATCGTTTTATCTGGTCGATTATCTCTTGATTCATTCTTGACCAGGTGAATCGCTTTTTGATCAAGGCTGTCGTTTTCGGACTACCTTGATGAGCAGCGAGTATTGGACTCTCGTGAAATACATTGATCACAATTTTGGTTATCGGTGATTGTGGTGGAAGAACTATTAAGGGAGGATCGTTTGCATCGGGAGCTTCCTTGTAGAGAATACCATCTCTCAGGAGGTATTTCCCTAAACGTGATGTTGTTCCTTTCTCTCGTAGTTCTTCAATCGCCTTCTTGATCCAAGTAGACGTCCCTTGGCTTCTGCGGATCTGTTCTAGGTTGACTAGCTGCATTTCCGGCATTGTGATCGTGTAGCATTCCTGAGGTTTCCGAGGTTTCTCGTCGTTTGCTATATCATCGATGTATCTAGATAGGGCATCTGGATTTTTTTCAACAATTTATTTTTTTTTAATATTTTGGCCGCTTTTAGCTATATGATGATGAATGCCAAATTATTATTACTGTTTATCTTTTAATTTATTGTTTTATTTGTGGACTTTTTTAAAATCATCTCTATTATATTTTAGCGTGCTTGCTGTTGTTTTTGAATTAAATGTCTGAATCAGATGATCTTTTTCACATTGATGAGAATGAGCCTATTTTAAGTGAAGATCAACACTTGCATAAGTTTTCTGGAACTATGGATGTCGACTTCTTTATCGATGAAGTGTTTCATAGAAGGTCAGTTTGTCTAGATTAGTTATTGTGATAATAAAGAAACAATTTTACGCGAACAAATTGCCATATCAAACGAATACCTCTAGAAGAAGACTGTAAGCCTCAATAGAACTTGTCATTATTATTGTATAAAATTCAGTAGATACGCCTCAACACATTGTAATCATAACCTAAGTGCAGCCCCGCCCAAAGTGCAAGGCAGTCGCCGGAGGACTGGCATGACGATCGGCCGTGTCCTCCTCTCTCTCCCCCTCTCTCTTTCCTCTCCTAACCCTGATGTGTTAGTGACTATATAAATATTCAAGCCTCTATGTGCTTAGAAGGACTTCATCTGGGACAGATATCATGGGACCTATTAATCCTGTTCGAGTCGACGCGAACATGGCTTACGTGGCGACCACGGCATTCGCTCCGCTTTCGAGCTATGCGAGAAACCTACGCCTTCCCATTCAACGTATATCGCATGGATTCAGAGTTAAGGCGACTCCAATCCATCTCCCAGCCTTCAGTTATGCTTTCCCCCTCCCGACTATTCTCCTATCTATATTTTTTCGTAACGTTGCCACCGACGCACGTTACTTTCAAGACGGATTCCCGGCAGCCAGCATGGCCATGCTCCGATATCTTCTACTCGAGGAACTTCAACGCCGTCAGAATGTGCTAAATTTAGCCATAGGCCTTGGCGTCGATCGAGATCTTGAAGAATTAAGTCAGGCACCGGATGAACTTGACAGCTGTAAGATGGAGAAAGGGCAGATAGCCCAGACTTGAACTCGGGATCATAGGGTCCACCGTCCCCCTACTCAATCAACTGCCACATGGCAAGTGCAAAAAGAGGAGAGACCAGGATAGACAGGAGAGTACTGGACATCTGGAGGTTACACTTCCAGATGAATCGGCTTCCAGGACTATATATACCCCTGAGCTAGCCTCGGATCTCACTCTCATTTATTCCGAAGCGTCAAACAGCCGTGGAAACTACAAGCCACCGCTATATTTCTATTGCTTCGAAGACTCCTCCTCCTCAACGATAAAGGAAGGAAGTGAGTATTTGGGGAAGCTAACAGAAAGAGAAGAGGGACGCTCTCTCCACAGAAATTAGTGAGAGCATTTATTTTACAAGACACAATTCCAACTAAAAAGTGTCGTCAACCGCTCAAACACAGGCTCTAAGGAAAGGCCCGGTATCATCAACCGAAAAATCGTTGAATACTCGACCAACTACAAGAGCGACGACAAACAGAAGCCAATCATTGGAGAACGTTGCCGTTCTTTTGGACGCGATAAAGTCAGAACCAACCACACCCGACGTTCCATCTACCCTTCCCTGTACTCGTTCTCAAACAAAGAGAACAATGGACGATATAGCTGCAAAGCTTATGTCCCTCCAGCTACGACAGGAAAAAGCCTTGGGGCAACTGAAAGGAAGCTTTGAATGCCCGCGATACGACGGGAGATCGTCGTTCGCGGTATTTAACAGGGCATTCAACGATTACTTAAACGCCCATCTAATGGATAAAGAGGACGCCATTAGGATCCTTCCAATCGCACTGAGAGGCCGAGCAAGAGACTCCTACGATAAGATACCGGACACCGAGAAGAAAGGTGAAAACCTCGAAGTAATAATGAACAAACTGTCCGACCTCTGCAACACCAGTGACAGAAGGATGCTAGCTCTAGCTGAACTTAACAGCTTGCATCAAGGCACAAAAAGTGTTATGGAATTCGCGAATACACTAGCCGATGCAGCAGCTAGAGCATACCCAGGTGTAACGAATACCGCAGTGAGAGAAGCGATTCTTCTAAATACATTCACAGCTAATTTAAAACCTGAAATAGCGCTTGGAGTCCGCAGAGACCGAGCTACGACTTTTGATGAAGCTATTGCCTCCGCATTGAATGAGGAAGCCATTCAACAGGTTAATGCAAAAGAATCATTAAACTCACTCGCCGTAAAATATTCGAATCTCCATCATGAGATCAACGCACTTCGTACAACTTACAACCGACGATCTCAACCACCAAATAACCACGAGGATACTTACCGACGTCAGCCTGTATCGGAGACTTTCGAAACCCGGGTTACAACAATCAAAATAACCGCGGTAGCTGGCGTGGTAATCAACAATCAGGTGATCGAGTCTATACTCGTCGCAATACGAATTTCCAACGGGATAACTATGGAAGAAATCAAAATGTACACCCACAGCGAGGAAATAGCAACGTCGAGGTGGATTTGGCAACAATCGTGGAAGAAGAAACAGAGTCAATGTTGTACTCGAAGATGAAGAAGAGACTAATGATAGATCGACAACAAGTCGAAGAAGCTGGTCTCCACAACATACATTGATGCTCACTGTGACAATCCTGGTTGGACTGTTATCTCCAATCAACGCCAGTGACGCCTATTACCGATGTGCAGAGACACGGGTGGTATCCTAGCCCACCCTCCACAGAAATCGGATTGTACTCCTCCAAAACCCGACATATTATGGAAAAGCAATGTATCTCTCTTCGCTCCGAACGAAACCATGGAAGAAATTGATGGATTTCGATGCACGTTTGAACAATTCGAACTTTGCGTTTGGAGAAGCTTCTGGATATCAAACTGGAATGAATCCTCAAAAGGATTTACCGCTACTTCAGAGAAGGAATGTCGAGCCGCAGTACGCGACAAGACGTACAAGTCAGCAACGTTGACACTAGTCAAAGAAGGAGTCTGGGAAGAACCGATACCCAGTCAGCCTGGCCATCACCAGGTGGATTCTCCTCCGAATGTAAGAGCTATACACGTATAACTGTCGAAAAAGGAATAATCGGTCGATTAGCGGACAATCGAATACTCTCCACGCTAATCATAAACACGAACGACTGCTACATCTCCAATTCAAGCTGTGCCGATGAACAAGAATGATAGTCTGGGAACCCCAGTCAAATGACTATAAGTGCCGATACATGCATTTAGGCGATACACCAGCTGATTCAAAAGTCAAGCAACTCCTACAAACCTGGCCATACAATACGGGAATTAGCACGTTAAATATAGACGAAGAGGTGCTGGGAAGTATCCTACTTCGCAGTAACGTATCATCCCTGGACCTTTGGGACAGAATGCTCAAACTCCGATATGAAGAACCAAGATTGGCTATCATCCACACCATTGCCGAAAATGAAATTGCCGTTGCAACGTCCGAAGGATGCGAAAGCTTGTCAGCTGAAGAGCGAGTGCGAATTTTCCAGCAATGGGCAAAAGAAACAGGAGCCAATCGAGTCTTCTCATTCCAAGAAATCCCAGCTCCTATCTGCGCTGCGATTTCCTTTATGGGAATAGCTAGATACAGGAAAGACTTCAATCAATTAATGAATCACCAAAGCAAAAACGGCCAACGGGATTTTCAAACTACTAGGCAGTTTTACTGCATTAGTACGATTAGGCCAATATCATACTTATCACACGTTCCAAGTGGCAGACGATCTGTGCTGTCCGGAACCTATTCTACTCGGCTACGACTTCATCACAGCACTGGATAAACAAAATATCGAAACACAACTCCGACCATCAGAAGGTTTCCTCCGAGTTGGAAACGATAAACTACCATTAGGAACTCCCAATTCCCTTCGATTTGGAGTAAAAGGGAAAGTTCCATTTCGCTATGTGGATTCCATCAAAATCCCACCCAGAGCCAGTGCGACAGTAGCCATAGAACCTTCGGAAATAATTGAAGAGAATGACATATTTCTTCTACGCTCCAAGGAAGGAAGCAAGCTAACTATGGACGATGCATTATACCGTCCAGCTCATAGCTACGTGACTTACGTCACAATGCACAACCAAACGAATCAAATGATTCGAATTCAAGAAGGAGACCCAATGGGTCAAGCAAACAAATTAATTCCTAGAGTAAACTCATCCTACTCGGAATTCGAAAACTACGAATACACTTCACCAGAAGCCGACTGGGAAGAAAGACTACCACAAACCCCGAAAGGTAGTTTCATGAGCGAACTGAAACTCGACAGTTGTCTGTTCAACAAAGAACAAAGCCGCAAATTACAAGATACAATCCAAGCAAGAAAACAAGCATTTCTCAATGAAGATGGTCAGATGGGAAGCTTCAGAGGTGACTACGAGCACAAGATTGATCTCATTCCAAATGCAAAAATGCCAACTTCAAGAAATTATAAAATTCCGCCCGGAAAACAAGCTGAAGTTCGGACACAGGTAGAGGAATTCTTACGTCAAGGCATTATCGAACCATCAAAATCAACCTTTACATCACCGGTAATACTGGTAAAGAAGAAGGATAATTCCTTCCGATTTGTGGTGGACTATCGAGCCCTGAATACGATAATACAACGGCAGACATACATATTGCCGGATATTACTGAGATCCTCGACATCGCGAATGGAAGTCGATACTTAACCAATCTGGATTTAGCATCCGGGTTCTTTCAAATTCCACTGGAAAAGAAGTCTCGTCCCCTCACTGCATTTGCAGTAGGAACCGAAGTCTTCCAATTCACCAGGGTTCCTATGGGACTATGTTCCGCCCCTCATGGATTCTGTACGGCACTACGATCACTCCAGAATAGAGTAAAAGCTCGACTGCTGTGCTATTTGGATGATTTACTTATCCTCTCGGAAACCGCTGAAAAACACCTCATGGACATTACTGAAGTTTTGGATGCACTCATTGACTTAGGTCTCAAAGCTAAATTGAAGAAGTGCGACTTTGCAAAAGAAGAAGTACAGTTCCTGGGAATGGTAGTCGGAAGAGATGGATTACGGCCAAATCCAGCGAAGATATCAGCTATAGTTGATTATCCCCGACCCCAAACAGTGAAAGCAGTACAATCATTTCTTGGACTTTGCAACTACTTCAGAAGATTCGTTAAAAACTTCAGTTCAATAACAGCTCCACTGAACGATCTATATTCTTGGCACGCAGACAACTGCAATAGTGGATCACCGACCGCTTACTTCCCTAATGAAGAAGCGTGATCTTCAGGGCAGATTAGCCAAATGGCAACTAGTTTTGATGGAATATAACCTGGATATCGTATATCGACCAGGATATCAGAACAATGTCCCAGATGCCCTATCTAGATACATCGATGATATAGCAAACGACGAGAAACCTCGGAAACCTCAGGAATGCTACACGATCACAATGCCGGAAATGCAGCTAGTCAACCTAGAACAGATCCGTAGAAGCCAAGGGACGTCTACTTGGATCAGGAAGGCGATTGAAGAACTACGAGAGAAAGGAACAACATCACGTTTAGGGAAATACCTCCTGAGAGATGGTATTCTCTACAAGGAAGCCCCCGATGCAAACGATCCGCCCTTAATAGTTCTTCCACCACAATCACCGATAACCAAAATTGTGATCAATGTATTTCACGAGAGTCCAATACTCGCTGCTCATCAAGGTAGTCCGAAAACGACAGCCTTGATCAAAAAGCGATTCACCTGGTCAAGAATGAATCAAGAAATAATCGACCAGATAAAACGATGCATCCCATGTCAACGTCGGAAGATCAAACCATTGGAGACAACAAAGGAGCCAATGGGTGAGCTTCCCAAGATTAAAGGACCATTCCAACGAATCCACGCCGACATCATGGGCCCGCTTCCAATATCACAAAAAGGCAACCGATATGTCTTAGCGATAACGGATGCCTTCTCTAAATGGACAGTCACCACCGCCATTCCGACACAGGATGCTGAAACAGTAGCATCTGCACTGATCGAGAACTGGTATCTCAAATTCGGTCCTCCACTCGAATTATGGACCGATAATGGAACAAACTTCAAATCGAGGTTGTTCGAGGATGTACTGAAGATCATCGGAGTACGACATCATACTTCAGCTCCGTACCATAAGAATTCCAATGGTCAAATCGAACGAGTCCTTCGAACCATTGAAGAATTAACCAGTACATACTTACAATCCGTGAGAACCTGGGATGAGGTGTTACCTTATATAACACATGCGTTAAACACCTCTCCCCAAACGACAACGAAATGTACACCCTTCCGAGTTCTTTATGGACAAGAAGTCAGTCTGCCGGAAGATGCCGGATGGAAAACACCACTACCGGAATATGCTGATATCAATGAGTATCTAAGCACTCTACATGAACAGCTAAGAACAATACATCAACAGGTAGAAAGTAATATCAATAAGGGTCGTATAAAACAAAGACACGGATATAATAACACTCATCGGATTCAAGAACGAACACTCGATGTTGGAGACCAAATTTTGGTCAAGAGAGCTCCAACTGCAACAAAATTGGAACCACGTCTCGATGGACCATTTACCGTCGAGAAAGTCACTCAATTCAACATCGAATATCGCGACAAAAAGGGGAAGATAAGAACTGCTAACAAGAATGATACTCAAAGAGCCTACATCGACACTCCTGAGGAGCATCCCGAACCAAACACAAGGGAACAAGCCTCAAGTTCTGAAGAGCAGGGAACTCCCCGACGTAGTTCTCGGATTGACAAGGCACCACGACAACATTAAAAACGTGGAAGAAGCTGATTGCTTTTGTGTAATACTCAATAATATAGCAATAGTCCTGTCAAACCGAGTACCTAGATATAATCGCGAATAACCAGAGAATGAAATAAGAAGAGAGAGAGAGAGAATGATATAATACAAGAATATTTCAATAATCAACGACAGCTCCAACGCCGAAGACGAACATTCTCCGCCCCGCAACCCTCATCAATACATCTTCACGAGGCGTGAAGCCAACTTTAACGGGGGGATGTAAGCCTCAATAGAACTTGTCATTATTATTGTATAGAATTCAGTAGATACGCCTCAACACATTGTAATCATAACCTAAGTGCAGCCCCGCCCAAAGTGCAAGGCAGTCGCCGGAGGACTGGCATGACGATCAGCCGTGTCCTCCTCTCTCTCCCCCTCTCTCTTTCCTATCCTAACCTCTGATGTGTTAGTGACTATATAAATATTCAAGCCTCTATGTGCTTAGAAGGACTTCATCTGGGACAGATATCATGGGACTCATTAAGCCCATTCGTTGACGAACGATGGTGGCTTACGGCAACAAAGTAAAGAAATACCTGTTCAATATAAATGAATTTAGGAGCGACAAAAAGGACTATTATTGACTATGTATTCCACCTATATTTGCGGATGAAGAAAGAAAAGAAAATATGATTGGCGATAAAAATAAAAATATTTTAGTTTTTCCACAATTTTTCCCCGTGAAGCAGTTGACCAACACATGTCGGCCATGAGAATGACTTCTCATGGTTTATATATACCAATGACATTGTCTTAAAATCAAAACATTTTCTTACAAGCTATCTAGTTATCTTAAAAAAGTTGAAAATCTTCTGGCCTGGGCATGGCCAATGCCTTATTTTATTGCAAAATAGAGCAGCTATATCATCATTAGAACGGACAGTTGGAAAAGCGAGACAATCCGTGAAGAAACACAGCAACAAGAATAACTAGAGTGGCTACAAAACTTTTGCATATTACTTTATTGTTTTACATCATTCAAAGTTGTGAGCAAATCATGAGAGCATATTGTGGTTCAGTAGAAGACATCTTTGATGAAGCGATCAGTTCCAGTACCAACACAAGCTTCTAGCATGCCGTTGACCACAATTTCAGCATCTTCAAATTCCGTGCAGAGATTGTTAATAACATAAACATATTTCAGTCCATGTGGGAACTGAAAAAAAATTGTTTAGAAAAATATATCCTACACGATTCAGATTCACGCAGAAATTGTGGAAAGCATCGGTTGCTTGATGATGACAGTCTAGTTCGTATACAGGCGTTTTCTCCGCAAACATGCGACGTCTAAAGACGATGGATACAACAACAGCATTTTACTTTTCAACATTATCTTCTATTAATTGGTCGACGACCTGATGAACTCGCTCCTTTACCCATTTGCGCATTTCATGGATAATTCTGATTCGTTGGGTTACCTTCTTTGATTCATATATATCATTCAATTGTTCCTTTTTGCGGATCAAGCTGAAGAGTTCAATATCACGAGATGGCCAGGACGACTTCTTTCCCTTAGACTGCTTAAGTAATTAGTATTACTGTCACTTACATCATCAAGATAGTTAACTCTTTTTCCCTGTCTTTTAGTTCCTTGAAACCATCCAACTGGTTCTTTAGCAATTGTTAGATTACCGAAATGCATGACATGACTCCTGTCGGTAGCCTTCTTTACCAACTCGTATTGATATTCAAGCGTTTCGACATCGATATCCTCCTAAATTCATTTATATTGAACAGCTATTTCTTTACTTTGTCGCTATCGTCCATCCAGTTAACAGAAAAAAGATCACCCAAGCATGGTAAACTCATATTATTGTCACAATAGGTACCTGTAAGATTAAATCATCCAGTCCGTTGGTCAATAGTTCAGATCATATATATTATGTTCGTATTACGAATTGGTTGAAATTTGTTATTATTTTTCCTGCTAAATTTTCAAGCCCTCGATATTTATTTCTTTAAATAGGCCATCGTCTTTTGGTGTATACCAGGGCTGTGCGAATTTGGGTGTTTAAGTTCGAATCGAATTCGAGCTCAAATCTAATGAACAATAAGTACAGTCAATAAGCCAAAAAAATGATTTGCAACTTCAGTTAACAATAACAAAAACAATAGAACAACAACAAGATTTTTAATTTTTTTTTTAATTTTTAATTTTTCTTCAACAAATTCGATTCGATTTTTGATCTCCCACGTTCGATTTTCGAACTCGAAGTTCGAATTCGAAAAAATCGAACTTGAATCGAGCATTCGCACAGCCCTGGTGTATACTATGACTAGAAAATTAGGGACGGTCACTAAATGGAGAAATCCGAAATGGACACGGCAAAAAAAGATTAATTCCAAAAAGGAATCAGTAATTTTGGAATTGGCCGTTTTAGAAAATTCCAAAATGGAAACGACCCATTTCGGTTGAATTTGTACGTAATACATATTATTTTTTGAAACAAGGCCCATAATGACAAATATTCTGTTTTACCCTTTTTTTCTTTTATTTTTATTTTATAATTATACTACTTTTCAAAACAAAGAAAATAATAGAAAGTAAAGAATGAAATAGAATCTTTGTCATTCCGCGCCGTGTTTCCAAGAATAATACGTATTACGGATAAATTCGGCCGAAATGGGTCGTTTCCATTTTGAAATTTTCCAAAACGGCAAATACCTTTTTAGGCCGTTTCCACAGTTGCTTTTGGCCGTATTTGCCCATTTCCATTATTTCCCTTGGCCATTTAGTGGCTGTCCCGAAAATTATGGGAATATAGACATAGGTCCATTTAAAGAAATAAATCTGAAAAGTCAGCACACTCTGTAATTTTTAATAAATATTTTCTTTTTCAGAATAACATTCTATGCTAACAATCACTTTTACTTACCCCAGCTAGACTCATGTCCATTTGCAGCTGTGATTGCATATACTAAAACTTTTTTGTTATATTCTTGATTATACCCACTGTTCATATTATCCTTCAGTATAGATTCAAACATTGATCCACTTTCACAAGCCTCAAGATAAAAAACAAGTTGATTATATCTATTGTTTTTGTACATCCACGTAAGGGCATCGTTCAACTCTTTTACAGAAAGCTAGAAACATAATATTCTTTTGAGATTTTACCTGGCCATCCGGAAAAGAAATTAATCCTACACCTCCATGATCGGTGAAGTAAACAAAAATACGATCTTCCGGTTTGCTGAAATATATTGTGAAAGCGGTGCGCGCGAAACTACCTTTCAATGACCCGTCCATTTCCACCAGCAACGGCTTCCTTGTCACCTTTTATAATACCAAGAAAGTTCTCAGGTGTCACATCGGTGTGCTAAAATGTACTCGAGTTATCTAGAAACTTGCCTTGTAATCAATTTTGATACCCGCATAAACATCATCTCCATGTGGTCTATTGAAGAGTTTCCCTTTATAGGGATTCTCCTTATTTCTCGCAATGTCATCGTACATCATTACAATAATTCTCTCCTCAGGTATTCCATGATTTCTCAGGATATGGTAGGAATGTGCAACATCAGCCTATGTGCGTGTCAGTTTTTAACATTAAAAAGATAGAACTTGATGTCTATAATTGAACCATCCATATGATCCGGCGACAAGAAGCGCCCAGGTTTCTCCTTTTTCACTTCGGGGTGCTCTGGAATATTTGAAATTTGAATGTAAGTAATCGTTGCGTATTAAAAAATTAAAAATTAAATTGTTGGATACCTCCAATTCGTGCGACGGATCGCTGCTACCGTAACAAGTAACAAAGTCGTTATGAAGTATGGTTTCATTCCTTAAAAAATAGAATTCAAACCAAGATGAAAAAAATGGATGTAGTTAATAAAAAATGTTCTATAAACGCTCCGTAATAAGAGCACAGTAACGCAAGAGCAGCTATAACATCTCTGGCTAACATCTAAGAAACGGCTATGGCCAGCTGTCGAACACATGACAGGGCATTCTTTCAGGAAAACATATGTGACGAGCCGAGGTCAGGTCACTCGAGGGAGGAGCAGCCTAAATATCCCAAAGGTTCAAGCGATAATTGTTATCGATCAGATTGAGAACATAAGAAATGGTTTATTTGCAATCAGCAATTATTAACATTTCATCAGGGAAGATATACCATTTTGAATGAGATTTGAAGCACGAATAGTAAAAACAGCTGCGGTTTTCGGAGTGGTTGTTTGAATCTTCTGAAAAAAATGTGACTAAATGTAACTTTTTGCACAAAAAACGCACAACATTAAAAAATCCCTACGTTTGAAATATGCTCCTTCTTTAATTGTCGAATTCGTCTTTGCCAAATGGTTTCATTCTTTGATATCACGTCTAGTTGTGGACAGAAAAAACGATGTTCCTTTACAGGATTAAACTCTCCATCTTCTCTAAATTAAAATATGAAGAAAAAGCTCACTTACGGTAATAAACAATAGCGATTACACAAATTGCAATGCAAATTGATACTTTTCCAACGTGTTTCTTGAGCTTCCCAATTTAATACAGCCAATATACAATGATTTTGAATGATATCGTTATGTTCAATAGTTCCATAGTCGGTTAAATCAAAGTCCTGAGGCACTCTTAATTTAAAAAGAAACAAACTATATAAAGAATTGGTATTCTGTGATATGTTTTTGACAATCTTTCAACATCGTCAATTACTCGTTTTGAATCCATGTATAATTCATCAAATTCGACTTTTACAGATCGAAACACACAAGTTAAGTTATGTTTTTCGGCCAACTCTTTGCGTATATTTCTAAAATGATGAAACAAGTAGAGAAGAAATTTTAACTGACTGTATGATTTTTAATTTTGCTTCCTCACATCTATCGCTTTTATCGTGCATTTCAGTTGACAACTTCATTTTACAAGCAGTACATTCAATAGTCGACGTTTTTTGCGTAACATCTCTAAACACAGCTTTCCAACCACGTTGTGCCATCTCTCTCATACTTATATCGGCTGATATCCAATAATTGGCCTAAAAAACAAATTTAAAGGAATCACAAACTAACATCAAATGTTCGTAAATTTTCCTTGTACCTTTGCAGAAAAATATCAAAATCAGGTTTTTGCCTTTTCAATGCTGCTGGATGATCGACCATCATATTTTCTAGACTTTCGCGAGCTTTTCGTTTCAACTGTTCGCATCTATCGGCAACGGAGCTACTACAAGGGAATGTTGATACAAGATTCATATCTGAGAATATTATATATATATTTGTTAAAAACCCAAATAAAAAACGAAAAAAAAAAATTTGTTTTCTCTACACTCCCACAAGTATACTTATTCTTTTCTTTTATAGAAGAAACAGTGCAAAACATAGCAAAACAATTAGAAATATGACATGCATCCCAAAAGCTGGAAAAGTTTTAAAGTAAAAAAATACAACAAATTGTAGGGCTAGGTCTTGAAACGGATGATATAGGCGGGGCCGGCCGGTTGCTGCTCGTCACATTGCAGTCGATTTCCCAATCAATAATTTTTTGTTCTTTTTAGAACCATGTTTTTCTTTTAGTTTCAAATGTTGTAGTACTATCTGACATTCACTTACAGCGGAATAAAATTTTTATTAAACGCTGAGAAATTGAAAAAAACAAAACTTTCCTTTGGAATTTGTAAAAGCCTAATTTTTACTCCTATTTGAATTGTTTTACAAATTGTTTCAATGTTCTGCCAATTTCGAGGAAGGAAAAAAAGCCAGTAGTTTGTTAATTTTCATAATATCTCTGTAATGTACTCCTATTTTTGTAGTCAATGGAAGTTTTTTTTCTTCAGACTAATTACCTTTCCTGATCGCATCATGTCTTGCAGTAGTGATGAACAGTCGGACAAAGAAGTGAGGTGCTTTTATTTTTAAATATTTTTTAAATTCAGTGCCCTCTTTGTATGGAGCCTTTGGAAATTGATGATGTTGACTTTTACCCTTGCAAGTGCGAATATCAGGTAAACATATTTTTCATTTAATATCGCTATTAGATTTGTCGTTTTTGCTGGCACCGACTGAAAAATGATGACAATGGACTATGTCCGGCTTGCCGTCAGCCTTATCCTGAAGATCCGGTTAATTTCAAAGCAAGTTATTTTTATAAGTTGTTTTCATGTTAACGTTTCAGCCTCTGTCTTCGGCTGATCTTCAAAGAATAAAGGACGAGAAAAAAATGAAAGCTCAAGCTGAAAAAATGAGAATATCTGAGTCAAGAAAGCATTTGGCAAACTATCGAGTGTTACAAAAAAATCTGGTTTATGTTGTTGGTTTGTCAACCAAATTTGCGAGTGAGGACGTTCTAAGAAAAGTCGAGTTTTTTGGAAAGTTTGGAAAAATTCTTAAGGTAATTTAATTTCTAGTAATTGGACAGATGTGTTTGAAGTAAATGAGATATTTTTTGCTCTCTACCTAAAAAATAATGGCTCTGTATGTTATTAGACACATTTAGTATTATTTGACGCGATGTTTCGTTGATTAGTTGTTTAATGCAGTTCTAGAGTTAATTTCGTATTTAACTGAAATTTTTTCAGATTGTATTAGGAACATCTCCTACGACGAATTTGCCATCACATCTACAACCGAGTTATACTGCATATATAACATATAACAAGGTTGACGAAGCTTTAAGGACAATACAGGTAGAATTCACATTTTTTAAACATTATAATAAATAGGGGGTCAATAATACAATTTTGGATGGCAGAACTATTAAAGCATCGCTAGGAACAACGAAATATTGTTCTTCTTTTTTAAGAAGTCAAACATGTGGAAAACCAGTATGTTTTCTCACATTCTGATTTCAATTTCATTGTTTATAGGAATGCATGTATTTACACGATACTGCGGAGAGCGATATCAGTTTTACAAAAGAAGATATGCATGCGGGAAAGCATTCGGAATACGAAAGAAAGTTAATAGAAATGATGGTTACAACTAAAAGGCCGGCTGTTGACCGGAAATTGGCGACAAATTCTAACTCAAATCACAATGGGATTGATGATGAATCTGGAAATGATGAAACAGAGGTTGGGCAGCTTAACAGTTATTATTTTTTATTTATCTTTAAGTATAACAGCATTATTAATGACGGTGTAATGATTGAAAAAGAAATTAAAGATATCCATAGAAAGCCTACACCACCATCAAGTACACCATCGAGGCATAGTCCGAAGAATACAGAACAAGATCATGATTCCTCTTATTCTTCATTAAATGCGGATATAGAACAACAGGTGTGCTTGTTTTTTTTATCTCTTTTACAATCTTTAGTATATGGATGGAGACCAACTTAATTTAAAAGATGTTACGTTTGAAGCTCCACCTGGATTAATGACAGCTCCTCCTGGTTTGAAACATTCTGGCTCTACAAATTCTTTGTCCGACAACACTTCAAAATTGTTAAGGTTGGATTTTTTTGTTTCTTGATATTGCTCAGGCTTATGAATCTATCTGAAATGAATGGAACTGGTTCTGTACCTGCACCCGCACCACAAGAGGAGGCACCAGCACCACTGATGAATTGGCAAACACTGCTAGGACTTTCACCACCTGCATCGGAGCCTTCGAAGTGTAACAACATTATAAAACGAGGACCGAGTCCATCTCTCGGTTTAAATCCATTACTCGATGACGATCTCGGATTTGACCCATTTAATGAGTCTACTAAAGGGTTAGCAGCTCTACTAGAAGAAGAACGAGTCGATAGGCATCGCGTTCCACATTCTACGTTGTATGTTTATATTTCCTTGTTGTTTTATTTTCAGACCAAGTTATAACCATGGTCATAGGTCATTATCGGATCTATGGGGAGGTTCTAGCTTAGGAAGCACACAGAGCAGGTCTCAGAGTGCCTATGCTAATTCTCCATTCGATATGTTTGGATTGACTTCGTCAAATCAGGTTGGTATTTTCATATATTAATGTTAAAATTGAATGGTAATATATTTTTGCAGATTGGATCATCTTATTCGCAAAGTTTCCATAATCATCCCACCTCTCAATACAACGATTTTCATTCACAACCACATCACTACCAACAATATCAAAGACAGACATCGTCTTTTGGACCACCACCAGGTCTATCTGCACCTCGTCAGCAGTCACAACCACAGTCTATAGCAGAATGGCAAGAAGGTTTAAAGGTAAGCTATTTATTTTGCTTGCACTGGAACTAAAAATTGGTGTTTTTTGTGTAAATGATGAACAAGCCAAAATATTTTGTTTGAAAACAAAGTTTGCACCATGTTATTGAAATGGTTCCTACCAAACTATTTTCAGGCTCTTCTTCCAAATGTGAATGTTAGATTCTCTTCTGATTTTGAACAGCAGTCAGCACAGCGTTGGTCAGGAGTTCCGATGATTAATCAGCATCCAGTTCCACCTCCTCCCGGCTTCTCAATCCCCAATCGCTAGTCCGTCTTTTTTCTTCTTCCATTTTCTCTTCTTTCTAGACACCCCGGCGATGTAGTGAACAGACTACATTGTCGTTTTTGTGGTGCGTATAAAAATAAATCTCTGTTAAACATATTTTGTGTGAGCCAAGGTTAAAGTGTTCCGGTATCTTTTCTAGAAATATTTTTCAACCTTCAATTGCCAGGAGATGAAAGAGTGTAAATGTGAATCATTATTTTTCAAGGAGGATATTGATATAGACGCAGTTCTTAATTGTACCTGTTGTTTACAAGACAAAAGATCAGGTAAATATTGTGGATACGCCATGAATGTTTTTATTTGTAGAATTCCAATCGATTGAAGATTGGGAGAATTTTTTTGTTGGAAACACTCCTTATTTCGCGGAAGAAATTTTAGAAATTGATAGGAACTATTTGAGGACATTGTCATTATCAACTCTCAGTAAAAAGTTTGTTACTTAAATTTTATTCTCTTTATTTTTAGAAAACAAGCTAAAAAAAGAAAAGAACGACTTGAAGATATGACCGCTGCAAACGGACGTGAAGTGTTCGAAAAAAGACAAAAGTATGTTACATTTTAAACATCCTGTCAAAACGCTACTTTTCCATTCCATTTTTGTTTTAGGCCGGATTTCACAGAGTTCTACAATGAAAAAGTTCGGCTAACTATATTTGACGAAACAGGAGCGCCTGTAGAAGTACGCGAACTCATAATTCGAGATTATAAACCCGGTTTTTTCGCTGATCATAGAAAATTTTCAAGATTTATTGGAACTATTGTATAAAGGTAGGATATTAAGTTTTTTTTTGTATTGAGATCTTTTGTTCTACGGCAAGTTAATGCAAAAACAACGATAAGAGATATGGAAATAAATGTAAAGGCACACACTACTCATGTCCTACCTTCTCGTTAGAAGTTTCACCGGTAATGTAACCGGGACATATGGCTAAAAATATGCAGGACTTGTGTGGGATGTAACTATGTACAAAGGATGCTAAACAAGAGGTGAAATAACATAAATTTTTGAAACCCGGTCAATGGAATGTATAGAAAGTAACTAGCAGTCCTATGTCTGTGTGAGGTCAATGTTTTCACGTTGAGCCAATTTTTCTATAGCTCGCACGACATTTGCACCTGTCAAACGACACTGTGGATCCTGTGCCCAACATTCTTCCATGATTCTTTGAAGATCTTCCATCACCTGAACATTCGATGTATAGTAATACGCTTACATTATGTTCCTTCCACCATTCTGTGCAATCAGGTCTGGCTCTATCTTCTACGACAATTTTTTTTATCGTTTCAAAATCGACTTCACCAAGAGCAACACCAGCTTCACGAAGTTGGTGGAAATATGGCATTGACAGTAAATATGGAATTTCGGCATCTGAAGTTCAAAATTTAGCAGTATTTCCTGGATGTAACGAACGGGGTTTTTCAAGAGTTCGGCGGCATATTTCATAAATAACAAGACCAATTGCATACATATCCGCAGCTTTAAAAGCATCAAAAAGGTCACTATCGAATGTGTCGTCAAGAAGCTCCGGTGCTAGGTAGCGCTGTAATTTTTCGTAGCTTCTTTCAGAGTAGCTATTTACCATAGTTCCACATTTTTCAAGCCGAACATTTTTTCTTTTTACTTCCATCTCAAAGTGATTGTCTTCTGTTGGTCTAGGAAGACCTATATGTCCTTCAGAATAGCAAACTGCTAATCCCAAATCAGCTATACAAACCATTAGATTCTAACATGATTTTATATGAATTTTATAAAGTTACCTGTTTGACTAAAACGTTTCCTGATTTGATATCACGATGAGCTATTCCCGGTTTACGATAAGAAGATGAATCAAGAGTGGCATGTAAAAAGCTGAGACCGCTAGCCATGGAATATATCATTCGGACTGCAGTAGTTATATCGACTGTTTTGTTCATCAAAAAACTATCTAGTGAGCCAAGAGGATGGTACTCGAAAACCATACAGTTTTCAATGGCGTTGTTGTTTTCTATAAAGACGTTTTTGTGGTGGTCACACCCACCAGTGGTATCATTTCCCTTGAAGGTTAAAATGTTTGTATGACGAAGGATGCCTGCACGATACATTGCTACTTCTCGGAAATAAGAGACTTCATAGCGGGAAAGTAGGACCTTCATCGCAACAATTTGTTCTCTCCATCGAGCTTTGAAAACAGTTCCATAACGCCCCTGTCCAATCTTTTCCATTCGAACAACGTCACTGAGGAAATTATTTTTTGGAAGAAGGTAACCCAATGGCCCACTTAAATCGGCTAAAATATGACATTTTCGGTTATTTTCAGAATTCTTACTGAAAGTCTTCGAGTTGTCCAAATCATTCATCAGCTGTGTATAATACTGCTGTTGATTCGTAGTTGCTCCAGTACTCGTTGTAGCTGTATTTTGTGTACCATTAGTTGTTGTTCCACCGGATTCATTCTCTAGTGGAGCATATGGAGTCCGACTGTTCAAGACTAAGGGTTGACGGGGAGGATCAAGAGACATTATTGGTATTGGTGGGCTAGAAGTAGGGCCGTCTATTTCCATCATGGGATAACCTTCTGGCTCTCTAAATATAATATAAGCAGGGTTCAGGATGATACCTAATTTTTTTTCCAAAACGTATGAATAGCCATTTAGGTCTTTTAGAATTACAAAAGTAACATGTGAGACCACAGCAAGCAACAAGCAAGACAGCCTGAAATTGTGATTTTGTTTGATCTATATATCACAAACTCCGGCTATTCCCAAACCGTAGGTCCACATACGTCCAATAAATTCATTCCCTTCCTTCCACTTTTCGTATCCTGCGTCAGTAGGATACTAAAGCTTATAAATGTATTAAAAAAGAAATACATCAAAAGCAGGAATATCTTCTTGACAAAAGGAACTCCAACAGCAGCGAGTCCGCACAATGGGTGTATCGGTACATAAAAGTGGTTCGTGAATGTCATGCGTATCGTGCAAGTTCTTTTCTCCTCCGTAGCATCTGAAATTCGAAGTTATTTTGTGCTTGCTCACCCGAAGTGTTCATCAGTTAGATACTCTCCACTTTTTTTCGCCAATCTTTTCTGATGATAGCACACTTGTCCCAGACATACACCCTAAATTAAATAAGTTGCTGATTACTTTGATCGCCTCACTGTTAAATTCATTTGCTTCAATCGAAGGACTACACTCTTATCACCACAATGTGTGGTTGTACAGTTGCAAAGAATTTCTTTACCGGTCCACTCATAGCCAATTTCTGGAATGATACACGATTTTTGTATAAAGCTCTTGCAGCTCACCAAATTTGAATTGTTTATTAGCTTGATAAAGAGCTTCTAAAAGCTTTTGACCTCTATCCAAAGATTGATAAGACTGAGAATAAAGGGTTGATTGATTATTATGGTAATCAGCGTGATATGCTAAATCTTTAGCAGTCTTTTCTTCTTCGGTCAAATCTTTTTCTCCGGTAGAAATACTGGTAATATCGGTACCTAAAATTTTTCATTGCAGTTGAAAATATTTTTTTTTATCTTCACTGACTAATGAAGCAACTTACATTCAATCCATGCAAAGCAAATCACTAAAAGATATAATAACGAGAAGGACCTCATTATCGCCGGGTCATTAACTAAAAATTCCAATTTCGAAAACAAAGTGGAAAGAAAAAATCGAAGATATGAAGGAAAAACTCGAATGAAACCAAAAATCAAGGGAACCCGCAGACAGTGTAAAGTTGTTAGTTTTTTTTTTTAGAAATATTTGTATTTAGGGTAATTTATTATTTTTTTAGAATTGCAAATGACAAAGAATTGAAAACAACAACATTTGATGTAAGGATAACTTTGAAACACGAATAAAATAAAATAAAAAACAAGATGGTTGGCTGGTCGTGACGTCAGAACGAAAATTTTCACTCCGATACTCGGTCACTTGTTCAGCGCAAAGACGCTGGCGCATTTGTGGCTTACTCTTTTCGTTTTTTACATTTTTTTTCATACCTTTTGCTATCGATAAAAGATTTCTTCTGCTTCTATTATTATCCTTCATTTAAATTACACGATATATTGTTATCAGGAATGATGCAATCAACAAACAAAGCGCCTCCTCCACACGATTTCCGGGACCATAAAGCTCATATGTTATGGCAGGTTTGCTTTATTTTATTTTTTCAGCTTAATAAAATGAAAATTACTTGTATAATTTTCCTACATGTCCTTCTCCGTCTCCTTATCCTTTTCATACTGAGAAAGAATAAATTAAGCCGCTTTTACAAATATCTTGGAATAACTATTCTGGGAGCAACTAATATATTTTTATTTTTTTAGATTGAAAGAAACAACTATGCTAACAATGTTCCGTTAATTCCTCAAGACATGTCTCGTTAGTTAGTTCTTTTATAATTTATTCATTTTTTAGAAGGTTCTAGGGCGCCATCTTTGTCTTCTTCAGTTCTACAAAAAGCTTTTGGGAACCCTTTTGTACCGATTGGAATGCTTGCTACTGTTGGATGTCTAGTAGGTTGAATCTTTTCTTGCTTCTGTAATATTTGATATAGGAATGTTAACCTCAACCTTGAAAAAAAACCCTAATCGAGCACAATTATATATGAGAGGACGCGTTTTAGCTCAGGGATTGACAGTAGCAGCATTGGTTAGTGGTGCTATGTTATTTGGTACGTCTTTGCGAAGTTTTATAGCTTTTTCAATAGTTTTATTTTAACCATGGCTTGTTTCAGGTATTGATGGAGCTCCAACGCAATCCTCAGCGCCTCTCGTGGCTTCTGAAAAACAGAAAAATCAAGTATAAACACCTATTTAAATTATATATTTGCGGGTAGATCGTTATATTTTATATAAGCTATATCACAGTAGAATATTTCATAAATTTTTCTTCAAGTTAATTATTTTTTCTATGGGTTTTATCCTTTCGTTACTTTTTCTTTTTTTTAGTTATTTGTAAAATACGAGCATTCTTTTCTTGTGTCATGATTTTCATCTCATTTTCTCGAAAGCGCACATTGACACATTCGATTAGCTTGGCAGGCTGCCGTCACAAATCCCTTTCCCACAGCGTGGTTGATATCTATGTCTCTGCGGCATCGTCTTCTTTTTCTTAATTGTCGTATCTCAAATTGATTTTGCGCTCATTTCTGCCTAGTCACTAACTGTTTATGCAAAGAGGATGACGGCATGGGCAATGACCTTGCTCCTCTTAGAGTTTACCTTCTAATAGGCCTGTCGCATGCACTCTTCAACAATGTCTAGTCCCTTGTCCCTACCGTATGTGGAGAAATTGAAGAAAATTATTTCTTTATAATGTCACTTGTGTATAGTTTTTGTATACCCCAGAACAATTTATTTTAAACATTAAATCTAATATACAACCAAAATTATGTTAGGGGATCAGCTTCCTCTCGGCGAAGATCAATCAATTGTGGAAGAATCAATGCGTCGGCTGGTCATTGTATGGTGGGTGGGCGACCATGGGGGTTAGGACTGCGATTATTCACAAATCTCTATTCATTCTCTTGGCTTGCTCCACTTTGATTCTTCCTTTTCAATCATGGGAAGACAACTTATTTCTCACTAGTTCTATTTGTTCTGATTTAAAAAAATAGTATCAATGTAAAGTTTGTATTTTCCATTATGAAAATCTTCCGCCCATTCTCGCAGCCGTACTGTCCGCTATTTGTCATAGCATTTTTCGCACAGACACTTGTCAAAAAAGTGCTTTATTCTTTGATGTACACTGTTTTATCTAATGGCTATACATTCCTAACAAGTGCCGAATATTTCCCCGGAAACACTGCGCATATGCCTTTTTATTTTTAGTGCTTCACAACAAAGAAAGGTAAGATGAGTTTTTCTTTTTCCATGTCTTTCCCGTTCAACCCAGGAAATCAATATTCAATCCATGTTTCGCGTTCGCTTTTCGATATGTTCATGCATTGTTTATTTCACAAAGTCAACATACCATATCAATAATTTACACATGCTGTTTTGTTAATTTTTAAATCATTCATATCAAACAATCTGCTTGCATTTAAACAAAAAAGTTGTATATTTACAGAAACTATTTCAACAGAAAGTTCAAAGCTTAAAATTTATCGATTTTTGAGTTGCTGCTCCATCTCATTCATTTCGTTTTATTTGGTCATATGGAATCTCTGAAATCTCATCTCCCTCTCCTCATGCACTAATCATCGTTGGTTATTTATATTATTTCAGCATAACATGCGAGAGTATAAGATTGTTGTACTAGGAAGTGGTGGAGTTGGAAAGTCTGCACTGACTGTACAATTTGTCCAGGGAATTTTCGTTGAAAAATACGATCCCACAATCGAGGATAGTTACAGGAAGCAAGTAGAAGTTGATGGTCAACAATGTATGCTAGAAATTCTTGATACCGCTGGGACTGTGAGTTATTTTCGACAGTCCTACTTCCAGACGTTATAGGTGGACGAAGTACAATAGTACTTCGTCCACTATCATGTCTGTTCCTGAAATAACTAGCAATTTGGGAAAAGCAGAATTTCTCATAATATTCCATTGATTGTCGACAATTTTTAAGGAACAATTCACTGCGATGCGTGATCTCTACATGAAAAATGGACAAGGATTTGTACTCGTCTATTCCATTACTGCACAATCAACGTTTAATGATTTGATGGATCTTCGTGATCAAATCTTGCGTGTTAAAGATACGGATGAAGTAAACAGGCTGATTATCCAAAATATTTCAGGTGCCAATGATCCTTGTTGGAAACAAATGTGATCTTGAAGATGAACGTGTTGTGGGAAAGGATCAAGGTCAGAATTTAGCTCGACAATTTGGCTCTGCTTTCTTGGAAACCTCTGCAAAAGCTAAAATAAATGTAAACGAGGTAAGAAGTCCTACTGCAAAAATAATCTTTTAGGTGTTTTATGATCTTGTGCGACAGATTAATCGACGATACCCGGAATCTGGCAAACGACAGGGGCAAGGATCAAAAGACTGCTGCTCTTGTGTTGTCATGTAAAGTTGAAACATCATTCCGGTCTCTTGTAAACTGCATAACTTACCTATAATACTCATAGGTGAAATATTGACATTTTCCCCAAACTCTTTACGGTTTCATGAGGTTCGTGTTCTCTACGACACAGCTTTCTTCTGCCTTCATTTTCTTCACCGTGATAATTTTTATCCGGTTTTCTCATATCCCCTATCTATTTTATGAGCCCTTTTAAGCTTATTTATTTCTTTACTCCTTTATGCTCGTAATTTTCTGAATAAACTCTTACAAATGATGCTTTTATGAAAGCTAATAACAAGTAACTCAACAAACCAAAATACAACAACATTTAACGACGGCTACGAGCCTTTTTAACACTTTGCCTTTTAGTTTGGGCGGCTTTCTTCTTTAACTTCTTAATTTGCCTGAAATTAGGTATAAATAATATAAAACATAAAATACCCCTGATTTAACCATTTAGGATAACTTCCATCTGCAAGTTTCATTGTTTTCAAATTTAATGTAGACTTCTTTGTTATATCCATCTGCAACATAATTACGCAAAAAGGTACATACCTTGTCTTCCTCTTGAACATTTTCGTCAATAACCTTATCTATAATAACAATATAATTATTAAAAACACACAAACCTGCATTATTTGCTTCAAAGGCTTTTCCTCGAGCGACTGTAGCTTCTAAACGTTTGAGTTCTTTCGGCGCCTTTTTTGCTCTTGCAATTGCCCGAATCTTTCTTTTGAACTTTGAACGTAAACTCTTGGCCATTTTATCTAATAAGAAAAATGAAGTAAAGAGAATAAAAATCAGAAACTAGCTTTTTTTCTATCAGTTTGACATTGACTGCGCGCATTTAAATTCGTGGTAAGACCTAGTTAAATTCCAAGTCCTAAATTCTAAGACAATATTTTGCGTGTATGTTGACAGTTATTTTTTATTTTTTATTCAGGTCCTCCTTGCTTCTCATTTCTGTATAAATTGAGTTTTTCAAATGACTGAAGTCAATGTGACTGCTTCAGTCTTCCCAGGGTCTGTAAATGACCCCTCGAAACAACGAGAAGTAGGTTTTTACCTTTTTTTTCATGATCTTTATAGATTTATAATTATCTAGAAATTTTAAAAAAAGATGAATTTGGCTGGAAGAAATCTGCAGAAAACATTATTAATAATAGCCTAAGGTAATTTTTCTCTTATACATTTGCTTGTTTCAGTAATGTAGAAGAGCATTTTTTACTCTTACAAGTCATAGAAGATTATCTTGCTAAGAGATATAGTGTTTTATCCGATACTGAGAGCATGAATATTGTCAGAAGATTACTTTCACATTGGATTCAAGTAAGTATCGACATTCTACTTAACGTTATTCAGAAACTTCTAGCCGTTCCGGAACAACCTGTCTATCTAGTAAATAAAGTAGCACACATATTTTCTCTAGTTTTTGCAGTCGATTTTCCGGAACGCTGGCCAAATTTCATAAATGAGATGTAAGTACACTATTAATTTTTGTCAATTTCCAGATTTCTATCCCAGGACTTCAGCAATATATCTATTGTTCTTTTCTATCTTAAAACATTGATGGCAATTGATGCAGAAGTAGTAAATCGTGATATTCAACGAACACAAATTGTTTGTTTTTTTTAATAATGTTTTTGTCTACTATTTTTTTAACAATTTTTTTCTAGAAATTCGACAGAAATACAAAAATTAAGGATTATATGCGGGATATTTGTATTAAACAAATGGTTAACAGCTGGTATAAAATTTTGGTAAGTTGGATAATACTCTTATCTTTTCATAGGTTTCCATTTCGGATACGTCGGTGCAATCTCTTTGTTTAGAAGTTGTTGGCGCCTATATAGATTGGATTGATGTAGAACTAGTAGCTAATAACGAGTTTCTTCCTTTGGTTATTGAACGTCTACGGAATCAGAATGTATGTGAGGTGAATATTCGTAATATTACAATCTTGCATCCAGGCTGCCGTACATGCTGTAACAGCTTTAATGCAGAAAGGAATGCCAACTTCAAAGAAATGTGAATTGGTTTTTGCATTAGGAACTGTCTTACAAGAAAATAACTTAATTACTATTACTGATGTAAGGCATTTATTGTTTTATTTTTTTAGGATAGTGACTACGAAGATGTAAATCGAGCTGGTTCATTATTAAATACAATAGGACTTGTTCTTCTTGACTGTCAAATCAAGTAGGTTATTATCTTAATTCTTTTCTCCCACATACTTCTTCACAGTGAAGCCGGCTAGAAAATCTGTTTAAATTTCCGCAACCACTGTAACTGAATCTTTCACACTTTCCAGTTTCCGTATCAAAATACCTGAAACTTTCTATACATACTTTTGTTTGTAATACCACATAATTCTTGCTTTCGAACAGTTTCCCGTGATCGGTGGCAATGTACAAATGTTCACTGGCGCAGTGGTCGTTGTTGATGGAGGAGGGGGTAAAAATGTAGGCAAAGTTAATGGTCCTCCAAAAATACTCAAGAGTGGTGCAAATGGTGATGCTGTTGTAGTGGGTCCAGGTTCAATTGGGATGTTAATTCTTGTACTGAAGGTTGGAGTTGGTTGACGAAATAGTTGTTGTGGTACAGTCTTAATTTTGTATTATTGCTTCTAATAGATTGCTACTTCTGTGACTGGTGTTGATTGTGTAAACACAGGACCTGCGAAAAGATTAGATGTCATGATTGTAAGGTCATTAAGACACTGCGCGACCTTTTAAAAAAGTTTTTCAAACTTATTTCAATGCAAACTACTTGATCTTGTGTGACGCATACTTTCGGAGGATCACAAATAAGTGATTGACATCCATAATTCCAATCTTTATCATTTTGAGTAACTATAATTGGAATAATTGTTAGCATAAATAGGAATAAAGAAAAGAACATGAGATTCGCTTGCTGACTCGTGGATGCCGAAAGGGACAAGATTGATTTAATCTCATCCTGACCTGAATCGGCGAACAACGAATGAACTTTTCACTAATTTGTAATATATTTTTTTCTCAGATATCGAAGTGAGCAATGTATACAAGAAGCAACCCAATGTATTACTGTTTTGGAATCCTATATAGAGACGATATTACATGTTTTGAACAATACTGATCCGGAGTTAAGTGCACTTGTTATCGATACTGTTTCAAAATACGCTCATTTAGTTAGAGATGATCTTTCATCGGTTTGTTTTTGTATTGTTTTTAACTAGGTTGTTATTCAGGAAAGAGCAGCTCTTCTTAATAAAATTGTGAAAATCGCTTTGAATCGTTATATTATGAATGACGATCTCGAAGTCGATGGAGAAGGAGAGGATGAACTAGAATTCCATGAGTACCGAAAAGAACTAAGAAGTATTATCAATTCTGTTGGAACGAAAGTTTGTTATTTTCTAGATTTTTATACTTTTCTGATGTTTTAATTGTGTCGATCTTGCCATTTGCTTTTTACTATTATGTGTGTATTTCAATTAATTTGTAATTTTTCAGCGTCCGGATCTGGTTATAGCACCGCTGGAAGAATCGCTCAGTGAAATAGTGGATCATAATTCTAGTGTGCCCATAAGAAAGTTGGAAGCTATTGCACAGTTGATCTATTCTCTGTCGGAACTTATTCCAGTATTTTCTTATTCGGATTTACAACTACATTCATGTTTTAGAGTAATTTCATTCAACAAAAAGAAGGTTGGTTGAAAAGAGCAGCACAATTGCCTATTACATTACTGGAAAACATGGTTCTTGATGGAAGGTCATCGACTGTTCATGTCCTTTATTTTGAAATTGCTTGTCGATATGACAAATTGTTGGCGGCTCATGCACAACCAACTGTAGGCATAGTAGCAGCCGCTTTTTTAGATAACAGGTATGTAGTTTGAATGAATGATATATTTTTATAGAGGTATTGCTATTCCTATTCAGAAAGTAAGAACGAGAATTGTGTATCTCTTTTGTCGCTTTGTAAAGGCTCATAAAACGATACTCAGTCCTATTGTGAGCAATGTAAGTTCAATGGATGGTTTTTATTCAGTTTCTTTCAAGGTGATTCGACTTCTTGCTCCCTTGTTAGCCGTTTCTCCTCAATGTGACCAATTTCTTTCCGCTGAAGACCAATCATTTATTTTCGAATCTACTGCTACTCTTATTATTTTCGGAGAGATGCCTGTTGTACAGAAATCCGGGTTTATACAAGAGTTGGCAACTAATCTTGGAACAAAATTTGAAACTGCTGTTGCAGAGTTGGAGTTAGCAAGACAACGATGTGATGCGAACGCAGTTAAACTTATTGAACAATTCATGGTTAATGTTGTTGGATATAGCAGGTATTTTTTTCAACTTATTTTAACGTTTGTTGCAGCCGTATCACAAAAGCATTTAATAATACTGTTTCTATGGGTAATTGTCAATGTACTGAAATATTTATAAGATTATTGAATGTAAGTCTTTTGCTCTTCTTTGTATTCTACCCATTTGAAATTTTAGCTATTCTTGGGTCATTTATCTCAACTGAATATATTTCTTTTGGAGCCAGTTAGGCAATTAGCCAATCGAATGGTCGTCTGCTTAGATGTTGAAGTTCTTCCTCTTCTACCGGTGTTGATGGATAAATTATGCTCAGTAGTTTACACAAAATTGTCTTTATTTTTACCAGGCCTCTGCAACTCTAGACAGCATGAACCAGCTCTTAATTCTAACTAATCAGATAATAGCGAAACATAAGAAAGCATCACTGCAATCTGGCGTAAACTTTAAAGTAATATTGACTACTGCAGCAAGTTTTTCTGTTGCTCCTGAAAGTACAAATAGGACGCATGGTTCGTACCATTAATGTATTTCTAAGTATTTTTAGAAGAAGTCTCTGCCCTTTTGTACGTTCGGCGAGGTTTCATGCAGTTGATGAATACTGTAGCTGCAAATGATATGTTTATTGAAATCGCCGGAGAACGAATAGCAGACTTATTTGAAGCAACTATACAGTTGGCTCTTGGTACTGATCAATCGACACAAAAGCTTGCCATGCTTACTCTTTCAAAGGTTTTTTTCCTATGACTTTTTTAATCGAGTTTTTAGATTTCATCATTGGATGAAAGTTTTTATTCGCGTGCGCTTCGAACAGCTTTAACAGTACCATCACTTGCTCATATTAGTCTATCCGATGCTGGCAGCACTTTAGTTTGTCTTTTTACACTTTTAAATGTTATTTTAGGTAGTACATGAAGTTTCTAGCCTTCTTCAAGGATTGCGTCAATTAAATGAAGAAAAATTCTCAGCTGAAGTTAAGGCCCTCTTACCTTCATTAATGGCCAGTAATCTGTTGAAGTTATTAGAAACAATGAAGAGCAAAGAACTTGATAAACAGATTATGATTTTATATTTACAGGTAAAGACGTAGCATCATAACTATTAGGTTTTTTTGTTATTGACCGGTGTTCGAGAAAGAGTTTTCTTTTGAAAATTCGGTTATTTATTGTTATTGTTATACACCACTTCGAAAATTGTTACTAAATTATATTAGTCATAAAAATAAACATGTGCAGACAGATTATCTTAAAATTATGGATTAGAGAATTCTTTCTAAATAGAGCCATTATTCTATATTTTTTATTACACTTTCACTAGACTTGTATTCCATGGCACAATTCATATTTTAGAATATATAACGATTTCCCGGATTATATGCTAACTTATCTAAATTTGGTATACACGCAAAATTGATCATAGGAGGAGGACCACAGATCAATACAACAGTATTTTCAACAGATGGAAAAAGTCGTTCCTAAATATGTTCTAATAGCAATCTAGGGTCAAACTTGAATCATCTTATCATCGATAAATCCAACAGAGTAGGGCCACGTTTCTGATGGGCGATCAACAGTATACCATATTGAGAAACGAGAAGCATAAATAATGGCTAAATGATCTAATTCATTTCTAAAGCAATAACTTAAAATGTTAGACTGACCTGCAAAGAATATCATTAGGTGTTTGGTTAGCAAACAAAAGTGAAACTTTAGTTCTGTCTAGAGGATTTTTTGCTATAGCTGATATAATCTAAAGAACAAAGGATCTTAAACAATAAGTTGGAGAAATCAAAAGCTGGTTGGAAAATGAGAAACTAACCTGTAACATTGGTGTTATACCCGTCCCGCCAGCAATCATAGAAATTTTTCTAAAATGTCTTTGTCTAATCTCTCCATGCTTATGCAGAAATTGAAAAATGCCATTGCCTTTATAAACAATTTGGCCTGACGGTCCTCTGAAATCGATGGTTTCGCCTATATGCATAGAGTGAAGATGTTGACTCATTTTACCCCCATCTGGGAATTTCGAATTTACTCCACGAAAGTATATCTAAAATGTTAATATTTACTACACATGTTAATATTTGAAACAAACCTTAATCATTAACTCAACAAATCCTTTATCGTCATCACTTGAAATGGGAGTATACGGTCTTGCCACAAGTTTGCCATCGATCTACAAAATAATTGTAAAATAATTTTTCCAGAAAACTTGCAATAGTACTTATATACACATGTTGTCCAGTTGGAAGTCCTAGTATATGTTCAGTAGTCGGTAGTGCAAATTTGAATTTATATGTGTCATGCGATACTTTTTCTTTTCCTATAAGTTTCAAAGGATATTTCTCTTCTGGTTTTTTCAAAGTAATTTTAACCTTAAAAAAATATACAGAACAAATAAACAAACAGTATTTTTCTTTGAGTAATGATATTTCCATAATAAAAATCCACCAATAACTGATACAGTAATTACCACAGCAGTGCTAATAATAGTAGTTTTATCTGCTATCATAATGGACGTCTGAAAAATAGAATAATGAAGAAGAAAATATGTTTACAAAAACTGCATATCTAAAATTTTATACAAGTTTTAAAATAAACTGCAGAACTAACTAAAAACTACAGTATATTGCTTAGCAGTCTTAAAACGTCACTCTTGTGGACAATATTTTTGTATCATCTATTATTTTTTTCAGTCTTCATTTTGTCAGTTATCATTGATGAAATGATATCCGCGTGATATCCAAGGAATGTATACAGCGGTGATTTGGATGACCTTGTCAATGAATGGCCACTCAGGAGAGGTATTTTGTAACATGACGCTCTTCTGCATCGAACAATGTAACTCCCTTTACATCATTCCTTCTTTTCTCTACTTTTTGACCAACGATGTGTCAATTGCTACCATAATTTATCCAGAAAACCCGTTCCTATTTCAAAGAATCAGTTCACGCGGTTCCTTATGAAAGTCCCTCGACTTGTGATTGATGGACGAAATGACTGGAACCGATCAGCTCTCGATAATAACAATGACTTTCACCTTCTCGAGGTTGATCGATTCATCCTAGTACCATGTCTTTTATCAGCCTGTGAAGTATATCTTAAAAATTTGTTTAACGCGCTAGCTGCTGTTCGGCAAACGAGTTGACGGCATTCGTTCAGTCAATGGGCATAGGAGTGTTCTTTACTTCTGCCTCTTCTCTCGACTCTTCTACCGTTTTACTTTCTCATGAAAGACCAGCTTATTATTTTTCTAATATATTCACTCGTTTAAGAAGCTTTGTTTCAACTTTCCTTCCTAGAAAAAAATTTCAGATATGGTTGGAAGATCGTTGAAAAGAGTTAAAGATTCTGTCAGTGATTCCATTAGACGCATGTTTTCTCGCAAAAAATGGGAACACAAAGAGCAACTCCATTCTCTCACTGAGACAGTTTGTTACTTTTAAAAGCAGAATTTTTAAAATTTTTAGGACAAATTCTTTCTCAAAAAAGTTCGTTGGCAAATAGCAATCCTTGCGCATATTGGTTTCGCCATTTCCTTCGGGATCCGCTCCAATTTTGGAGTTGCAAAAACGCGAATGACAAGGTATTTTCAAAGAGAATAAATATGTTTTTGTAGCAATTTTACAGATGCTTATGGCTTCATTCACGAACAGGAGTTCTTTTGGACGCCGACAGAATTAGGTATGATGGAGAGTTCCTTTTTTTATGGCTATGCATTTTCACAAATACCAGCAGGTATTTTAGCTGCCAAATTTGCTCCGAACAAGTTTGTTTTGTTTTTACAATATTTTTATCATTTTAAAGACTATTCTGTATCGGCGTTCTTCTCGCGAGTGTTTTAAATATGATCATAGCCTTCGGATTACAGTATCATCCTTTCTCAGATTACGGAGTTATGACACTTCAAGTTATTCAGGGACTTGCACTAGTCAGTTCAGTTTAAGAATTTGTCATACACTTCCTTTTTTCAGGGAGTCACATATCCTTCTATGCATGGAGTATGGAGACATTGGGCTCCACCCTTGGAAAGATCCAAATTAGCAACAACAACTTTTACGGGTAGCTATGTGGGTGTTATGGTTGGTCTCCCAGTTTCAGCATCCCTCGTCAGTTATGTACATTGGTCTGCACCTTTTTATATATTTGGTTTGCTTCTTTTCTTCTCTGAAATCTTTGCAGGAGCTATCGGAATCCTTTGGGCAATTTTGTGGGCTCTAATAACTTCTCGAAGCCCATGTGAACATCGTTACATTTCAGCTGATGAAATGAATTACATTACTGAAAAAGTTGGAAAAGTTGTTACCTGCAATATGACGGTGAGTTAGTGGATGGTAACGGATAATGGCTTCAGTTGACTACAGTGCCATGGAAAAGTATTCTTCTTTCCCTTCCCGTTTGGGCTATTTCTATCGCTAATTTCTGTCGTTCATGGACATTTTTCCTTCTTCTTGGCAATCAAATAGTGTATATGAAAGACGCTCTTCACATTGATCTCAAAAGTGTAATTATACGTTATTTAGTTTATTTCCAGTCGGGACTAATCTCCATGCTTCCACAATTATTCATGGCCATATGTGTTCTGTGTTCTGGTCAATTCGCGGATTATCTACGTTCTACTGGTAAAATGGAAACTGGTAATGTGAGAAAACTTTTTAATACCGTTGGTAAAAATAGAAATGGGGTGTTTCATGAGTTTTTAGGTTTTGGTTGTGAAGCGTTTTTTCTTGGCTGTCTTGCTTTTGCCACAAATCCTACGATAGCTATTGTGTTCCTCATCTTGGGAGCCAGTGGGAGTGGTGCCAGTCTTGCTGGTTTCAATGTCAATCATTTCGATATAGCACCGAGATATGCTCCAATTCTGATGGGGCTTACTAACGGGTTCGGCGCACTTGCTGGTTAGTTTATTAACACCTTTTTTAATTCCAACTTTTACTTTTCAGGGCTTACTGGCTTCATTACCCAAAACCTTACAGTCGATGTAAGCCTTATAAACCATGATATATTTTTAGAATCCATCGGGATGGCGATGGTGTTTTTTGATGGCAATGTCTGTAGATCTCTTCGGAATAGTCTTCTACTTAATTTTCGGCAGGGGAGACGTTCAAGAATGGGCCCGCGAGCCAGAACCAGAAGAAACGCTCGGAGAGTTTGTTAGAAGGATATCGACTATTGTGCGGAATATGTCATCAAGACGAACTTCGGCGGTATCTTCAAGAAGATGCACTACCGAAAGTCACGATTATGCAAGGTAAAATTAAAAAAAACTAGACTTTTCAGAATGAATGAAACAAGAAATAATTCGACCGAATTGCATTCAAAACCTCCCATAATCCGTGAGGTGGAAACATCTTTTTCTGATGAAACTAGAAGAACGGATCGTCCAGATGCGTAGCTGTATTTTTCAAATTCCGGATGGCCTTGTCAAACGTGAAAAACTACTTTACAGAACGAAGTATTCAATGTTTTTTAAACTTACGAGGTTTCATGCTCTCTGCCTTATGACACTCAATGTTTTTCTTGCTTTTTTGGATTACTTATAATGGGGTAGATAATGAATGGAGCATGGCTTGTCACTCAGTCTGTTTTAATTCCCATGCGGAAATTATTTATTTCCCACAAATGTCAACTGGCAATTGTGATCGCCTACATTTACTCTTGATAACGTATGCTCTTATCATCAGATTCATATCGGTCGTTGATTCTTCCTAAAAGTTCAAAATTTAGCCTGTATAAAGTCTCTTTTAAGAAAATTATAAGTCTTATTTTGTTTTTCTCACATTTTCTCTGTGAAAAAGAAAGCTGTTTTAGTCTTTGCATAAGGATAGTTGCGCATTTCCCCGTCATTCCCCATTATTGTCCTTTTCCTAAAATCGATCCATATGAAATTTTTCGGACCACTCACAAATGAGTCAACCAGGAGAAGAAAGAGAAACTGTTATTTGGCCACTTATTTTTTAGAGAGTCGGCAATATCATTAAAAGCAGGAAGAGCAGTTATTGATAGTATCAACAAAGAACTAGAAAAAACTAATTTGTGGGAAATGGGTTTTCAGCTATGTATTTTCCCGTTAAGAATATGTTGAGAATGTGAGAAGAAACGTTAAATTATTCAATGAATACTCTGTAAATTAATAATAAAAGCATCAGGAGAACGACCATTGGCTAAATATAGTAGAAACAGCTGAAAGTACCGCAAATTTAGCTAGATCATAAGGAGCACTGACACTGACACCAGCGAGTTTCATTGTTCCTGTTTCGAAGAAAGGAGCATAGGCCATATTTGATAGTAGTATAACTATGCCATTTCTGGCGCACCCAACCCAACAACAAATCCCCCTAATTTACTACCAAATATTAAACAAATAACCCCATAATTTCTAAAAAATACACAAATTAACCCCATTTTTTTACTATCACCCAGGGCCACCCACTTGCGCCAGAATCTGTCCCACCAATCTGCGCCAGGAATCCCGCTATCTAAGTGTATAAATTTATAGCTAAATTCTACTAAAAATCTACTTTATTTTATAATAGCTCACTCCATCGCCATTTGCGTTAGAAATAAAAAAATATAAATTCTAATTAAATTGACTAAAACATTTAATAATATTTAGTTTAAAATTTTTGTAACAATGTTAAATAAAAAAATGAAACCATTATCAAATTATGACATTATAAATTTAGTAAATAAATTAAAAATAGAAAATTTTCGTGGAGTATTTATGAGAGATACTCTTCCAAATAAAATGAATGAGTTAGAATGTGGAATTGTAAATTTAGACATAAATAAAAATAAAGGAACCCATTGGGTTTGTTATTATAAACATAAAAGTAAATGTTATTATTTTGATTCATTTGGATTAGATCCACCAATAGAATTAATAAATTATATAGCAGTAATTATAGAATTTTCAACATTTCAAATACAAAAATTTAACACACATCATTGTGGTCATTATTGTTTATTAATTTTAAAATTGTTGAAAAAGTATGATTATAAAAATATAATTTTTAGTTTTTTATAAATTATAAAATATTATTATTATATATTACTTTTATATATTATGATGACCATGAGCTAAAGTATCATATTTATTATCTAATATATATCTCTTATATTCTTCATTATTATCTTCATTTAATGCAACTTTATTTTATTTTATTGTATACATCTGATGTTTCTGAGCCCTAATCATATATTGCTCTTTTCTAACTGATTTATTTTCGAATAAGCATCTTTTATAATCATCAATAGTTAATTTTTTTATCACATATTTTTTAACACCTTTTGATTTTTTGTTTTCTTCTCCATTGTCAATTTTGAATGCATATTGCTTAGGTTTTAATCCAACAAACTACCATAATTTTACCACTTAACTCATCTTTAAATTTTTCAATAAAATTTTTATTTGTTTCATCATATAAAGGATGATTTTTTGGATAATCACTAAAATCAAAATGCTCTTTTATTTTTCCCATATCTTTACAAATATCTTCGGTTTCAATCTTATAAATAAAGCTATCAGTATCTTGATAACATAATCTAATTTTGTCAGAATAAATCGACGAAGTCGATCTATAGCAACGACTATAAATAGGTTTCATTACATCATAATGGAATTCATACATCAGATATTTACTCAAATCTAGAATACTAAATCCAACATAAATTGGTTTATTAAAATCTAAATTTGTATTATACATTTCAATGCTTAATAAATAATCATCTTTAATGACTTCACTTTCCTTAAAATTCGGGCTTTTAAATCATTTTAAAGCCTTTTCTTCGCTTGCTACTAATCGAATATCTACTCTATTACGTATATTTTCTATTGTTTTACCAAAAACAGCATTATTCATCAGTTTAAAGAAATCTTTCTCAAAGTCATTTTTTGACTGTTTTCTTAAATTTGTATTCAACATAATATATTTTTCCATCCAATTACTTTCTTTAAATGTTATGATTCTATGTATTTTCTTTAACTTTAATCCATGATCTAGAGCTTGAATTAAATTTTTATAATGAATTATATATTTTTCTTTATCAAAGAGTGTATTCATTAATTTGGAAATTTTTTGATTGTTAATTTTAGTATTTTGGGGACCGAATGGGTTTCATTATGTTTATTATGTACTTCTTTAGGATATTCTAAATCTACTTCTAGAATACATCCTTTCCCGATTTCATT
Source organism: Oscheius sp. DF5120 (assembly GCA_932521415.1). Lineage (NCBI taxonomy): Eukaryota > Metazoa > Nematoda > Chromadorea > Rhabditida > Rhabditidae > Oscheius > Oscheius sp. DF5120. Next base: position 100,824 of record OW051464.1, read on the forward strand.
CAATTTTTCAATATATTCTTTTAAATCACTAAAATTCCAGTTTTCATCAAATTTTTCTTCAAAAGCCAATTCATGATATGCAATTTCTGATTCATTGCCCAACCATATAGATTGTTTGCATCTAAATACATCAAATATTTACTTATTTCATTAGGATCATAATTTTCCATATATTTATTATTAGCTTTTGAATATCTTTTAATACTATTAACCATTCCACCTCTAATCCCTTTTTCAATAAATCAATACATATCATAATCTTTAATTGTTTGTAATTTTATATTAGTTACTTTTAACATTGCTTCCCAGGCTAATCCAGGAGCTGTATAATACCAACATGGATCTAAATCATAATGATTCATACAAGCTTCTCTAAATGTTTCAAATACATCAGCTAACAACAAAACATCATTTATCATATAAATATCGGTAAAATCTCCTAAATTTTTACATTCCATTTGTTTATAAACCAATTTGGCATATAAATAATCTTCAGTGCTACAATGTTTATCATTTAGCTGATCAAAAAACATTTCTTGACTGGTAATTTAGTTTCTTTATATTTTTTAAACAAATTCATATATTCATATGGATAAATGCCTTTTCTTTTCATTAATTTAAAGTTATTGTCATTTTTAAAGAATTGTTTAGATATTTTTAATTGATCATCATTTAAATTTTTTGATAATGAATCTAGTGAAGATTGCATAAATGAAAATGTATCTAAAAATCTAATTTCATATTTTAATTTCGATTCGGGATTTCTTAATTTTTTATAACTAAAACTTATATATTTTTCTGAATTATTAGGAATGACGGTTATATCAGAATGTTGAATAACTTCATTATTTATTGAAGATAATATCAAATGTGAATCATAGCCTTTTAAATTATGAAAAAATACTGGAATAAATCTACCTTTCTTTTTTGCTAAATTACATTGATTACATAAAGGACCTCTAAATTCACCACTCACACATTTTAATTATATATTCATTAAATTTTATATCTGCGTTATAACCTCTATAGACCTCAATGTCAATTATTTTTCCATTAAAATTCACTACAATAGCACAAAAAGCTGATGCTATATGTTTCCCAAATTTTTCAGTCCATAATTTATTTGGATCATTACTTGTAGAAATATATTTTTCAATTAAGGATTCAAAATCGGCATAAATTGCATATGGAACTTTTTGTGATCTCTGACTATTTTTAAAATAAACATAGTCTTCTTTGGGTTCAATAAATTTAACAGGCTTATTTTTCGAACATTTCTCAATATGTCGTTCATATTTACTTTTTACATGATAATGAACGAGACATTTTTTACAAATATATTTATGATGATCTTGACTTATTTCGTTATTATTAAAGAATCGATTAAAGTTGTTAATCCAACAATAATGTGAATTAATTTCTCCATCTTTCTCTTCTCTAAGCAAAAACATAACTATAATTCTTTCTTCAGCAATATCTAATTGTTTTGAATTATAAATAGGAACAATTGATTTACCCTGATGAGTATAAACATTAACTGCTAAGTTGTTAGTTTTTTCAATTTTTGGAATATCAGATATTTTAATAGGGAAATTAATTCCATTAAAATTTAGTTCATTTTCATATTGTCTATATTTGGATACTCTTTCAGCATCTCTTTCAGCTGGATGTAAAGCGGCTAATATAGTCCACAAAAAACACTTATTATCTCTATTTTTGATGTTTATAATAGCTTTCTTATCTTTAATCCATTTCGGTAAATCTATATAGGATGCTCCTCTAAATTGTCTAAAAATATTTTGTGTCATTATTAAATGAATTGGTCTTAAAAAAGTGTATCCAGACTTTATTCCTCTTAATGCCATTTTGTCTGTTTTTTCTTTCATTTCTTTACATTCTTCTAAGTAGAATTTTTCTCTGTCATCTTCTTTTAATAATTCCTTTTTACTAGTTAATATACGATATTTAATTTTCTTATTAGTTACAGGATGTAATAATTCTATTTCTAAATGGAAACTTATTTTAACATTTTTTTCTTCAATATCAGATAAAACTTGCCATAAAACTTTTTTTTAATCTATTTCGATTCTCGGTTATTACATTAATTAGTTGATTTTTATTTAACTTTTTCATTTGAGCATATCTCATTATTCTCAAAGATGAAACTTGAGAACGAAGTTCATCTCTTGACAATTCTTCGAGACGAGCCATTTTTTATTTTTTTATTTATAAGGCAAAAAATTTTCCACAAATTTCACCCACCCATAATTTTTATTTTTTTTTCATAATTTTTCAATAATTAAATGAATAAGAAATTTATTGAAATTTATGATCCTAAGAAAAGAAATGAGATCATAGAAGAAAATTTACGATTAAGGAAAAAATTAAAGAATAGAAATGAAGAAGATCAAAATACTAAAAATGAAATTCAAGAACAACGAGTAGAATTCTTTAAACCAATAATTGAGTCAAATAAAAAAATTCAAAATGAATCACGTGAAGATAAGAATAAAATTATTGATGTACTAAATAATTTTGATAAGTTGAAAGTTGAAGATCAGCCATTAGCAATTGAAGCTGAAAAATCCACATTCCAAACAGTTAGTAATTTAATAGCTGATTATTTTAAAAATAGTGCAAATAGAAGCAATAGTGGATATTCAATTAGATATGATTCAGAAAAAAAGATTTATACTATTGGAAATAAAGTTATAGAAATAGATAATAATAATTTGAATATCGACAATAAAATATATAATGCAACAAATGGTTTATTAGAATTAATGTTGAAAAAATCTCCTAATTTTACACTTATTAATGATAATGATATAAAAATTATTTTGAAGTTTTAAAAGATTGTAATGGTGTTTATCAAGGTTTTGATGCTAATTCTAAACGATTAAATTCTGATTCCAGTGAAAAATGGAAATTTCTTAAAGATCACTTTTTTGTTAAAAATCAAAGAAAAGATAGTACAAGTACTTGCCAAAAAATAGGTGGATTAATTGGTCAACAAAATTTACAAATTTTACCATCAACTCCAAATTCATTAATGGAAATGTTGCAATTATCAATAGCTTCTTATCAAGCAGGAAATGAAAACGAATACGACAAAATAAATTGTATCTTAGACGAGTTATTAAAATTAAAAATAATTAAGAAAAGACAACTAAAAGCTATTTATAAGAATTTACACTTATAAAATTTAATATGGGAAGGGTAAAATATTTTAATCATATAAAATGAAGATATTATAATAAAAAAGAATGACAAACATCGATTTTTGTTTTGGTAAAAATCGGTTCAGTATGTACTAAGTTATAAATCAAAATAAGTTAATTTATGCAAACCAAATTATTTTTTAATATTTTTTTTATTTTTTCCCGAGTGATCCAATCTATTAAAACATATATATGCAAAACAAATCAAAAAAGAAAAAACAATCAAAAAGAAGGAAAAGTGACATATTGTGTATGACTCACACACGTCTGCTGATAAAAAAGACAGCAGTGTTGTTGTTGAACGAAAACATTTTCATTTGTTGATCAAAAACGAGAATTTTTTGGAAAAATTTTGCGTTCAACATCGAAAAATTTTCAGAAAAAGTTCAACTTTTTTTGCATACATTAACTTAAATGTTTAATAACTTGCTTCAAAATTATCCGATTTTCATCATTTTTTAAATATAAATTCTAGAGAAAGGCGCTTTGCCATATTTTTAATTTTGTGTTTAGAATTAAATTTTTAATTTTTAGCGTACAAATTCAATTTAAAAAGCCTATAGTTCACTAGTCTAGATAAAAATATTTTAATTGTTTTCTGAATTTTCCATTATTTTTATCACTTGTTTTGTCTATTGTTACAAAGCTATATTTATCATTCCAAATATTATTGCATAAATCTATAAATTCTTTCTTATCTAATTCACTACAATGATCTCTATAAATATAACTTAAATTTTGATAATCTTGAGGAAATATAATGAAGAAATTAGTATTTTCTCTAATTGTATTTTTAGGTAATTTAATATAATTTTGACTAATATAAAAACAGTCAATATTATTATGTCTTCCACGAGTATAATAACTTTCAACTTCATTTTGTTTTTCTAGCATCAAAAATAATCAAAGTTTTTAAGTTTGGATCGATTTCACTAGGATCTGGAACTAATTCAGAATCATCATAACTTTTAATATTTATTTCACTTTTTATGCCTTCTTTCTTTTCAAATTTATAATTTTGTTTTAGAATTTTATTTAAAATGTCCTTTTTAGAAAAACCAATTTTCTAGATATATAGGTTAATAATAACTCTAATCTAAATAGTCTTGTAATAATAAATTCATCAGTAAATTAGTTTTTCCACAATCAGATTTCCCAATTATACACGCTCGAATAATAATGAATTAGGTAGTAATTCATTATTATTTCGTTTTAAATAAGCATTTTTAATTGATAAATTTAGGAAATCAGGTGCTGACATAATTATTATAATCGTTGTTATTGATTAACTTCCTTGATTTATTTAAAATGGTTAAAAAAATGTTTAATTAAATGGAAATATATTGCCTAAAATGTAAAACCTGTAAAACAAACAAAAGTCAATTTTCAAGCCAATCTAAAGCTGATTTTGATCTTAAAAAGTGGGGGCGAAATTACCCCCCCCCCCCCCCACCTTAAAGAAGTATATTATGGTCCTAAAACTGGATATTGTGGAATAAATGAATTACAGAGAAAAACTGGAAAATCACAAAAGGAAATCACTGAATTTTTGCACCAACAAGATATACTTATACAAAACATAAACCAGCTAAAAGAAATTTTAAAAGAGAAAGGATTTTTGTTCATTATCCAGACCAACAATGGCAAGCTGATTTGGCTTTTATGGTCAAATATTCACGAGAAAATAAAGGTCACAAATATATTCTAAGTGTAATTGATTGTTTTTCAAAATTCGCTTGGGCTTTTCCATTGAAAAATAAGAAGCCAGAGGGGATTTAAAAATATTTCAAGCAATAAATTTATAAAAGAACAGTTCTTCTAGATAAGCTTTGCTTATTATATCTCTTTTAAATGTAATTCTATAAAAATATTTATATTACCCTAAAATCTTATAGATAAGAGCGCTTAATAAGTAAGACTGTTCTGTGTTGGATATCTATTTGTGTCCTACTTTTGAATTTTTTTTGTGTTTTTTCATTTTAGTTATATACTAAAAAAGTAAAAACTTGAAAAAATATTTCATTACCGAAAAGCGCTCATTTTTCCGTCCTTTTTTTGTAAAAATTAAACCGCTCTTATCTATAAGATTTTAGGGTATCATATTTAATCAAATCATTTTTATCATCTATAAATCTAATCATTATTTTCTTTATGCTGTTAATTACTTTATGATATATTAATTGTTTTGGTTCAATACTAATAGCTCCAGTTTTATTTCTTATTCTATATAACGAGCTAATATTATTCTCATTAACATATGAATAATCTATTAAATTGCAATTAATATAAATATTATCTGGAATGTTTTTATTATTTTTTTCTTTAATTATAGTATTCACTAAATTATTATTTTCATCCATATTTATATCACGAATTAACAATTCAGACCCCAAATATGAAATATTAATTTCTCCATCTAATTTTATCAAAGCTATTTCATAATTTTTATCTAAAATTTTCTTTGGTAAAGAGTAATATTCAAAAGTTTTATTGTTAGAAGTTAAATGGAGATTAAAGTAAACCATTTAATAATGAAAAATTTTAGAATAATAAATTAAAGTTTACAGATTTATTTAAAGCACCAAGAAACAACAAAATCATACAACAACAATAAACAAAAAAAGCAAAATTATTGACTCGAACCTAACTCATTTAAGAGCTTTTCCAAATTGGCTTTGATTGCATCCAAGTGATTGTCCAGCTCGTTTGTCACCGTGTAGTCGGATTTGCTATCGATTCCACGAAATCCAATTTCTAATTTCTTCATTTGATTCTTTTCCGTCACGATTAATTCATTCGCTTGCTTGATTTTGTCTAGCAAATTCCACTTATCCAAGCATGTTTTGGTAATATCCCAAAATTTTTCTTGAGGATATTCCAAAAGCAACTTACGAGGCACATCATCCCAAGCTAGTTTGATAGGACCACGCACCGCCCTTTTAACATTTGGATAAGTCGCATACGGAAGTGGGATCAGATCAACAACGGCAGCGTTATCTGTCGACTTCCACTGACCTGAAAATTATTGAAGTGCTTTTGGGAAACAAGATTTGTTGTTTTTAATTTTATGTAATAAAAATACTGACCGCAATTGTCTCCATGAAGATCGCCAATGAAAAAAAGCACATTCAGCAAACGTAATTGGATGAGTGCTTTGATACTGAACTCATTTTTATCGGAAAGGTCAGATAGGCGGATAAAATCGTCACGCCAAGTAGAAGCAATGTATCTAAATTCGAACGTGTATTTATTACTACTTTTACTATTAGCTTTATAATATGTTTAAAATAGTTAAAGTTGTGCTTACGTGGCCGTCTTAGTCCCTGTGTATTCGGAAGGAAGGATGAACTGAACTGCCGGTCCAACTTCCAGAAGTTCCAAAAGTTTGTATGAAAAAAGCCCAATTATATCCGGAGAAGTTCCTTTTGAAGAAAATGCGGTCGAGCCATAGTGATGACATTTGATTGAGTATTTAGTTAGCTGCTCCTCTCCATGAAGCTGGACGTAAGCAATGATGCCGTTACGAGTACCACGCATATCGTTTGTTCTAGGATTCCAGTCATATTTGAAGCCGGCTTTTGATGTCCCCCCGCGCAGTCCGTGGTGGATAAGGAAGTGATTCTTCACAGCATCTGCCATTAATTCGAGAACACCGTCCGTCCATGACGCAACTTCACGTTGGTGTTTTTGACGGTAACCTTCGAAATCGAGGTACACATCAAAAAAGGCACTTTTCATCAAGTTCTGGTGATGTTGGATGGCTCTGTGGGCATTATCAACAACAGGTGCCAGCCGCTTTCTGACGTCTTCCACACAATTTCGGTATTGGACCCATCGTTGAAGATCCACATGCTTCTAAAAAAGATTAGTTTTATCTTTAAAATATGAACATGATCCTCATAAAAAAATTTTTGCAAGTTCATTTCAAAGAATTGAGAAATTTGGAATAAATTTTTGCTACATTACTCAAACCTATTAAATACTAAATACAACAAAATTTAGAAAAATATTAAATAACCTTATGTTAATAAATTCATTAGCTGTATGATAATTGTTTAACGCAATTTTGGATCTCAAAAATTATTAAGTTTATCCTCAAAATTAGCAATCTCAATATCCAACAAAAAATGTAATAAAAATTTGAAAACTTACAACAATGGTCTTGTCGCCATTTTTAAGTCCAATCTCCGATAATGTGCTCGAGCCAAGAAAATTGATTCGCTTCCTATCCACGGAGAATAAATGTACCTTAGTAGGCTCAATTTTAAATTCCGAATGAATCTTATCTTTTAATTGATCCAATGTTGCCTAAATTATATTGCAATAAATACCTACTAAATGCATAAGCATACCTCAGCGTCAAATTTAAAAATAAAGTCATTATGGCAGACGTCTTTGTGGTCGTGTAATTCGATGAACAGTTCCATCATAACAAACCACCTGAAATTTAACGTAAATTGTTCAAAGAAATGAATAGACAAATTTATTTAAAAAAATCTCTTAACAAGTAGTTAGGCCATTGTGAAAGTAAAGAGTGCTTCTAAAACACAATTTTTAAGCCTATAAGATCTTAACAAACTTATAAACGCTAATAAAAAAACCTTAAATTCCACACAAATAAACTTATACATTCATCCTAACAGTAAACAGTAAATTCTAAATATAAAAATTCAACTTACCACAACGAGTTCTTCACCAAATTGAATAGTTTGAAGAGGATACTCAACTTTGGGTAGTCTTTCACCACGGAATTGGATTTGTTGAAAATCGGCAGGAATCTTCGTCACAGTCTCAATCCGCTTCTTCAGGTCAACGTGATGAATCTGAAATTAATATAAAATCAATTATTATCAACCATAAAAGTAAAAACCTGTGGATCCAACTCAATATCCTCGAATAACCTATCCTTCTCTTCGCCGACCAAACGAATATCAATCACGACCATGTCTAAAACCAAAGAATTAATGAAATAAGTAAATTGAATAAATAAAACAGTTTTAATATTAATGAAACGCAAATATGGAAGAATATGAATGCAAGAAAAATTGGCTTGAACAAAGCACATAACCCCAAAGAGAAGGAAAAACGCACAAATTTGAATGTGTAGAAACAATTTTGTCTCGTATAAGCATTTTATTATTTTTATTATTATTTAGCTATAGTTGTTCATGTTCATTGAAAATACGTCGTCGATGTGAGGATTTTGGATGAAAATATATGTTTCTCCAGCACTTTCTCAATATAAGTACAAAAATAAGCTTCACTTTTCGGAAAACTTGGCTAGCTAAAATGCTTTTGAAAAACTGAGATATTACGCCAGACAATAAGATACAATTTTAAATAAGAATGGACAATATTTTTATGCAGTTTTAAGTAATTTAGCTATAAATTTATACATTTAGATAGCGGGATTCCTGGCGCAGATTGGTGGGACAGATTCTGGCGCAAGTGGGTGGCCCTGGGTGATAGTAAAAAAATGGGGTTAATTTGTGTATTTTTTAGAAATTATGGGGTTATTTGTTTAATATTTGGTAGTAAATTAGGGGGATTTGTTGTTGGGTTGGGTGCGCCAGAAATGGCATAGTTATACTACTATCAAATATGGCCTATGCTCCTTTCTTCGAAACAGGAACAATGAAACTCGCTGGTGTCAGTGTCAGTGCTCCTTATGATCTAGCTAAATTTGCGGTACTTTCAGCTGTTTCTACTATATTTAGCCAATGGTCGTTCTCCTGATGCTTTTATTATTAATTTACAGAGTATTCATTGAATAATTTAACGTTTCTTCTCACATTCTCAACATATTCTTCCAAATCAGCCGTCTTTTGAGGTTTGTCGAAGACTAGAAGACTTTTGTCGAACATTAGCTTTTGGTGTTGAAGAAAGGATTCTACGGAGCTTTCCAAAATAGCCAAAAAATTTGACTCCCTCAAATAATCCAACGATATTTTAAGCCGCTCATTGAAAGTGCCCAGATTCTCACTGAAATAATCGAAATAAATAGTAATATCGAAGCTTTATGAGTGACTTACTTGAATTTCTTTGCCATACGTACGCTTTCGTAAAGGTCTTTTACACTCGCCAATGGCTTTCCGATTATAAAAAAGTCCACAATAAATGGATTGCCCGCGCTACCGACGCCAAGATTAGCAGTGTGATAATCACCAAGCATCAGGACGCTAAAAACGAACAGCATCTGAACAACGAATTTAGAGTATTCGTTGACATTCTGCGGTTCTGTCAGCTCCACGAATTCAAGAGTCTTGAATCCTGGGATTTCTCGGCTTCCAATATAAATAATCCACTTCGAAAAAGATTCGTTGTCAATGAAGTGAACTTCAGCGCCCATTTTGAGATGCTCAAGAAACTTATACACGAAAAGTTCTTTTAAATCAATATCATATCGTGTATCTAAAAATTATTAATTAAGAATTTTTTTAAACTAAGAAATAAACTTACGCGACGATTTATCACCAGCACCATGATGGGTTTTTACAAAAAACTTGCTGATTACGGATTGATCGTCTACTATACAAAGGCATCCGGATCGAGAGCCGTCTTCACGCGAATCAAACGTTAGCTTGACGTTCTGCCCATAGACTTTTTTGAAGTAAATTCGACAAGAATTCTAAATATTAATCAAATCAGATTGAAATAACGTCAAGCAATGAGTTACCTTTATTGCTTCCACCTTACGATCAAAATAAGTCAGAAACTTATTTTCGATGATGAAAAGACGAGTGCCCAACGTCGGATACAAGCTAAAGAATTGAGATTGAATCAAATTCTCAATGAGGCCTTTTGCAATAAGATGGATTTTCTTCTTCAGTTCCGGTTCCTTTGTCTGTTGAAAAGTCGTTTCATGCTCTAACAAAGCTGACCAATTCGAGAGCAGCGAGTGCTTCTAAAAAATGAAAATGTCAAAATGGTGTAAAATATTGGTTTGTTCCAGTTATATAATTCATTAGCTGTATGATAATTGTTTAACGCAATTTTGGATCTCACAAAATTATTAAATTTATTTAAAAAAATCTCTTAACAAGTAGTTAGGCCATTGTGAAAGTAAAGAGTGCTTCTAAAACACAATTTTTAAGCCTATAAGATCTTAACAAACTTATAAACGCTAATAAAAAAACCTTAAATTCCACACAAATAAACTTATACATTCATCCTAACAGTAAACAGTAAATTCTAAATATAAAAATTCAACTTACCACAACGAGTTCTTCACCAAATTGAATAGTTTGAAGAGGATACTCAACTTTGGGTAGTCTTTCACCACGGAATTGGATTTGTTGAAAATCGGCAGGAATCTTCGTCACAGTCTCAATCCGCTTCTTCAGGTCAACGTGATGAATCTGAAATTAATATAAAATCAATTATTATCAACCATAAAAGTAAAAACCTGTGGATCCAACTCAATATCCTCGAATAACCTATCCTTCTCTTCGCCGACCAAACGAATATCAATCACGACCATGTCTAAAACCAAAGAATTAATGAAATAAGTAAATTGAATAAATAAAACAGTTTTAATATTAATGAAACGCAAATATGGAAGAATATGAATGCAAGAAAAATTGGCTTGAACAAAGCACATAACCCCAAAGAGAAGGAAAAACGCACAAATTTGAATGTGTAGAAACAATTTTGTCTCGTATAAGCATTTTATTATTTTTATTATTATTTAGCTATAGTTGTTCATGTTCATTGAAAATACGTCGTCGATGTGAGGATTTTGGATGAAAATATATGTTTCTCCAGCACTTTCTCAATATAAGTACAAAAATAAGCTTCACTTTTCGGAAAACTTGGCTAGCTAAAATGCTTTTGAAAAACTGAGATATTACGCCAGACAATAAGATACAATTTTAAATAAGAATGGACAATATTTTTATGCAGTTTTAAGTAATTTAGCTATAAATTTATACATTTAGATAGCGGGATTCCTGGCGCAGATTGGTGGGACAGATTCTGGCGCAAGTGGGTGGCCCTGGGTGATAGTAAAAAAATGGGGTTAATTTGTGTATTTTTTAGAAATTATGGGGTTATTTGTTTAATATTTGGTAGTAAATTAGGGGGATTTGTTGTTGGGTTGGGTGCGCCAGAAATGGCATAGTTATACTACTATCAAATATGGCCTATGCTCCTTTCTTCGAAACAGGAACAATGAAACTCGCTGGTGTCAGTGTCAGTGCTCCTTATGATCTAGCTAAATTTGCGGTACTTTCAGCTGTTTCTACTATATTTAGCCAATGGTCGTTCTCCTGATGGTATTTACAGTATAGGCAAAGTTGATCGACTTGACAATTATGGAGATAAAGGAAACTGCAAACGGTGACTACGAAATATTATGTCACTGTATGTAAGTGCACATTTACAAACTCAGGATATCATGAAACTCAAAGAGGATCGAAATGAGATTAACAAAAATTATTTCTATACAAAGCTAGAATAACTATAAATAAACTATAGGCTTATCTTTTTTCTCTTATTCAGCTATACTGTAATACAGATGGTGTTGTAGGTGTGAGAAACAAATTTGTTTGCATATAATAAAATAAATTCTACTTTGAATAAACTGTAGTCTGAACATTTTGTTTTCACTTTCGCGAAACAGCGACAATGTTGAAAGCGTTCGAGAATTATGGTACAGGCGCGCTATTGCGTACGGCGGGAACTTCAGTTATTCGATAGCGTCTTATTTTCGCTATTGATTCACAATTTTTTTCAGTTTCTATTGATTGGCTGTGAACTAGTTTACCCACTAGTTCAAGGAATTATTTTTATGGCTGACAGCCCATCTTCTCGAGAGAAAGAGAATTGTAAGTGTAATGTCTTAGCATTATTTTTTGTAGTAACAAGCAATATTACTTCACAAAGAGCTGAAAAATTAGTAGTAAGTGAAGCCAGAGCCAAAATATTGAAGGAAAGAGCACAAGAAACTGAGTATGGCATTTTTTTTTTTTTTACAGATGTTCAGAAATGCTTTTACAGCAGACAATGAGAGAATAAAATTGATGGGTTGTACAACAGAGAAAGAAATACAACAATTTGCTGAAACAGAGATAAGAAATTCAAGAAAAGTAGAACCAGATTTTTCTCCCAAGGTTAAGCTTACTTTAATCACGTAACAGCTCAGCATTCTTCTCATGATTACGACATTTCCCATGAAACATCCTGGTCGCAATTTATGAAATGGGTACCATGGAATCCTGTAAGTAAAAGAATTTTTTTATAATATAGACATAACTATCAAAGACAAATAAAAAATTACAAAATTACATAAATAGCAAGTTTTTTCAGACTGCGTCTACTTTGCTTGATAAAGATGGTTATGCTGTTCCCACAACGGTTGCCCATTCAATGCCTCCGTCTATTCATCGCACACCAGAGCGTATTAAATCACCGGACAACGAACTCTTCTACACTCCTGCTGCCAGAATTAGCGAAAAATTTGCTTTCTTATCCAGGTTTTAGGAAAATTTGTTGTATTTATTTATTCTTAAGACCTTCCTCCAGCCACAACAATGAATTGGCGAAAAATTTCCAGCAATCATTGACAATCGAATCTGCAAAAATAGGCCTGATTACACGAAAAACGATTCATGGTCTCGATAACATGGAGCAAATGTAAGTAATTATTTTGATTCATAAGTTTATAGTGTGAGAGATAATAATGTGAAGTCATGGCAATCCCCGGTAAAGAAGTGTCGGATGCCCCAATTCTCAGGACTGAGGCAGTCACATCCCATTGAGAAAGAAACTTGTAAGTTATTGTATCATCTGACAAAAAAACTACAGTTGAATCGAGATATTCAGTTCCCGGAACTGTATCGCTCAAATCTGATGACGAGGAAACATTGGATGGTGTTTCTTCTCTGCACTCAGAGGTAGAATTGACTTTATAATTTTAATGCAAATGACAGGCTGATTTTCCTCGAAAATTGGACAAAGTGGAAGCTTCAAAACTACCGAAATTACTGGGAGCTCAGTTGCAGGCAGCAATCAGTTACGTGGAAACGAGCAACAAATTGGAAGAAAAATTGAACGAAGTGGAAAATATTGTAAGCACTGTACTGCTTAAAAAATAAAAAAAAAAACAAAATTATAGACTAAGAATACCGACATATCTACTAATTTGTCTTCCATTCTTGACAATATCCAATTTCTTGATCATTCTCTGTCTTTTGTATCACCGAAAAGGTTTGACCTTTTCTAATGATTTATTCTTTTCAGAAATACTTCAAAGGATGAAGCACCTCTTGGAAGTATTTCAACAACTTTTGAAGGGGTAGAACGGACACAAGCCTTAAAAAGTTATTATAAGTCTCTTTCAATCTATGAGGAGACTATTAAACGATTCATTATGCAAAATAAAAAGGTTTACAAAAATGTATAAAAAAATTTTTAAGATTCACACTATTGTTTCGGAAGAACCTAATTCTGATTCATATTATGCAAAAGTAGTTGATAGCTATTTTTCCGAGCTGAAGTCAGAACTGACATTGAAGAGATTGCAAGCAAAAGAAAAGGCGTCTATGCAAGATGTAGGTTATTGTTCTTAAACTCCTATGCTATATTTTCAGATTGAATTTATAACTTGGATGAGACATGAAAAGAGAGAAATTGATAATCGATCGAACTTCTTTAAGCTCCTTTTTTTGGATGTTGGTAAATTCATTGTAAAGCATAGCATTCCACCGCCGTGAGTTTGTTTTTATCTGCCCTCGACAAATATTTTGTGTTTAGGATAAAATCCTCAGTGAAGGATCAGTCAAAAGACTTGTCACTCATTCCCCCTGCAAAGGAAGTCGACTGGGAGGTTAGAGTTCAACCTACGAATACTGAAAAACCTGGTAGGATTGTAGATTTCCATCCCGAAATATATTTAGACATCAATGAGACCTCCCCAACAAAATCTATGGTAACAACTCCAAGTGTTGGTACAGCATCAAGCCGCTCATCATCTCTCGGACCAGTAACGCCTTCTACCTTAAATGCCGCCTTTTTTGAAAAGGCTTCTGGTAAGGCTAATGTTTATTATTTAAATATGCAGATCGAACAATTTGGGATGAAAGCCTGAAAGAACAACCTATATCTTATCATCAATCTGGTTCAACTGACGCGATAGATAGCCCGGACATTTCTGCTAGTGAGTTGGTCCGTATAATCACCCTAAAATTTAGGATCTTTAGGTCATCAAGACGATTTTATTCAAACTAGCCTTCTCAATAAATCTCTTCTAGGTTATCCTTACTTTTATTTTTTTAATAATTTTTTTCAGAAGCACTGAATGAACCGAAAAGCCCACAAAAAAAAGAAAATGCGATTAAAAACGTGATAGGTACGGAGGACGAACACAAAGCAGAACATGAAAGTCTTCTGCTAGAATCTCCCAATGAAGAAAAACATTCTAACTCTCAAACGCAATCAGGTCGTTCACCAGAAAACTGGGTTCAAAAAGATATGGATAAAATTTTTAGTTAGTTTTTACAACTCATCTGATCAATTTCAGTATCTAACATTGATTTTCAATCACCGAAAATGCCAACAATACCACCGCTGGAGCTATCGCTTCTACAAACTAGGTTAGATATATTTCATTTTTCATTAAACTTTAATTTCAGCAGCCGAGCCAGTATTTCTGGCTCTATTCTCAATGATTCAGAAGAACTTGATGATTTTTTAAATCGCTCTGGTAGACGAGAGCGTTACAAGTTAGACATTACAGCTATCAATGAATCCTCTGAAGAAGTTCCTTTGCCAAAAATATCTCCCAAGAGAGAGTAATTGATAATTTGTTTCATCACCTTTTTGCAGGATTGATATAGTTCTTCCAAAATCTCCACGATCAATGCAACTCTCGCCAAAATTAAAAAATACAGATTTTTTCAAAAATCGTTCTCAAGTCAATGTCGACTTAAACTTTTCCATAAATACAACTTCGGAAGATTTTCTTGAAGATGTAAAAAAACCGGTAATGCGTTTAGTGAGAGTTCGAATAAAATTTTAGGAAGCAATTTTCGATTTTTCCATTTCCATAGCTGCTAACGAATACGAAAAGATATTGGAAGATAAGGAAGCAAAATGGAATGATTTTATTCAAAATATTGATAATCCCCGAAGGAAAATGGAAATCGTAATCTAATTTCATACATCTCACCGACTTTATTTAGATAAACAAATGTATTAATCATGTGTGGAAACTTCAAGAAGAATCCGGCGGTGTAATTTTGCCAGAGAAACTAGAGTGGTGCGAACAACAAAAATTTCAACCAACGGTTTTATTTGACGATGAAATGCAGCAGAAAATGTATGAATCAGAATGGTAAACTATGCTTATTGAAAACATAACTATTTAGGTTTGCCGTTCTCGGCGACGTTTTCGACTTAGCTTACACTATTATGGAACCTCGAGATAGAGTGGGTTATTTTCAAGAATTATAACTGTTTAGAAAACTACCTACCCTTCCATTTTCCCATTTTCACCAAATACTCTAACAAAGGAAAAATTTTCAACAATTTGTCAACAAGAATTGATTGAAAAGAAATCGTCAAAGTTTGTAGAAAATATCAGCCATGATTATTTCTGGGATCAGGATTGCTCTAGAAAAAACGCTCATGAAATGATATACGAACAACATAATACATATTTGGTTAGTATTCTACCGCTTATAAACATAAGTATCTGCAGACTAAAGAAATCAATCAGGCTAAAGAAGCAAAGGTTAAGGAACAATATTGGCAAGTTTCGGAAAAGTTACTCAACCATCATGTGTATGTTTTCTTTTTTTTTATTAATCATCATTTAGCGATACCATTCTCAGTGATGCTCGTAAAAGTTTAGGAAGGGAATCGCTTGTCAGTCGAAATATCGCAATTGAATGATCCCACCACGATCTCTTTGTTTGCAGTACTCAAGTAAAAATCATTTAATAAAATAATATCAATACCTAGTTTGATAGTAGCATGGGTAAAAATGAAAAGACTATCAATGGATAATAAATAAAACATTACTCGTAAGGTCAAATAGGACCGGGTGTTTTGTTTGTGCCAACAACTACAGGGACGATCACATCAAAATGATCCAGATCAAGTTTGAAAAAGTAGCTACAAGTGACTAAACGATTTGCATGAATAGAAGTTGGAGGAAGATTGACAGGAACGATGAATTCTATCTCTTTGGTTTCTGGTCCTGTGCCAGCTCGCGCTTTACATGTGCCCTACAATTCATCTTACAAAATACAGAATTGGTTTACATGTGTTTCTACAGCTACAGTAATACTTTTTCTATCCATCAATTTCTGATCATACCGATTTGTAGCAATGAAATCCAACTGTTGACATAATGATATCAAAACACATTCGTGTCTCTCCTAGAAGCTTTTAATTCATTTTACCGCTAACCTTGCGTCGCCGCCATCTTTTTTTCTTTCCTTTGTTTTCTATTGTCAATGTAATCTTAACTGTTTCGCCTGGAAGAATACCAATTTCATGGATTTTCATCGATGCGGCTATAGAGCCGACATGATGTCCACAGCAGCCATTGATCTAAAATATTTCTCAATGGAAGCTTCCTTACTGTTTCCTCTTCGTTAGCCGTTGTTGATTCTCTCAAATATGGTGCATCTAAGTTCAAAACTGAGAAGACCGTGAAAGTCTTTTCTAATTTTTTTTCTAATGTAGTGTTTTGTAAAAGTCAAACCTGCAATAAGCTCAGTGTCGTCGTCCGGTATTCCCATGATTGCAGTGCACGTATACCTCACAGATCCACAATAATCTTTAGATATTGTAGAAAGAACATCCAGAGGCAAACGAGCCTGTTTTATAGAAAAAATAAACATTGAATAGCTTTACCTGAAAATTTATATTGTGATTTCCTTCCAGAAGGTGAAAATCTTCATTGCAGTGATCGACTATTGTAGTTGTCATGTCAATAGCTTCATCCATGAAAGCGTGACGAGACTCGAAGACTATGTCAGTAGTTTTATTTCTCCAGCCGGTCTCAGCTACACCTGTTATGCGAATAGCAAGACCGGTAATTTTGACGCGTTGTACACAGAAAACTTCTACAACACCCTGAACAGTTATATTATTGAATCAAACAAGAACTAGCCTTTAGAATGTCACCGGCGTAGTATGGTTCATCAATTCCACGATCTAAGATGATATCGAACTGCTCTACCCACTGAGAATTATATTTAATTGGGTTCATTTCATCGCTTACCTTCATCACTGTAGCTCATTCTGGCATGAGATGGCACAGGCGATCGTTGAACGTCGCCGTGACTGTTTAAAACTTACTAGAGGAAAAGCTGCAATTGGTCTAGCAACCTTTAAAAAAAGAAAAGGAGAGTTAAAGAGATATTTTTAAGCGGCTCATGGCGATTGGAAGGAGCTAATAGTCGTCGCTTAACGGAGCAAAAAGAAAACGGAGTCTTTCCTTACACAATTAAAAGCCATTACAAAGTTGATTAGAGAGAGAGAGAGAAAGCGAAAGAATGACGGTTTCGGCCATAGCGCCTTCGTCTATGGAATCAAATTTCGTCGTCGTCAAGTAATTAGTGAAAAAGAACTAAAACGACGCAGAACAAAACTTCAAAGTCATTGTCAAAATTAAATAGGACTTGGATTGGGTTACACACTAACCACGAGTGAAGGAAACGTAATCGAAGTTTTTGCACATTTTAAAAATGAGAACCTCTTAAAATTACCTAAATATAAAATCATAACGATTAGTCTTTTATTTTTCGTAGTAAAAAACGAGTTTGACACTTGGATTTCAAAACACATGTAAAAGTTTAAGACTCGATGATCGCGACACGATGGAATGGGTCAGGTGGCGCAGGAAAAGAGTGCACAAAAGTAAACGCCAATTACTCAAATGAGTGCCAAATGTTGACAAAAATGTATACATCATTGTAGTGAAATGAATTCGAAACGATAAAAATTTGCCTCTGTAATTGTTGTATAACTTCTGTTTCTTGCTGTCTCGTATGTCTCTTTTGATGTGTCCGGGGGCGTCCAATAAAGGCTTTCGACGCCTAAAAATGCCGCCTGGGGACGAGGAGGACGAACTGGGAGGAATCTCATTGCGTTCCAGTGTAGTAGAAAATAATGTGAGTAAGATAGGAATTTTATCCGTAAATTTATATCATGATAATAATCTCTATCGTTTTTCTAAATAGTATAAATGTTTTTTGTTCAAAAAAAAATTAAAAACAGTTGTATGAAGAATAGATACAACGACATTAATAATCAAATATTTTGAATATTAGAGAAGCATACATGCATAAGAAAAAGATCACTATCGAAAATCTTTTCCTGACCCTATAAAAATTAACGTAATTGAACACATAGAAAAAAAAGCAAGAGAAAAAGGAGATATGATAGTTTTGCGTGGTTTGTGTGTGATATTGACTCTCAGTCTCCCTAGGGGAGACGCCTCTCTGACAGAAGAAGAACTCGGGGGACCTTTTCACTGGCAAAGCGTGGGCAGCTCACAAAATGTTCACACATAGTGGAGTTTGTTGCAGAAGCCTTTAGCTGGAAACATTGGAGTTTCTCCTCTTGCATTTTGCTGACAAATAAAAGATTAAAACTTTTTCTCTTTTTCCCTTCCTTTTCAAGTGCAAACAGTTTGTTTAGAGTAGAGCCTTCTTCTCTGCGGCACGACAGAACATCATTGAGAGTCGTCTCCTTAATTGACAAACTTGACAGCTAGATGAATCCTCCAATACAATCCAACCTAATAATATATTTGGCAGCCATTTAACCATTTTCAATCTGCCGTCTGTTGTCAAAACCTGTTATTCTTAAAACTCTTTTTTTTAGACTGTTTTTTTATGCTGTCAAAACCTGTCAGTTTTAATTTATTTCCTTCTTTATTTTTATTCCTTATTTTATTTTGTCTCATGGAGAAAGTAAGTTCTATCTATCTTCTATCTTTTTTTTCATTTTGAAAGCTTTTATTTTTAGGAAGAGTGGAAGGAGGAGGAGCGTCGAAGAAAGAAGAGAGAACGTGAGCGGGAACGGTATGCAAATTTGACGGAAGAACAACGGAAGGAACGTATTTTTAAAAGCAGAGAATATTATCGAAAGAGAAAAAGTTCAACTTCTTCCATTACAAGGTTAGTTTTATCTTCTTTATTATATATTAAGCCATAATAGGAATCATGATCCGCCTTTGAGCTCAGGTAATGTCTCTCTATATTCGTTGTTTCTGCAACATGTAAATGGCAATCGGCTGGTTCTGAATACTTAATTAACGTTATAAAAAAGGACAAGCTGACTAAACATGTTAATCCCTGTTATTATTGGTAAAATCATCATTCTTCTTGTAGTTTCGAATCTCATGTTTCGCCAAATAATGACTACTTTTCGTCCTCTTCTTAATCTCTTCTTCCGGTTAGCTGTTTTTTTTTCTTTTAGTAAAAAAAATTTCTTGTTCGGGCGAATAGAAATGCATTCGTGGCTCTCATCGACTTTCACTTTCAGTGCCACCTTGCTGCTGCTTTAGCTCATTCGCCCATGGTTATTTTTTTCGTTGTTAATTTAGAAGTTTTAAAGGTTTAAATTTTTATGTTTTTTTGTTATTCCCGAAATATTCTTGAAATTTTATTCTCAATAAAAACAAATAATAGTCAATCATATTATGCGGAATTGTTCAGAATGTTAAATCTCCTTCACTTTCATAATTTTTATTTATTTTTGTCTGACATCCACTTCAGGACTTGCGAAAGAGCAATTTCCTGCCTTCTAGAGGTCTCTATTTGTCCATTGTGCCATGAAAGCTCCGCCTTCGCCTCCATACATGCGTGATCCCTAAAAAGCAGCCATTCTATTGTTTTTCCGCAGATTATTGGAAAATATGTCGGTACCACCTCCAAGACAGTGAGTTATTATGCATTAATACTCTTGTACAATCGGAAATTTAAAAATAAATTTTTATTGTTTGAGTTACTAAGTTCACTTTTTTTAAATTCACTTCAATATATTTTGTTAATTGTAATAATAAAACTGCTTATATTTTCGTCAATACTAAGCTTTCAATGCTTGTCAGTTCTTATTTGTTATTGCGCGAGAGTACTCTCATTAAATCCCCCACGTCTTCCAATATTATGGCAACTCAAGCGGATTAGAATATGTTGGTTTGACTTTGATATGAATGATTTTTCCCATTACCCGTCTTCTTCATATCATTTGAGAGATGACTAAAAGCTTTATGAAGAGACATAAGTAGAAGAATATGATGACATTTTTTTCAGTCTTACAAGAGAAAACACGATATTGACGACGTCATCTCTAGCCATTTGCCGCTCTATGTCCTATGATGCTCGATATCGTACTCAGCTTCAGGATACCATATTCGATTTGTATCGAGATGAGTCGACTGATCGAATATTTTTACCAAAATTCTTCAGAGTATGTATTTTCGTTTTATTTAAGTTTCGCAATTGCATCGTTTGTCTCAACTGACGGAGAATTATGCATGAGCGAGACTCACGACTAGCGAGAAGTAATCCTTGAAGATTAAGTGAATGTTTTCAGGATCTAGTCGATGCTGGCATACGTAAAGATGATCCTCGATTGGAACAAATGCTGAAACAGATAAAAGAAACAAGTCAATTCGAAGAAGATATCCTTCCGGATCACGAACAACATCTCTACTTGGACAGAGAATCCTTCAAAAAGTGTGTTGTTTTTATTATCTTTATTTATTATCCCGTATTACTATTCCTACGAAATAATAAAAAATTGCAGATGCGTCGGTAGTAGTATCGGCGTTATTGGAAAAGCTCTAAAAAATCAACTTGTTATCCCGGACTGGCCTAAGTTCACATCTATTATTACGGAAATATTTGAAGAAACGCGCCAATATAATGATGGAGAACTAGCAACATATATTCCTCAGTTGGCAAGGGCTAATCCACAATCATGGGCTGTCTCCATTTGCACTGTAGATGGACAAAGAAAAAGCTGGGGAGATGCTTATAAATCTTTTTGTTTGCAGGTACAGTCATTTTTTCTTACAAATCGTACAGTTTATTTTAGTCAGTCTCTAAACCGTTTACTTATGCACTGGTTCATGACGAAATAGGACCAGAAAAATTACATCAATTTATTGGACAAGAACCCAGTGGGCGACTTTTTAATGAAATCTGCCTGGATTACAACAGTTGGTTTCTGCAAGAATGAATAATTTCTTTTTCTAGAGAAACCACACAATCCTCTGATCAACGCCGGTGCAATTATAGTCTCTTCCTTGATGAAAATGGGTGCTTCTCTCTCGGATAGATTTGACTGTGTTAGTCCATTCAATATCGTAAAGTAAATCCCAGGCTATTCGGCAGATGCGTCGCTTTTCCGGCACAGGATACATCGGTTTCAACAATGCTGTCTTTTTATCTGAACGTGAAACAGCTGACCGTAATTACGCGCTGAGTTACTACATGCGAGAACATGGCTGCTTTCCACCGGATACAAATCTACAAGACACTCTGGATCTTTACTTTCAACTATGTAGCATTGAGACGAATTGTGACACTATGGCTGTAATGGCTGCTACATTAGCAAATGGAGGAGTAAATCCATTGAATGGCGAGAGAGTTATCAATAATCGAGCATGTAGAGACGTCTTGTCGTTGATGTACAGTTGCGGGATGTATGATTGGAGTGGTCAGGTTAGTGAACTCTTAATATTGAACACAAAGCAATGTTTCAGTTTGCTTTCCGTTGTGGTCTTCCAGCAAAATCTGGAGTTAGCGGAGATATGATTATTGTGGTACCGAATGTTCTGGCAATTGCTATCTATTCGCCCCGTTTGGATAATCTTGGAAATACTGTACGCGGTGTCAAATTAGCTGAAGCTCTCGTTCAAAAGTTCAACTTTCACAATTATGATAGTCTAGTGTATTCGGATTGCCAGAAAATTGATCCACGAAAATCGCCGGCTGAAACAAATCAAGAAAATTCCATTAAACTTCTCTTTGCCGCAAAAACGGGTGATATTTCTGCTATTAAGAGATTCCTTCTTCTGGGAATGAACATCCATGACAGAGATTACGACGACAGAACTGTACTTCATATAGCTGCCAGTGAAGGCGACAAGGGTTGCCTTCAGTTTCTTTTGACCAAATGGAAAGAATCTCCAGGTTTGCCTAGTTTCCGATCTTGGCAAAAAATCAGAGCCTCTGGATCGGTTCGGTAGAACGCCGATGGACGATGCCAAGTTCTTCAAGCATAATGACTGTGTAGAAGTTCTTCGTCATGCTGCTGATCGATGGAAAATAGCCGAACAGGATTAACAACATTTTGTGTGATAAAATAATTGCAATACAATTTTTAAGATATTTATGAACGATCTTGAGGGGAAGAAAATTTATTGAAGTCTTTTAGTTAAGCTTTTCTTTTTTGACTTTCCGACAACATATGAGACTTATGATACATGAAAATAGCTTGTAAGAAATAAAGAAAATGAGGACAAAGACAGCCAGAATAGCTCCAATAACGTCAAGAGAATGATATTGGAAAAAATTAAGCTTCTGACTAGCTGGTACCAAATTCTCCAATGTTTTAAATTCTGCAACGAATTCTGTCCACTTAACTAGCAGTTGCGATGGAGGTACAGGTCTACAAGCAACCATATCGGCAAGACGTTGAGATTTAGTCATGTAACTGAATTCATATCTGAAAGTAAACAAAAATACCTAGGATTTTCAATTATCTCTTTTAAACTTTCATAGACGGAGTCAGAAGTGATATTTCCTTTTGAAAGGTTTATAGCAAATCCGTGCTTTTTTGCAATCTTTTCATTCTTAGGCTGATCACCAAAGAGCCCGATTGTTACGAGAGGTTTACCGGCATTGATGGCCTCCTAAACAATTCTATACAGTGTGGCAAAATACACCTGAAGACTGTTGTATCCTCCATGTGTTAAGAAAGCTTTTGTGTTTTTGTGTTGTAACAAATCTGCCTGAGGCATCCACTTAACCAGATGGACATTAGGGGAAACTTTGTCTGAAGTGTTTTTGTAAACAAAAATTAAATTACTACCCGTCAAATCTTTTCCTTCGTACCTGAAAACAAATTGATAATCTGATAAACGCTTGAAAGCACCAAGTAAAGCATTTTTCCAATGTTCCGGAATAAGATGTGACGGAGCTACAGAGCCGAATGAAATCAAAACCACACCTTTTCCCGTGTTTGCTATTTTTTCAAAGTTCTAAAAATGTCCTGACTCTACTTATATACCTCTGGAAGAGCCTGTGCATCCTTCTTTTGAGCTCCAATTCCACCAATATTTACAATCTTAGCTAGCATCGGATGTGAAAGTTCGTAAAATTCATTTGAATTTACCATTACCTAAAATTATTTATACATCAGAGATGCGAGGTCACACCGTCCCGTCCTGAATTAGAACATCTTAAGACAATCAATGAGAATTTTCTCTGAACATCTCATTTCATTATTCATTGGGATACGACATGAGAGTGCTTTGACAAAACTCTGTGTAAATATTTCTTGTCACCTGATCAGAGTAATTGTTAAAATATTTTGAACCAATTCTTACATGTCATTTTCTTTTCATGTTTATGAAAAATTTAATTTTTTAGAAGGAGCGGAAATAGGCTAGGTCTCTCGGTATCATCCTTTTCCATTAGAAATAGACTATATTTATTGTTGTTCTTAGTGTTTTTGTAATTAAGATTTAATAAATTGTGACCCGCGCAACTCTGTTACGCATAAACGAAACCAACCAGCGGACATTCTCTAGCCAAATCCATCAAATCAGGAAAATTTGCATCAAGTTCTTCTCGGAACATAAGTGTTTCTTTATCTGTAATCATTCTATGAACTTTAAAAAGATTAAATAGGTTCTAACTTAGACCAAAAATATCCAGCCGCCACATGCATTAACAGACTCTTGGCTCTTTCTACAAAATTCATTTCATCAGTTACATCGAGCATTATTGCTGGAGGCGTATAATTCATTTTACTTTAATCTTACGAGGCACGTAACTGGGGATAAGGGGGACACCAACAGCTGACGAAACGAAATCCATCAAATGACCGCTGAACATTATTTTTCACTCTAAATTCTCCTACCTTTGAAGCCAAATCCATGTTGGGATTTTTGCATAATGTATTAAACCAATGGGACATGCATGATATGGATGAGTAAAGGCAATATCGAATTTTTCATGAAGTAACCAGTTCATAAACTCCTTATTTTTCAAAGTCACTTTAATTTAATAGATGACAACAAAAAGTTTTACCTCGACAGGAGTCCGTCAACATTCCCATAAATCTAGTGAAATGAATTCTTAATCGTTCGTCCATTGGCGATAGATTCTCAAAAACTTTTCTTTTTTCTTTTTTACCTCAAATATTATTTTAGACTGTTCTGCTTCTACTTCGTCTTTTCTTATACCAATAGATGAATTGACAAAATATACTAAAAAGTTTTCCTTCTTCTCATCAGCTCACTTTTAACATTCTTATCTATTTTTACATCTGTATTATTTCTTCCTTCAAAAACAGAAGAAAAAGCAATAGTTACATCGTGACCTGCTTCAGCTAATGTTTGAGAGACTCGTTTGTTGAACATTACCTAACATTCTGACATGATTGTAGCATGAATTACCTGACTATTAGCAATATTAGGTGCAAATATCACGATTTTGTAGCCATCGCAGAAATGAAACAAACAAATGAAAAACAGTAGGAACATAATGAACCGTAAACACGATGGCTTGTTGAATGATAGGCAGGACATAAGAAAATGATAAGATGAACAATGAAGGCAAAAGACAACAGTTTTGTTCCGTCCAACATAGTTCATTTTTCCAGAAAAAATAGAAAATAACAGTCTATGTCTGAGAGCAACTTAAAATTAGTTCAAAAGTCGATCTGGTTCATGGAGGTGCTCTTCTAAGATTCATTATCAAAATTTTATTGGCACTCGTTCAAGGCACATAAGGAGGATAAAGTATAATTTCTTCATAACAAGAAACAGAAACAACAACATAAAAACCGGGTAAATTAAAGCTATAGAAACAAGAGGCGAGATGAACCAACATGAAACTTTTGCATGAAGGCATATGAAAATTATCACCATCTGTAAGAGTCAAAAGTAGTATTAACAGTATGGATTGTTTTTTCTTTGTTATTGAGAAGCAAACTAAACTTACCACAGTTCGTTCATGTCTGTAACATTCGTCAAAATTGTTCTCTCCGACAACAAGTCTTGGCATAACGTTCCATCATCAACAACTCTGCGAAGCCAAGATAGATCTTGTCCTAATTTGAGGATGATTTTTTCGTATTCAGGATCTCGTCTGTTTGTGTCATTATTATATTTCAAACTTTTGATCAATCGAGCTCTTTTCTTCCTTCTGCAATGCAAAAGTTACAACAAATTATATCTCATTTACCGCTCAATATAATCAGCCAATTTTTGAGCGATAAAGTAGTTGTACGCAAACGAGACCAAGGAATTAATTGCAGCGAGTAGAAGAATCGTCATGTTGAAAGAAAAGGGGAAACTATATATTTCGAACCAGTCTAGTATGCCTTTGATTTCGCAGAAAATTACAAATAACGATGCCTGAACTTTATATTCCAGAAAGAACTTCTTACCATTATTGCCACAATTGTTACAACTAAAAAGAACCAATTTTTCCAAAACTCGACGCGATATGGAGGACCTTTCGCATAAATTACAGCTAGTGTGATATATTGAAACATAGATAAGAAGAAAAGAGCAGTATTTTGCATGCCTTTCTTGTCTTCATCCTCATCATCCACCGGAGGTTTGTATGGAATAAACCAACCCTTTGTGATAATATATTCAAAAAGGAATAACTAAAATGTGTTTGCAAGCATACTTACATACCTGGAAAAGACCATTTACTACAAGCTGTCCAACTACTGCTAAAATACTTCCTAGAGATAACAATCTTGTCGGCGGAGGTCTTGAAGCTAACTCAGGATATGATTTGGTCATCCCGAACGTATAAGAAAATAAAAATATTAAACCAAGATCTATGTAAATAAACTGAAATACGATCTTCCAATAACGTATTATAATTACCATTCCATCCGTGAGAATATTTGCAATTCTGTATAGAATAGTGCATGTTGCGAATTGATTCAAACTATATCCAGCCATATAAAGGAACATTCCATAACTGGTAACAAGAGAGCATCGTCCTTCAGAAATGATAATTGGAATGCAACTGATATCCGCGATCTGAAAAGCATTTGAGATCTTGCCAACTGACTTTTGAAGTGAAAGGAGCAGCAATGGAAGCTTCGGCGCCTGATAGGGAAACCCCACAATCGGCTGCCTTTAAAGCAGCACAATCATTTGCTCCATCACCACACATGGCGACCTTGTAGTCAAGTTTCTGTAGTTCTGTTACCAGTTGCATCTTTTGATCTGGAGACATTCGAGCAAAAACATCACAGAAGCAAACAAGATGTGGCAGAATCTCTTCATACTCTTGGCAAATAACATGGAAAGTCAGGCCTGAACTGTAATTTTTCTTCAATGGATGTATATACCCGTAACGCTTAACTGATATTTGCTCTTTCCCAAAAGAATGCCAGTTTCTTCGAGGTCAAACTGAATAACTTCTGTCTCCTCATCTTTAGCTGCAGATACCGACTGAATTCTTTTTATAAACAGGTATGTTAGAACCTGTATACCTTCTTCAATAACAATTTTGTCCTCCCTCTGTTATCTTTCTCTGTTAGGCTATGCTCTAAAATAAAAGTTTCTTTTTCTGGACGAATGATATGACATTCTCGAGCAACACTAAGAGCCGTGAGCACGTTGTCTCCCGTTACCATAACTGTTCGTATGTTGGCCCTAAAATACCATATTCCATTGTGGATTCAAGTACCTTAAAAGCTTGGGAATGGCTTCAAAAGTCTGATCCTTGATCTTATTCTCCATTACAACTAATCCAAGCATTTCTAAATTGCATTCAACCTAGAAAGATTTTTCTATTTTGTAAAATAGATTACTTGCTCGCGTTGAATCTTCACAGCTTTCTGGTAAGACAAATCGAGTTCTACCATGGCGACAGCAATCAAGCGGTAACCGTGTTCAGCATAGCTATTGACCTTCTCTTGATAATCACTCGGTATTGTCCGTTTGTTACAGAGAGAGAAAACAATTTCAGGAGAACCTTTACAGTAGAGGAATTTACGGTTATTATTTGGGTTGTAAACTATGACTGACATGCGCTGCAGAGATGAACTATAAAGGTATTATTATAAGTTGTCGAATGCTTTCGATGGGCTCCTATATAAAAGTACATGACTCTCACCTGAATGTAAACTGCCGAATGACGGAGTACTCATCTTGTTCTCCATCATTTTCTGCAGACTTGATAATGGAAGGCTGTACTTGGTCGTACAAATCTGTTTCATTTTCGCCTCCACCTACGGGCTCTTCTAGTGTCCAGCCAGTTTTTTGGAAAAGAATTAAATCCAAAGGATCTCCCTTTAGCTGTCCATTAATCCTAATGAAATCGTTTTGCTGCTGATATCCTTACCGGGTTAGAGAGTGACATGTGGCAATGGCTGTCACCAGTTCTCCATTTTTTGGTAGTGACTTACTTTGGATTTTCACGGTTTCTTCTCCGAATTGAACATTTTCCCCAACTTCCTCCACCGCTCTCATTACATGAAAATTGAGACCGTCCTCGGTTAAAGTTCCTGTTTTGTCAAAACAGACCTGAAACATCATCAAATAAAAGTGAAAACGTACAATATCTACAGCTCCAGCTGTGTTAATGACTGACGGTGCTGTACAATAGATGTTATGTTTTTTTTGGAGTCTCCTTTTAGCATTGATAATGTTCATATTTAGCGTTGCTGAAACCACAGAATCTTCTGATACAATTACAACTCACCAGGTAGGGCAGGAGGCACTGTGATAGTTACGATGTCAAGTGATCTGATAATTATTCTTCTCCATGTTGCTCCGTTCATGTACATCATGACGAAAGTATAGATAAATCCGACAAGCGAGATCATAGCCAGCACACCGGTGAACTGAAATGTTCATAACAAAAAGAATGTTGAATACTTTGAGAAGATCCATTGTAAAAGATCTGTCGATCGGCTTGGGATACATTATTGATCTAACTAAGTTGCCTTTAAGAGTAGAATAAGCCGTACGAAGAACTATAGCCTAAATAAAAACAAGTTATAACTGGACTCCGAACCAAATGTTCACCTGGACTTTTTGACCGCGATAATATCTTGTTTGTAGTACTTCCGTACCACCGAATAGCACATGCTTGGAATGTTTATCAGCACAAAAGTTAGTCGGAAACTCCTCTTCCGGCAAGGCAACCAGTAAAGGAGTTTTTGTAGCTTCGTATATGTTCACTTACTTTAGTCACAGGCACAGATTCTCCAGTTAAAATGCTCTCGTTAACAATCACTGTACCAGTCATTAGAATGAGATCACATTCAAGAATGCATCCTTGCGGTGGTATAAATATGATATCACCAGGTACGAGCTGAAAGATTTTATAATATTTTTGTCAAAAAAAACTTCGGCTGAATTAATCTCTTCTATCTTTCCATTGCGCTTCACTTCAACATTAGAGTTTTCCTTAATCATTTGGCGTAGTCTAGAGAGTTTTGCAATAGTTATTTTGTATTTAAGGATAGTTTACTTTTTTTCTTGATCTTTGATAGATTTCAGTGCTACAACAATAGACAAGAAGGTTGAACAAAGGATAACAGTTGCATAAAGCTCGTATTCATCATTGTACCAGATGGCAATGCTGAAAAATCAGTATAAATAGTAATTCTGTAATTTGCCTAAATGCTTGAAAAATACAGAAAACGCTGAGAACTTCGTCTAAAAGTATATTGAAAATAGGTCGCGAAGTAACAACTATTTTGTTCATCCCAAATAAAGCCCGTTTTTGTGAAACCTAAAAATTATTTTATTTAATTTAATAATTAAAATTAGACTCACCTGAGATTCTGTTAGACCCGTGTTTGTTTGACATGATTCATGGAAGACAGATAATGGAGTCTAGAATCCGGATAGAATTAGAGACAATAATCACCTACTGAAATATTCATAGCAGATGTGCTGATCCACCAGCCATTATTCTTCGAATCTATGGATGGTAACCATACGAATTTTAGTTTGCGAAACGTAAAATGTCTAAATGATTTCACTTCCAACCCTTGACCATCTTCTCCATAGAGAAGTAGAGGCATATGTATCGATCTTCGGCTTTCTTCCACCGTAATGACAGTTCTTATATTGTGGGCGTCTCTGAAATATCAGCCTATCTTTCATTTGTTTTCTACTCCTTTCTATTAAAAAAAAAGTGACAACTCACACGACAACCACAACATCTGCATGTTCCAATGTAGACTTTTTAGTTCGTACTGTTCGGTACAAGGTGGGCCATCTCGCAAAAATGAAGTTGGCAGCTCCAAAAGTTAGAATGAGCAGAGCTTTATATAAAAACTGAAATCATCAGTCGTATTCCGGGGAGAACTTACATTTCCTAATCGCGTATACTGATAAGCAGTAAGGGTATACTTCTCATCTCCACATTCAAGAATTTGCTGCTGGTGGCGCTGAGCACCACCGGCATCAATCATGCGGCAAAAGAAGTCGGCCTACCCGCTGAAAATGATAGAGTCATAGAAGATATTTTTTATACGAGTGAAATTCGTTCGAATAGAGAAAAGACAGTGCGATGATTAAATGTATAGCAGACGCGGGGGATGTGCCGGTGCAAAGTGATTCATTCGAAGATCACCTAGACGTAATGAAAAGTGCCAGTCAGAGCTGATCGACGGTCGATAACATTTTGATCAGTTAAAATTGGTAAGAAAAACATTTATGACAGCAGTCCACAATGGAAAATGTACAAATGAAAATACTACTGCTTCTGAAATGGAGATGGGGAGTTTAGTAAAATTACACTAGAAGCGATTCGGCGGTGATAGGATTTCGTAAACATTTATAGTCTCAACTATCGAACCTATCATGCAAAAAATGAATGGCACATGAATTTTAATTGAGCGTGATCAATTACCACAGAAAATTAGTTTTTGATTGAAACGAGATCCGCTTTTGAATAGTTTTTAGTCTTTTCCATTTGAAAAAGGCTCTTTAAAGATAAAGCAATCAATGTATACATTAAAAAAAGGGCATATTGCATAATGCAAACAAGCTGATAAAATCTAGAAAAAAAAATCCAAATATTGTTCTATAAAACTTAATAGCTGGTGCAAAGTATACAATTATCAAAGCAAACTATTGAGAAAAGAAGAAGAGAGCTAAAGGCTCATTAACGATTAGAGCGCGATTCTAGGAACACGAAAAGCAGTTTTTTTTTTCAAATTTTCATTTTTCAGAAACTTTCTCTCAATAGTAGTTCTATTTTACTTATATCTATTATACAAATTCGAAATGCATTTTAAGTAAAAGTAATTTGATTTTTTTGTTTTTTACTTCTTTTAATTAAATTTAACAGATATAAGCATATCGTTTATGAAAAGTAATATTTTCATCTTAGTATGATCTTTTTGAAAAAGATTTTTATGCGTCTCGATTTCATTCAGTCTTAGAGGAGGCCGCTCCACATTCTTTCCCATACTGCATCGATTGATTTATGTGCGATATTATATTGATTCTCTCACGTGAAGCCGTTTGTCTTGGTTAATTTTTATCTTTCTTTTGAATCTATTTAAATCATCTCAGTAAAGTATGGATAATCTTCCTAATATTGACAAAGAAACTGCTGCTGTTGTTCGTCAAATTACGGCCGAAGTGAGTTCCTCAATTGAACTTATCCAGATAATTAATATACTTTTGATAATGTTTTCAGGTAAAGTCCGGGAAACCGATAACAATCACACACAAGGAAGTAGATGTTATTTTGATGAACAAATTATTCCATGAGAAACGTTACGTAGCTGGAGGTAACGGATTCGAAGTTCCATCGCCTACACAAATTACGCCACCACCAATAAAGAAAAGGAAACCGGCTGAAAATGACGAATTAATTGATCATAGTTTGATGAAAGTTCTCTTTAGAGATGGAAAGCACGGTCAGATGGAAAGTCGTACCTCAATGCCTCCGTTTTAGACGATATCCTTCCATCGAGTTGTTCCCCCTCCCCTCCTCTCCTTCCAAATGAAATTATCCGAAGTGCTTACCCTCCTCCTGCTATCGGTACGATAACCAATTACCCTAAAAGAGAGAAAGATCTGTTTTTTCTGCAGAAAAAGCTACTTGAGACACAAATTGAAAAGGTGATTTGTTTTAATACTAATAATTAGTTTTAGGACCGTGTAATAACCCAATACTATAGGAGGAAGTTAGAACTTTTAGAACAGCAGAAAAACGATTAAATTAATTATAAAATATCCTACTTTCCACCATTCCTCAGTGTAATACAATCGTGGCATTATATCATTCATAGTATAGATATTTATATACACTATCAATCTTGTTTACAAGTAAAACTATTCGTCGTCCAATTCGCTACCTTATTTGGAGATGTGATACCTTTAAAAGCATGTAAAAGTTGATTGCCTACCGTTATATAACTGTATATAGCATGGGGTAGCAAAGGGAACCTCCAGCATCGCAAAGACAGCGTTTATAGTTGCTGTTATACCACAAAAAGTTCCCATCCCGATAATAAAAATATTCAAAAGCAGATGATCCTTACGCGTTAAACGTAAAATACTAAACATCAACCAATTCCTTATATCTCAAACCTTCTAATGTTAGGGATGACATCTTCATTTTCTGTATTCTTTGTCTGCTTCATTTCTTCCGCCAACTTTTCTCCGGCTTCCAAATAAATTGAAAACATCCCTGGGAGTATCATCGCAAGAATAGTCATCGTAGAGGAGCCAACCTAAGATTTGGTGCACTACTTAGTACGAACTATGTCGAGAAATATTCCAAAATTAGGAAAAGTCAAAGCCACCAAGATGGAGGCCCAGAAAATTAAAGACCGGATAAAGATTCTGCCCATGCCAAACTCTGGAATTTTTTAATGTCTTATTGTTTACTAACTATCTTTGATTTTGAAGATGTGCTCTGCTCCTTGATTGAGAGGACTGACAATAATTAGAATGGAAAAAAGGACATGAATTGCTATCATGAAATTGACAATGTTTCTGTGCGGCACCAAATGAAAATGTAATCCTTCTCACCGTAACAGTGGCGTTTGAATAGAAGTCGTAACCGAGTCGCTTAGGTGATTTCCATAGACATTAAAAGCCAAAATTGATACAGGGGTATAGAGCAAAAGCATGTCTAAAAATAATTGTGCCAAGTATATTAACCTACATAAATAGCTCACTACAATTGCATTCACAAATTTGAAGGGATCTTTCATATCATGTTGTAAAGCTGGAAACCCACCATGACCTAAAAATGATAGATGAAATCAACAAGAACTCACCCCCATAGGCAAAAACAATAGTTCCAAAACTCGAAAGAAAATTAGACAGGCTAGGTGTACTGATCATCTTTGTTTCCTATAATAAAGATTACTTTTTCTAATTAAGAACAAACTAAATAACAGCCGGGAAAATCGAGAGTTGTTCCAAGAATAATTAAAAATACAGCCAGGGTAGTGGAGACAGCAGCAATAATCGAAACTTGCCTGAAAGTTCATTTTTCTGTAGATACCCCCCTGGTTGTTACTGTAACTCACCAAAAATGAGCAGGACTTCTTAAAAACTGCAGTGGCCACATAAAAACTGCAACTGATAGAAGAATCAAGCAGAAATGGACATGAATATTTAAATCGGCCAAAATTTGGGAGAAGTTTTTGGCAGCAAGAAGGCAAAACACTCCAACCGCAGAAAACAGTGTGCTATAGATAATGACTTGTGTGAATATTCTACGATTCAATCATATTTATAGTGAATAAATGTTACCTTGCTTTGCGCCCCATAGCTCTTCTTGCCATTTCCGGGTAGACATCTCTGCATGGTTCGTTATATATGGGCCATCTTCGTTGCATCAGAAGCCAGTTTTGTCCTAATTGATAAGCAGTGTATGCAAGGGTAATGCAGATGAGGACTAGGAGCAATATGCCATTCATCAATCCTAAAAATAGCCAGAAATTTAGAAACCTTTATACCTGCATTAACCATTGCTCGTGGAATAGCAACCAGACCACTTCCGGCAGTTTCACCAACAATAAAAAAGGCAGCCAAAATCCAACCATAACCTTCAGTCTAGACAATAAAAAATAAGTTCTTGATTCGCTGTTATCATTTTAACCTCATCAATAAAAGTATTCATACGTGAAGAAGTTATATATTGTGGTGTAAGAATAGCAAGCAATGAATGAAACTGCGCCGAAATTATGAGTGGCAAAAATATTCATTTATTGTGTTTTGGAGAATAAATAATGAGATCAACAGCAGACAAGCCTCACCTGGTCAGTTGTTGTCATTCAGATAAAATGGTTTTCTTTGACGAAGTGATAAACCGGCCCATCTTTCGAATTGCAGGAATAAATCTTGTATGGCGAAAAAGGTCGATGAGACGCTATCATTTTCCACTAAATTCGTTGCCGTCTAGAAGGGTACAATATTCATATGGACTATTTTTCAAATAATTTTTCTAGTTACAGTTTCATATATAAACTAGGTGGACCCACCAAACAACACATTGTTTTTTGTAGAAGTCGTAAACATCCGCAGTACCTAGTTCTTCCTCCCTTTAGCTCTCCATCAAGTCGCCTTCCATCTGGTTGTATTGTTTTCCAATGTCCACCCTCTTTGTATGCTTTCGCCTCAGGGAACTGCCCGCGTTTACGTAGCCCTTTTTTCTAGTTGGCATGAATTTGATCTATGCTGTATCTCATAGAAAATAGTTTGAAATTTTGGGAATAGAGGCGATTGATAAACATTCCAACCAAATCAGCAGTATCAAATTAGTTACGTGTCTTGATTAAAGATTCAGCTGACTATCTTGCACTTCTGTATTGAAATTGATTTTATGAGACAAAAAAATGGGACTATTATGGGCATCTTTGTTTGCTGGATAACGGCGCTTTCTTCTTTGTTCACCTTGTTTTTCCTATAGATTGACCACCAAGTGGCACCTATTCTTCGATCTCTGTCAAGTGTGACTCGTTGCCGGCGGACAGATGATTAAGATTACCACAAGGCGCCAGAGTTTCCCTCACAAAAAGCTGCCATGTTCTCTGGGCGATCGATGGTCGCGCTGGTGTCCCGCCCCTTGGCGTCCTGTCCCGCTTCACTTATGCACCCGACGCAGCATTTCAACACCCATGTGCTCATTTTAGGTGAGATTCTTTCAATTATGGCTTGATTTGAATAGTAATGGCTGAATTACCTTGGTACTATAGAATTTTTTCATACTTAATCCATATTCACAATAGCAATAATTTGTCATTCACTTATCATGATAACTTTCACTTAAAATTTATCAAGAAAAGATTAATTGTGTTTAATCCTTCGACTTTGCGTGCGAAAGATGTGTGTAATATCTTAAAAATTTGCGCCTTCTCGTGGTCATGAAAACCAAGGACCACCAAGTCGCATTTAAAACAAATATTATCCCACGAGGTAAGAAGGTAGGTAAAGAGAGGGAAACATACCAAAGATTACAATCTATCATTATTTTAAAAATTGACTTCTCTACCTTAACCTATTTAGGAAACGGTCCCGCTGGTATCTCTTTATCAGCTTTTCTGTCGGGTATTACACCATTCTATAATGGCCTTCAACCACATCCAAATGCCCAGTTGCATAAATGCCTTCTGGAGACACAACAGAGTCTAATCGAACAGGTAATTTAATTTTCTAGAATTTCACAAAACCGGCTCAAAAATTATCAGCTTGGTAATCCTGCTATTCAATGATAAAAGGGGTAAACTGCTGATAATGGGATAATGACGCATTCAAATGTGATTGTTTTTTTTATCTTTTTACATCCCTGTTTTATGTGTGACCATGAAAGTGAGATATCCAAACTGGAATCTTCCTTTTTGCTATAGATATAAATCATCAGCGAGAAATGTTGTTTGGTAGCTTTTCTAAAGATATCACGAGATCTCAAATGTGTTAACTCTTTCTCATTTTCAAACGGAAATCCGACCCTTTTTGATCATTGATGTCATGAGGATATGCTGACAATTCGAGAGGATGATTATGACGATAGAGAACCGACAAAGCTATTTTAGGATCTCACCTGGATTGAGAATGTGGAACAGTTAGCTGATGCTGGTCGTCCCCTTGCCGTCCTCTATGATACTTTGGTAATTTTCAGCTTATGCTACTTATAAAAATGTACTCTTTACTGCTTCGTAAACTTTGTAATTTACTTTTTTAGGCTAGACCCGGAGCTGATGTTGGTGAAACGAATCCGTCTTGTCTGAGATGGGAAAAACGACGAGACCAGACTGCAGATCATTTAGTACTGGGAGAAACTCCAATTGGCGGTAGTTGGAATGATTATGATCCAGAGGTTAATGAATATGGAATAAGTTCAGTAAGACTTTTCAGATGGTAGCTGTTTCTTTTTCCTCATGGCTTGATCTACCTGGCTATTCCGTAAAACAATATCTTGACGTAGCTCCCCATGTCTCGCGGCTTCCCTCAGTCGTCATTGCTGCTTATATGGAGAACTATACGAAGCGTCTGGGAATCCGAAAAAACTTCCGACCACATACAAAAGTTCAATCTATCAAGGTAAGACTTTAGGAGATTCATTCTCGTGTTTATCGCTGAAATGTTCTATTGACATTGTTTTATCATTATTTTGCTGACATTTTGATGACTAAAACAATGACTATTTTCTAGCCTACTGAGGCTTATCTTTCCAGAAAGTTGGCGACGTCTGGCATTCAACTGGTGAGTATTGTGATGGTCGCAGTTTTACGGTTACATCAAATCTGGTGGTATTAGCATGTGGTAAGACAAGACCACGAATTCTTGAAGTAAGTCATAGGATTTGAGAAGCAAACAATCAGATATCCAATGAGGAGAAATGTCAGCGGATCATATATGATGTTTTATCATTAAAAACTAGGATACTTCAAGAAATTGAAAACACAGACGCCTGCAGCAGGTAGAAAATGTTTCATACAAGTATTTTCAGCTTCTCCTCTCTTATATTTATCCTATATTCAAGTTATTTTTAGCGGACAAGGCAATCGAATAATTGTTGTGGGGGATGGTATCTCTTCAGCAGACGCTGTGCGTCATTGCTTAGAAAAAGGAATCACAGTTCTACATGTTATGAGGAGGAATGATCGCCAGCTACGAAGTAAGATAATGAAATGGTCACATTCAAGCATATAGGCATTCTAATGTCCCGACTTTCTTCTACTTATTATCCTGAATACACAGCATTATATAGGCTAATGACTGGTAAAGATCAACATCCTCTTTATCAGAAGTACTGCGGATCAGTTGTTACGGCAGTGAATGATAAGTTCGTCACCATTTCGACGCCCAAAGGAGAAATGAAGGTGCTATTTCGCAGAAAATGTTAAAATATATTTAAGGAATCCTTTACTCTTATGACGGTTTGTATTGGCAGAGAAGCGGATGTTCAAAATTTATTTGAAGGAAAATTAGACTTAAATGGCTATGAATCGGAATCAGGTATGCAAATTTAGTTGGAAAGAAGAAAAAAATACGTTCCAGATTCTTCACTTTTTGCTGTAGGCGCCTTAGCTGGCGACCACTTTGTTCGCTACCTAATTGGTGGCTGCTTACATGTAGCTCGTTGTGTGTTGAAAAAATAACTGTTGAACATTTTTGTTACTAGTGTTTTTATTGTACCGGTGTCTGTTTGCGGAAGTAGCTTTACAACGGTCGTACGAAAGATTGTGACGAAAATACGCGTACTATCATCCCAAAAATCTAATAACTTTTGTTGTTAATGTATAACGATAAAGCTTTTTACTGGATGTAAACGATAATAAAATTGAAAATAGTGTGGAAAACAGTTCATACTTAGATTTTAACAGCAAAGAATGAAGAACAGGAAAGACTAGTCTTACTTAGGAAAGTTCAGAGTAAAAACAAATAAAAATCAACTAGGAAAATAACATATATATTTCAAAACCTACCTTCCCGCTAATTCGGCACGCAACTGGGCTTCTATTCTTGAAACATCCGTATTTAGTATGACATCATCATATTTTGTAATTTGAAGGAAACCTTCTGATCCGTACATCCATTTACTGCGATAAAAGGTTTAAATAAAATTTAAAAAACCAACTTAGCTAATTTTGAATGCTCTTCAATAAGCTTGAACAATTTTTTCTTCTCTCCCCTATCGAAGTTAACATCAAAAGCTTTCAGTCGGTCGAAAAGCCGTAATGCCAAAGGGGCAAGATTTCTCGACTCTACAAATAGAATAAATAACTAATACATACCACAAATTTTCAGAACATCTGTTTTCAAAATGCGTATTTGCTCTGGGTTCAATTTTAGATCAGTATATTTTAAGCACAACTCAGGAAACTGTAAATTGAAGTCTTCGTCCGTCTAAAACTAAACAAGTATCATAAACGGTCTACATTTTGTAATTTCAACGCATTCATCAGTTTCATAACGGCAGCGACATCATGGGAATCCACTGAAGACTAAACCCAAAATATGTGTAGGTTCAAATCTGACCAACCGAATGTTCTTGAAGATAAAGTTCAGCTTCTTCATACCTACGCATGCTAACGAGTATAGCAGTGTAAATTAGATGAACACGTGACGATGATAAATGATTTTGAGCACGGTGAATAACTAAAAAAGTAGATATAAAATATAAAAATCCTACCGTATTGAATATCCGCTTTTGCTTTTTCCTCATGTCGATTGTATAAAGCATGTCGAAGAAGAGTGACGATTCCATTCGAACAGTTCAAACCCGACTGGAATTTCAGCCACGTCGTTACAGCATGATCCCACCCATGTCTGAAGAAATATATAGAAGCAAAGCGCAAATAAATACCTTCTTAATACGTTGCTGATAAACATGGGTGTCAACGTTTCACTGGGATGAAGAACGATAAAATGAAGTTTAATTAAAGTTCGAACAAAATCAATACATTCGTCGATCTTTGTGACATCCGAATTAAGTCTCTTAAAACAAATAACAATAAAGGCATAAAGAAAAATAAACTAACATCAAAAATTGAATGAAAAAGCCTCTTATAATCTAGAAGTGTTTCAAAGAAATTATCAAAATTTGTGGTTGCTTAAGAAGAACGTTAATTGCAATGAAAATAGAAAACAGCATACCTCTAGGAAACATTCTCTTCAACTCGTAACAAAGATCTATTAACTTTCTAACAGACAACTGTTCTCCCTCTTGTACAGCGCGATGTAAAATTCGTATAATATGAAAATTTTTAATTGGATATTGTTCATCATAATGGGAACATTTTGCTGATCTGTAAGAACAAACTAGTAATGAGAAATGTAACTTACAGCGATGTCAAAAAGTTCACCATAGAGAACCAATCTTCATGTTCCAAAACAATATCCAAAAAATCCGGAATGATTTCAACAAAATTGGTGTCAGAAGGCCATCCATATTTATTCAATAGCGTCATTGCCTTGTTAGAATCCTTATAAATATTTTGAAAAAAATTAACCGAAACTTACTCTAGATTGCACAATAGACTTTAGTCGGTCATAAGAAAGTGTTCCGACCTGTTTGGGTACAAACTGTTTATCCTTTTCAAAAATTCGTTTGTATTTAGTCGACAACCATCTTAATAACCAAAAAATTAAAGAGAAACTAAGACTAACGCTTTTAAAACTGAAGCGGGAGGTTGACCGAAAATATTTTTCTCTTGATCACGAAGCATTAATTCTTCTTCTATAGCTTCTTGATGCTTCCACCAATTGTGATAAATACGCCAGAGCACTTCATCCGAAACTCCAAAACTTTTCAAAATTTTTTCAACTTTGTCAATTTGAGATTCTTTTCCACGATAAACTTGTTGAGCTTCAAATAAAAATTAAAAAAAAAAAAGTTGAAAAAGTACAATATAGTGGGTTGAGAAGCAAAGCAATAAATGCCGTGGCATCCAGTTGTGAAAAATCTTCATAACCTAAATTTTTACAACGAAAAAGAATTGTGAGCCGCTCTTCTATATTTGACACACTGAAAAAAAAAACTAGTTTTATGAAAAGAAAAATAACTTACGATGCTAATAACGGTAAAATTACATGCAATCTTTCCCGATTAATATCAACAGTATCAATAAAAGCACTGACATAATCAAAACGCTCTTCTACACTAAACTTTTTATAAGTTAAAGCAGCGTATAGAAGTTCATGGTAAATTTTTATTCTAAAATTTTTTTAAGAATCATCAAAACTCGTACGATGGTGCTTGAAAAGTGGCAATCATTCTGTTTGAAACATCCCGCACGGTATCTATTGGAGTTCTATTGCTAACTAATTGACGACACATCCATCCAGCATGTTGACGTAAGTATACTGAAACAATTAGAAGGAAAAAAATGAAGTCACAATCTTTCTTCTGATTTTTCAAACATTCGGATATTCTAGTAAAATCATCAAGCAGAAACAAAGCAGAGTAATAGTATCCTTCAGCAATGTGACGTTCTATTTCCCGATACAGATACCGAAAAAACCCTGTGGGACGAAAAAGTGATTTTAACATCTAAATTGTACATAGAAATAATCTTCAGTTCATACCTTTTCGCTGATAGTTATATGCTCATTAGAATAACCATATTTATCCCTATTCCGGCTGGCTATTTGCCAAATGACATTGAAAACATGATCATATGGTATTAAAAGTCTTTCTTGACTATCTAACGTTTGGTGATAAACCTATAACAAACAGTTTAACATAGGAAAGAAACTTACTAACTTTAATTGAGTCATATCTCCTCTTGCTGCAGCTGCTTGAGCTCGTGCACCCATTGCCAAGTAATACGCATTATCGTTATACTTTACTCTTGATTGCTAAATATGATTGTTAAAAGAACAAAAAATATATACTTCGGTCAAACTATGGGCTTTACGATAGTAGCCTCTCAGTGTGAAGCAATAAACAAGAGAAGCATTACATTGAGCATCTATTACGCATCCCTGGCTAGCCATTTTGTAGGTCTACCAATAAGTAAACAAAAAACAAGTTACTCACAATTAATTTGCATCCTTCTATATCTCCTTCTCGTGCTAATGCCTCAACTACATATTGAAACGTTTTCTGATTAGGTATTAAATTTCTATAATACAAGGTATTATTATTTATATATATCTTACGAAACTTCTTGAATTTGAGCTAGTTCATTATTAACATCAAATTTCGTACCATTTTCTAACATTATTTTTAACTTAATATTATAAACTTCAATATCAATAGGAATACCTAAAATAAAATAAACATCGATCTAAAAGTAACCGTGTCGTTTGAATTCTTTCCAAAATCTATCTAATATAACAGCACGCCTAGAAGATGCCAAATGAGCCATTGGTAGTCCACATGAGCTTAACAAAAGAGGAGCCCACCTTGCTGCTTTATTTTTCAAAGTTACTATAGTTGCTTCTAAAATAAAAACTGAAATATATGCTAATAATACCATCATTGTTTTCTAATTTACTAAGTAGACTATAAATTTCTTGAACATTAACACGAAACCTTCTTTGTACATTCTCTTGCAGCTTCGAAAGACTAATTTCTGGAATATAATTCAACTAGAAATAATAATAACAATTTTACTAGACAGACCTTATCCAGGTCCTTAGAGTTAATTTCTATCCCGCTAAAATCATGTAACCGTAGAAGTGTCTGATCTTCCTCTGGGATCGATAATGCTGGAATAGACTTTCTAAATATAACTGTATAACTCAGAAATACGAACATATATTGTGATAATTGACGTAAGTTTACTCTTCTTGCAAGCCTGGTGAATGTTTTAACAGCCAACATACCATTTGTACTAAATAATAGTAAAAATAAAAACAAATAAGGAAAGATAAAGAATAAGAGCAGAGTCCTTGCTTTTCAGACAATTTTTTCCATAAGTAATAAGCAAATAATAATAGTACACAATTAGAATGTATAGAAATAATCTAGCCCGTGTTATAAAAAGCGATGATTACGTACTTAAATTGAAAGTTTGTTTACGGAACTCCTTTGTCAAATATATACTAAAAAAATAAAAAGTAGAAAGAGGAAACGTTTTCATGTTGATTCATTGCGGTCATTCTATATAATTACGTACTAAGGACCTATACGGTAAAAAGTTCAGAGAATAAAGCTTTTTTTAGTATCCAAGTGGTAACTGAACATCTTTCCGGAGGACTTTAAGCAGGTTTTTTATGACATTTTAAACCAATCATGACAGAAGTTACTGTGAATAATGTATTTTTGTGCCAAAAAACTTCTTGATATGTTGCAGACAACGCTTGGTGCAGAATTTGGATTTCACTCGTCCGATTTCTTCAAATCCACCTGGAACTAATTATTCTTCATGGTTAAAAAGATTACTTGATCACAGTCAAAAACAAGAGAAATAGCTTTGGCTATAGAGTCAGGAAAAGGTTCCATGAAGAGTAAGAGGTCATCTATCGTACTGGCCATTACCTGGACTTCAATTCTTTGACTATAAAGATTTCGTTTGTCTGATTAACCTGCTTACCGTCGTGCTGGAATTTTTGTAAAATTTCTATTTTTGATGAATTCATCAAGAAATATAATTGACTTTTCGAAAAACATAATGCGCTGCTTAGGAATCTGAAAAGGAAATCAACATCTTGGTTGTTTTCTACTTTATCATGAGCTGAACCAATCGTATCCAGAATCACAGCATAATTTTCGCCGTTTTCACCATGATGTTCCATAAATCTTTGCAACTTGAGCAGCTGTGTTACCTATATTTCACATTACAAATGGTATGTTCAAACCAAATCATCCCTTTTTCGTGCTACTTCACTCATACGAACTTTTCTCATTCTGTAAAAATCGAGGTCAATGTCGGAAAAGGAATGTTCTCCTAAAATGTGGTCTAGGCTAAACGTGAAACTGACTAATCGTGAATAACGTAATGCGTTGAAGATGTCGTTGAAATGTGAATCCAATATTATGAAGAACATTTCGCACTGTAGAGACTATGTTAGGCATTGTACCCTGTTATTGTTAGTGAAATTTAGAGACATCACCTGCAGATGGAGGCGAATAATTCGTCGAGTATCGTTAAAATAGTTAAGAAATGGAACCGCCGCCTTTTGATAATATTCTGCTCTTTTCTAATCATATGTAGGAATTGGATAATTAATCTGATACCTGCTGTCTTCCTTTATCAATGTCATCCGAAATGAAATTCCTAAGCTCCTTACTTAATTGAGGATTACTATGATTATCTTTTGTTTCTTCTTTGGAATCAACTTCTTCATCTTGTACTTTCAATTCGATTGCGAACATCACTGGACACTAAAAACATTTACATCTCTTGCACAAAAAAATTAAACCGTTCTTTCAAATTTTTCCATGCTCCTTTCATGATTCCGTGAAGCAAAACATTCGGTTTTTA
Source organism: Oscheius sp. DF5120 (assembly GCA_932521415.1). Taxonomy (NCBI): domain Eukaryota; kingdom Metazoa; phylum Nematoda; class Chromadorea; order Rhabditida; family Rhabditidae; genus Oscheius; species Oscheius sp. DF5120. Next base: position 143,636 of record OW051464.1, read on the forward strand.
TTAGTACAGAAAACTCGGGAACTAAGTCTGTAAAATATATGTAAACTGAAGAGATGAAAAAAACAACCGACAACGAATCGCTGCAAGTATGAAGTCGTAATTTTTGCATTTATCATTGAAAGAATCCAATCAAGAGAGAGAATACCCGTGTCGTTCTGCAAAGATATAGTAAATTTTTTTGCTTGAAATATACTTTGACTTTTGACAAAACTTCCGCCGGTGTTTCCACGGTATTTGCCAGTTTGTTGGGAAGGTAGGAGAATACAATTTCATCGACACAAATAGGTACAAAATGAAATCGTTGGCTTAGTTCTTCAATCACCAGACCCTTTTGTGAACCAGGACCGCCTATAAAAATCTCCAATAAACTGATCAAATAATAATAACTCACCGAAAACAAAAATAACAGCTTTATCATTTAGCGGGCTTCGTCGGATACCGGAACCGATATCTACTGGAATCGGTGGAGGTGGGGCAAATTCATCACGTGGAACTTCTTCTGATGGATTACAGCTAGGAGCGCATCCCATCGAAGTGTAGAAAAAGCAGAGGAAATTTGAAATAAACTAAAACAGTAAGAATGGGGAAAAGTAAAAAATATTTGAAGAGATTGGAGCCAGTATTTCCGCATGATGCAAGCGGGTGCCATAGAGATGAGCTCCCGGCTCTATTTACGGCTTCCCGTTGCGATTTTATCGACAAACCCCGTTATCTTAAATAATATATCTTTTGGTTTTTGCTTGTTGAAATATATTCATATGGAGAAAAAAACATATTTGGTTATTTTTTGCTCAATTTTCCGAACTGTCAAAAACAACAACCAACTATTTTTTCTTTTGTTGATTCAAGAGCTCAACAGTTAAAAATGAAGACACTTTTGTCATTATTTGTATTTTTCAGACATGACTAGCGCAATACGGATAAGTGTTGTATTTTGTTGAATTTATCACGACAGTAGTTTCGAGTGTCGAGCATGTAAGATGATGGAAATTAAAATTCTAGACATGCTATTCAGTGACGAAATTGAGAGACATTATTGGGTGGCAATATCTAAATTATAAATTTAAATATGTTCTGAATAGCGCAAAATATTTCAGGAAACAGAAATCAGGAAACACATATCCGACTGGAGGGCTATATTGCATCAAGTCGTCTGGAAGAAGTTCAGAGCGCATTAAAAACTTTATATAGACATGTGTGATATTTGGTTCAATGCCTAAAGTGAATATAATAAGAAAGACACAATGAAAAGAAAAAAATAAGAAATGATTAGAGAAGAGGAGTTGAGAAGAGGATGACCATTGCAGAGAGAACCATGACAGGAACATACACTGAAAAGACGCAATATTTTTTAATTTCGGTCAATCTCATGTGTCTTATTACAATCATTTCCATCAAAATATTACAACAGTCGATGACGAGCAGTACAAATGGCTTGTCCGACGTGGCTGTTTATCAATTGTCAGCTGGATACATGGCGCCATAATAATTGTAGACAGGAAGTGTATTTATCAACAAAAATTTTAAGGATCTGCTATGTTTTAGGTAGATGAAATATATTGCATACTCATTACAGAAAAAACTAATAGAAAGTATTATTCCCAAAAATTGTCTTGAAATGTTTTCGCATTGACTACTAATAATTTTTAAAACCTTCTTGCTGTTCTCGTCCTCGCGCACATCCTTCCTTAATCGCAGTGTTCCATCACCGATGACATTTTGTCGCGGTCCACGGATTAGACTGCTGGTTGTAAACTTAAAGACACTAAACCTCATTGATGATTCTTGAGGGTTGCCACGGGCGACTAAATGCGTGAGATTAAAGGTATGACAGAAAGAATGATCCGCCAAAACAGATACAGAATTTGTCCGATTAAATCCGAAAAGAAGAATTGAGCTGAAGCAACCACGAATAAAACCTTTTGCACCGGTACCTGAAAACTAGGATTCATCTTGAGTCACAGATTTCTTTAACATCTGTCATTCAAAGGAACTGACAGTTGACATTGCTTCACACCTCAACGCGTGACAGCGGTTGTTTGACAGTGAATAGAAAAACAAGAAAACAGGCATACCGATTCGAAGATCTTCCACCATTGTTAGACAGTTGAAACTGTTCTCGCATTGCATATGAGGAACTTCTGTTTGGCTCCTATGCGGATCTCTGAAAATTGATTATCAAAAATGCCACAATATGTATATAATAATTATTAGGACCTACCTGCAACCGTCAGTAAAGGCTCTTGGTTCCTGATAGATTCGAGAGTAACCCGCAAACTGCCAAGTTGCCCCGTAGTATCGCGACATGCAGCTATAACATTTGGTACCTAATCCTGAAATTTATAATTTAAAAAAAACTTTTTATAAATTGTAAGTTAACAACTGCAAACTCTCAAAACTATTAGAGACGTACCTGTACTAGACGAGCTATATCCGTCGATCTGATAGATATTGAGAAGGACAAAAAGTAACATATTGCATTGCTTCACATCGATAAAGACAACCTGAAATGGTTAGATGTTATTCAAGTATCATAGTGATAAAGACTTTTCAACGAGTCAAATGTCTTAGGGGCGTGGCAAGAAGGAAAGGAGGTTCAATTCGCGGCTGTCTAGAAATTATATGAACTCCCTTGGCAATCGTCATTCTTTCGTGAAAAGAGGAGGAGTAGAGATGACGGATAGCAATTATAAAAAGGTGGCGAGAAACAGAGGAATGCATGAAATAAAACATATGTCAATTAAAATATTCTTAAAGTTTGATTATCCAAATTTTTTAAAATTACTCACCAAAGACATTCCATAATCTTCTCACGAGAACAATTCATCGTTTCATAAGCGAAATCTCACGCGACCTTCTCGATTAATGAGTAAAAGCGTGTGAAATTCTTTAAAATGGGTGAGCTTTATGACTCCGAACGGATGCCGCCAAGACGGCGGACATGGCCGTTTTGGTAATTAGTTTAATAGTTCGAATGAGCTCTCCCAGGGCTGCCACGCTACGGGAAAATTGGAAGAAAGAGGGCGAAAATTGGGAGGGCACTTTGTCATGGAAAAGTAAAAAGTAAAACGGATTGTTAGTAAAAAAAAACAACACTGAAAATGGGGTAGAAGCGCATTAACATAATGACGGGTTCAATCGTCATCTTGACAATCATCTTTTCTTCCGCTACGCAATGCAATCTTGAAGTGAAGAGGACGCCGTTGACCCCAATTTGACCATTTGGGGCTGTTTCGAAGCTAATATGTTTACGTGTAACAGAACATAATGAATAGGACTTTGGAGGGAGAACATCATCCTTGGTAATCCTTTGCGCGAGAGAGATGGTTGACAAATTCCAGAGAAGCTATTATTTTTGGGGGGGGGGGGGGTATAGAAAGTAGAGACAAAATAGCTATAAGTGAATATGAATATCGATATATATAAAATCTAGATCAACGTTGAAAAGAGGCGGCGTATTACGTGAAGCGGGTTATAAATGTGCTTTATGGCGGATTGCGTCGTCCAGTGAATGAGACGACGAGTATGGATGAAAAAGAAGTCGAAAATGGTGTTCGCGAATGTAGCAGATGATAGAAGAATAAGCGATTGCAAATATGGAACATTTGAAATGAAAATAGCAAAAGTAAACGATTCATTTCTCACATATATGGCTGTTTGCCGACAGCCTCCCCCGTTTGTTAATAATTTATCCGAAATCCGACCCATCTCGACACGGAAACCGAAACCTAGAAAAAGATGTAATAACTTTAAACGGAGACAGAGAGGTAAGGTAACGTTGACACATTTCCGCTATTATATGCATTGAGACCGGACACACTCGAAGATTTTTGAGCACGGAAATTTGGACGCGTGGTTAGTTGAAAATCATTCTAAGCTATTCTTAACTTTCCACCGATCAACAGCGTAAAATAATATTCATTAAAGGCAAAACACATGTACACATCAACGGCAATGTTTTGAAGCTCTTTTTAACCGGTTAGTAAAGTTACTACAATTTTACCGTGATTTTTGGCACCCTACAAGTTGAACCGTAATGCATCAATGACCGGGAAGGGAACATCGAAGTGAGCAATGTAATGAGAACAATAAAGACTAGAATATCTGTTAGATTTAAGTGGACATAGTCGAATTATCGAGAACAGCCCAAGTGGGAAAGGTATTCAGTGGCAGAAACATCAAAGCCATGGAATTCATATAGAGGACTGTTAGGAACAAAGTCACTAAAGAAAGACAGAGTCCTACAGCAACCTGAAAAATAAACTTAAAAAGTAGTTAAAGACAAATAACCATATTCGAGACTTTCACCATCCCACTGCCAAAAACGATAGCATTTGGCGGAGTTCCCACGGGAAGAACAAAAGCAAATGAACAGGCCAGTGTCACGGGAAGCATGAGAGTAAAAGGATGATTTCCTGTCTGTTGTGCCTGTAGAATCGAGATAATTAAATAAAAAAGAATTTCTCACCAATGTAGCAACAATAGGTACAAAAATACTAGCTGTTACAGTATTACTGCAGATATTCGTTACAGCCATAGCAATACACATGGTTAGTATTTGAAGTCCCCATAAAGGTAAATGTCCGAATTGAGCCAACGAATGTCCAATTAAAACAGACAGTTTTGATTCTTTTACTCCAGCAGCAAGAGCGAAACCACCTCCAAGTAGAAGAACAACACTCCATGGGAAGGTTTTTTGCATAGTCGGCCAGTCCATTAGGCATGTTCTCTGCATATTCAAATCAAAATTAGATATCAGTTACCTTTTTTAAATCTTCCGTTTTTACGTACTCGAGAAATACTGGTTTTTCATTGGGAAGTACAAAAAGCAAAAAAGCAACTACCATGGCCGATGTAGCATCGGTGTAGTATCCTTTGGCAAAGAATGATCCAAATCCTTAATTTTTATTTTACGATGTACTTGTAACTTACCGGCAAAAATTCCAGGATTTCTAAAAATCCAAAGAAAGAGAAGTACGCAAAAGCAACAAAGTACCGATTTCTCGGCATAACTCATTCTTGGCAATTTATCATAGCGTGAGTGAAGTAGTTCCGTCACATGTTCATCTTTTGCAGGTGCATGGCGGAGAAAGAAAAAGCAAAGAAGACCCCATGCAAAACCGAGACAGATGCACATTAATGGAACGGCAAAGAAGATCCAGGAGATGTAGTTCAAACTTCCATCGGCTTTTGGGAAAAGGCTGAAAAGCATTGACATTTAAAAAAATCACTACTTGGTGAGTTGCCCAAGCATCACAAGATTTGATGGTGTTCCCGTCGCCGTACCCGTCCCTCCAATATTTGCAGCGAAGCAAATGGACATAATTAGTCCCGTAGCCATAGATTTACAAGCAGCACGACCGGATTCGCTAAAATATTATAACAGTAGGCAGAAAAATAACCCTACGGGTTTTGTGGATGGCTCTCGAATGAAGCTATCAGTTGAGCTACTACTGACTGTCCAATTGGTACCATCATCGCTGTTGTAGCCGTATTTGAAATAAACATACTAAGCAATGCTGTCACAAGCATGAAACCAAGCATTATCCTGAAATATTTTTAAAATTATGTAAAAGAGTGCAAAGTTACCATTTGGGCTCTCCGCCGACCATTTTCAGAACGAAGAGAGCTACTCTTTCGTGTAGGTCACATTTCTCAACAGCTGCTGCCATAATCAGACCCCCAATAAAGAGAAAGTTTGTGTCCTATAAAAATCCATCATCACGATTTTTTCATTTTTTATGAGTTTTGAGAATACTTCTCAAGGCGTCCGACTGGCGCCATCTAATTCAAATAAGTCATATTCTCTGTCAATATTTGCTACTATCATCTGGATAAGCTTACTCTATCAGTCAAGGATTTCTAAAAAAAAAACCCTACATTCATAAACTCTTTGGCTGTTGTATTGCAGTCCAATACTCCCGTGAGAGGAAACAGGACTACTGGAAGCATTGCCGTCACAGCTAACGGCATCACCTCTGTCATCCAGTAGATGGCCATCACACATACACACCATGCACAACGGGATTCCTGAAAATCTTATCATAATCTTAAACTCTTACCGATTTTTCGCTCATTAGTAAAGGTGAAAAAAGGAAAGGAGTCAATATAAGAATGACAGCATTTTTACTTCTCCTTAGGAAGCCAAGAAATGTTAACCATTTCGATCTCTGAAAAAATATTCAATTATATTTTTTTTTCAAAAAATCATCTTCGATCTGATCAGTTTACCTCGTGAAACATTTGCGTCAAAAGTTTTGCTTTTCTGCTGTGTAAGAATATCCAATTTCTATCATCTGACTTTGGCGACTTGCCAAAGCCACCAGCACTTTGTACTCTACAGTGAATAGAGTACTTAAAAAGTCAAATAGAAAGAAGCTGGCGAAAAGTGAACGGTCACTGCCCTATGAGAAACGCAAATAATGGACAGGTAGGATTACGATACACACGAAAAAGTGCATCATAAGGAATAAAATCTAGACTAGGGCACATGAACCAACCTCATACGGCGCCAACGCAGCTTGAAATTGAGTACTGGAACTGCTCTCAAGCATACGCTGCCTCGATTCAGATGAATCTGGCCATCCAGAAAGGAGGAGAGACATCTGTAAACTGATTGATAAATGAAAAAATAGGTGGAGAGTCTAGAGTGTTTTAAATTCTTAACAGAATCAGCAACCCTGTCTTTAATCTATAAACACCTGGTTAAATAATGGCCGCTTTGAAGTCCGAAAGACTCTCCCACGCGTTTCATGACGTCACGAGGCCAACACACCTCCCAGATATGCTTTTATTGCTACTACGTCAAAATCATTTGAACATTTAAGAAAGACATCTTTGGAGGAAAGTGTTCGATTGCGACTCTAACAATCGGAGAATGGAGAAGTGTCGCACGCTTATTCATCTTTTGCAGAGCGCCGTCTGTCTGCACGTCACCAGTCTTATTTTCATATCGCGACAGTAGTCGAACAGATCGGTCAACAGGATCAATTCATAATTGGAAAATATTTGCGAGTAACCATTTTTAGCAGCGGAGGAGGAAAAGCATGACAAGGATGAACGAATTGGTTGCCTAGTAACTTAAAAGAAGCGAAGATTGAGTTGAAACTAACAAAATACAAAAAAGATCTGATAAAGCACTAATGATCCATAGACCAAAGTCTGTCTTAATAAGCTATAAAAAAAACTTTATATGTCTAAAGCAAACATTCAATTTCGAAAATAGTAACTCAACCCAGTTCCTTGTGGGTGCAACAGCTTGGACATAAAAAAAACTAACGAAGTCGGAACAATGTTCCTAGAAAGCGCCTACCTCATTTAGCGGTCGTCGGCTATTCATTGTGGCCCCGAATCAATGAAGGAACGAGAGGAGGGTTACCATTTAACGCGCTGAAGGTGTATTGAGCTCTACAGATTAATAAAAAACTACGAAAATTCGCAACAAGACTAGCAATGTAGGATATCCTTCCAAGAGTTGTCCATCCATTCTCGGATATTGGGCATTATAAGAATGAAAAAACTAACTGACACTTCGGCTGAAAGTATCGATTCTGAATGCATGAAGCTGTTGTCGGCTGACTATGATGAAATGTTACTATAATTGAACTCGACCACAATCAAGATTAATGTGTGTAAGTGAATGCCAACTCAGTTGCTGTGACGAAGCAGCTCACTCTTTTCAGCATTCCTTTGGGCGGGATGTGAGAGAGCGCAATGAGCACACGTTGATGCGAGGGGCTAGACACGATAATAGACATTGCAGAGAGAGGAGAGTGTTCCGACAGATGGGATTCCGAATGGGATTTCGTGACGTCGCAAGAGCAGGGAATGTTGAGGAAGTTGTCGAGTAAGTAGAAAATGTAGTTCACAGGGTTTCAAATTGTATAGGGTATAAACTGAACTCATACAGCAGTTTAATGTAGGAAACTGGAGGATACAGTGTTCCCTACAATTAATCTTTTTTTTAATACTTTTAATAAAACGATGATTCCAAAAATTACTTAGAACGCTTCAAATCATCATGTGAACTATTTCAAATGCTTTTGTTTTTTTCAAAAGAAATGATTGATTAGAAACATTCGCCTCATGTGCGGGCTGACGTAACTGCTCCTTGGTTTTGAAAACGCGTTGTAAAGAGTGGATTTCAGTGAGCTGCTTACCTGCATTGCCATCCAGAGGGATAAAGAAAGTATCTAAAGGAAGATCAACGAGCCGTCGACTAGTTTATTTACCCTCTTCACACCTCGAACATTTGATCAAATACTTATTACTGAGCTGTGGCGAAAGGTGTAATTTCTTTATGTACAATACATCAAATTGATGTTCCCATATCAATTGCAGAGTTCGAGGGTGGTTTATCTCCAAAAAGAGTTGATGCCAGCTGAGCCACAGTGATCCGATTGTTTCTCGAGTCTTTGCCAAGTACTTGCTGTTCAGCCCAAATAGTCATTTGAAGAAGTACTTCTAGCCGTGGAGCTGGTGGTCGGTTTTGATAACGCAGCACAGCACTATTTACTTCAGTTGCAATCTGTTTTTTTTAAGTAAAATTAAAGAAAATGATTACTTGCTGTCTGTGTTCCAAATTAAGCAAATAGTTGAAAGGACTCTCAGTTGGGTTTTCAAACGCTAATAGGGCAAAAGTTTTTTCAAAACGATCCAATTGATCTGGAGCAAGCTCTTCATCAGTTGAAATATGTTCTTCGGCATAGGCAAGGACTTCATCTACAGCTCTGAATAAACCACTTTACCCGTTAAAAAGGCAATTTACTTTATTCGAATCATTTCAATCATATTTTGTTGATAGAGATTGAAACGAACTTCTGAATGGCTTTCAATAAGTCCGGGACAATATTCTTTGACCTAAACAGATCTACGAAGATTAGATGTGTGCTAACCAGGTCAATTGCCTTTCCTAAGTCTCCTTTTATTGTCGCCTGTTTTATGTCTACCCGTTCATCAAGATGTTTCATTTCATCAATAGGCAGTTCAATTTTAGATTCTTTACATAAAAGTTCTACTTCCTAAAGCAAAAAATAAGTTGGACAATTGGCTGACTTTTTTATATCCTTCCGAAATTAGATAATCTATTATTATTTTTCCAGCTTCTCTATTTGTCTGAGGTCTCATAACTGCAAAAAAAATATAATAAAACTCAAGGACTATACTTACAAGGTGATGTTTTTGGCTTGGATGTAAAAGTTCTTCCTGTACAAGTTGGAATTGAAAAGGCGGCTCTATTATGCCGTTGAGAATAAGGAAAGGCCTACCTATGGCGAGATTCTTTTTCTGCATTTCCACGAGCTCTTGGACCGATCACCGGCCTTATAGGACGTATTATGGCATCAGGTACTCCTTGACAGTCACGCGGAGCATCCATCTGGATCAGACAATATAAAAAATTATATTTGAGTTACATATTCTGTTTCTAGATCCTCTTCTTCTTCCGCTGTAAAATCGTCTGGTACGCATGATGACCATGAACTACAGGAATCTCTTCGTTGTCTAGCGGGAACATCAGCTACATAATTGAAAAACAAAAAGAAAAAGACAAACCTGATGATGACTCCTCATTTACAGGGAAAGTTTCTGTCTCCTGTTCTTCTAAAAATTATAATTCGCAATATTTGCATTGAGTTAACCTTCTTCCGCTGGAAGAGCTCGACTACTACCTCCACTAATTGATGAATTACTTTCTGATGAAGCACGAGACATTTCCATGTGAAAGCAAAGGAGGGTCACGCCGTAGGAGACGGTATGTTTTTATCGACTGTCGTTGCGTGTAATTGCGTACATCGCTTGAACGTTTCATTAATCTCCACTGGTCATTTGTTGTTTCAATTGTGACAAGGGGAGAGAAATATGCTGATTTGATTTGGTTTTTCTTATAATCGTAATTATTTTGAAATCATTTATAGAAGTTCGAAACAACCTATCTTCACACATTTCCATTATGTTATTCTACGCGAATATTTTCGGAGAGGTTTGGTTTTCTCCATTCAATTAAGCATACTTCTCCACCCAGTTTGACATTTTCATTTTCAGTCCCCTATATTTTTTCCTATATAGTTTGACTCCACTTCTCAGTCTTTTTTCAACATGTCTAAAAATAATAATCAATTTTTATCGCGTCTTACGAACAGTTACACACGGTGTATTGTGTAATGCGTCGCCTCCTTATCGCTCTGTATTTTGTCATGTTTATATATTGATTTTTCAGTTATGCCTCGTATTGAGACAGAGCCTAAGCTTGATTTCAAGGATGTTCTAATTCGTCCAAAAAGATCAACTCTCAAAAGTCGTGCTGATGTCGATCTTGTCCGAGAGTATGTCTTCAAAAATTCGAAGCAATCCTACTCGGGCGTTCCTGTGATGTCTTCAAATATGGATACAACAGGGACCTTTGAAATGGCCACAGCTTTAGCTGGACATAAAATGTTTACCTGCATTCATAAGCATTACGCAGTAAGTTTAAATTATTGAAAAAAACCCTTCTCTAGGTTGACGAATGGAGTTCCTTCTTCGAAACTAATAAAGAAACGGATATCTTCGACCATATTGCCGTATCATCAGGAATTTCTGATAAGGATTTCGAGAAGCTTAATCAAGTTCTTGAATCTGTTCCGTCAGCCAAATACATTTGTCTCGATGTGGCCAATGGTTATGGACAATATTTCGTTGACTTTATTCGTCGCGTAAGAGAGCGTTATAATCGGTAGATTTTTTTAACTGTACAATATGTTTTTAGCCATACAATCATTGCTGGCAACGTTGTGACTGGTGAAATGGTTGAGGAGCTTATCCTCACTGGTGCTGATATAGTGAAAGTCGGAATTGGACCCGGATCTGTCTGCACTACGAGGAAGAAGACGGGTGTTGGTTATCCTCAACTCAGTGCGGTAAATATAACTATCGGCATAGTTACTTTTTCAGACGATTGAATGTGCTGACGCTGCCCACGGTCTCAATGGACATGTCATAAGTGATGGAGGTTGTACTAATCCTGGAGACGTTGCAAAGGCTTTCGGAGCTGGAGCCGACTTTGTAATGCTTGGAGGTCTCTTTGCTGGTCATGATCAGAGTGGAGGAGAACTGGTTGAGGTGAATGGCAAGGTAGATAATTATTTTTCTTGATCTGCGGCCCTTAGAAATATAAGCTTTTCTATGGAATGAGTTCTGATACGGCGATGAAGAAACATGTTGGACAGGTAGCTGAATATCGTGCAAGCGAGGGAAAAACTATCAAAATCCCATATCGTGGTGATGTTAATGATACCATAATGGATATCCTTGGCGGAATTCGCTCGGCTTGCACCTATACGGGATCAGCTAAGTTGAAGGAACTATCGAAGCGTACAACCTTTATCCGTGTCACTCAGCAAACTAACGATATGTATGTGCCTTTCGAAGTCAATACTTCCCGTTAAAAGCAATCCAAAAGGTTTATTTGGTTATCTGTATGTTGTTGAAAAATAAACTCGACTATACAAAACTTGTTTTATGCCCAGCTGGGACCCTATTCTATTCAATGCCTTCTATGGAGTTACGCGTCACTCTTTGCTTTATATTTGTCATTGGTTCAATTGTAAGTTTATCTTGTAAGTCAAAAAAATTCAGATAACCTTCGTAAGTTTTTGGGTTGCCGGGTTCACTATCTTAAATAATATTTATCCTTGGCCAGGACCACCGTAATATAAATAAAGTAATTCATTAGCATATGAGAGATCACAGTGACTAAACCGAAATAATACAGAAAAAGATGAAGGCTTCGTAAGAAATGTCAATCAGTTTTAAACAATACTGACCATTGGAGCTCGGTGATAAAGATTCTGATGTAACTGAAGGTAACAGTCTGAATGTCCACTGACACTGCTACCAGCATCGCTATGCTTTGCTGTATCGGCTACATGATCCAGTAATGCTCTTGAAATGTCTCTTTTTCTTTCCAATGTATCACACGATGATTCTTCTGGCTTTTCACTATGGAATCGTACACGGAATATGTAGGCGACAAAAATGACGAGAAGAATTGTGAAGATGATTTGAAAAATGGGCAGCAATGCTGAAAGTTGCAGACTAGTACCACGCAAGAAGAAGAGTACAATGACGGTGACAAGGGAAAAACCCTAAAATCTGGTAAGCAAGTAATTATATGTTTACCGTAAAAATAGCAACAAAACTAGAAGTAACCGCAGGAGCTAGAGCCATATTTCGGTCGGTTGAACCTCTATTCTTTACTCTAAAGAAACAATAAATAGTCCGAAATTGGCTTACTTTGCGTCAGCGGCCGAACAGAGGTTCCAAATAGCATAAATCATAGCCAAAGAGAAAAAGACGACAGCTGGGAAAAGATAGTTGATTAAGAAAAGCCAATCAATACGTTGAAAAAATCTAAATAAAATGTTCTCAAGTAGAATAATTTTATACCTGTCGTAGTCATGCAAATTTTCAGAAAAATAATGAGTAGAAAAAGAAAGCAATCCCGGAAGCACTGAGAAATTTGTTAAACTCTAAAATTACCCACCTAACGATAGAGAGAAAACAGAAAATGCTCGGCTGCAGCAGGGATCTTCTTTTTTCATTCTCTCCGGTGGGCTGATCACATCTCGTAATGTTGTTAAAATGAGAAAAAGTGAAGCAGTTAGTGAAATCACACAAAATTGAATCGTAAGTTGAAGGATTGGGGCAACATCGAATGGATCACCCACCTAAACATTCTACTTTATTGAAAGATTGTCCATACCTGTGGAGCCAATAACAGAACAAAGTAGGAAACGTTTAAAGCAAAAATAATGAAGAGGAAAGCCAACAACGGGAAGTCAATCGTCGAACTTCTATAGTACTTAAAAAAAAGGAATTCACTTACTTTTGAACTGCAGCTATGAATAACATGATGAGGGAGATGACAATTGAGATTAAAGTTGTGACTACTGGTATGAGATTTGATAAATCTTTGAAATAATCCTGTTCCGTTATGAATAGTCCCTCAGGAAGCAAACTGAACACACCAAGATGGTTAGTCTCACATCTCACGAATCCGTGATAGTTGGCATCGATTCTACGAATTCCCCTTGTTGACCATCCATTTTCTAGAAATCTTCAAAATTAAATTAAAATATTACCTTGAACATCATAATATACGCAGGTAAAATTTTCTCGTGGATCCTTCGGTTTCAACAAAAATGTTAATCGGCTGAAATTTATTTGCTCCTCATTGTCAACTTCCAAAGAAAGAACAGGATTACTAAAAGTCGGTATATTTCATTTTTTTTTCTCACGTTGGGTCTAAAATATCGAAGAATGTTGCATTAGTCATGCATATAGCTCGAATTATTTTATTAGATTCTACTTTAGGCAACTGAAAAATGAATGAAGAGAGCAAGTGGAAGACTTACATTCATTCGACATTTGGTTCCAATGGAAGTGTCTAGTGAATCTTGAAAATGATTCCAAGCAACAGTTTTCATAATTAGAGCATGATCCGTTGAAGCAATTGTGAAGGGCGTGGGTAAACGACGACTCATCTCAGTCACAGATGACCATATATCAACCTGAAAATAGTATTATAAAGGTTCTGTTTTGTTTTTACCTTTGCAATGCTTGCATTTCCCTGAAGAGTATCAATATCCGTAATTAATATTGTTTCCAAAACACTAGCTACATTTTCTGCAATTTTCTGATCAAAATGAGCATAAGAAGTTTTATTTTTGGAAAAAGCTGGAGCATCTAGAAGTTCTCGAATGAATCTGAAAAAATCATGTTTTTTCTCTATTCTTTATACCTGGCTACAGTATGGATTGTCGATACAGAATTAGCATTCCCTGCAAATGTCCCCAGCATACCGAGGTGTGTAAGAACGGAGGTCTATAATTTTATTTTGATTTACAGCTGGCTGCAATCTTTTTCGAAATACTCATAAATTTATCGGAATGGGTATTGTCTGCCGATGAGGCTAATCCGTACAAATGGAACACCTGGAACACCTGGGACTTGCGTACCTGCTGTTTGCATTTTTCGTGTTCTTTTGCGTTCTCCCATATTGCTCGTTGACTACCAAGATCCCATGAACAGCGCCTTTCAAGCCATTGATTCTCCTTTGGATGATTATATGGACATCCAATTCGTATAGTCTTATTACTCTGTGTTTCTGACCAATCCAATCCACCGTAACTATCCACTGTCTTTTCCGAATAACATACGCCTGAAATACGGAAGCTATCGTATGCAATTAAGTGTCGCTGGCGCTTCCGTCTTTAGAAAGCCGTCGAGATGAGAAAATTAGCATATTTAGGGGTGTGTTGCGGCAACCGTTAATGGACCGCCAAATGACGGATTGGTGATGGCTCCATCTGCTAAGGAAACTAGCCAAATTTGGGGAAAGCAGAACTGAGGTTGATAAATAAGAAAAGCTCACCAACTATATCACAAGTGACCCCTTGATATCCGGGAAAGCATAAACAATGCGCTCCATCGCTATCTATGTATTGTTCAATCCTATTAAATGATCCATAATAACACAAAGGAATGCCTCCTTTGCCACATTCTCCAGGACAGGAGAGAGCTAAAAAAAAGCTAAACATAAAAGAAAATATTACTGTTGTGAAATATTTGAAAAGGTCTCCATTCTGACGGCGTAGATCCTTGAACATCACTTGCAACTATTTGATAAGAAAAATTGCCTGCTGGTGTAATTGGCAGTCTTGTTAAAGCCGATGTTCTTCTACCATCATATTCTTCCTCATGTATCGGACTCTCTCCTTTTCTTATAGAAAGACGGAAGCTATTTGCGTGGCCATACTCAGGCAGATCCCATTCGAAGACTTGATATTCATGCGTTACGACATTTGCGTGAAGTTCACGGACTTCTATAACCCAGATAATATAAAAAATTTGTCTGGAAAAATACCTGAAATGGTAACAGGAACGATTGTAAGATTAGCAATGTTATGAAGTTGTGGACTTCCATAATCAATCGCTAGCACTTGCATTCTTATTGGTTTATATGGAATTAAAGAGTTTAATTCTTGAGTCAGCTGTATACTTCCGTCAGCAGCTACAGTAAATAACGACTGTGGCTCAATAAAGGACAGTTGTCTCTCCGAATTATAAATTACAGGATCTTGGTCGGTTACCTAAAATATTTCCTTTCTTGAAGGCAAACACTAATTCACCTCAATTTTAGCCAGCAATGTTCCAACTTTGGACCCAATAGGCACGTAGAATGTATAGTCATTCTTGCTAAAAGTCGGAGGATAATGATTTTTGTGGGAGATGTGAATGCGAAACTCCAAACTGTGCATTTTATTTCCGGCACAAAGACTGAAAGAACTATTCAAAACAAACGAGCTTACAGATGAAGTGTTCCTAGTAAATCCGGACCGTTACGGGGTTCTTTCACCTGAAGCGTTGTATAGAAAGCATTTCGATTTGACTTGAACTCAATCCAACTAATATCTGTGTCCAATTGCCCATAGCAGCTTTTTAATATTTCCAGTTTTCTTTGTAAGGTCACTCCCATTGTCAGTCGGGTTCCCTGTTCGGCAGCTTCATGGATTCGCAAATCATAGATTTCTATATTAATCTATATAGGACAAAGGTAGGAAGTGCTTACCGTTTGACAGGACTAAAGGCAGTAAAAATAATGGTAACATAATCAATGCATAAGAATCTGAAAATTGTTGCCTTTCTATATAATAATTAATGAAGGAGTACAGAGACAGATAGAATAAAAAAAGTGCAATCTGTCATGGATTTCGTGCCGTGTAGGTTAAGTGCCGCAACACCAGCTGGCGCAACCACGCCCACAGGAACGGCAGAAAATATGGTGTTCCTTAAGCTTGAAGAGAATAAAGCGTTTCTAATTAATTATCAGATTTTACAAGAAAAAGTATCTAAAAGTAGCAGAACAAAAAGGGTGTTTCGGCTAATTCTGCCGAAAAAACGCGCAATATTTGATTACGAATAATGGATGCAACGACACAACAAGGACTGCCCACTTTGAAAATTGTTAGGAACCTAACTCATAAAGTACGAGATACAAAAGATGAAAGGATTGGGCTGGGAATAATTCCGGACACGTTTATGACAGATTTGCCCATAATTTTAACGAACATTCTCGATAAGAAAAGTAAGAATTTCAAGTGTTCGTGTTTTTTTGTTGAGAAAAATAATTGTCAAGAAATTATTGAACAAGATTTGTAAGACAGCACTTGAGGTTTGCTCTTTTTTAAGCAATGAGGCGCTGCCCGATCGACACAAAAGGAATTCATAGAGTGGACATTTTATGCATTGCGAGACCAATGAGGTGCAACATATGATTTAAGAGGCAGCGGAGCGACAAAAGACATATGGAATGGAAGAGAGCATACAGGTTAAAAGTTTGTGAAGATTTTGGTGGGAAAACCGACAAAAAGACCAGCTGTGTTGGAGTGAGTAACATGGGAACGCGAATTTCGTCGAGAGTGCATCGCGTAGCCAAAAACTAATACAATTTGGACAATAAAAGTGTGAAGTCGGCACTTGCAGAAATACGATCGGGAGGTTGACAGCCATTTACCGGTAAAGTGATCGGCTGTCAGCCGCTATTTGGCGGCTGACCGGCATCAACCCACCGATTAACATTTCCAGCGCTGCACTTTAAAAAAAAGCTCTGTTAGTCAGGCGTCTAATCGAATAGCCAGAGGTAGAAACGTATAAATCAAATTCACACCGTGCTGCGACTGTCGGCGAATTTTGACGGATGGTTTAAATCTCTGCCTCTCTACAATAGGATTTATCTCGCTGGCCGAAGCTGCGAGACCGACAGATTCACACCACAATTAATGCACGTCTAAATTGTCGTTTAATGTGGGTGTGGATCATTAGCAAGTCAATGTTTACCAACGACAACAGCGCCAATAATATGTACAAATGAATTAAAAAAAAACAGTCGTATCTTTGAAGGAAGATAAATTGAGATTTATTTTAGATACTTACGTCGCGTGCAATGGCGGAGATAAGATCGGGATGGAATTGGCCTCGTCAAGGAGGATTTGTCAGATGGCAATGCCATTTTTTCTGAAAGGAAGTGAACGCAACAGGGGTCGACAATTTGCATCGTAAATGAGGTAGGAGAACAAACAATTTGAAAACGATAGAAAGAAACGGCTTAGTTGGACAGGTATGCTTTTCATAACACTTAAAATTTTTCAAAGCTGGAAGGGCATGTCACTTCTTCTTCAGCGGGTGAGGAGGGATGTTCAAGATATACAAAAGCGTCGGCATTACGGGGAGGAAATCGGAGCTTAGCAAACAAACAAATCCCCGAGATTGGCGGTTTGGGATGATGAAGTGTGAAACATGAGGCGAGAGTGACCATTGAAAGAAGGATGTGGGAACGCGGCCGTCAATTGTCTCGAGGGACGTGTAATTTTTGCGGACATTTTTCATATGGACACAGCTCCTGTCATCCTTGCTTTTTATGCATGAATATCTCTTGTCCCGCCTTTGAAAATGTATGAAATCGCCACAACGTACGCAATATATGGCTTTATGGAAAATTTATTAGTTAGAATAAAAGCCAACAGGTTTTTTTGGAAGAGATTATGAAGCCTTTCTCTAATAGCCGAAGCCCTATACATAGCCGGTGGTCAAGAGAGGAAGCAAGGGCAAATTAGTTACGCATAGGTAAGCAGAATAGTAGTGAGACCACGTTGTTAGGCTCGATAATAACATTGAAGAGAGTTTCGAGGGGAGACGGGGTGGAATTGTCGACAATGGACCAATGAATTAGCCATGTCTCAGCTGCCATAATGACCGCAGGAGAATCCTCTTCTTCTTCCGAATTAGCTGTATAAAGTGACAGAAATGAGGCATAGAAACAGAAAGGTAGCGGTATGTTTAGAAGTTGACGAGTCACGCATGACACTAACTGTGAGGACGAAAGTCAGCTTTGACCTTGTAGAGTATGGGCGTCAGACCTACAAACTTCCACCTACAAAGCAAGCATGAATAAAAAATAATTAAGTCACAACCAGTAATGTAATTCAGTTAGATAAAGATATTTATCCGCAGTCAGCATATGAATGCCGACTAATCATGCTCATATTTACACGTGTAACATGTCTAGCGGAAAGGTCTCTGTATAAATAATAAGTCCCATGACATCAGAGAATGCTTTCTCTCAAACATATTTTTATTAAAATCACTCTTCTGGCAAAATATTCTTTACTTGGACTGCTCGAAAAAGCATAAAAGCCGTTGCTCCTAGACGGAAATAAATAAAACTGTCCGGTTGAAAAGTGACATAAGATCCAAAATGTTTTCCACAGATACATTGCCATGCTTTTCCATACAGTTGATCGAAGGTTTCCTTCACAAATTGTGCTATTTCCTGCTCAGTATTGAAAGCCTAAAAAATGTTCCATGAAGAAAGAACACACAAGAAAAAAGAAACTTTTTGTTTGTTTGAAATTATTTCTCTAACTATTCCCTAAACTTTTAAAGTTTTTCACTGTAATGATCAACTGTAATCACCATATGATCTGTTTGTCTTGCTATTAGACTCGCACTTGACGGTTATGTGTATGTGAGTAGAACAAAAACCGCTGTGAACATATCACTTCTTACCTCCATAGCACTAGCAGCCAAACTGCAAGCTTCTTGTTCCATTTCGTGACGCATACTGCTATAATAAACATCTGCCACACTGATAGGAAGTCCTGTTTTTCGGCGAAGAAGCTCATCTCTGAGAAATTTTACAGGTGTATTGAATACTCACCCTAATGCCTGCTTATTAGACACAATTCTTTCATCTTCCCACATCGTGGACCCAGGTAAGCAATCGACGTCGGAGGACATATTGTTGAGTAACTCAGAGAGAACAAGGGTAAATAACTGAAAGAAGATGATGACTAATACCTCAACAGAGACTTAAAATAGAGGAGATGTAGTTCCGGCTAAACAAGTACCTCCCGCGCAATACTCAAGACACATTAGCCAACTTTTTGATCATACTTTGAACTAAGCTAAGGAATATAGTCTGAACGATCGGATATAAACGTCACCCCCGTCCAACGAGACCAGACATAGTTTTGAAGTGGTGAGTAATAAAAGTTTCGGTTGATGGATGAGCTATTAGAAAACATTATTTCGTTTTTCGAGGTACCAGAACTTGAAATGGAATTATACCGAGACGAGTGAATTATAATAAGACTCAAATGGCTTGTGCAATTTCGCAACTCAAACATAACATAAAAATACGGACATTCCGAGAGAGGGCGTCGTCCGACTACTATTTGCCGTGAAGAAAGGAGGATCCTACGGCTAAACACTCTGTCTCTCGTTCTCTGTTGTGTGAACAACGGAAATTGAAAATCTTAAAAAATAACTAGACATGTTATATCCGAATAAAATTTTGTTAATCAAAAAATAACACTTGGTTTTGAAATAGATTCTTTACACTGATCGTGATGCAAATACGTCTTTATTGTCACTATATGACGTTATCATATTAGAGGCAGGCACAGCCTCTTTCGCAATTGATATCTTTGTCTATTTAATGGAGAATAGAGATAGCATTGAAACGACACTTTATTAATTTCGTATTTTACTATGGGATTTTCACATCTTGTCATGCTCGCTCTTGGATTCTATGGCGGTACTCATCTTATTAAACATTATGAAGTAATCTAGTCTTTGTTGGATTAGTTTTTCAGGTTAATCGAATGAAAGAAGATTTCATGAAAAGTGAATGTCGTAAGAAGCTAGAAGCATTCTTGGCGGACTACAGAAGACCTGAAAATCATTCGGAACATGGGTGTAGCTGTGGATCAAAAATTTTTTTTTCATAATGAACATTCTTTGTTGAAATACTAGTCCGCAAAAAGGACATGATGTCTAACTCTTCGGGTTAACTTTAGAGCAGGCATATTTGGCAATGTTGAGAACATTAGGAGCGAATTTTTTGACACAAGTCCTATAAATATTACTAACAAAAGTAGGGAAAAATACCAGTCATTTAGGTTAATAGCGCCCGATTGAACTATGTCCATGCACATTTTGTCTAGATATGGAGCCTTCGCAACATTTGTCAAGATCATTTTGTAGCCGTCAGCTATACACTTGGCTTTAGCTATTCCAGCCCTTTTCCATTCTGTCAAGGAGCCATTACACTAAAAAATTAAAATTTGCTTATTATTCTTACTTTCAGCAATTCGGGGCCAAAAATAGGATAGGCTTTATCATAAACTTCCTGTGCCAGTGCTTCCCATGTCTTTGGTTTAATACACTGGTTAACTTAAAATTTCGTCTTGAGAAATGGAAAGCCTTACATGAGTTGAGCAAATTCATTCCTGTGAGGAATTTGGTTTGTATTATGTTTTTTCCGGCACATCCCATTCCTTTTACCTTGAGTTGATCAGGAGATGATTGATCATATACAGGAGTTTCCATACACTGCGCACACTAAAATTTAAAAAAATTATAATATCGTCAGGTTACTTTTGTCAATTCATTCTTTGTTAAGAATGTCTGTCCAAGATCCATAGCCCTTTGCGCTAAGTCGGCTGCTGTTTCAGCGTGAACAGAAACAATAACAAGAAACAGGAGAAGTAGTTTCATGGCAAACTAAAATGATAATGAACAGTTGAAAATGAACGTTGGTTTATTCATCTCACTTCACAATTCGTATTTATACCTGTCTCTTTGGATACAATTAGTGGGGATTTGAGGGTAGACGAGGATTTGTGATCGGTTCGTCTCAATTTGAAATCCCTTTTTTTTTAAATTGGTTAGTTATAAAAACATAGGTTTTAAAAAAAGCTCATGATTAACACTATCAGGTAACTCGAACTCGACATAGAGTATTCAAATTCTACTCGCCCAACCCTGATATGTTGAACTTCTTTAGTATCCTACGTTGTCGTCAATGTGTTAATGATTTTCACGAGCTGTCCTTGTTAGATATTAATAAACTTTCCGTTTTTCCTTAATTTTTATCCTTTTTACCTTTCCTAATCCATTTCTCATCTCATATTTATCCAGTGCAGAGACGCTGAGGAAATCACCGCTGTCTGTCATTTCCAAAGCTGCTTTCCAATAATATGTGCAAACCCTTAGAAATACCTACATTACTGCATACTTTGTAAGTTTATCACAATATTTTCAACCTTTTTAGTAATACCGAATGCTTCAGCTTCATGGATGAATACTTTGAGCAAGGAACAACAAATCAGTCATGGTTAAAATTATATTTTGGGTTATTTTTTCAGGTACATTTTTGGTAATGACAAATTATTTTATTTAAATCCAAAAGAAAAAAATACGGATGAATTGTTCACAAATTCCATCTTAAATGTTGTCTTTGTCGATGGCTCATTTTCATCGGATAGAAACAACTCTGGATATGGCATTTTTATGGGTCTTGGTAAGCTGATTTACATGTTTTATTTCTTTTTTTAGGACATCCACTGAACAGGTTCTTTACCTTTGAACTAATTCCTTTTTCTCTTCAGAGCTGTTATGTTAGATAGGCCTCATTCAAGTGAAAGAGCAGAGTTACAAGCTATCGTCCAGTCTCTTCTTGCACTTATAAAATGGGAAGAGAGACCGTAAGCATGACTTTAATAATTAAATTGTTTAGGAAGAAAGAGATTGTGATTTATACAGATTGTTTGTTCTCTATTTTGGGACTCTATAAAATATTAATTTCTACTCGGTACCAGAATAGTGAAATCGATTTTAAGTTTCCAGAGTAAGTATAAATTGTTTTGATTAATCCTTTATGAGGAAACTGAATAACTTTATCCTCACTGTAAATAGTGAGTTAAATCATATTCTCCTGCTCGCTCAAAGAATAGAAGAAGGCGTCACCATTAAATATATAAAAAGTCATTGTGGTGAATATGGAAACGAGAGAGCAAGTTGAACATTTATTTATTTCTTCTTTTAGGCAGATCTATACGCGACTATTGGAAGGTTAGGAAAGATCAATGAGGCGGAAATATTGAAATCTTGGAATGACTGTATTAAAACAAGTAGGTTTTAATTATTATTTCTAAAAATAATCTCTAGCATCTGGTGATATGAGCAATACGAGAAAGTGCTTTATACAAATTCGTCGATCGAAAGATGAACACAACATGTCACGACTCATGCTGAATATCAACGATACTCACAATAGTATACTTTACCCACAACAGCAGGTCGTTTGGAATCCACATCATTCGATGCCTGAGCTATTGATTGAAATGAATTTTGACTAATGTCTCGCTCCTGGCACCAGGAGAAATGTTTTATGTCATCTTACGCAGCAGCTGCGCCGCTGTTCAATCGATGCTTAGTCTGGCTCTCTAGTCTATTACAATGCTACCGCTTCTTCTACTTGTGGCTCAAGTAGCTCTAATTTTGGCAGGGCATGTTACAATTCATAAGTTTGATTCAAACGGTGCGTCACTGTTACGTTTAGCGGAGAATTTTCGGTTTGCTTGAGATTGACTGATTTTCAGTCCCTGCTTGTATGGACGCAGCATGTCAAAAGGGAGAATTGTGTGTTATAAAAGCCGGAGAAGCTATCTGCATTCCAGAGTCAACAATGTAAGGCAGTATTAAATACTTACAAAAAAACCTGTTTCGAAAATTGTTTACCCAATTTTTTTGCTACCCATTATAATATTCTTCAGGAAGTCCTTCATGAAGAACAAGCGGGGGCACTATCAACACGAAAAGTCTCACAAGGTTAGTTCCCCTTCTCTAGCGGTGGGCTGAACGCTAATCGGTAATTTACAACATTGACGTCAATTAGTTGCAATTTCCATTTAACTAAATTTATAGCATAAGACCATAGAGGAGCATATCAAGCATGATGGAATTTATGAAGGTGTGCAATTCGTATAAAAATATCGTTTCTCAGGATGTTCGGATGCTGATCTAGCAAAAATCGGGGGCCGTTTGCTGGCTTGGTTTGATGCTATTCACACTACTCAAGCTGGTATCGACAAATCTCTTCCAGGTGCGTGAAAGTTTATTCAGAAAAGTTCATTTGATCTGAATCATTTACCCGTCTTGACAAGCCCAGAAGTAAATACAATCTAATATTTCGTTATTACCACTCCACTTTTTATAGCCTCCTGAAAAAAAGTCATTGAAAATCAATCTATACAACTAAAGACAAAACTTGTTTTTCATGTTTCTAAATGTTTGGTGACAGAAAGTCACAAAACAACATACCTGGTAACTAGGTGGTGGTGGCATTGTGGCATAAGGTGGAGGAAGTCCATTGGCTCCCTCCTCAAGATTCCTACCTGGTGATGGCTCTTGACTTGATCTCATTTTTTTGATATGTCTGAAAGAAAACTGTTAGGGGTCATCTAACAAACTAGGGATAGCCAAGCGATGTTTTACATTGGCCACAAGGTCGAACACCAGCCGAAGGAACAAAGACTTTTTGGCATCAAAATATCTTCGAATTGACTGCATTTATAAGAAGCAGGATTTTTTTCAAGTTCAAAAATAATTAAAAGTCATTCGATTAATTGATGGATAATTCTAAAAATAAGATGCTTACCTAGCTAGTAGGAAAAGAAAGACAAGAAATAATAGTGTGGCAGCGAAACCGTTAGCCATAGACTCTCGGTACATACTGGGCTGGCGTGTTACACACTCCAAATAGGGGCGGCGGACACAAAGAAATGGACAACAATGCCCAGTGGTACCTAAAGGACAGTTTCTGTGTTGATCAGAGTTAGAGAAAATCAAGGTGCTACAAATCGATGGCGCGAGGATGTTATGCAAGGTCCTCGAGGACAAAGGGTGATGGCGCGTGCGGCAGGGGGTCGTCGAAGGCGGAGAGAGAGACCGGCTGACAGTTTCCTCAAAGACATGTTGCCATTTTCAGAACATCATATTGTCTGCCGCCCAAGTGCAGCATGGATGTTCCAACAATGGGATGGAAATAATGATGGATTCATTACCCAGGAGGAAGCCAAGCCCATGGAAAATGTCAAATGCACTGCTCAGTTCATTGACAAATGCGGTAGTTTACAAGTTCTTCACTAGATTCTTCAGATGACATTATTGTCGATGGAAAGATTAGTCTGGATGAGTGGTGTGACTGCTTTTCCTTTGCTGATGGCGATCATCACGAACCCCCTTGCCACAAGGCCAAGCATGCTGTCGATCCCCACATTCACGGTGAGTTGTTTCACATCATTATGTATTCCATCTATTGTATAATCTGTCTAGTGCGATTAATCGTGAAACGTAGTCGGCGGATCTGTTTACGGGGGATGGAAATTAAAAGCGGATTAACAGATACCTACAAAGTTTTTCTACAGATTCCATGATTCCACGATGCGATTTGGAAGGTTTCTATCGACCAGAACAATGTAATAAAGGACAATGCTGGTGTGTGGACAAGTATGGTCGTGAATTTGACCATTCACGTGTGACTGCTACTATTCCCGACTGCGGACAATACGGTGAGCAAAAAAGATTTTTAGAAGAATTTTTAGGCAACAAGTTGTCTAACGAAGATATTAACGATCTGCATCTCCGTCTCTAATTGATAGTTCGATAGCCTATTTTGCTTAAATTATCCATGCTTTCAATAATGATCTGTTTTAAATAAATCTCTTGCTAGAAAATACATGGAATATTCCTTCCATTATCAAGCAATCGGGTACAAAAGCGAGGTCGAACTAGAATTGTCCTTTCACACAATTGATAGACAGCACTCTGTCCTTTCGAAAGAGCGCTAAGGTGGCCAAGGTGACTTGTTTTCTCCCGTACTGCGACAGCTGTCGTCCCTCCTTTACAGATTTTATCACTGATTTTATCAATTTCCTCGTCATTTCAATTGTTTACTACAATATCAAAACCATTATTGACTCATTTTGACAGGATTTATATTTTCATCTCGAGCTTTTTAACTTGAATTCTCTTTTTCAGATGTCTTCAATAGGAACTTCAAATACTCTGTAAGCAATTTATTTTTTTCTTATCATCAGCTAGTTTGACTTCAGTTTTCATTATTAAGCATTCACATTACATACGCGTTCCCTTTGCACTTTCGGGGCAGCTTGAGCTCGAATCGTAGACAAAGACACAAGGAGAAAACATTGTTTACTTCACCTCTGAAACGATTGCATATGAAAATGCAGGTGTCAAACTGGTGAGGACATCGAGGCGGGCAAGCAGCGATCGATCCTGCTTCAGACGACACGCAGGATGTTTTTGTTCTGCTGTTGGCCTCTCCATAAATGTGTCACAGTAGGTTTTAAATACTTCATACTTAAGTATAATAGACTTATTGATTTATAAAGGATAAAGAGTTTGTTTAAGGTATTATCCCTCCTCGACACGACCATCACCGTTATAGGTGCATATAAATCTCTAAATGTAGTTCTAGATAGCTATCCTGAAATGTAAGTGAACATTTTAATAATCCTTTGTCCTGGTTTTTTTTTATAATTTTCGAATAAAAGGAAAAAAAAAGGGGGGGGGGGGGAGCGGGACCGGATAATTCTATTAAACACTAATGTGACGGAAAAATAAATGTATCAGGCCATGGATTGCTGTGTTCCAACTTGCGTTCTTCACTTCATTTTCCATCTGTCAAGTATACAAGAGAGCAGACTCTAAAAAAAATTCAGGTATTAGCGACTGTTCTCCTCATTTTGGGACATAAACGACAAATTGCTAATTACCTATGGCCACGACTTGTTTTGCTTGTGGGACTTCTTCTTTGCTCAATTGCTATGATAACCATTATGTTTTTCTATTTTAACGGAGAAGCGGATAACATGAACAAATTTTTCTTCTCTCTTTATGAGGTTAGCTCGGTTCTCTTCGTAATCAATGCAATTTTAGTGGTTTTTCGGAGAAGAACTAACAGAACAAGATCGAAAGGATCTCAAACTTGAAATGTAAACTAGAATTCAAATTTATTAAGTTTTAGGAAAATGTACGCTGGAGCTTTTATGGCTCTGACCATTATTTTCGGCATTTATACGGTGTTTGAACTGTGGATAACTAAGAAATATTATGACTCAATGAAGTCCTTTCATCCTGTTGCTACAGAACCGTCTGCTCCACAACAGATGGCTTATAATCCGGAATACAATTCACAAAAAATGTATCCCAATTTGGCTTAAAATCTCTATATGTAAAGCGTGTTTTCCAATGATCTCATCTGTATAAAAATTTGCTTGTTATCAGTGTTCTCTTTGCCTTTTATTCTTTGATCCTGCTGACAAAAAGCCTTTACATAAGCCCTCAACCCTGATTATTTACCTTCCATTTTCTTCCCTCCCGTTTACTTTATTATGCCATCGTTTTATGAATTCAATGTAA
Source organism: Oscheius sp. DF5120 (assembly GCA_932521415.1). Lineage (NCBI taxonomy): Eukaryota > Metazoa > Nematoda > Chromadorea > Rhabditida > Rhabditidae > Oscheius > Oscheius sp. DF5120. The sequence continues at coordinate 169,961 of OW051464.1, forward strand.
AAGATTCCGAAGGGCACAGCATCAACTTGGGAGATAAATACAAGTACGTGATATCCGTATAGCCATTATTCATTACAATATTACTTTTATCTATACAAAAGAATTGCAGAGGAAAAGTCGTCATTGTTGTGAATGTCGCCTCTCAATGTGGTCTGACCAATTCGAATTATACACAACTCAAAGTAGTCCACATTAGTAACATTTGTTCTCTAACATTTTAGGAACTCTTAGATGAATATAAGTCTCAAGGACTAGAGGTAGCAGCTTTTCCTTGTAATCAATTCGGCGGTCAAGTAAGAACTTGCCATTCCAATAGATAAGTCTTTAGGAGCCCGCCTGTGAAATTGATATCAAAAATTTTGTAAACGATAAATTCAAATTCGAGCCAGATCTCTTTCAAAAGATTAAGGTTAATGGTGATGATGCGGATCCTCTCTACACTTTCCTGAAGAAGGAACAGGTAATCGAAGAGGTCAGATATCATATTCCTTCCATTTTAAAGTTCAGTTTGTGAAAGGAATTGATTTCAGGGAGGAACACTTTTTGATGCTATTAAATGGAACTTTACAAAGTTCCTAGTTGATAGGAAGGGAAAAATCATCAAGCGATTCGGTCCCACAACTGAGCCACAAAATATGAAAAAGTACATTGAAGCTGCACTTCAGGAGCACTGAATATTACCCATCTTTTTAATTTATGTAGTAATAAGCCTTTACAAATAGTTCTATAGACATTTACAGATTAAATAAAGTTTAATCCAGATTCGTTAAAAGTAGTTTTCTTATCTTTGATATGATCCTTACAAATTGCAGTTTATTTAAATAGTGTTCGATGCAAATAGCGCAAATAGAAATTTACATGTTCGAACGATTTAGAATAAGAAATAAGATTCCAACAAGTTCACTAAAGTGCTTGCTTCAACGATGAAAAATGATTCATACGTTCACACAACTTTTTTTAAGCTAATTTTTCTCACCTTTCCAGAACACATTTATTTCACCAAATATCACAGTATTGAATTAAATAGAAACCACATTACATTGAGCATATGTTATTTTCATGATCTAATTTTGTCTGTGTAAATCACACAATATTTAGGAAATTGCCTATATACAAACATCGTGTGAAGGCATAAGGTCAATCGTTTTTAAGCACGTCGAGACTTCTTTCGGAAATAACAGCAGACCATACACTGGTTTCCGTTATTCTGACCGACCTGGCATACGGATTGCCCAGGGCATTGGTAGTTCTGGTTACAGCTGCCGATTTGAACTCCTCCTGTACAGCTGCATTGGCTGTTTTGTGGAGCCTGGGTGGGAACATAAGGAGCAGGAGTTGGAAGTGAGCCAGGAGTTCCTTGAGTATCCCAGACGCAAACTTGAGAGTTAACATCGAAGACAGTTCCTGGAGCACACGGCATTCGCTGCCATCGTCCACAGAAGAGGTTGTTAGGAGCTGGCTGGCATTGAAGGTAATGAGTGCGGGATTGAGGATCGACAGCCAAAGGATCAACCATCCAAGAGCAGATTCCCTAAAAATGCCAAATTTTTATTATTTTCCCTAGGTTATACCTGGTATTGGGCATTCTGCACTCCACCCTGGACCAGTGGGCAAGCCTGAGGCTGAACTACAGCTGGCTGTTGTTGAGGACAATACTGTTGCTGTGTGGTAGTTGTCTGACAGTTGACAGGGGGAGTTTGACATTGACAAGGAGAAGCTGATGGGGTAGGCTGTTGCTGCTGATTACTACAGCACTGAACGGATAGAAGAATTTGCTCGTTTTGGGCATTGTTGGCAACGCAGGCACATTGAGGCTGACTCTGCGGGCAAGGACAAGAAGGGTACTGGGAGAATTGAATTCTCTGAATAATTTTTGACTGAATTATACACTAAACTAACGGCAGAGGATTGAGGAGATCTTCTGATGGATCCAGAATTTATGGGAATATTAACGGGCTCCAGAATTTCAGGTGATGGACAGACACAGTTGGCTTCGCCATTGGGACAGGTACATTGTCTAGGAGCCTCGCGAATCTCCTCTACCAGGAACTGAATTATTTTACTTTAAAAGAAATAAACAGTTTATACCTGAGATGCTGTCTGGGGTGGACAGAACTGATAGGCGGTAGCATTGGCTGAGTTGCAGAGTTCCTGCTGACGGGCAACGCTTCGAATCGTTTTACAACGACGAGCAGAGGCAACGAATTCATATCCAGGAAGACATTCGCGCAACAACCAGATACCCAGATCATTTCTAAAAAAAAAACCCCTTTTCCATTCTTTGTGCCGTGTTTTGTACCTTTGACCATGACCACCCGCCTTTTCCTTTTTTTGGCTGTCGCCGTTCTGCAGAAAACGAGAAAAAGGGTCAACAGTTCCGGAGCAATTCGACACCTACCCGTCCTCTCCCCTTCTGTTTTTGTGTTCTCAAAGTATAGCATCAACAAACAATTCATGGGAGACTGGAAGGAAGGCGGTGATTTGGAGTAAGAACTGGTCACTTTACTAGTGGGGTATTTACTTACTGTCTGATGTTTTTGGGTAAGCAAACATAAATAGACCACATTGCGTAACAGGTAAACAAAACATCAGACTAGTATAAGAAAAAAGTGAAAAAATTTTTGTAGTTGTCTTGCTCATGCTGAACTCTTGCTGGACCCTAAACAAGCTCAAAAAACCTGCCTAAGACCTCCCCACAAGATGATCAAAAATCTCAAAGAAGCGAACAAATGTCGCGTGTTTTTTCGAGCCTTTCTTTGAATCCTGCGAAACCTCCGTCTAGACACGTCATCGAACCGGACGGAAAGGTGCTGGCAATTTGTTAAAGACTTCCGCAACGGAGACTTGCAACTTCTAATTGCGTATCAAGAGGATTGAGCAGCGCTAGTGTTTGCCGGATGTTTTTTGAAGTTTGATCAGAGAACTGAAAACCGGGAGTGGCAGAAGATTAACGTCGCTTATTTACAGAGATGTTTTTTTCATTTCAAGTGGAGAAGGACGCTTAAAAATTCTTCTCCTTTCAACAGCAAAAACTATCGAAGCGTAGTTTGAACTTTACAGAGAGAAAGGGCTTTGAAATTCGAGAATTTCTTTGTACTTTTGATCTCTACACTTTTCTTCTATTTGTGATTATCTCTTAGTAAATCACATGGTGATCTCCTCGTTAACATATTAGCCGTGTGCATGATCCCTCAAGGACCAACCGGAGAGGCGCGAAGAAGCGCGCGTCCAGGTTGTTTGAGCTCTTCAATATCTCTCCCGTCCACTCCTTGACCGGTTTGACTACGTCATCCAAAATCCTTGTATGTTTATTATTTTTTGAATTAATCGTCAGTTTAAAAAAAATAAGGCCTAAATGTATGCCAAACAGTTCACAAAGCGCGGTCAAACATGAGACCAGACATTTAAAAATGGAACAAACGCACGTAATCTGATATTGTCGAATTCAGCTGATCCTTTAAAAAAAGGAAGGAATAATACTTGCAGAATGTTTGTAGCGTGTAAAAAAATCCTATTGGTGGAAATTTTTCAATGGTAATTCATTCAACTAAAATCGACCAACCTGTCAGCGGAGAAAGAACTCTGTCGTACGCATTCGACGTATCTGTTCGGATCACCAGTCGCTCTTGGGAAACTGGGCAACTGACAGATGTCTCCGAGGATAGCCCTCCAGAATTGCGGAGTCGATTCGCCGGATTTTTCGTCTTCAGCAAAAACTGTTCCTGTAATCATTCAATAGAGTCATATGATGATATTATGCTATGCCATAACTGATTAAATGGTTTTAATACGATTTTTTTATCCCTAATTCTATTTTTTTCTCCTTGGCTCAAACAAAAGCTTTCTAGGTAAGAGTTTCCATCAAAATATCTTCGAATAATGGAGACGCTAATGAATAACAAAGAGAAGAGTTCAAGAAAATAATAGAAAGGTAGAAGAAATCCAAACTGTTTTGTAGCAGAAAAAATATTGTAGGATAGGCCAAAACAAGGAATAGACATACCCGCGGCGACGACGACAACAAAGACAAGTCGCGTACTGAACATTGTGGCTGAGGCTCTGCTGTCGTGCTGTCTGGATGTACCCTTCTTCACCGGGTAGCTCCAGGGCTCTTATATGTGCTCCGGAAAAGATGCCCTGGACCGGATCATCGCTTTTTCGCGCCCGACCACGCCCCTGACCCCGCCTTCTTCTTCAACCTCTTTCCTCACCCGGGGGGATTTCTGCACCGGAAACACCATCACCAGCAGGCAAACAGCTGTTTTTGGCGACGGGGAGACTTTGACGCTTAGAAGGGGGGACAAAGGAGTTGGCGGAGAAAATAGTTGACTCGGAAAAAATTCATTTGAGTTTTTACGGGTATCAGGGGACTGCTGAATACTTCAAGAGACATTTCAAGATACTTAAAATGGAAGGAAATACAGCAGTTTTCTGAACAATCTTGAGTTTCAAATTCTTGGGTATTACAAACTTGTCATAATTCCTCATTTGAACAATCGGAATTAAACGTCTACATAGATTTCATTTTTTTATTCTAGTGACCACCTGGTTGAAATGTTGAACCTCCGTTCAAATTTTTGTCCTGTCGCTGTATCCTTTGTGCTTTCTTTCTTTCACGATTGACATCTAACCCTACCTCCCGAGATCTCCATATATCGCTTGGCGTCCGGTAGGATCACCGTTGTTTCGTGTTCAAGTGCTTTGCCCATTCAATTCTCGCGCAACACAACAAGCTCTTCGGGAGCTGCGTTCTTTCGACGGATAATATGAAGGAGGCAGGGATCAGTCACAGACCGGAAGAATTATTTAATAAAAATGAGTGAATTTCTTGGATTCTTGTTGTTTCTTCAGGTTTTGAATGTTCCAAGAGCCGCAGTAATATTCTTCGAATGATGTAACTGCTTTTGCAGACATATGTACTTCCCTCGTTTTCCTATAGAACCTCTGTAGACACTATTTGGTCACGCGTGTGAATCACTGACAGCCTGTTCCTGGTCTGACGAAATGAGCTAAGGAATGCGGGCCAGTGTCGAGAGCTCTCCTCCTATCCCTCAGAGGGCAAAAAAGAGACAAGAGAGACGAGGCGATCGAAAATCGACAAATACACCTTCATGGAGTTTGTGGCATTTTAACAACAACTATTAAAATCAAAATTCTCACTGCAAAATTCCACTTCAAGTGAACTCTCAAGCAAGCCAAACATATGTCTACAAATGATAAAATTTACAAAAATCAAAGCTACATCTTCATTTCAAAAACATACAAGCCCGTTTTCATTGTTGTTGACGTGACTTCTCTACGCCTATTCTGTACTGAAGAACACCCTTACTCTTATGAATCAAATAATCGAGTGAAACGTTGAACGTGAAGTAGCGGAAGAGGAAGTCATAGTTCTTCTCACATTTATACCCATATGGAGTACCCTTCCATGGCTCTAAGAGCTTTTTGATAGGTTCAGTGGCATCGAGAAGATTATAATGAGGAATTTTGGTAAAGAAGAAGTGGTGTGCGACATGACCATCGGTAATATGATGCATGACGGTATCCAAACCAAAGCCATAGCTTCTGTCGATCGTTTGTGTCTGTCCACGAACAAAGTTCCATTCATCATGTTCATAGACCTAAAATTTTTTAAATTTCACACATCAAATACCTCGACATATTCATCCTGATGCTGAAGATAGGTGATGACAACCATCATGAGACCTTGGAAAAGAAGAGGAATGTAATAGTACTTAATGAAATTGTAGATGGAATAATCACACAGGGAGAAGGCAATCTAACATTTTTTTTTGAAGAATTGGGCACTTACGTAAGCACAGAAAGCACAGCATACTCCGGAAATCGCACACTTGACTCTATCCTCCGTGGTAGTGAACAGCTTCGACCAAGGCCAGAAATGAGATCCATCAGGTAAGCCGATAATGGTGTAGATAGGGTTCCATCTGAATATTTTTTCTCCAAAGATATGACTGATGAGATCTTTTTGTGTTAAACAAGCATGCTTCGAAAAAGCCATTTCGGATCAAAAAGATTGTTGAGCGGCAGCTATTTCGAGAGACGGGTGGGAATCACTGTCAAGAGCTCCATCTTTTCTCACGTGTCTTGTCCGTAGACAAAAAAAAGAAAGAGAAAAGGCTCAAATGTGTCATTGTCGACCGATGCTTAATCCGCTTATCGAGGCGTTAAAATGGTCCAGTTGTTAGCTAATTTCAAGCGCGAAAAAAGAATGGCTGAAGGGCACGCGGATTAGGGCTTGTAACAGTCGTCGCCGACGGGACGAGTCAACATAGACCATGGAAAAGTGAGGAACAGGGACTAATTCAATAATTACCATTAATCAATAACGCCCTGGAAATGTTTTTAGTTTCTCTCAGTAGTGCCAAAATTTTTTCCTTAACATTTATGTTAATTCCATTCCCTGTGAGGTATTTTTCTCATTATCAAGAATGAAGAGAGCGTATAGTCTTATCAATGTGGACTTTGACGCCTAGACTTCAAAACTGAAACCAAGAATATACCTGAACCATCCAGAAATGGGAAGAGCAGCAAAATATTTTTCAATGATGGTTCGACTTTCGAAGTCTTTTTGAGTAACCCATGGATGTCCTTTATCTTTCTCCAAATGAGCTGTGTATTGGTGATGTTGTCTGGAGAATTTTTTGAAAAAAAAAGTATAAAACAACCTTACCTGTGAGACTTCTGCCATGGCCAGTAAGGAGCAAGAATGGGAGCGTGAGCAATATGACCACAAAGATCATTTAACCAGCTATAATCTGAGAAAGATCCATGACCACAATCGTGTCCAACAACGAAAAGGGCGCATAACTGAAAGCCCATCATCCAGTACCTAAAATGGAACTCGAACTGAGAACGCTAAGAATACTTACCATGCAAAAAGTCCCAAAATTCCAAAGTATTTTTCCAGGTAAGGAACAGCAAGGTAGAGGCAAAAGATGAATACATAATCCTGTACCAGATATCTAATCGATTTAATTGGATCTTTCACAAAGCAATGAGGTGGCACGACCTTTCGAACATCATCAACTGACGGCAGCTTTGGTGGCTCCTATAATATTTATTTAAAATAGATTTTTCATTGAACTCTTATCATGTCACACCATCAGACAATCGGGGGAACACCATATCGCCCCGACTGTTTTTATCAAACACTGTTGGAACAAACTAATTGGATCTTTCACAAAGCAATGAGGAGGCACGACCTTTCGAACATCAGAATCACCTTACCGAACCAGTTGGATAATCCAAAAAGGGAACTATTGTCTTACTGGCGGACACTAATTCAAAAGGGGGTAGTTTAAGTAAATAAACAAGTCAAGGACTGGAAGAGAAAGTTGGAGCGTCCAAAAATATTCGAAAGCTTACCCAGGGCATTTTCAAAATAAAGGAAAAATACGTAAAGTTATTTCGTCAACAATTGCACCTAGTTGTTGCCCATTGTCCGTCGAGCGTGTTCTTTGCTCAAACTCACGCCATCCCGACAATTTCCTTGCTCCATTTCGAATAAATGTAAAAAAAAACGATGACTTACCACTCGATCTAGTGCTTTCTTCTGTCGAATCTGAGTAGCGATAGTCATCTTTCAACCTCAATGGAGACGACGAGACGGAATGGCGTGCGTCGTGTAGAATGGCCTGATCGCTGCCAGTTGGCCTGCACTTTGCCCGCCTCTATCGATATGCGAGACTATGCAGTGAATTTATGAAAACTCTAAATATAACAAATTTCGGCTGGTTTTACTCGGAATATGTCAACATATGTCCCTTGAGAACTTTTATTATACAAACATTCTTCAGTGATAATTCTCTATTTTGCTGGGTGACTGCTAGTTCCTGGTGCTCGAGGTGCTGAAACAGCTTGCTGCTCTTGTTTTGCTTCTTGTTCCTTTCGTGATTCAGTGTAGAAATCCAGTACCTGTACCAATATGAACTATTTTAAGCAGAAAAACTCACTCTGTGGCAAACTTTTTCTAGCAATTCTGGTGACAAATTGTCGATAAATGAATCCCACCATTTTGGTTTAGGCTGGAAAAGAGCCAAATTAAAATAGTTTTATTTTTTAAAATTACTGTGTATATCTGGTGTCCATTTTCATCTTTCATCATGTTGAAGGCCATGTGAAGCATTCCAACCGCTACCACCTAAAGCTTCGAAAATGGTAAATTTTTCCCCACCTGTGGTTCCCATAATAAACAAATCGGCGTATAGAAACTGTCATTTGTAAATGTCCATGCTCTTTGAATTAACTCTGACTGCTGAAAATCATTGATTTTTTAATATTCATTTCAGATCTTACTTGTTCTTTTGTAAATGGATGAATTTTTATATAATCTATGAGATACTTATAAGGATGTTCGACAAGGAGATCAAATTTAAGAGTTTGTAGAAGTACCCGTTCGACTCCCATCACTTCTTCCTAAAATACAGCTTAAAAATACTTTTTACTTACCAATAAGTTGGGAGAATGATAATAAACGTCTGGAAATCGTTGTTGTGCTATCCGGCAAATATCTTTGCATTTTTTCGGCGTTTCTTCTACCTTTCCTGCTAGAAAGATGCATGTCAATGCTCCGATCTACAAAAATCAATTTATCAATTGGTCTATTTCAAATTACATGATACGGATATTCTTTAAAGCTGTGATGCATGTAAAAACGTTGAAAAAAAACGCAAGCAGTTGCTAGTGTAGGATTCGGTTTTCTGAAATACAAATGCAACTCTGTGTCTTACAATTTCAAGCCATATTCACCGGAGCCGACTTTCATAATGATCCTTACACCTTCCCTACGACATCTTTCTTCTTTTGCAACGGTATAACCATGTAACAGAATTGAAGAAGTTCGCTAAGCATGAAAATGTATGGAAAAAATAGTAACATACAAGAAGGTCTTCATCGTTCCACAGCCATTGTTCGTCAGTCATGTTTGCCTCCTGCTTATTTTTCTGGGATAACATTTGTTTGTAAAAAAAATAAGAAAGAAAAAAGTTTGAAAAATAAAAAGCGCAATTAAAAGCTAAATATGTGAATGTTTCGCTTTGTTGCTGAAAATTTTTCTTTCCGCGTCTTTGATTATTATTTGAAGAAAAATTAATAATCTATTGAACAGATAAATAAAAACTGAGCCATGGGGTGAAAAAGAACATTTATATTCTATCCAACCGAAAAAATGCGTATCAAAACTTATTATTTTTTGTAGGACGAATTTTTTGCTTTTTAAGAAGGTTTTTGGAGTTTTGTTATACAAAACATTAAAGAATTCGTTTTTTTGGCGATAAATTGTAGACGCTTAACCACAACAACAAATTTGGAAAATGTTTCCGCGCTCTAGTTGCACAAAATTACTGTAGAAAATACCAAATGTTCTTTTATGTTGGCCTAAACTGTTTATAATTTTCTTTCTAGTCTTTTTTTTCATTTTTTTGTTTTTATTCATGGTTAGTATAACATTTGAATTGAAGTGAAGAGCTCATTTAACTGTTGCGCAAGAATAATATATATGTTACATACTGAGTATTTTCGAAATATGCTCTAAATCTCAGTTATTAAAGTGATATCTTGTAGAATCTGGTCTCTGTTCTCTGTAGTTTTAAATTCATATATCTTTTTATAATAGAGCTCACACGATCTCTTATCAAAGAAGCGTTAATCATTATGCGACTCGAATTTTAGACCACTTTTTTTAAATACTTTTTGTTTTACAGATTATTATTCAAAATTGTGTGTATATTACTGATAACGCACTCAGGGGTAGCACAGCGTTGTCCAGTCTGTATCGTCAGCTCGCCGATCGATGATGGATCGGCACCTGCGGAGTAGGCGTAAAGTTAAGGGAGTTTGCCAAACTGTTAGTGCAGCTGCGACTATGTTTAGCATAGCTATATTTTTGATGTACATAGCGATAGGAACGCCCAGGTGAGTAGGTTTTTTCCCATATATCATAATAGCGCTCCAATCTTTTCATAGAATGTACTTATATTTTTTTACCTGTATGGTATATTTCTATATTACATCTTCTCGTTTTTCTTGTTTCTATAGCAACGCATATTCCGCTCGCTCCAGATGCTGACGTCATCCTCTCGTGTCATCCTCTTTACGTCTATATGCCGCAGGATGGGTTGTGCGGCTTCTTTCTGCACCTCACATCCATCTACTAGTCAACCGAACGACATGTTTCGACAAGCTAAAAGCGCAGCAGTTCAATTTAGGTCGGTGGGTTGTTAACATGTCTTTACTTTAATTTACGTTTTCCTAAACTTTTTGATATCTATCTTTCACAATGTCCTGGTGGTGGATTTGCAGCTCTTGCTTCAAAAAGCCGACAAAACCCATTCAAGTTCTTACAAGGTTATTCCTTTTCTCCTTAGCTAATCGTCATCACTGTATTTGACTGTTAAACATACTTGTTTGTTTTGCGACCATTCTGAAATCGCCAATGACTAAGTTACTAGGCTTAATCAGTTTTCTCAAACTTCGATTATTTTTAAAATCAAAATTGATCGAATTCTATCGTAATAAGTTTGTCAGCCTTTGATCGATCATCACCACGTATCTAATTTTAGGAAATCATCGCAATCAAATTGCCATCATTATACTTATAATTATCCTACTTTTCGCTTTTATAAAACCTTGTTTTCTCAAATTCTGTTTCAGAGCAGTCAAGCCGGTAGTTGAAAAGATGACAGAAGGAGATGCTGTAACCTATTCTACTATTAGCCGAGGGTCTCTTTATAGTCTAAATTATCGTATCTATATCAGTAGGTTTTCTTTCTTTTTTTAAATAGTTTTTAGAGGGTCCCAATGGAGTTATCTCACCATGGCACGATATTCCTCTCTTTGCAGATACCGAAAAAAAGATTTATAATATGGTTGTAGAAATACCACGCTGGAGTAATGCCAAAATGGAAATGGCAACTAAAGAACCGTTATCTCCTATTCGTCAAGATGAGAAGAAAGGTGTTCCACGATTTGTTCATAATATTTTCCCACATAAGGGATATATCTGGAACTATGGAGCTCTACCCCAAGTAAAAATCATTAGTTGTTTTTAGTATTCATTTAGACTTGGGAAGATCCAAATCATGTCGTACCAGATACAGGAGCCAAGGGTGATAATGATCCTATTGATGTAATAGAAATTGGTAGTAAAGTGGCTGAACGTGGTGCTATTCTGCGAGTGAAAGTCGTTGGAACTTTGGCACTTATTGATGAAGGTGAAACCGATTGGAAGCTTGTTGCGATCGATGTTACTGATCCGCTTGCGACTAAAATCAACGAGATAACTGATGTCGAAACTTATTTCCCTGGGCTTTTAACTGTAAATGCTGATTTACTGCTTCTATATCCATTTTATTATAGGCTACAGTTGAATGGTTCAAAATTTATAAAATACCAGCAGGAAAGCCGGAAAACAACTTTGGCTTTAACGGAGAGTTCAAAAATCGTGAATATGCAGAACATGTTATCGCTGAAACTCACGAATATTGGAAGAAACTAATTAAAGAGAATTCTCCCAGTTTGAATACGTACGTCCTGTTAAAATTATTTCATTTTACAAAAGCTTATTAGCTCTTGTCATCCTTTTTTTTCCAGGGAATGCAGCGTTTCCGGAGCTGCCCATCAGATTACCAATGATGTTGCCAATGCTGTAGTTGAGAAAGCAGCACCTCCAACTACTGCTTCGTCGGTTCCCGAAGACGTCGATAAGTGGCATTTTATCTCAGCAAACAGCAAGATTTAAGTTCATGCGGCAATTTGTTGGAGTTTTCTTTTAGTAAAATATCTTTACAATCCTTTGATTCATGTGCATTTTATTATAAATCCAAACAAAAAATAGTATGCTTAAAGTAGGGAGCAGCATAGAATTTCAGAAACCTTGTGTTGTGGATGAATTTTACAAAAAAAAAACATTCTCTTTACCGGTTGAGAAGTTAGTAAATATATTTTGAAGATTTTATGAACGAAATACGAGTAGTTATTATAATTTGAAACCGCACCTACACAAAGATTTTGTTACGCCAATATTTTGTAAAATTTCAAGGCACTCCTCTTCTTTAGCCAGTGGTTCAAAGTCAAGAGGGTCAATATTCTCTTCATCACTACTATCGTCTCCCAATATACAAATAAGTTCTTCGTTAGAGAAGTCGGGGAGTTTTGTGCAATAGGGAAGAAGAAATTCGTTTGCAGACTTCAGAAAAAAATCGCAGTCGAAAGATGACATTAGTACTGAAATGCAGAATGTAATTTGGTAACAGAAGCGAGAAATATGAGAAGGTCTATAAATAATTCAAACTGAAGCAATCAAATGATAAATGATTAGCAATAATAACAAAGAAGCGATCAGAATACCCAAGCTTATGTTACCATGCTTCATTTATCGTTTATGAATTGTAGAAGCAAAACATAATTAAGCAGAACACAAGCAATAAAGCAAGCGAAATTTTGGGCTCAGAAGTAGGTATTTCGAAAGACACTAGGCGTGGCGAGACCTAATAGCTCGAATTGTTCTTTTATGTAACAGACTTTTTTACGTTTATTGCAAAAAAAAACATAAAACTAGAAAAAACCACATAACTGGCTGAATATCACTATGATTCAAAATATAAAAAATATTCCATTGTTTGAGACGCGATAAATTTCTATAAGAAGCTTCCGTTTCTGGCCATGAAGTTTCCGCGGAATTCAAATCAAAATTGCAACGTGTTCGATCACAGAGCCATTGTTCACGTCCAGTATATGAGCGATAGAATCTCGGCTAGGGAAAGTTTTTGTTTTAAACATTTGGCTTTTACCGGCATAGTTGTTTGAATAAGTCCAGAGGCAAATGAAATACAGCCACGATGAACATCTCCATAAGCTGTGGATGAGATGAAACACATCTATAGGGGATTAGAATGGAATGAAATTTTACTTGTCCCATACACATTTCTCCACTCTTCATATACGGGTACGAAGGAGAATAGAAGTCCATGTAGCACTCGATGAGATTAGAATTGGTGGGAAATGTTATTTCTGGTACGGATATTTCCTCTCCAAAGCAGAGTATCCGTTCAGCGTGCCCTAAAAGAAGGATAATTTTTCCAAATAAAGTGAAAGATAATAGTTGTGTTGTAACTTACCGATATATGAAAGAAGAGCACAAGTACCAGGCCACTGCAGTATAACATCTGTCACCGAGAACAGATCCCATTCATTCCCTTCACTACAATCCGCATATTCAGAAGTATACGTAGCGTTTAGAATGACAAACTATTTAAATTAATCGTATGTCCAAAACTACCTTGTTACTCTCATAAACACAAAAACTACTGGCACATGGCTTCAACCATCGACGATTCTCATCAATTCCATTAAATTCTCGACGGTTACAAACTCTTGTCGGTAGTTGAGAGACGGCATTGACTCCAACCATGGAAGAGACATTTGTATTGCATTGGGCATTGCTGAAAATGAACCTAATGATGATAAATGTTTACTTGCAAAGACATAAAGTATGACCATCTTGATTCAAACGACATCCAATCGAAGCACTGGATCCAATTATACAACCCTAAAGTGTCATTGAAGAATTTGTTTGCCATAACTTACAGTTTCTTGAAAGGTATTTGCCCCTTCACTATATCGATACTCAATCAAATAACATTGATCCCCTTGGCAGTCAGCGGAGCATCTAAAGCTTTGAAAAGAATTCTAAGAAGGTTACCGTATTATTCCATCAGCATCTTGATGACAATTTCTACAAGTTACAAGGGAATAAACAATCGCAATAATAGAAGCCGACCATATGAATTGATGCATCGTGCTCTCACTGTGTCTGTCTCGATTTCCATAAGCCCCGAACGCAATTTCAATGGCTATGAAGCGATGATATACGTAGGAACAGCGTATGTATACAAATAATGAATCAATATGGGTTTTAAAAATATTGATTAGAAATCAGAGTCGATCAGTTTGAGAAGTACTATTGAACCATATTTTTTCATCGGTTTTTTATTAGGAGGAAAAATTACCCTAGTTAAAACAATATAGAGTCAGTTCAACTTGCTTTTTTAACTATTGGAGACTCAGATTTTCAGAAAGGTATATGTGTCACCAAAAACTTTACAATAAAATGCGTGGTCTGCGGTAATTTTGAAACTTGCATTTTTTTGTTTGAGCCGTTTTCACTCACAAATAAATTCATCGTCTCATTTTCAGAAGAGATAATGAACTTTTCATTGAGTACCGAGGAACAGAAGGATGGATAAACGATCAACAAAAAGAGCAAGCCAACAGTGATGGAGAAATAATTGCTCGTCCCTACTCATAATTCAAATGTATAAATTCATAATAACTCTCTTTTTCCCATTTTTCATTATACCATTAAAAATAAAAATGTTTTTTCAAAATTTCCTTTCCGATTCCTTTCTGGCGTCCCATTAACCACGAAGGATTGAATTTTCTTAGCATAGAATCGGTACGATGTAATGTTTGTTGAGACACGCTTCAATAGTAGATGGGATTTTGGATAATCCCCGCCTTATCTCTCTCCAGTGTGACAAGAATTTATTTCATTCCCAAAAAAGAGACAACTGTATCATTTGTTTCGTGTATCCGTAGAATTGTGTCTCTCCTTGACCTCCATTTGAGTGCGATGTGGAGGAATACGCAATCCGCGTATCGTAATAAAAAAATGAATGAATCTAGTTATTTTATTCTCATATAACCTATTTTATCCCTTTCTTCTCTCTCAAATCTGATTAAAATGAAATCAATTGCGTTCACAATCCACATCAATCTTTTTACAGTCTTTCATGATCAGATCCCGGTAGGATTATGAACAAACAAGTCAAAGGATGGTTATTCATTTCGTTTGTGATACTTCATGATGTGCTATGCGTTCATCAATGGAGATTAACAGATGATGGGAAGAAAATTGAAGCTGTGGTGAGTATCTCGGTAACTAAAATTAGTTTTCCTCCTCTTTATAGGTAGATTCTCCCTTCGATTTGAACTATCCAGGCTCCTTAGCTGAATTTTTAAAGCAAGCCGAGAGTGTAAAGCTTTTTGGAAAAACGTATCATGAACTCAGCAAGACATTAGTAAGCAATAACCTATTTTATGATTCAAACGTATCTCTATCATTTTATTGTTCGAAATTAATGCAGGACACTAACGTGTATCTTAAAGAAAAATCCTGCATTAATTACCGAACGACCTAATACTTTTCTTATTTGACCGACATTTTCCAGAAATCCATCACGAAACGTGAGAAACTTGATGAGCCGGATATTGAAAATCGGGTAAAGAAGGACAATCCTCATTGTCAAAGAGTAGCTGACATTAAACTGACCAAAGATTTATTTAAATCAACGTATTCTTTAGAGCTATGTAAAGGATACACAAATTTAAATGAAGAGTAAGGTTTCTTTATTTACGAATTCTTTATTATTCAAGTTATCTCACGGAGTTGAAGAGCATTAGTCTTCCATCTAATGATGAGGTTGAACCACTTTGCTCCAAATATTTTGCAAAATCTAACTTTCAAGGAGAGAAAGAACTTGGAATAGTAAGGTTTCTCTCGATTTTAACCTCTTTGTCCAGAAAATATTCGATATGAAATTGAAAGGCCGCCTTCCGGACATAGAATATTCAAAAATACTTGGAACCTTCCTGGATGGAAGATTTAAACAAAAATCAATGAAAACGATTGGATCGTATCTAGGAAAATTGATAGCTTGGACTGATAATAAAGTATGTGGACAGCCGATATCTATTTTTTTAGGAAATCTCTCACCATCCTTACCTCCATATAATGGCTGCCGCTTATTGGCGATCAGCAGGACAAGTCAATGATGCTCTTGATTGCTATAGAACAGCTCGAACAGTCTTAAAAACTGGGAATCATGACGAGGATTATCGTTCTTTTATGGAACATGTCATTCATGTCGCCGCTGCGACGCTTCTTAATTACGCGGATAAACCTGACGAGGCTGCTACTTTAATAACTGTAAGGCTATTTTTAAATTTTTGGAATTTCTTTAGTACCTTGGCGATACCGTTCAACCACTTGCGGATCCCTTCTGTCGTTTAACACTACTACACGCAGTCACCGCTGATTGTCTTTTATCAGCGTATGGATTATTTTAATTATTGAATTTAGTTTTTATAGGTTTAAAGAAAAAGAGAGCAATATGAGTATTCAAACGACAGTGAAAAAGGTAGAATTTGCTGCAAGAGACTATGCAGAGGCCATTCATATTGAGACAGTAAGGTTACTTTCCTGACTTTTATGACTTATTTTAAATTCTAGCAGCTGACAGATCATGATAGAAAAAGTATACCTGGATGGGATCGTATCATGGAGACAATCATTTACAAACATGATGCAATTTCCTGTCAATTGGCGGTAACTACCGAGTTGGAACATCAAAGGGTTGGCATCGATTTGGTTAATAAGAGTATTTTAGGAAAATTTGGAGCAATTATTAACAGAAAAACTGCATTATAATGAGGTTTATGGAACACGGGTAGACTATTTTAGCATTTTTTATTTAGTATTTTTATAGCTGCAGAATGAAGATCAAATAGTAGCCAGAATGGTCACACCGGAGATCCGCCAAGCTCATAGACTGAGCTATGAGATGTGGAAATACGGTTGGAATCCTCGTGAGTGTTATCAGAATCTCATATAATACTGAAAAATATAAAAATCTTTAAAAATATTCAGACAGAGATTGTCTTTCAACGATTTCAAGACGTTTTATCTATTCAAATAGTCCAAATAACATTGCCGGCATCATATACTGTGATGTAAAGGATCAAAAAGCTTATGATGCTTTTTTTATGTCACAGAGAAAGGCAACTCTGTCTACTCGACTTCCAGTAAGACACTTTAGTTTTTTTTTTCCATTTTATAATATATTAGCTCAATGATACCGCATGGAGAATTGCTGAATTATATCCAAAAGATAGAAATTTTGAAAAAAAGGTCAAAACAGCCAAAGAAAAATATGTTTATAAGCCTTCATTGCCCAAAAAGTATCCATTACAGTTAGTTTGTCTGAAATTTTAAACTTTTTTTTAAAGAGAATCTCAAACAATGGAGAGATATTGGAGACGAACAGATTGGCCAAATTCAATGGATTGTCAAGGTATTATTTCCAAAATCGACATTTTCAATCCAAAGAATATGCCTCAGGTTTTCATTCCTCTCGAGGATAAAGGATATATGTTAGTTTAATAAAGAATGACAGAAACTTTTTTTTTTTAGAATTTCCGAGCTATTAACCAAAATCCTCGGCTTCGAACACAACGAGGATCATCCTTTCCCATGGAATGAGCCTTTCTGCGAAACATTTACATATGATGGAAACTCATTTAGTCCAGTGAGACAGCTTTAGCAAAATAATTTTTTTATGATTTTTCAGTATTCTTCCCTGCGAAACGCTTCTGAAACCCAAGGGTTTGATACAAAATATGCAGACCAGGACCTCAAACCTATCCTCAGTCGACTAGCTGAAAAACAAATGGATACAGCAGAAGTTGGACAAAGGATAAGGACGCTGTTGAAGAATGTAAGAACTATTTTTCCATTTTGAGCCTTTAGGACATTGGTCCGCGTTGGCTTGTCTTGAACTTGGCTGCTCTCTACTGGCGGATGAAAGGTTATCCCAGTCAAGCAATTGCATGTCTTGTTCAAAGTGTTCATGCTGATCCAAACAATTCTGACGTTGCATTGATACAGATAGCTCAAGTTGTTTTCAAAGCTACTGGAAGCAAAGAAGAAGCTCTAGAATTTTTAAATATGGCAGCTGGAGTTGACAAAGAACATGTAAGAGTTTAACACATATCAAGCTATGATTTTAGCCATTTCTTCCATGGCTCCAAGGACGGCTTGAATTATTTGCTAATGATGTTGACGGTGCTTTGTATCATTTAAAAGAAGCTTTGGATAAAAATCCTAATGACAGGAGGATAGCAGAAGACCTTCTGAAGGTCGCTTGCAGTGGAAAAGTAGCTCTTTAATTTAAAAAAAAAGGACATTTCAGTCCACCAAGCCGGCTATATCTAGTCGATATCCAACTGTCTGCTGCTCTCCGTATGCTCCAGATGCTGTTTGTGTTAAGAGAAAAGGACAGAAAGAGGAATGCTATGTTGTCGATTTAAAAACTTCAAAGCTAGTCTACTCACGATGCAATGGCGTCTATACCGGTCTGTTCTGCTATCCGACATCAGCTTTCGTCCAAATCATTTCACCATTCTTACCTATTTTCCAAACCAGTAAGAGCCCTTCTTCAAATATTTATCTTTCTAGTTCAAAAACGCGAAATACATCCATTCGTTGATGATGCTGGGGCAGCGCAGACAGTAGAAATGGATGAACTTCCATTGGATTATGGTGGAACGGAGGCCTTTTTTGCTCCTAGATCTGTAGAATGGTGGTCACGTTCCGTGAACGAGATGAAATATACCACTATGACGACAGCTGACCAGCTAAATGAATGGACAGAAGATTGGGAGAGCTCACTGGCAGCCATTCCACCGGTATTACTATCTAATCATCTTAAATAAAAACTTTAGAAACCATTATCATTCCTCTGGATCAAAAATAAGAGCGAGATGTTAGACTGGGACGTGAAGCTTCCAGAAAATCTTCCTATACCCACATTGAAACAAGTTAGAAAGTAAGTTCCTCGCCTCGAAAACGTTTTTCTTCCTGTAGAGGCATAGAAATCTTTCCCATTCCACGAAAGGCAAATACAATGTGCAACGGAGTCAAGAAACTTTCTATCCTCCTAGAAAAGCAGACCTCTACTTGGGTTTCCGTTACCGCGAAGGGTATTGACATCGAGAAATATGTCGATCTTCGTGGTCCAGTTCCAGGGATTGCTGGACTACAGCCAGTTTGCAACAATGCTGGTAGATTTTCATTTTTTTTTCAAAAAACTTTAGGAAAAATTGTATCATCCCCTGTCCTCGGTCTTGACCATATTCCAATATTTGCGTTGAGCGACCAATTTTTATTCTATAAGCCGGAGAAGATGTTAACTGATGTGAGTGAAATTTTTTTCTGATGGAAATAATTCAGTCTTTAAAATCTCTTGGAAATGAAAGGGATTCGATTGAGCATGTCGCAGCACGACTACATACAGCAATGATGGCAAATTCTATGGGAAAACGTAAAATTATTCAAAGTATAAAATTCTTTAAGATGCTTCCAACGTCAACTGGCTGCTCTGTGTGCTTTCTTCTCTTTATTGGCGGGTAATTGGAGATGCTCCTCGTGCAGTTGGATGCCTTCAATGTGCTCTTCAAACGGCTCCTCCGCAAATGCGCGACGTTGCCTTAGTCTCTCTAGCTAATATTGCACATCAGGCCGGCTTACTTCACTCTGCTCTCATCGTAGCCGGAGCAGCTCTTTCAGTTTCTCCAAATTTGGTAGCAATTCACTTTGCTATAGCGAATATTTACGCGTCATCGGTAAGAAGTAATAAGATTTATGACAGCTTTCAGGGTGACTATCAACGTGCTCTATACTTCTACTACAGTACTCTTGCCCTACAACATAACTTTGACCCTGCCAAAGAACGTATCAGGGCCATAATTTGCCATTCAGATGAAAAATTCACTTTTACTTCCCTTTAAAATACAATGTATTTTGTTTTTCAAAAAACGGGTTTATAAGCATGTGATTGAATAAAATTTATTGCACCTCGAATAAAGAGATCAGTGACAAAGAATAGATCTAAAAAAAGCTACATAGAAGTTTTAGCCTATCAAGTGGGCACAGTCGAATTGAAAGGCGATGAACCTAAGCATGCCGTAGTTAATCGATGGTATTTGAGCATCCGAAGACCTGCCTGTTGCCACCAGACCATCGCAGACAAGATCAGAAGATGCCACCACTGGTGGGAGCAGCCGATGATGTCAAAAGTTCCTGAAAAATTCTTCTTACGTTGAACAGTCTACCTGGTGATAATCGTTCAGGAAAAAGTGAAACGTAGAAAAAGAAGGCGGCAGCAGTCAGCACATAAAGAACTACAATATTCGGTAGCCAGCCCTTTAAATTAAAAAAAAATCTAAAAACCACACTTGAACATGTTCATCCCAAAATCCCCCATGCATTTGAATCCAATGAGCTGTTGGAAATAATCCGAATGTAATTACAGCAGTGTATATGACATGAGTGAGACCTATTCTTGAACCGATGAGTTTTCTCTCGAAGAAATCCCCTCTTGTAGGGACGTAAACAGTTATACCGAAAATTAATAGTAACCAATAGAGGTATTGTTCCAGTTCGTTCTGAATTTTTTCTCTTCATTAAAGTCTGCATACCTTATGGCAGAAAAATGCTGTATAAATACCTGAAAGATACATTGCGAGAAGGCCAGCCGAGATTCCAAAAATATCACTCTTCAGCCATTTTTGACGATCGACTTCACTCGTACAGCCGAAAGTATGGTAGGCAGCTGAGAGTAACATGCACATCTAAAGGATAAATTTCAAAGAGAAAACGAAACCTGTGCTCCAAATAAGGAAAGAGCCATTACAAAATGATCTGATAAATGCCCTCCCATTTGAGGCAGATGTTTAGTATGAGTTTCCCATTGACACCATGTGAAGTACAAAAAACCAAGCAGATGGCTCCATATATTAACAGTCTCGTTGGTGAGATGGAAGATGCTAAAGGATTGAGGATTTATAAAGGATGTATCTAAATAATCCATAAATGTGAAAAAAGTGGGTCAAAATGGCCAATTTACCTTTTACAGCACATTAAAGTCGTCATTTTGGTAGGCCGATAACAAGACACAATGTACGGATTGATCCACATAGTTGGATGAAGGAGATCCCGATCGACTAAACGATACCTTCGATGTCGACGGCAAAGGACAGCACGTGAGGAGCAATGAACGCATCTTGCCATTCTGAAAATTGTCAGTATCAAAAGCTAAACTTGGAAATATTAGCCGTGGGAAGCATAAAACCCGGATCGTATCGCCAAAAATTGGCATCCCCGTCAGGCCAAACGTGTTTTTAGATATATCCTGACTTCCCTTTCTAAGATTTCACTAACTAAAAATTTCAGAAGCCTTGGTAGACAGCAAAGAGAATAAGGAAGGAGAAACTACATTGAAATGGAAATGACGTGAGGGATGGGAGAGAGAGGATGATGTTTTGTGCTGGATTGCTTTGGACGGTTTTCGGACAGGTTCTGCGTCACAACCCGTTGCCACAGGGTCAACGAGAAGCGCTGAAGAAACAGGAAAGAACGTGAAGAAACAATAGACAAGACAGTTAATTATCCTAGACAAGGCGGTAGGTACTATCTATTTTTCTTTTTTCACCAAATTGTGCAGAACAAAATTAATATTAAGAAGTTCTAGTTCTTTGATAAAGCCATACGTTTCTTTAAAATTCATCAGTAATAAATCATTTTAAATAACCTTATTTATGGATTGTTCTGTGGTAATATAGAAAGTAAAAGGATTCGACAGCGAAAGTGAGGATCGGCGGCATCTCTGACCTCCTTTACAGACACATAATGGGTTCTTTCACTCTTGGAAGTCAAATAATTTTATATGCTATCTTCTTGTTTCAAGGAACCCCGAGAATTCTGTGTCGCCGACCAGAAGAAGGATGCACATAAGCGATTATGACCTGTGCGCGAGATGACAAACAAAGTGGGAAACAAGGCATAATGCTAATGGACTTCTTGACTCAACAGACGACGGGAAAGGATAGGAATTGTATAGATATTAATAATGATTTGTTCTGCAGGAGACCTTTGTATGGAATGAACGACATTAATTCCTTCTACTTGTTCCTGGTTCACTTCATCTTAAAGGGAAAATAGTTTGGCCCTTTCTCTAATCCAGAATTATTGTTGTAGTCATCTTATTTTCACCACTCTACAGTTTTGAAATTTGCCAATTTCATCACTTTCCAGGTGAAGCCGGCTGCCGCGTATCATACAGTAGGAGCCTCCTCCCTTCCACTCGTCAATGAACAAATAGACAAAGACATCAGGTGCCTATGGGAGACGCAGAGCCGTCGGCTCGACTGTTAGCTCAAGCTACTGCTCTAATTCTGCGCGGGGCATCGATTCTTCATTCTCACAATGTAACTTGATCCTCTCCTGCTTACTACCACCTTCCGAAAATGGAGCTCTTACCTCTAATCGTCGACCAGATTACGTTGGATTCGATAACTTGTTTGAAGGGATATTTCAACAAAAAAATTCTGAATGCTAAAGTTAGATCCCGCCGCAACCGTTCATTTAAAAGAATGTCGTTCCTTCAATCTCCATTCAACTGTCAAATTTATTCCAAAACAAACCAGCCTTCCAACGAATCTCCCATTAATTCCCTTCTGTCTTCTCTTCTGAAATTGCATATTCTTAGTGAGCAGAATGACGTCTATCAAAAAAGGTTCTCCAGTTTCTGTTCAAATAATGCCAAAGTCCCGCGGCCTCTTTTGCAAGCTGTCTACATAATTGGCTCATGAAATAATCACTTATTTTTTATTTAATATTTTTGCTGTGTAATGATAGATGAGAAAAAAAAACAACTTCCGGCAGGGAAGTAATTGTTAGGAAATTTCAAGCTTGTAGAGTACTCTAATTGACGCAGTCATCAGTGTTTATGGGAGTCTCCCTAGCACTATTTTAGCTGCTCGAAAAGTTGTATCTATTTCGATTGTATCAGTGATCTCTTTTGACTTTCTTACTCTCCGGTAATCACAGCTTCTCACATTACGCATCTCGCGTGAGTAAACGGTCCTATTTCCTTTTTGGTGACTTTGAAGCACGCGAGGAGCCATTATGATTCACCATCTCCTCCCTTTCTGCTCCGTATACTAGGCAATAATTTATCAGGGTCACGTAACGGTACAGCTTCCGTCGCCCTCCGATGTGCATCGGGTGTGGCTGAGCCAATACGCAGTAAGTCTCCTCCTGTTTGCGCATTGTGCTCTTTTCCTCCAGTTTGCTGGAGTTTTGATTTTCCTCTAATTTATACTTTTTTCATCTCTTGGTTCTGCTCATTGATCTCGATTTGAAATTCTATACTCTACCATATATAAGATTATTGGTTTAGCTGTAAATTGGAACCAAGAGCTCATTCCTTCTTTTTAACAACTAGTTAACTAAACATCAGTTAATAGCGACATATGAAGCAGTGAATATGTTTATAGATATTAAAAATGATTCTAATTGTGGAAACAGTTGCAAGAGCGGTAGAGACTAGTTACTCCGTACAAACATTGCCGCGTAAAATTGACAGTAGACCCATCACTGTTTTCTCATTTGCTTGCTCTCATGATCAATCACACATCCACCTACGCTATTTATACTATGCCGTAATTTTTTCACAAGTCGAAATTAGTTTTGAAGTAGATTCCAACTAAAAACGCTAAAAATTAAAATGTTCAAGTTTTTATCATCTGCTCACTAACTTACGAATTTTTAACTTCTAAACATGTTATTAGCATCTCATCTTGGTTCTTCTTTCTCTTGAAAAGACAAACAATTGAGTTCATTTGCTGATTTTGAGACCGCGCACAGTGGCAGCAGCACCACATTTCGCGTCTATTTGATCAGACGAGATGCTGGAAGCCACCGGTGCCAGCCAGCTGTTCCCTGACTAACCGTTCTCTTCCGATTGAATATATTATTCTTCTTTGGTTTTCTCTTAACTTTCTACAAACAGATTTTTGAAAACTCTTTTCGATCTATCGTTTTGGTAATATCACTTTTTCGCCGTTTTTTTCAGTTGTTTTAAACCACTTTTTCGTTTTCAGCCTTCTTCCTTCCCAGATGAGGAGGTTGCTGCATTGGGTGGCAGGAGTCCTGGTGGTCAGGTGTGTTCATCTTCTCTTACGTTAAGCGCAAAATTATGAGCAAACACATCTCCGGAAAGTCTTCCCAGAAGCGTAAAGCAAATATTATAAAATGTCTTGGGGGGGGGGGGGGGGGGTGAAATGCCGATGAGATACTTGACTAGGAGATTCAATTAACTATCTGTTTCAGTGCTTATACTGTTCATCAGCACTCGACACAGGAACATTGTCTAGATCTACAATGCCCAGCTACGGCTTTTGAATATGGTAAAGAATTATTACTTTATTAATTAATCTCTCAGGAATTCGCAATCTGGTTAGTGAAGAAACTCTCCGATCAGATAAATGCCAGACTTGTCAACAATGTACAGCCAGCGGCTACAGGTACATCAGTTCTCAATACAGAAAAAAATTCTTTCAGCGTCTGTATGCGAATGTCCGACTCCCGTGGAAGAAGGGGATCTCAAACTGAGGGATGCAGCTGCACTCATTCGGTTCCGGCTAATTGTCACACTGAGCCCTCTCGTAATCCGCCAAACATGACCATGTCTACATTTCATATTTGTTATTTGAGTGGTAAAACAATTTATCCTTCCTTCTAACCCTCTATCAGCACTCCAAGCTCCACCTCGCGCTTTCGCCGTCAACAATAAAGAAAATGTTATCGTTACTGTAGACCCATTTTGGACTGAACCATATTGGAGGGAACTTCAAATGGAAAATTTGACTCTTCATTATGAGTACGCTGTTCAAGTAAGTATTTTGCAAATCTGAAAGTATTTTCTTTAGAAACCAGAACATTGCGAAGGCGATTTGATCACCAGCATGACGAACATGGGTCCTGAGCATCATTGTGCAGACACTGTGCACCTTGATATGGATGGAAGCACCGATGGAGAAGCACAGAAAGATGAGGACTATGAACATAGTGATGTGAGTAGATGATATTTTAGTGATATTTAATTTTAGAATTATAACGAATATGACGATAGTCTTCCTCCTGAGGTCGTCTTTGACAGAGACGTATTTGACAGTGCTAAACTGCTAAAAGCTTATTACACCGTTCAAGTACGCCGTCCCCGTCAACTGATCCCTGGATCTTCTGATCCATTCCGTGATGAGGTCACTCTTTTAGACTCAGAGGTTTTAAAGTTTGACCTGAAGCCTGAAGTTTATGGAACAGGAGTGCCGGACCTGCCACCGGTTGCAGAAAATACTGGTATGCTCCTATGGATCCTAGATCATCATTTTAGATGAGAAAAATTCCACAGATTCGTCGCTCCTATTAGAAGAAGAAAACGAAAACACCAGTGAAGAGCATGGAGAGGGTACAAATTTCTTTGAGGAGGATACGAAGGATGCGAAGAGTGAGGAAGAAGAAGAAAAGGTACGTTTTGCATGCCGTGTGTATTCACAAAAATGAATGAGAGATGAATGTGAGAAGCAAATTTAGATATTGAAAATTTATATATTTATTTATCCTTTATAGGAAGAAGAAGAGATGGAGAAAAACATCGAAGATGAAGAAAAGATGACAACCACTGAACCAACTACGACGACGAATGGAGAAGAAGCAACAAAAGAGGTGGAGGAAAACAAGGAAGTGGAGACAACAACTGAAGGGAAGAAAAGTGAGGAACAGGAACAAGATGGTGAGTTAATGAAATTCTTTGATTGAAAAAAATAGACCAAGAAGAGGAGGAAAAGAAGACGATTGATTCCGAAGAGAAGGATGATGATACAGAGACAGAGACAGAGGAAACTACTAAACCATCGGAGGAGGAAAAAACTACAACTGTTGATGAGAATGACGAGGATCTTGATGAGGTGGACAAAACTACTGAAAAAACAAAAGAACCCAATGATGATGGTGAGGAGGAGGAGGAGGGAGAATCTTCTACTGAAAAATCAGTGAGTAATTTTTAAATGTGAGGAAGTGGAGGGAGAGAGAGAGTGATGAGAAATGTTGCCTTTCTAACTGGAATGGTTTTTGTTAATAACGACTAACTGTTTAAATACCAATTTTAGGTTACCATCTTTGGTTATAAGCTCGAAAAATGGCCTCTTGCTCGTTTAATTTTCGCCATCTGTTTCTGCTCATTCCTCGTCATCCTGTTACTCTACTTCTGTCGTAAATGTTGTTGTAAGTCACAGGAGAAGACGACAACAGCTAATGGCTATCGGTATAACAATCCAAACAGAACAGATCTTGTCTCTCCACCAGAAAAAGAACGCCTTCATCAGTGATAATATTTTAAGTTATTTGTCTGAATGCGTTCTAGTCATGTCACTCACGTCCCTCGGGACCATTTTACGGTTATCCTGTGTAGCCATCTCCTTCCAAAATTCTATTTTGTCACCTATATTTGTGTTACGTAGTTAAGGGTGATCCCTGAAAATAAATGAATAAAAAAGAAATTGGAAGGGCTGTAAGGATTAGTCCTGGGCGCATTACTTCTTCAACTTGTTCTTTTCTCCTATTGTTCCAGTTTCAAAACGCATCCTCCGCTCACTACACCCCCTCATAAATATAAATGATCATAACTGCTATCCAGTTCGTATGCTTTTTTACCACATCTCAATGGTATATAAACCGCAAACTCTAGAAGGAGATTCCAACTATTTATCTTTCATTTGCTATTGAATGTCTTTATATCTATTGTTTCCATTTTTGGCACTCATTCAACCGTTTGGAACAAAGGGATGCATGAAAACAATCGTATGTACTATGAAGTTTTTTTTCAATATCCCTCTTTTCAGACAACTACTACTCCTCCGACTCGTAAGTTTTTTATTTTTATACCACAATATTTCAAAGTCACGTTATTCAGCTTGTGCCACCTGCCCTTGGGAATCATTTTACTCATTTCACAACTGTATGGATGATGGTGGATGCACATTTATACCTCCGACTAATATAACCTTTCATGACAGATTCGAAGGAGAATTTGGTTGTCGAGAGGTATTGATAGCGTGGCTTTGCATAATATAATCTAGGAAAAAATGACATGCCCTGGTGATTCACTTGTAGCCATATCACTAAATGGAAATGCTCTCTTCTATCCTAGTTGGCAACAGTTTGTGGTATATTATTATTCTATTTGATTCAAATGAGGGTATCATAGGATGAAACGATGTTCTTAAAATTTATATGTAGCTCTGAGGGTGTTTGGCAATTTTACACTACAGATATGGAAACAGCTAATGTTGACTATATTTATTGTTATTATAGACGTAAGGAAGCTATAGTCGAGTTAAAAACTTCGTTTAGAGTGTTCGTTATGTCCAAATTTAGTCAATTCCCCGGATGTTGAGTATGAGTAAGTTTTATTCCATTATCACGAACATAACATCCCTCGTTACGATCAATGATATTTTAGCCCAGTACAACCTATAAACAGTACGCTTTGCCGAAAAATGGTTGTTGACTGTGAACCAGGATTCAATAATGCTCAGTTCACGTATGCTGATGGATCTCTGGTAAGTTTGCATCTTTATCGTACATATACTAGCACACATTCCCGATACCGACTCCAGAGATAAAATGCTCAGAAAATGCTAGATGGACAGTGCAAGATCAAGTATTTACTTCTTTGACATGTGTTCCGTGATATTTTATTCATTTTGTTATTGAAGTTTTTTTGGTACCTTAACAGTTTATAATTGTTAATCTTGAAAGATTTCTTGTTGGCTAACTATTCCTGCTTACACGCTTCTAGAAGCTCTGTTATATTTTTCTGCTCTTGAAATGTGTGAAGGAAGAAAAGGAGAGGAATCTATGATCTATTGAAAAACATAGACGAACAAAAAAACAAAAGTAAACGGACAAGTCACCAAAATCCTGGTTAAATGATGTATTATTCTTACCGATTGCTTTCTTCATCGATGGAACACTAACTTCATTTTTTTGTGGCCTGCCTGTAAATTCTTTTCCTTCTTTAGGTTCTACTGATCCTATGATAACCAACTCTCCAACTTCAATCTTCGGAATGACAGGAAACTCCAGGATTGGTTTTTTTACCTTCCGAGAGAAGGCCGTGGCCGGAGTAGTAATGTCGTTGTTAAAATTGGTTTTGACTTTTGGAATTGTCACATGAGGATATTGTTTTGACTTGGTTGTTGTTGAAGCAGACGTGGACTGTTTAATATCCTGTTTTAATATAAATACAGCATGACCAGACTGAAGGATTCGATTCTTTGTTGAGTCAACACCACTGTTGATCATTTCTTTTACCATATTGGAAACTTCTGAGAGAAATTAGGGGATCTATATGAGTACTTGGTGCTTGGGGTTTGCTGTTGTTTTTTTTGAGTTGGTTAATATCCAAACTTCTAGATGAGGGATTGCATTTACTTCCTTGCTGAAAAAACACTTTAAAAAATTCTGTATACAACTGGAAGGGCTCCAAAAGGCTACAAGGAAAAAAATTCCTTTTTACTAACCTGCACGGCTGCTTGACATAACTGCCACAATAGTATCCCCAGAAGGACACAGCGCATCTCACGAGCAATGGTTACCATTTTTGGTCTGCTATATATCCTGACGGCTGACGTCGTTGATGATCCATAAAATACGTGGCCGTGTGAGCAGACTGTAGGCGTAATTCAATGAGAATTGCTTTTTGAATTCTGCTGATGAAACATTGATATATTTATTTCCTTCTAATTAATATGCGTAAAGTTATCACAGAGATTCTGAAAGAAGATGGCAAGAAGTCATTTCGTTTCGAACGAAATCAATTCAAACATATTCTACCCGCATTCTCACATCAAAAGCTCCTTTGTTTCAGTAGTTTTCACATCAAAGTCGTTGTCCTCCAATAATGAATCTAATTTTTCTCGCTGAACGACGGATGAGAGGAGAAATCCATCGCTATGAAGGATACGAAGAAAGATGCCAATGTTGATAATGAGAAAGAGACAGCCTCCACCGAATGCTATATACATGTAAAAGCTAAAAATCCCTAATATAAGTTCAAAACTTCATCCTACTTATGCATATTATGACGATTTATCCAAGCCCATCCTGTGAGAAAGACTTGGACTCCAAAACGAAAAATTATAAAAGTTCCTAAATTCAAGTAGCTGACAATATTTGCTACAGCGATCATTGAAGTAGTCGACAACTTTGACTGATGAAGGAGGGAACGGGCATGCAAAAAAATAGAGTTCACCTTAATTGTCAATTAAATCTCTGAATTCCACCAAACCTCCATTAATAGAGCCCAAAAAGCGTAAAGTAAGAACTTCCTAGAAGATAGTGCTGTAGCAAGGACGAAAATGGATGCCGTATGATGGACTAAGAGTACACCAGTGACGATAGAAATTCTATAGACATTATCTAAACGAAAATGTGAGAAACTTACTTGTCATTGACTAGCATGTCATATCCATCGTATATAAAATAACCAACAGAGAGAAGGATAACTTGACTACACATATAATCATAGTAATGGAGAGGAGAGTCGAACATCAGACGAGTATTTCGACAGAAGAAGGTCAAGAGAAGTATACTTGAGATCTAAATACCCTCATTCTTTTCTTAATTGCAATTCTATTTGTAATTCCCCTGCGCGTGGCTCCCGTAAAAACATCTGTACAAACAGTTCTCAAAACCCAGAGTCAAAAACCAACCGAAGAATGAATCAGCGAAGTAGTGAGATTTATGAGTCGTTTCCGTCGTATTCCCTCTTGCCATGTCGTCCAACAATGGGCAGTCACGACGAGATTGATGGAATACCAAAGAAGGATGTAGGTGATCAATGGGACAATTATATCGGTTGACAGGAGGTAGCCCCAGTTTGGATAGTATAATTCAGATCCATCTATAAAACAATTCACATAACGAATAAGAAGAAGGAACCTACCATTAGTACCTAAAAGTGTATTGTTATCGATTGAAAACAATACAAATGGTTTAGCCACCAGAGGCAGACTCGTTTCTGCCGCTACAACCGGAGGCATCAACCCTGTAGAATGTACTTCATTAGTAAAGTGTGAAAGATGGCGTAGCGAAGAAAAGAAGGAGAAAATGGGGAGGAGTGTGTAATGTGCGCCAACGAACATATTGTTTAATGATGACGTAAATGCAAATGTAGTTTCTTTGGCTCAGGATGAAAAAGAAGTGAGCATAGAATGCGAACCCTTTAGCAAATTTTCAAAATTTTATGACGAATGGATTATATAATAAATACTAAATCGATAGAAAACAGAAATTCAATGAAAATTATTTTAAAAAAAAAAGGAAGACATTTATGAGAAAAGCGATAGTTGAATGGTCCGACGAGCGAAAAATCAGGCGACCTTTCGTTGTCGCTAGAGGGCGGGTGTTTGCCCTCTGACTCACGCCGGTAGAGGGAGTATTAGGCGGAGAGGCAGAGCATCCAAAGAGTATACATAATTTCGAAAAATAACACAATTACGTGAGAATCGTAAAAGAAGTTAAACGTTTGACTTTGCTCGCGAAATCCAAAGAATTCTATTATACAATAGTCGAGCCAAAATTTAACCAAACAAAATGATATTCGTTTTTTTG
The DNA here is from genome assembly GCA_932521415.1 of Oscheius sp. DF5120. NCBI lineage: Eukaryota > Metazoa > Nematoda > Chromadorea > Rhabditida > Rhabditidae > Oscheius > Oscheius sp. DF5120. The sequence continues at coordinate 200,334 of OW051464.1, forward strand.
TCTTCCAAAATAAAAAATGAATCAATTCTTGAAAAAAAAGACTACAACAATAAAAATATCGCGCCATCTTTGCTTTTACATTTCGATAAGCTCATATTTTCCACAAAACGGAAGCCGCATTTCCTCTGGTTTGAAACTGAGTTTCTTTTTATGATTCTTCTGTGCACAGTTAGCATAGTTTTTTGTTGGTTCCTATATAATTTTTACTACTATGATTCCATAAAGTTAATATTATTAATTATTTTATATATACGAAGTATTGTAAAATCGCGTTGTAAGTCAGAAAAAACGTATATTTTATAACATTGGTTTTTTTTGTTAGGTAATTGTTAAATATACCTTTACAAAGTTTTTGTGATATTTTATGTGAGATATTTGCAAATTATTAAAGTTAAAAGAAAAGAGCGAAAGCATACGACACGGCTAGCAGCAGCCTTCTAAGCATCTCGTAGATCGGATCGCGTTATCCAAGCGTCTATATCTCGTCTTCTTTGTCTCTTCTTTTGATTCTTATCTTATTTTCCAGATGTTTTTCTTTCTAAGTATTTTATTTCAGATGTCTTCTGACGAAGATACTACCAAGAAACAGTCGACTAAAAACAAGACGGTTAGTCAAATTTTTATGAACTATATATATTTTTTTAGAAAAGACCCCGTCAAGAATCATCATCTTCTGACTCGGGACCAGAGGATAGAGAACCAATAAAAAAAAAGCAGGCTAACAGCATGCTAGGAAAACGAATGACGACTAATGATGGAGATGAGGTTAATATTATATTTATGTTGAAAATAGTTTGTTTTTATTTCAGATGATGGAACTTGGCAAAATGAAATATGTAACCGTCAGATCTTTCAAAGGAAAAACTTACATTGATATTCGTGAATATTACGAGGATAAGGTTTGTTTTTGTATTGTATTTATCAATTTTTTATTGCTTCTGTTTCCATTTTATTTTTATAATTTTCAGAAGACGTCAAAAGTTATGCCGGGAAAGAAAGGAGTTAGTCTGTCAGTTGAGCAATTCGCTGAGTTGAAGAATCTCATTCCGGAAATTGATGAAAAGCTTGTTAAATAGGTTTCATTTTTTTACTTGTGAATTTTCGCATATATGAATTTCTTTTCATCCCTATATTTTCAAAGAGTAAACAACTCTAAATGTTAAAATCTATGGTGTTCAATTCTGTCTGACGCGAAAGGTCTGGCTGGTGAGAGACGCAGTGTTTGCCCCCCAGCCTGATGGACCTCCCCATGTGGGCCGGTCAGTTCGGTAACCTTCTTCAGTATTTTGATTTGATTTGTTCATATTTTTTGTTAATTTTAATAATATCTAGGCAATAACTTTTGCTTGCAATTTGTCACTGCCAACTATGTATTCTGAAAAATGCATATTTTCATCCTGAAATGTCATTTAAAGATTTTTTTTATAGCTAAAGTTGTCCCTCGCTCTCTTTCCAATAGGTTAAAAAAATGGGTTATGATTAATTTCTACTAAATAAATTCGCCAATTATTCATTGATTTTTCTCAAACATTGCTTCAACTTATTTGTTTCTTTAGCCTATTTATTTATCACATAATATTTAAAACTTTATTTTTACTTCATCTATTTCAGATCTTGAAACCGATCTCTACCTATGGAGCAACAGGGTACTCCTCAAGTGGGGACACCAAATGTTGCACAAATGCATATGCAACGTAAGCTTTTTTTTTAAGTTTTTAAATTTACTCTATATTTACGTACAAGTACTTACGACTAGAAACTTTATAATCAAGAAAACTTGGGTTCAGGTCCCGATGTTCTGGGAAATCCTACCGGCAGTCAGCCTTTGACACCACAGCAGCAGCATCAAATGATGCAACCTCAGACTCCTAGTGGTCAATTCAGTCATGAATTTCAACAACAGTTCCCCGGTGGGGTTCCTCCTAGTCCTAGTAAGCAAATTTAACATCTTTTAGTTGATTTTTTCCCAGGTACACCAGCTGTTGGTCAAAGTCATCCACAAGGAGCAGCTTTGGGCAGCGAAAATGCGGCATATAACCGTCAAATGCAACTCATGGCAGCTCAGCAAGGAGCCATGCAACCTGGACAGTTTCCCAATTATACGGCAACACAACAACAACAACAACAATGGGCTCAGCAGCAACAGGTAGAGTTTTAAGAATACAACGAAAAACTTGGAAATAAAAACTTAAGAACAAAAGAATATCAAAGAGATTTAGATGCAGCAAGCACACTATGCGCGTCCACCTCAAATGATGGGTAATCAACCAGGACAACAGGTGATGATTCGACGAGTACCCTATCCACAAGGAACAGGTTGGTAACAAATTGTCGTTTCTTTCGCTTATTTTTGGTCCACATACTCCAGAAGTTTTTCTCTCTTGAAATGACACAGTGTAAGAAGAACTTGTGAAAAAAACATAAAAGAATGGCCTTCACTGAAAACTAATAGTTTGTAACACTTTAAGTTTCACTCGACTATTTTTGGTAATAGAGTCAAAGTGTCTTCTCAAAAATTGTAACGCTAATCAATGATCACCTGCTCTTCAAGTCATAGTTTAGTCTTGTTTAACCAACAACTAATCGACATTTTTCCGGAGAGACCGCGAGCGACAAAAAACCAGTCATGTTTATTCAAACACCATCACTTTCCTACTAGAAACTTTTCTGTTATGTTGTGTTCACAAAATATTCTTCTGAACATTCAAATAGCCCAATTCTTTTTCTACCTCTAACCCCAGGATACGCTTTGCATAGTCCCTAATTAAACGAAAACCAATAAATGTCGTCGTCTCTAGAATGATCTGATTCACTGGCTCATTCATCTTTTTCTCCATCCAAACCCCTTTCTAAAATGGCCTCCTCCGCGTCTCTAAAGAACTCGTTTCGCGCTGCCTTCCTTCCTCTGAAACCTAATTTTTCGCACTTTGTCCGTGGTCTTCTTCTTTGGTACTAATTGAACGCCGCGTATTTTTTAAAAGTTGCGAACAGTCGTCAAAATCTTATTGTACCATCGACGAAACATCTTTTCTTCTGAAAATAAATTTTTGAGCTGGACCCCAAGTATCTTTCTTTTCCTCATTCATTTTCACGCTTTCCGACTTCTCCCTCTAATTGCCCTCAGGATTTCCAATGGCTTCAGGGTCTCTCAGAGAGTCCCGCAGTCTTGCGGAAATGGCTTAATATTTCACTGACTAATCGACTTTCTATTCCCTCAAGTCAAAGAGTTCCCGTCACTTATTGGGAGACATTCATTCCCTACCGAAAATGCCATGAATAGGTGATATGGGTGGAGGAAAGTCTGCTGCTTTTTCTATTTTTTCACCCTTTCCTTGTTGTCACATGTTTGAATTTTTTCACTTTTGCTGTGCAAACAGCTGTTTTCTGTCTAGCTGTAATTATCATTATTTGATCCTCTAATCAATCAAAAAAATAAATAATCTAAATGACTAAAAAAATTGAAAAATCTTTAAAATTACAGGCTATCCTCCTGGAATGCAGGGAGCGGCTCAACAACCTGGAGGCAACTTTCCAGGAAGGCCGGGAGGGCCACCCGGAGGTCAAGGCATGCCGCAAAGACCGCAGTATCCACCTGGAACGGCGCAGCCACCGCAGTATCCGCAATATCCGGCTGGACAGCAGGGTTATCCTGCCGGATACCAACCAGGAATGTATCCCCCGAGAGGATCACAGCAAGGACAGGTAGGGATTTTCTGTTGGATATAAGAATATCTCTAACTAGATCAAATATAGAGAACAGCATTCAATTTTATATGAGATTCGCCGACTATTAATATCTCCACATACGTTTTCAGGTCGCCCAACAATTGAGACCCTATATATCGCCACAAGGAGCAATAGTTACTCCACAAGGTAGGGATTGCTTTAAATGGTAAAGGTAAAATGAGTCAAATGGATGGATAGTCAAAAGATCCCCAAACAGGGTAGTGGTTCCTCCTGTCGGCTGTCAATTTCCTGTCAATTTCCTTCTTACGTTACCTCTCCCTTTCTCTCTCTCTCTCGTGTCAATTAGTCGAAACCCTAATTTGTCCGATCAGTATTCCCTCTCCAGCCTCACGTGTCTGTAATCAGCTTTCTCTTGATAATTGCGCCTCTCTCTCCCCAGCAGACACTCGAAGCAGCTGTCCACACTCCCCCTATTACGGTTCTGCCGACGAGGCTAATCCTACCGATTTCCCGTATGTCGCACCTGCCGGAGGAGGAGAGTATCGTTCACATTTAACCTTATCTGGAAGACCTTCAATATCCCTCTTCGGCTTTGCTTTCTCTCCATATTTGTATTCACTCTTTTCTCTAATTAATCTATCTCTCTTTCCTGCTATGACAACTTTTTCATTTTCAATAATTAGACGGCGAGAGATGAGAAGGATGTCATCTCTCCTTTTCCCGATAACGAGCATCTTTCGCTCCAATGCTTGTGTGTTATCCGTGACTATAATTGCGCTAATTGCCGTCAAAATCAGTACATTCTCATGTTTACGGCAGCCTCATTTGGCGAAAAATGTAGTCATATTTTCATACATCTTCCTATAATAATTTCTTTCTCCTCACATAAAAATTCTAATCAGCTGCTGCCGTTTCGTCTTTTGTCATACCCTGATTGCATTTTTCCGTAAGGCAAATTCTCTACCATTACTTGTCAATTTTTTTTGAATAATCAATAAGGCAAAATTTTTCGACCATCTAATCCGTTTTATCTTTTTAAAAATTAACACCTGTTCATGAAATTTGAATAAAAAGACGTTCTCATCAATATTACCTTTCTCATCATGAGTCGCGGAGTCTTAGAAATGAAAGTTATTTTCGCATGTCAGTAACGAGAAAATGTTCGTTACGAGGTTAATCAGTGATGGAGAACAGCGTAAAAAGTTGCCAATTTTCTACCTGTTCATCTCTTTCATTCAGTTCTTATTTTTATTTTTAATAAGATTCAACCGAACTATTCTCAGAACTTTTTTTACTTCAAATATTTACCATTATGCACAATAGGCCTCCTTCTATTGCTATAATTCACTTCAACATCTGTGAAAAACGGAACAGGTGTCAGCTGAGATTGACAGCGTGAGAAGAAAGAGACTTTTCATCTGTTGGCTTCGCCTCTCACGAGTGACGCGCGATTAGGATGTTTTCATTTCATTTATGTATTGCCTGATATTACACATATCTCTTCATCGTAGCCCCTTTCCTTTAATTCTAACTTCCCACGTTTTACACATGGTTTTTATTATCATTCTCGCTGTTATTTCTTTAGAACTTAACTTTTATTCCTTCGAAACGATAATCTAGAGTCGGGTATTGGATGAAAACACAGAGAAAGACAGCAGTTCGTCATACGATACCGTATAAGGTGGAACAGGTGACAATGCCGAAGCGAAGACAAATAAATGACGAGGATAAACTTCATGTTCCCAGTCCAGATACTCTTAATGGAATGATACAGATGATGGAATTGAATTGTAAGTATACCGATTTCCGTTTCCTCCTCGCCTCCTTCCTCTCAATTAGATTGCTTTGAAACATGTGTGTGTGTGTCGAGTCAATCAAGCTGCCACTTGAGACTTCCCTCTACAGCCGCTTTCCTTTATAAAGAAACCATTTTTTCCTACTTTCTTTTGACTTATTATGGGGCGGAGTCATTCACCAATACCATGTCTTATTCTTGCTTGACTATCCACCCTCATTTATGTCGATTAGTCCCTCTGTCGATATTATTTATGATTTTGAAGATGAGTCTGTTATCAAGCCGATTGGTATGTATTTATGGGAAGTTTAGTCGTTTTTAATAACCGTGAAGTTATGGTCTACATTGTAAGCCTAAACTAACCTTCTTTTTTTTTTTTAAAATAACTACTGATACAAAAACAATTAAAGGGCAACAGACCTGTTAATCCAGATGCACTTTGTGCAAAAAAGAATGATGCGAATTAGGTCAAGGATTTTTAGCTAATCAAACCAATTTTAGTGTACGGTAACAATCCACAACAAGCACCTCCCCAAACTCCGCAGACACCACAACCGGCACCGCCATTTACACCGAACGGTTTGTCATTTTCTATCTCTTTCCTCACTTCTTTCTTTGAGTGTTTGATTGAATTATTATAGGGACCCGTTTTCCACAACCAACACCATCTCCACATTACGGAGCTGGAGCAGATTTGAGGTCACCTCCGTTGATGTCACCAAATCAACCAGCGCAGATGTCTCAAATGCCTCGGCCGATGTCAAACGGTTGGTTTGAATTCCAATCCGCTATTCCAATATCCAGTCAACTGATATGTTCTTTACAGGTGACATAGTAAATCAGCCGATGCGATTAGCCGTCTGCCCTCCAACACCTGGCCATCCAAATCATCCAGGAATGCCTAGCCAGTACTTTGCTCATGATCCAGCGGCTATTAATGGAAGTGAGTGAGGGAATTTCAATAGGCGGCGAAGTAAAGAAAAAGGGGGTAAATAGTACGGCGAGTAGGTTCTCACAGTGTGTTGACAAAAAAAAACTGCTAATTTGGATTTTTTGCTTTTTATGAGATATAACAAAATTTTCAGTCAGTGCCAATAATTGTCTTGTCGGCTGCATAATTCATGCCTTTGATTTGGATCGCCTATCAACAGATAAGGTAGTTGAAAAGCGGAATCCTTCAAAATCATTCAGTTGGATCTTTTCAATCTCCAAATAGCTGTGAAATTAAAAGGAGGAGATTTCGACTCGCACCCGAAGAGTTATATGGATAAACAAAACAACATCACTCATGTCATTGTGGAATGTTTTCGGTCACCCCATGCGGCTCAAGTGAGTCTTTTTGTAAAAAATAGAAAGGTTTTTAGGCTATTAAGGATCGCAAGCGACTAGTTTCTCTCCAATGGTTGACGGAAGTTTTAATGACTGGAAAGATGGATATCCCCAACAAGATAGCTCATTTTCCGTCGTTCTGTACAAAACGTGGGCCACCGAATACACCAGGTCTTGATGAACATCTTCCATGTTTGGGAAAGGTTCAAGCCTCATTTATTCTCAAGATATTTCGAATTTACAGTACTTCTCTCTCTCTGGTTTTGATCAATTTGAGCGAGCTGCTTGTAAATGGATGATCGAAACTATTGGCGGAAAGATGACACCCAATTTCAGCAAAAATAACAACTATTTAATTTGCAAGCAGTGGGTTCTATCTATGTTTTGTTTTTATTAAATATTATAGGCCAGCCGGTGAAAAATTTGAGAAAGCCCGCGAATGGGATATTCAAGTCTTCAATTACCAATGGCTCGTCGATGTGTATATCAATGGTCGCCCAGTTGATCCTAACCAAGATCCAACCCGTTATACTTTCTCTGTTCCGACCAGTGATGTGACCGTTTCTCCTTTTATTTTGGAACAGACACATCAAATGGTTAAGGATATGCTATGTATGTCTTGCTTTCCTCTTTTTACAAATTGTTATAGTCGCTTGGAGGCAACCGATATTAGTTGCTAATGAGCATTGGAAAAAAGCAGCTGAAACAAGACAAAACATCCTCACAGACGACTCAATTTATATCAATAGGAGATTCAAGTATCGTTATTTTAAGGTTTCACATTAAGTTAAGGGTCAACCAAAGAGATCCACCGACCATGGAAGAGATTGCAGCTGCTGACAAACAAAGAAAAGAGAAGGGAATCGAGCAGAATGTAGTCGTATCTTTCAGCGGATTAGATGAAGATGTAAAAGACGTGTTGTCTAGGGTAGAAAATTTTTTCATTTAAGTACCAGTTTTTTTTTAGAAACTCTTATTTCTTGGTGGTCGAGTTACAGAAAACATTCCCGAATGCACTCATTTAATCGCTGTACAAGGAGGAAGATCTCAAAATGTCCTCGAAGCCATTGCCTTAGGTAAAAATATAGTCCATCCCTTCTGGATCATTCATGGATATGAATGCAATCATTTTATGGGTAGGTCATCTTCCTTCTTATTATTTTTTTAGATACTTTTGATTATTTTCTTCGTGATGAAGAATCCGAAAAACATTTGGGTTATAATTGTAAACGAAGTGTGTTAAGGGCAAGAAATCGACCAGTGTTTGAAGTGGGAATTATTTTTTAAAGAGATTTCTTTTAGGACGTAACATTTTATATTACTCCAAATGTTGAGCCCAATTTGATGACTCTGACTCGCTTGATCCGTCTGGCAGGAGGAAAGGTCGATGATCAACGGCCGGATCCGCAAATGTTGGGTACGTTTTTTCATTTCAAATAGTATTGTTTTTAGCAAATTGCATTGAAAGGGACTCACTCTACATAGTAATCAGCTGCGATGCTGATATTAGAAGTCTCAGCTATCTTCTCGAGTGTAATTTTCGTAAGTTTTTGTACCTAAAATCTTTTGCTTATCTGACTTTGACACTACAAAAATGGATTTTTTCAGCTATATACTCGGCTGAATTCGCCTTGATGACACTCCTTCGCCAAGAAATTCAACCTCATATGGCCTATCGTCTTCTTCCTCCACAACGTCACCTAGCCCGTCCCCCCATGCGCCAGCCTCCTCCCCAACAACTTCCTCATCCACAAGAGCCTCAACGTGTTCGAGTTCCATGAATCTCTTCATTTTATTCGGGTATATATTAAATAAATTATTTATGCTTCGTCGTTTCCTCCTGATGACGGAGATATTTCTTTCCACCCTTGTTATAATAGGACTCTTTGTAGAATTGAATCCATAGATAATAGTAGGTGACAAGCATGAAGAAACCAATGAACCATCCCTTAAAGGTTATGGCGTATTCACCACCAATAGTGGAGAGGAAGCCAACATGTAACTGGGCAGCAATAGCAATGGTAAACTAAAATTTCTGAAGAAATGCCATGGAAACGTACCTGGACCATTTGAGCAGTTGTGATCATTTGAGCCACCTGAGGTGGAACTTTAACCTTTAGCGAACGAAGCATATAGTAGCCATACATAGCGAAATGAATGAGATAGTTCGCCCAGACGACGTAGATTAAGTGAGCATTTTTCTCATGGAAACAGACGAGAGCATAATAGCCAGTCAATGCATGGTGATACCTAGAAGTAAATAAATTTAAAGATTATTAGCTGACTACCAGTGCATAAACATCAATGGCCTCTTCCTAATAGTAATGAAAATGGTATCCACGAGTTCGGGGATTTTTGAAAGAACCCATAACAGCACCCAATAACCAGATCTTTTGTCAGTGAAACATTCGGAAATATAGAGATGGGGATCTGGAGAATATTTTTCTGCCATTTGAGACTAACTTACATGAAAATCCCTTGTGATAAGCTACGGAAAGAAAAGTGGGGAACGTGAAAAGGAAACCAAGAAGAGAGAAGATCGACAATAAACCGTTCCAAAAGTTGAGAGCCTCTGAAAAGTTGGTTGTAAGATTTTACTCACTCTGAACTACTGGGCTATCTATTGGTTTTCTATCTCTCATATAATACTTTATGGAGAATATCGTTGCCATATATCCTATGGCTAACTTGACAGAAAAGGATTCCAACGATCCACAGTACAGTCTAGCCTTCTCAAAGTCATATTCTCCAAAGAGAATGTCCCAAGTTGATGGAACTGTGGTCATTTTCTAAATTTTTATAGTCAAAGCAGAGGGTTTAATAAGATTGAGAGACACTGGGCTGATTTTCCTGCTTATTTATAATGTCTTCTCTCACTCCATGGGCCGATTGGTGGTGTCAGCTCGCATGAAATTCTCGTGGCAACAATTTTTGGAGGCGAGAGATAACCATAGAAGGAACGGACAAACATCTATCAAAATTAGTTGCTCGAAAAAAAAATTTTTTTTTCAGAATTGGATTACCGAAAGGTTTCCCATATAATCTATAAAATTTCAATACATATGCCTCCAAAAGAATTTTTATCAGCCTCATCACTTGTTCATGAAATATATTTGTTACATCCTAAAGATTTTATTAGAAATTATCATAAGTACAAGTAGAAAATTTGACCCATGGGATAATGGCCGAAGCATTCATCGACTGTCACTATGGTTCTTATAATCTCTAACATTCCATTAGACACAGGAAAAGCCTTTAGGCCTGGATTCCAAAATGGATTTAGCAGCTATCTAATAAACATATTTAAAAAATATCTGCTGAAAAGTAATAATCAATTCATTTTCTTATTATAAAAATTAATAAAATCTAGACTTTATTCGCTTGTAAATACTCGTAATAAATAAAAATCCTTCTTTATTCTACTTTTTTCTGTTCTTTTTCCGCTTTGAACTTCTTTCCACCACCTTTGATATATGACTGGTAGTAGAAGTTACCGAAAAGAATTACATAGGAGATTTCCATGACTAGGCACCACCTGAAACATTTATTTTATTTTAAATTTTATTCTATGATCCCTTCAGCAACTCATATTATCCTCATCAGGGTATCAATATTACGCCGTTTTTAGCATGATAAGAGCAAATCACGACATCGAATGATAATGTGGAACGATAAAAACACCCACCAAAATATGACCGGCTGCATATCCAATTGAGTTCCAGCTGCCCAGAGATAAGCGACATGGAAAAGAATGAAGTGAGTGATGATAAATTGGAGAATTTGAAGAGTTGTGATGTTTTTAGCAACCCAAGCAGGCACGTGGATTCCCATAGATCGTAACATGTAGTATCTATATCATTAAAATACTACCAAGGAAATAAAACCAAAATTACCCATACATAATGGAATGAACAGAGAAATTGAGCCAAGTGATCCAAGAGTTGAAAGCCGTGTCACGCGAATAGGAGCAAATAGCATAGTTCATCGTCAAAATATGGTGATACCTGTCTTCTTTTCTACCAATTAGGCACCTTACCAGTGAAGGAATATCAATGGTTTCTTCCTTAAAACAATAAGGAAAGTATCACCGAACTCGGCGATTTTGCTCATAACAAAAATCCATGTCCACCATCCTGACGTACCGTCGAAGAAATCTCCCAAATGGGTATACGATGCTAGCAATGCATTATATTTCGCCCAATAAATAAACCTACAAACTATTCCACGGTGATAAATTTCATAAAACAGTCCGTATCCGGTAAAAATACTACCCAGTGTGGAGAAAATAGCCAACCATGCATTCCAAAAGTTTAATACTTTCGTCAGCTGAAATTTTATTGAAAAATTATAGAATCCATTTACATCATAGGGCTTCCTATTGGTCATGATGGCCTTAATTCCAAAAATAGCAATCACATAGGCAACACTGATGAGGAAACAGTTCCACTCGACGGATTGGGTGTATATTTTGGCATTTTGATAGTTAAAGTGGGTCGCTGTATGAAGGAACGAAGTCATCTAGAACAGATTTTAATTAGCATGAGAAAGTATGTAAGGGAGAAAAATGGAAAAAGTGAAGAAATTTCTCAAAAAATATGACAGGTGTCACTCCACATTCCATGGGTTAAATGGCAAAATTATCAGGTGGTCGGCAGATCGGCTGATTTGACTCGACAACGCCCCGGAACACAGGCGACTGATCTTCACGAAAATGAAAATATTCATTGAAAATATAATCACTCTGAACTACCCCCTAGATTAAAAACCATTCGGGTGGAGAGATAGCCTGATCGAATGGCACCAGACCTCAAAATTATTGCGCTTCATAGTTCACGTGACAGAGAACTAGAGAGTAGGTAAATGTTGTCAAAATGCAGGCAGTCAATAAAGTGGAGACTTTTATAGGATTACAATCGAAGCGGTAAGATATAAAAAACTCTTTAAAGGTTTCGAATGGTATGAGAAGAGGATGGCGCCACCTCAAGGCCAAGCTTTACGACTTCGATTGAGATGATTTTCGAAAGTAATTACAAATTGTTTATTTTTTCGTCTATTTGCGGGCTCCATTCTCGAAGAAAATACCGCCATCAAGAGCACAATACTTGGGGCAGATTCCACGCTCTCCTCCTGGTCCATCTTGTCCAGGTTCTCCAGGTGTTCCAGGATTTCCGTCCTGTCCTTTGGATCCCGAATCTCCAGGAGCTCCTTTCTCCCCAGGAGCACCGGGTTTGCCATCGTTTCCAGGGTTTCCAGGTGGTCCGCGAGGTCCTTGAGTACCAGCCTTTCCTGGTTCTCCCTTCTCTCCTGGTTTAGCTTCTCCTGTCTCTCCATCGTCTCCGGGAGTACCGGGCTCTCCAGGTTTTCCACCTTCTCCCGGAGGTCCATGGGGTCCGCGAGGTCCGTTGGGCCCTGGTTGTCCATCAGGTCCACGCTTTCCAGGTTCTCCAGGCTTTCCAGGTTCTCCAGGTGGTCCAGCTTCTCCAGCAGGTCCAGGATTTCCAGCGGGGCATGGCTGGCAAGGAGGAGGAGTGATGGGTTCACAAGGAGTTTGAGGAGGTTTACCGGGGTTACCGGGGTGACCAGGAGCACCGGGTCTTCCTGGAGTTCCAGGTCGACCAGGAGCTCCAGCGGGTCCAGTAGGCCCAGGGAGGCAGCATCTAAAAATAGGATAATTAAAAAAAAATACAAACCCTTCGCAAGTTCCCTCCTCTTTAGTTTCCGGAGCGCCTACAACAGCTTCTTCAGGCCCTCCGTAACCAGCCTGACGGGCTGTGCGATTTCTAGCTGGCATTCGATCAACAGCCATTAGGACTTCTTCAGCCTGAGTGCGACAGACTTGCAGCTCTCCGTGCATCTGTTGACGAACATGGATAGCTTGTTGATAGACGAGAGGAAGAGTAACACAGACAGAAAGGACGGCAAAAACGGAAAATCCAACGGCTGCATGCCCGATTAGCCGGTATGCCTGGAATTTGATTCGTTAGATAGAAGAGCTGTAAAAAGTGGTAGACACAAGTTTTCGGCGATGGAACCCCGGAAATGAGTCATCGAATAAGCAATTTGGATTCCTACTGCAAAAAACCCGTGTGAATAATAAGATGAATTTTTAATGGATCCAACGCAGTTTACTCAGTCAAAACTTACCTTAGCGTTGGCAGACTCCATGACGCTCAAGCGACATCCTTTAACCCGTCATCTGCTTATATACGTTCGCTGGACACAGTTTTGTCGTTCCAGTCCAACTCTTTTTACCGCGCTTGCCACAAAATGAAAGAAGAACGATGCTTCGCGTGACCGCGCTGAACAATTGATAATTGATCAGGGTTGTTGTTAACTTTAATATATATTTATGAATACAACGTTGAGTATCTACCAGCCCCATGGCTGTTGTTGCATCTGATGATGAGGATCTTGTTGTTGCTGGCCGTAATTTGGAAGACTCATAGGTCGATGGGGATCACCCGGTGCCATAGACATCATTCCATTGGGACCGACATCCATGAAGAGATCATGATGAGATTGGGGTGATCTATTAATTTAAACAAATAGCAGGTCTAACCTTGGCTGTGGTGTGATCAACTGTGGTGTAGAGATATCCATTTGATTCATCTGCCCTTGTCCTTCATTCCCTATACCTAATGGCAGATTCATTAATGACATTGACCCTGGAGACAATCCGCCATGCTGAACTGGTGGATGAGTTACCGAATAGGCACGATATGAGGTTGATGGGTCTGATGGACCTGGTTGCATGGCTCTGGGTGGAGAATATGGTGGCTATAAACTCACATAAATATTAAAATTTTAATTTACTTGGTAAGCTGCTTGGGTATCCGCCCATTGAGAAATAGCCTCACTTGGAGGAATCGGTCGAAACATTGCCTCAGGAGCTTGTAATTTTGCCTGAAGATTTTATATGTTGAAAATCCTTACTTGAGCATTCAACACAGCCAACTGCCTTGCTCTTTTGTATCTTCTTCTATGAGTTCTAACACCGTTTGCGCTACCATTATGGTGTTTCAATATATGTTCCTAAAAGTTTTAAAAATTAAAAAATCAGATAAAACAAACCTTTAATTTATCTCTTCTACTTGAAGCATATTCACAAATATCGCACTTGAACGGTTTATCCTCGAGATGAATTCTTTCATGGCGGACTAAATGGGATTTTTCAATGAAACCACGACCACAGATCTGAAAAAGTATATAAATTCAATAAGACTTAAAGACCTTACTTTACACATATGGGCTCTGACAGCCATGTGAGTTCGTAGATGTGCTGCCAATTGGCTTTTCTTAGGAGAACTGTAATCACAGTTGTCTAAAAAACAAAATAAAAACAAAAAATGACAGACCGAAGTGACAATAGAATATATCGCCATAGTGTTGTCTTCTATGTGTCGTCAAATGCTCAGCATTATTTGAGGCAAAACCACAATCTTCACACATAAAGGACCTCTGCTCTTCATGTGAGTTCTTGTGTTTCAGAATCATGTCTTCTTGTGTAAATCCACGGCCACATTCTTCACAATGGAAGGGTCTTTCATCCAGTCTAAAAATTTATATTTTGTTAAAAAAAATCCTCTACGTGTTGTGCATTTTCTCATGAGCCCATAGTTGTGTTCTTGTCCTTGCTTTAAAGCCACAATGACCACATTTGAAAAACCGTTCCTCAGCTAAAAGAATTTTTTTACTTTTCAATCAATAAATGACATACTATGATGAAGACGGTGAGCCAATAAATCAGGTAACCTCGTAAAGTTTCCGGTTGGACACTGTTCACAATGATATGGACTTTTTGACTGAAATATGAATGAATTTTAATTTAAGAAATACCCAATGGGCTTCTCGACAATGCTCATAGAATTGTTTACTCCAACAACACTCATAATCACACATTTGGCAAACATAGATGGTATTAGCATTGTGAACACGGGCTCTGTGTTTCTCTACATCCTGGAAAAACATGACAGTTAAGTGTACCTTTACCTCGTCAAGGGTGCTGGCAAATCGGCAGAATCCACATTGATATGTTCCTCCCTCGACTGCATTATCCTCTCCTGGTTCTACTTCCTCTGGATCGAGAAAATCTTCATCCGTATAAGTTATTGTGTGTTGAGTGAGGGAACTTGTCGCGTAGACTCCATCAATCTCGTCGTCATCTTGCATAGGCAGTACTAATAAAATATCCAAAAAATAACAAATCTTACCATCATTATCTGGCATTTCTTTTGGTGGCCTACCCCTCTTTTTTGTCACATTCCCTGTGGATCGTCGTGGCATTCGATTCTTATCCTTTCTGTTTAAAAAAAATAACGAAAATCAATAAAGCTCACTTTCCAATGCTAATTTTAAGTCGAATTCTCGGTTTTTCTGCTCCGTTTTCATCATATTCCGTCATGTCCAGCTGAATATTTAAAATAAAGGCATTTTCCTTACAATCTGTCTAGCAGTTGGATGACCCTCTACAGGACTATTTTCCATGTCTTCTTCTTCATCAAAATCCCTAAATGACGAATAAAATTTCATAAAGAAGAAATTACCCATCATCATCGTCTTCTTCCTCATAATACTCGCCTTCTAACTCTTCTCCCGTGATTTGTTGGGCTAGTGTGCTTAATTGAGGCTGATACTTTTCAAGGGATAGACCATTATCTTGCCTAAAGAATAAAGACTTGACAAGCGACTAACATCAATTTTAGGAGTATAAATCTGGAAGATTGACTTTTGGTCAATAGAGGCGAATAGTCGAGAACAAATTCCAACGTTGCTTCATTAACCTGAAGAAAAAATTAGATAATTTAAAAGAAAAAAACCTGTGTGATTGGAACAGCATTTAATAGCTGACGAAAGCAGACTTCTCTTGCCGAAATATCATCTCCAACCCAGCGTATAATCAACCTTAAAATATAAAAATTTAGAAACTCTTACTTCAAATGAACGTCTGGACTTATAACGTCTTGATACTTCGGATCATTGATGATTTTCACCAATTGACTCATCGGATATCGTAAAATATCGACTGAATCAATGAGACAGCGATTAATATTGTGGTCAAAGTAATCACAGGATTCCTGGGACATAGTCAACAAATTGAAAAATGTACCTTAAAAAGTGATGGAAGATTGTATCTTTTAGCCAAAGCCTTTACAGATAAACAGTTAGCAGCATCGAGATATCTGATCAGATATTCAGCGCAGTAGTTTTTCAATTTTGTTACCTGCAATTCAGAACATTAGACTTAACTTAAAAGGTTTACCAGAAAATTATTAGCTAAATGAAGTAGATCGGAAACATTACTGCGATCTACGACGACTCGACCACTGTATATATAGTTGATGAGGAGCTCAAAAGCAACTGGAGAGTTACAGCTGACAACGACCTAAATAGCGAAAAATAGAGAGCTGTTGGGGAAACTAACCCTTTCTTTAGTAACCTTACTGGATTGCAGAATAGAATCAAAATATGGGCTACAAGAGGCAAGAACATTTCGATGAGCTGCGAACTGTTTTCCAGCAACATGAATGGCAACATCACAAAATCGACCAGTTTCTCGTTGGTAACGAAGACGTTCAAGTACTAAAAATCCATATACTTCCTTTATGACAATATACACTTACCCACTCCATTATACTGATCTGTGAAAGACATAGGATTCAAGCCTGAATTGTCGCTGCTCGCTGCGAGCAGCGTTGTTTTTGACATCTAAAATTTCTGGAATAATAGTAAAATGTTATAAGAGCCGAAATAAACTTTTTTTTTAAATTAGAATAAATTTAATATTAAGCAAAAAGACATCTAATTTTGGCATCGAAAGAGTCTTTCGGCAAGGTCTGCGCAGCGTCCATTAAACAGCAAGCGATGGACACAAGAGACACGAATAAAAAGTATTTTATAACTATTTAGAGCAAAAAAATAACCTGGAGAATACTGGAGAATTTTGGCTTTCCTTCTATAAATAAGGGATTGTTTCGTTCTGGATAAAATTAGTATCTTCAGGCAAAATTAGACATTGAATTTGAATTCAGTATTGTCTGTTTACCTAAAGACGCTAAATTCTGCCTAGTAGGTCATCGATAGAGTCCAAAGAAAAATTTGACGAATAATTGAGGTCTTGAATTGGGCCAGAACGACTATTTAACCGTGAAATATGTTAATAAAACAATTTTGGACGTTGTATTTAAATTCCTCGGCCTAAATAGGTCGAAATCTCGATAGGCCTGGTGGAATCACTGATGTCTCCAATTTTTGAATGTCCAATTGAATAATCCTTCCAGTCAAGTACTAGCTATGAGGAATTTTTGTACTATACAGTTATGTACTACCTAAAGTTATATTTGTTTCGTAATATTGGTTCTTCTTTTTCTACTATGAATTTTCCTCTAAAGGATTCACTACCCCCTCACCCTGGTGTTTTCGTCGTACCATTGCATTTTTCATGGTTCACTCCATTGTGTCACAATTTGTTTTTCTGTTTCGTTCAAGCCCAACTTATCACTTTGCTCGTAGAATAAAGTTGTGCAGAGTTGATTCCATGTCTCATTTAGCCGGTGAATCCAATTAATACCTACACCGTCCCCTTCTTTCATCTCTAAGTGTATACCAAACGGCACATATGCATTTTATATGCCGCTAGCGGCAACCTTTTTACCTAGTCAAATATCAATTTTACTTTGTGCAGGCTGTATGTTGTTCGTTGAGTGTCATTCACAAAGGATTATTACGCTTGCTATTACGAATTTCAAAGTTCTACGAGCAAAGAGTAAAGAGGAAGCCTTTCAATTTCCTTTGTTCTCCTACACCACTAGTTCAATGTTTGAATTAAAATCTCAAAGAGTGGCTTTTGTTTTCCGACGAAACACTATTTTGCCAATCTTTCTAGGTAATTGACATAATAAAGCACGGCAAACAACTGGTTAAAATGAGTTAGATGTAATTCCTTCCCTCTCTGAAGTCTTCTTTCTTTGAATTACAAAAACTAAGTGTTTAATAATTACTTTCTATTTCCACCCCCGTTAACCAAAAGAATAGCCCCTTCCGGCGTTTGAAGGTAGCACTCGCTTAAACAAGTCTAGCCAATTGTTTCAATACATCTTCCAAAGTTTTTGTTAGATTTATTGCTTTTGCCATGAATAATAGACGAAGCGTAAGGAAATCATCTGATTTCGTTGAGCTCCATTGTCCTCAACGACCGACAATAGAAATATGTAGTTGACCAACTAATTTCTAAAAACTTCATATCCTCTCGTAATTACGGGTGGTTGAATGAGGCTCGTTAGTTGTAGAGAGACCTGGCTTATGTGAACCTATTTCCCTCGGGAGCAGCCTTCGTCTTCTTTTTACTTTTTACTCACTTGAACTATCCTCTTAATGGATTTCATCTCATGCATCCTGGTATGTTGCTAATTTGTTAAATTGCTCGCCCTGGTTCACCACATTTTGAGCGATTTTCCATGGCTGAACGCCGCGCCCCCTTTCTCTCTCTCCTTTAGTCTGATTGCTGCTGCCATTTCACACGATTGGAGCCTATGTTTAGCAAAAAAATCATTTTTTTACGCTTTTGGCTTCTCCCTAATATTTATTTTTAAGAATGCTGCTATACCTTCTATACTTTCATTTTTTGGCAATCCTCGTAAAAGCTGGTAGTAAGTCCGACTACTCCTTTAAAATTAAAATTTTTAGAAGATGCTTTATTAGATGGACGAGGAGAATATCTTCCACACATCCGGCTGGCAAAGGATTTAATGGACCAGAGGAGGTACGTTGAGAAATTGTTGTGATAGTCTAGAGTTATTAGATTAGTTCGAATATCAACTTTTCAGCTTTAGGTACGACAGTAGGGTGCGACCGGTGGTGAATCACACAAGTCCGACAAGTGTCACCTTTAGTATGAGTCTTTATCAGATTCTAGCTATTGTGAGATCTTGTCCTTGGATTGATCAAATTTGCAGAATGAAAAACAGCAAAACGTGGATTTGAACGTATGGGTAATTCAAAAATGGGAAGACGATTTTCTTGGTTGGGATCCACACAATTATGGAATGATTAATACAACTATCCTCCCCTTTGATGCTATTTGGCTACCAGATACTTACATTTACAATAGGCAGCCTTTTATTGAGTTAAAAGCATGGTTTATAGTGTTGTGATGAATCGAGAAGAATCCGAGCGGTATATTAATGTCGTGATAACGACGAATTATTGGAAAGGAGAGCGGGGAGCGGAGATAAAATTTATGTATCCAGCACTTTATAGAACTAGCTGTCTATTAGATATTCGGTATTTTAGATCTGCGAAGATGAAATGTTTTAAGATTTTTCCCCTATGATCAACAGACTTGCAAACTGATTATAAGCTCCTGGACCTCGTCAAAAAGTGACATCGACTACTATGCCGAGTTCGACTCTGTTAATCTTGACAACTTTATCACTAATGAAGAATGGGTGGTGGTCAGTTTCCACATAGAAAGAGTCGAAGAAAAGTTTGTTTGCTGTCCAGAACCCTGGGTACTTCTTGAAGCCAATTTGGTAGTCAGGTAGAGAGTAGAAGGATAGAATTAAATTTACAGGCGTAAACCGCTTTACTATATTGTCAATTTGGTTATACCAACATCTGTGATTACAATGGTAGCAGTTACGGGTTTCTTTACTGCCGCTTCTACGAGTTCCGAAAGGTTTATTTTTCCTGCAATTTTCTCTCATAAGATTGTTTAGGAGGGAGAAGTTATCGCTAGGAATTGATTCACTCCTAGCTATGTCTATTTTGATGATGATGGTTTCCGAGCAAATGCCTACTACTAGCGATTATGTTCCCCTATTCGGTAATTATTTTAAACTTCAACATAATGTTTAGGTCTCTTCTACCTAACAATCATTTTTGTAATATTTATTGGCACTCTATTTACCGCGTTTATATTGAATGTACACTTGCAGAAAATGTATTCCAAGCCAGTGTCTCCCTTAGTCTCCTACATTTTCTTTGGCAAGGTTTGTCTTTTGTTTATTTAAACGTTTTTTCAGATTGCAAGATGGTTAAAAATGAGAGCACCGACACAGTTAATAGAATTATGGGAGGAAACTGGAGTTTATTATGGAAAGTTAGAGCAAAGGAAAAAAGTAAGAAAGCAACTGTCGGTAAGATCTTTTGTTAATTTAATCTATCTTACAGAAACCTCCAAAACTTATGAATCAAGCAAGTCGAACAGAAATCTTGATGCAACCAACTTCATTCTCCCGAAAGTTACCTCCATTGCCTCCAAAAGTTATCAGCCGGTATTTTTCTTCTTCACGTAGCTTAAAGAAAATTTTTAGAGCTGATAAAGCCCGAGAAAATTGGCGTCGAATCGCAAAATTAGCTATGATACAAGAGCGGGAAAAGGACTTCTCCAGACTTACTCCAAATGGTCAATTGACTATTAGTTAGTGGTTTAGAAGTCCAATTAAATTTTAGGAACTCCTTCGGCTATTACAGACGGTGGTACTCCTACTGGATCTCCAATTTCTCCTGGTCCTTTGATGCATTGTGTATCAGGCATGTCAGCAACGGAAAATATTCTTTTGGAAAGTAAATTGAAAAGAAGGTTAGTGTTTTCTTGTAGTTTTTAATTTTCAGATATGCGCTGGAATGGGAATACTTGGCAACTGTTCTGGACCGTTTCCTCCTTATACTTTTCTCTCTTATTGTAATTTTTGTAACTTTTCTTATGATTCTCGTGGGAGAAGCAATGCATCTCAGCTATCAGTTGGAAGAAAATTTAAAAGAACTCAACAGAAAGAAAATACAATAAATATTTTATTTTTGTTCAGGAGATATCTATATTTCAGCATTGAACACGTGGGATAGATAAATGGGCTGTTCGTCTGCGAGCCAAAAGAGAATTATTGCAATTGGCTTGAGGACTCTTCAACACAATGGGATCATTGCCTAATCGCATGCGGTCCATTGCCCGACTGACTTCTTCTTGAATACTGTGGAGACGAGGAGCTTTAACTCCCTCTTTGAGGAAGCGGACGGATTTCGGCACTGGGACGATTTCAGGGATCTGAAAAAATAATATAAATTCTGAATTTACTGTTACCTCATCTGGTTCTTCGCTAGATTCTCGTTCCATCGCTCCTGGTATGGGAATTCCTTGCGGAGGCTCTTCTCCAGTCACTAATGGAGTCAACATCAATTGATGAATAGTCATTCTTTTCGATGGATCTGTCACGAGCAGAGCACGGATGTCATCTTTCGCTAAAAATAAGTCTTTTACTATTGTTTTCAATTCATTTGCTTAATATATTCTTTTAAGAACGCTTAGTTTCTTGAAAGAATTAATAGATAATCGAGAAGGATTTAGAGGGACACGAGTGCGCGAGACGCGCGTTTTCTTTGCCACGAGTTATGTGCTATTTTGCTAAGAAGACGACTCGCTTACTGGCTTGAGACACTTGGTCCCATTCCTCAGGCGGAAAAGCATAGTATCCCTTGGCGATCCTCGAGCGCATCCCTGGTGACAGGGGCACTCCTTTCATGCTGTAGAACGGCGGATACCCGCAAAGTCTGTAACGCACGTGGCTAAGTCCAAACTGGACTGTGAAGGTAGGGAAGGGGGATTTTTGAGAAACTCACAAGATGTGGGGAAATTGAGAAATAAATTAACTTACAATATGTACATAGCAACACCTAAAGACCACATGTCACATGATTTGTCGTACCGTTCTCTACCCAAAACTTCTGGAGGTCTAAACCTTTTTTTTTAGGAATGAGAGAACGGAGATACTCACGCATAGAAGGGTGTACAACATGGTGATTCCATGAGGACATTTCTTTCTGGTCTTTTGGCAAACCCGTAATCTCCTAATTTATACACGCAGTCATCACCCGTACTACTAAATATTGACAATTATAGATATAAAAAAGGCTACCTGCATAAAATATTTTCTAGCTTAATATCCCTATGAGCAATGTTCATCTCGTGAAGGTATTGCACCGCCGACCCGATCTGGCGAACAATTTCACCAACTTCTGAAAGTTATTTTTGATGTAAAGAAAGCCTAGGCTTCTTACTTTTTTCAGTATATGTCTTATTCTCTTTATTTTCAAATTGAGTAAGAAGATCTCCTCCTTCGAGAAATTCGACGACCATTAGGAGACACTTGACCCCGTTAAAGGTATTCTCATAAATGTCGTGGATAGTCACCACGTTTTCATGTCCATTTGTGAGATAATGCAGTTCGACTTCTCTTCTCGCCTTCAGCCCATCTCGTAATACTTTCAAAGCAAATTTCTCGCCCGTTTCCTTGCTGTAAATTGCCATGACTTTTCCAGATTCTCCAATTCCAATAATCTCAGCCGAAACGGTGTAATCGTCAGTGATTTGATGAACATGGTAGGGAAAGGTGGTGCTCTGGCTGACTTTACGAGATCTTTGACCTTGTTCCTGTGTTTCTTTAAGATTCTGACTGGCACAGAGACAGAGTTTCCGTTGAACAGAGCCGGGACTGAAGTCATCTTCTGACGAATCGTCAATATTGATGGCAAGAGTTGAGGTAGCATTGAGGCAGAGTGATCGCTGAATGTAAATAATAAGAAACAATTGTTCCATCCCTGACGTCATATACTCTTCGTTGTTAGCGTTTAAACTCACTTGTACAGCTGTAGGCGATTCCAGGTAATCTTCTTCCGCTGCCTCTAACATCAGTCGATTGAGGGAATCGGATGAGGGAGAAGAATTAAAACGGAAGGGATTCTCCATATGTTTGGATCCGCTCGTCACGAACCCTGAGTCGGGCTCGAGGTCTTCGTCTAATTCGAACATCATCTTCCCGTATTGTGGAGAGTATTTCTATAAACTGTATTATCTTGACACATAAGTAGCGACAGAAAGAAGAGAGGAGACACCACGAGGCTACCGTTACGGTGTGTGGGAACGGAACAGACTATTAGTGGGCGGGGACGGGTTTGTCCCTGAATCAGTCATGTGGAAGGAACGAGGGCAAAGATCTTTTGAACATCACTACCGTATCATGGTCAAGAAGGGGATATCAATATGCACTTCTGACGCTTGTTTAAAAACTTCCTTATCATTTGAAAAACAAAAAACAAATCTCTGTTTATATAAGAGCAACCTAAAAAGTTCTTAGGAAGTCGACAAAGGGGAATGAAAAGTGGAGAACGCGAGGACAAAGGTAAAGCAACACAAAGAATATTTTGCATGAGAGTAGAGATAAGCCCCCAATCACTGTCAGCTGCCGCCTGGTTCAAAGTTCTAATCAACACGAGAAGTGCGGGGACAAAGTTTGGTCCTGTTTATGGAGCGGAGAGAGGTTGTCGCCAAACAGTAAAGTGAAACGTGAAGGTAGGACTGGGAAACGTAGTTATCTTTCAAGAAACTATTTCTAATTTTACCCGGTAGGCCTGACCTTCTCGGTGACCCTTCATGGATGATTATATCTTCTCCTAGGGTAGAGATGGTCTTTGACCCATCTAACTCATTATATCTTAGAGTAAGCGTCCACTGATGCTCGTAGTCTAGTTTCAAATGTGTTCTCTATGCAAATAACATTTTCAAACAACCTGACAATACTCTAATGTATTTTGGTAGTATAAATCTTAATAGACTTCACAGGGAATCAAAAATCGGGAAAGAAGGAGGAAGAACAATGGATGCAATTTTGGGCAAATCACTCCCACGTGGTTATTGGATCGCCGGGTACGACTGACCACAGAGTCAGGTGTTGCCTTATAAAGACTCAACTCCATTTTGTCAAGGAAATAGAAGTGGTTTTTCGGGACATAAAATTCGTGTAAAAGGATTACTGTAGAAAGGAGAACAGACGCCCCACGTGGGGAATGGTCCCACGTGGGGTGATTCCCGATGTCATCGATTGATTGCCTAGCTAGTCTGCGGGCGGAAGAAGAAAAAGCAGACAGAGCGGAGAGACCACTGAGAGGGTCGCGGACGAGAATGTAAGAGCAGGACAATGGGTGGTTTACACAAAAAAAAAATCATTTTTGAGTATTATTCTGTGTTAAAAATTATTTACTGAAAAATCTTAAACACATCACCTGTATTTTATTTTTTGCGTTTTTCTTGATCAACTCTGATGTTCTGTGATCTACAATTCCGTTTCGCCGACATACGTAGTCATGAAGGGGCTTTCCTGGCGCCGTTACGTCAATCTCGACTGAACAAATTATAAACAATCGACACTAAACAAGAAGACAACGGGGACCATTGGTAAAGGTTTCGCGTGGTCTTCTCCAGTTCATCTACGTCACGATCCCCCGTTCGACACTTTCCGGTCCCCGAGGCATTTTGTTGACAGCTAATTGCTTTTACACCAAAACAATGTACTAAGAAGAAGGGTACATGACATAAAGTTTCGAAAGTTTTCAGTTTTTTGGGGTGGTGTAGATCGCCATTTAACGGAAAGAATTCTTTGTTCAAATAATTCAATTTCTCCATGTATCTAATTCGGATTGCTGCAGATGTATTGTAACAACAGTAATTTCCGCGTTAAACGACTCAACAAAACTTTATGACCAATAGGGACACAGTTCTCTATTTTTCAATTAAAAAGAGCATTAAAGGGAAGAAAATGAATCACCTCTTGTGATGACTTGCTTAAAGATTTAGAAAAACAAACAAAGCAGATAAGTGCGAGGGTTGACTGAAGGATGCACTAGGTGCCTTCGTACTATGCTTTATGGCAAGCATCTCAAAGGGAATCAATAGTCGGGCATAGTCAGCTGACTGGGATTTTCTTTCTTTCCCCTCCGGCGGCGTCAAACCTGTTTAAAGATACGTCCCCCAAGTTGTAGCCAATACGGTCAAGGTGGAGATTGCCAAACAACTTTTCCAAAAAGAAATAGCTATCAGATATAATTGCAGAAGCTGCATGTACCTATTTTTGAGTGTAACTCATGAAGTTTGTTATCTGTTGCAAACAGATTGTTTGTATATTTACTTGAAGACCAGTTGTTGGAGGCCGAATCGAAAGATCAGCCAAACCGACATAAACAGACGACTAATCGATGGTGCTGCTAAGCGGTCCTCGTTCTTTGTGCTCCATTCGGGCCGATCGGCCATTCCCTCTATGTTACATCAGCCTGACCCATTCAGCAGAAACTTTGGGGAAAAATGAATACAATCCAAAGAAAGTTTGATTCAACCTTAAAGCCTGTAAGACAAATTGGGATCATTGATATTTAATAGTCGGATCATAAAAGAAGCTCCATTCCTTCCTTCATAAATCGTACAGTGAACAATTCGTCTCAAGCGCTATCTTTTAGAGAACCCCAGTCAGTTCGACAGTGTGCTGTGCCATTAGCGAATTTGCGTCGACACGTGGGGACGTAAAAAGACCTGCTTGGAACCAGTGGAAGACATCAAAGAAATCGAGGAGAAAAACATCTGGTTTCTGATGGGAAAATACTTACTTGCTTTATGGTCACAATCTCATAAATTAGGAACCCAGATGAAAAATGAACTCATAATACTCGTGAACACAGGGTAAAAAAATCGTAATCGTAAGCTTATTAACGAACTTCTTACAATAAATTACATTTAACAAATTATTTACCATTTACACTAATTTTCGTTGTATAAGAAAAATGGTGGGTAAGTATAAGAACGGCAGACAAGCATCTTTTTTTAGTATTGGATATTTCAACTTCAACTTTATTTAAACAATTATAACACGACGAACTATAACAATTGTTTAAAAACAAGAGCAATCACCATTTGCAATAAACAATAAACAACTAAAAAGAAATTTTAGCTGCGGTTTATGGGACGGCCACTAAATGGCCAAGGGAAATAATGGAAACGGGCAAATACGGCCAAACGCAACTGTGGAAACGGTCCAAAAAATATTGGTCTATGTGCTTAGAAGGACTTCATCTGGGACAGATATCATGGGACCTATTAAGCCTAAGCGTCTGATCAGCCTTAAGGCTTACGACATAATATTCCCAGAATTAAGAGGTTAGTCATTTCTTTTCTTTTATTTTTAGCTTATTTCTCTTATCTTGAAAGAAACTACGTTTATGGAGCATCGGGAACCCAACCTAGATTTCCTCGAGAAGAGTGGTCTTGTCTTACAAATAATTTTTCTCGAATGATACGAACAACTAATTACTGCGAAAGCTATCATAAGCAACTCTCCGTAAATCACAGAAGAACTTATTTGCCTATTATAGGAGATTTTATTTGTTGGTAGATATAAAGTTCCACCGAAATTTTCATTTTTGATAATGAGATTGATTCGCGAGACGAGACTTACTGCTAAATTCGTTCCTCTACTAAACTCGTCAACTGGATCACAGGTAAGTGTTACTGGTTCTGTTTATCGTCGCAAAGCGGTAACAAAAGAGATATTGAAGAATCAAAAGATATCGTCCGTTATCTGGGATGGCTTCTCACCGATTACTATTCCTACCTTGAATGAGATTAATATTGTTGTAAATGCGTTGAGAAGAATATAGAGAAATCAATAAATCTTATTTACAACTATGTTTCTTTGTTTGAAGTAGTATATTAGAAAATAAAAATGATAGAAAGGAAAGAGTGAAATTGAATATTTGTCATTCCGCGCCGTGTTTCAAAGAATAATACATATTACGTATAAATTCGGCCGAAATGGGTGGTTTCCATTTTGGAATTTTCCAAAACGGCCAATTCCAAAATTGCTAATTCCTTTTTTGCCGTGTCCATTTTGGATTTTCCATTTCGTCCCCGGATTATACGTTCTATACAACGGAAATTAGGGTAATTAAAAAAAACACTATCTTGTAGTTTATGTGAAAAGATACATTTTTCACCTGTTTTTTTTTTTCACCTGGAATTTCTTAATGCAGCTGTTATCGAATGTCGAAAACGTATACAATTAGCCAATATGTCCGAAGTTGTCGATTTTCCTAACTATGAAGATGTCAATCCAACGACGGAAGTATCACCAGGTTAAACATTGTTTGCCATTTTATTCATTGCAGATGATTGCGTTTATAATTCGATGTATTCTCCTTTCGATGTAGGTGAGGATTATTCAGGTAAGTGATTGTTTGTAATGTAATTCAATAATGGTAGAATATCGTATCAATGAACTATTTCAAAATTGTTCCGCGTCTGCTGTACGAACCACTATATACATTTACTACAGCAACTCACTACTGTCTATCGTCTTTTTTTTTATTTCATTGGGCTATTTATTGCGATTATATTTTCTCAGAAAATATTCATTTTTTTTACCATATTTAGTTTATACAGTAGTCTCAGAAATCGTGAAGGTTATAGCAAGAAATATTTATCAACAGGTAGGGAAAAAATGCTTCAATTTTGAGATTCAAGTATGGAATCATCATACATGGAAAGTACATTACTAAAAATATTTTCTATCAAGGATTTTATTTATCATTCAGCAATACAATAAAGATTATAGTAGAGGAAGTAGGTCTTCTTTGAACATTTACTTTCATTACTAGATTATTACTGGTTCCATCCTCTTTCAAGACACGTTTACAATAGCAATCAATTTAATCATCATTCTTCAATTTTATCAAAAATCCTATATTTTCATCTATTTTATTTTCTTCTTCGTATATCTTACTATCCAAGCGGTAGAAATTTATTTGCGAATTCAACTAGAAGATGAAATAACAAAATTCTACATCCCTCACTTTTCTTTTCATTCATTTATCGCTCCTGTCTATGGGATTTTCACCTGGTTCTGCTGTCAGCTGCTTGGTGATCACATCATGCATAATATTTTTCACAAAATGGATAACCAGGTGAATGCAGAGACGCATTATAAACTTTCTAGAAAAAGCTCATGGATTGTATGTGATTTTTAAGATAATATAAAAAATCTTAGGCACTGCTAAACATCATTGACCTTTTTCCTCAAGGTTTCGTTTGGGCTCTGCTACTTACAACATGGGGATTGATACAAAATTATCTACCTCAAATTGAGGACTTCACTCTTCCAAACAACTTAAGGAACATGACAACAAAGGACTATGAAGGATACTTAATTTTGGTAATAAATTGAGAATATTTTAAATGATTAGTTCAGATTGTAATCGAGACGACAAAATATTTATCAACATTCAAAATGATTATACTTTCAACAGCTTTGAAAATCGATTGATATAAAAAAATTTAAAGTTTGTACCGTTTCTTATGTCGAATTCTATATAAATTCATTTCGTTTTTTGTTTTTTCTAAACTATTTCCCTCTTCAGAAAGAACCTTGAAATTGAGTAGATGACGATAGTATCAATACGACGAACTTCATAAAATTTTTATTAAAAAGGAAAATGAGCCAATTGGTTCAAAAATACCACAAGAGATTGAATCAATAGATACAGTATGGGAAGTTTTGATTTTATATTTTGATGAACAAGTTTATTTTTCTCTAATCAATGTTTTCCGACTTTCCACTGCAGATATATCCTCTATACTTGACATAGCCTTTTGCTTCTTCACAGTTTTTTGAAGGTTAATCGCATAACTCAAATAGAGATGGAATCTAAATAATGCAAATAAATGATAAAATTAATATTCACCGGGCAAATCTCCAACTGAGGATAGATACAATTGGGAAAACTATATAAGGGAGAATTTCAATAACAGTCATGACAAATGGGATATATGGCAAGCAGGGTTCATTAATATATGCATTATTACAGTAAGCCTATAATTTGAAAATAGATATAATAGACTAACTTCACTCATTATGTTTAGAATATAATATCGAACTCGGTTGATTGATAACTCAAGATACTAAAACACAAAATTTTCTGTTCTTATCTTTGGACCCACTAACAAAATGACGACCATAAAAGTGTTGCCTTTGGTTATGATTCCAAACAATTTCCATAAAAAGAATATACAAGTAATAATGACGCAAAAAATATCAACGATTCGAGTATATGAAGAAAACATAAGCTGAAAAATTTCGAAAAAAAAGACACTCACACCCAAGACATCAGGAACAAGGCTTTCAAAAGATGAAATAGTTCCAAAATTATTTTCGGTGGAAAAATATTCACGTGAATCTGCGTGGAAACTACTGGATAATTCATTTATCAAGAGAGATGCGTTTTCCTTGCCATCATTATGCTAGAGAACGATGGAAATGCCTCTATTATCACATACCAGAACCATGTTAAAATAGTAAATTTTTGGCTTTCCTAACTCTTGTTCATTTTCTTCGATTTTTGCTATATAGACACATAAGAATATTTGATTGAAAAAGGTAAAGGAAAGGAAGATGAAAGCAGTAAAACTTACTACCGTAATATATTTTGATAGTTTCCTAGCTAACGATGACTTTAACCTTGAATTAATTAGTTATATTAAAAAGATTAACCTGAAGAATATAGCATAATCAATGTAGCAGATAGGCGTTAGTACTAAAGCAGCGTGTTTTATGGCTACACAGAATCGGCAGAAGAAATTCATAAAAGAATTAATAAAGCCAGCTTTTTTAACTGTCGGCATGTGGTAGTAATGAACCCCGCTACCGCCGCCATAGCCTGGAAAATATATCGAAACCTTTCGCTAAAAATGGAGTATTAATAGTTGAGTGTTTACCTGATATATTAAACACCTTTCCAGAGCTACGAGTATTATCACAAAGTAGGATAAAGCTATTAAATATCGTGAAAAGGGTAGCAAAACTCCGTGATGAAGAGTAGAAATAATTAAAAGTCCTCGAAAACAAATTACTATGGCGATAATATTCAAGACAACTGTAATCATCTCTAGTAAATTTCGTTGAAAAACTATCTCTCGATTATCTTGACGAAGATGTTGCAAATCTTGGATCTCTAAATAGAAATACAAATTATAAAGAAATAGAGACCGCATATATCTTTGGAAAAATCGCCACACATATTGGAAGCTTCTTCAGTAATAAATAGAGAAGAAGCAGATGTCGAAGTGCTTGAGTATGAGAAAACTCTTTTTCGCATGGTTAGAAGGCTAGGAAAGGTGAAATTTTTAATAAAATGTGACACAGTAATATCAATCCATTGCACACCAGTATTACCACCACCAAGAAAGTCTAAAAGAAAATTGATCTGTTTGAAAAAAAATACCTGAATAATAGACTATTTTTAAATTCGACAGCATGTTAAAATCATCTATCAAACTACCATCTATTGTGACTTTTCCGATAATAATTTCTAAATTCTCTAAATTTGAATATTGTTCTGTGGATAAGAATCCTGAAAAATCAACTTATAATTAACGGGTCTTTAAATACCAAGAAAAATTAAATCTCCTAAATAGACAGTACAATTAGAGGGAATTTCATGGGCATATATTTTATATCCACGTATACTAATTGGATTATAACAAGGATCATCTTTAAAACATTCTATGGTTAAAAGCACAAACCTGTTTCACAAGATTGTAACATTCGATCATTGAATTGTGGATGAAGAGCCAGGAAGTGTATTTCCTGATTAGCAAGGTATCTATAAATAATCACCCTCACCTCTTTATGATAACAGTGTTCTCCTGGTTGTGTAACGAAGTTTCTATAATCCATCCCAAGTGATAATACTATCTTTCCGGGTCCTTCTACTCTCTTCAATGATTTCAATCCAAATGTAATGAAATTGAAACTCTTCACATAAATAACATCCTCCAGATCATTTTCAAAACCTAAAAATAACGTAGAAAGTTCAAAATTTTACCATAATCTTTATCACAAATGACTTCTTCTACTTTCCCGAGAAAATCTAATGTCGTCAAAACATGGTTTGGTTCAAGCAAATACAAGCATCCTTCAATTCTTCGAAGGTTAGAAAAAAGGTGATAGATTTTGGATTTGTCATGTTCGTTTATGGCCGGATCGAGGATGAAATGCCCCTTGACAGTGGTACAAGATTGAGAAGTTGTTTTTAGAAAGACACTAATGGGTGTGGAAATATTACATTCTGTAAAAGGTATAGTACTACAAAGCTAGAATCTATATACCAATTGAAATTCCCGATTTAACAATAAACAATAGTAGAGCACAATAAGCAATCATTAGATAACAAAATGCGTAATCTATCACCACCTCTTAGGCTGAATATTTCACCTGTGTCATACGTGGAGACGATTGCAATTAATAAGTTAGCACAAATAACGTCATCTTCAATACTGTTAAATTTTTATATATCATAAGTGAAAGACAAAAATGTGAGAAAAGTTATAACCGACCGGGTGAAAGGAGAACATAACATACAACGCATGGCTGAATGGCTGAGATCACAAGGCTGTCATATAAAAACCTAATAAATTTTACTAGTCTATGCCCAGATTCCATCATCATCGAGTTCAGCAGACGTTGCCATTACGTCTGCTCCTCGTGGACTAGCTTGGGGCAAATGAGGTAAAATTGCTCCGGGACCGATAGTTGCTCCAGGTTGAACAACACTGGCAGCGGATTCCGGTCGGACTACTAGGGCTCTTCGCTCGTTCTCCTGTTTCAATTTTCTCAAAAGAGCATCTTTATGCCGTCGAATAGTTTCAATCTCTTCTCGAGGAGCTCGTCCCTTCTCCAAAAGAGCAAGATGGGCATCTTTTTCACCAATAGCAGCTAGAAGGGCTTCCTGTTTCAACTGTAGGAGTTGTTCGAGATGTTGTCGTCGTTCGGTTTCCATTGTTCGAAGAAGAGCTTCTTTATCTCCACCAACACCACCACCCAGACCGGCGACAGAAGACTTACGGAGCTCGGAAATTTCACGACGAGAGTCAGCCAATTGTTGATTAACTTGTTGAAGTAAGTGTTTCTGCTGTTGTAGATGAACTTCTCTCTCGGCTGTGATGCTAACCGACTCTCTCAATGCTTCTTCCAATTCTTCTACCCTGAAACATATGTTCTTTTTTCCCCGTATCTCTAGCTCACCTTTTCTTCATAGCATTCGCCGCTGCTGGTGTTCCGGAATTATTAGCCAGCCGAGTAAGGGTACTTGAATCACTTTTGGTCAAAGTGGAATATGGATCAGCACCGTGACGGTCAATAACTCCCTGAAGCTGCTTGCACTGTTGATTTAGCTGGCTGTTGTCTTTTTCCAATTGACGGACCATTTTTAGGAGCTTATCCACCTCCGTTCGAGCCGCTTCAACCTGCATAGCCCTGCCTTTGTCTTGAAAATGGACTAACCTCTCGTCTCAATTCCTCCGTTCCCTTATCTGCTAGTGATTTTTGAATTCTTTGTTGAACATGAGCATTTTCTCTGCTCAAATCTCCGATCTAAATTGAAACTATGGCTCTTTGAAGTAATTTTACTTTTTCATTTTGACTTTCCAGCAATACATCTCTATCTTGAAGTTCTTTTTGAAGATTCTCTATCGTCTGTCGATGTTGTCGTAGCTCCTGATGGAATGTTTCCTGCTGTTCTACTCGTTCCTTCTCCGAATTACGTCG
This sequence comes from Oscheius sp. DF5120, assembly GCA_932521415.1. Lineage (NCBI taxonomy): Eukaryota > Metazoa > Nematoda > Chromadorea > Rhabditida > Rhabditidae > Oscheius > Oscheius sp. DF5120. The sequence goes on from OW051464.1 coordinate 232,557, forward strand.
CAATTGATCGATATGATCTTCTAGTCGATGTTTCTCCCTCTCAATTTGTTCTATTTTTTCTCGAAGTTCTTTCTCTTTGATCACATCTGGATGAGAGAGGAGTCGGATCTAAAAGTTTTCGATAATCTTTGAGGTACCTTCTTACCTTAGCCTTATCCAAATCTTGTTCCTTTTCCCTCAATGTCGTTTCTAAATGATCTATTCTTCCTTGAAGCTGTTGTATTTTTATTTCGCTCATTCTTGTTTGCTCTGTTTTGTCGTGAATATCTCCTCGCGATCCAATCAGCTCTTTCTCTAATCTCTCTATTCTCTGTTCCTTCTGCTGCATTATTTCATTTTTAGCTTCTAGTTTTTGTCGGAGAGCTTCCACCTATAAAATATATGATCTTGGATAGAAACATACATCTCCTTGCAGCAAGGCACACTGTTGTTCCCTCGTGGTTAACTGATCCTTGGCTATTTGAAGATGTGTTCGGAGTTCATTCGCCTGTTCCTCAGCCGCTCTCATCCGTGTTTGGCATTGGGCTAATTCAGTCTTCCTCTCAGCCAGTTCAACCTCAGATCGTTCCATTTTCATACGAAGAGTTATCTTAACAAGTTTTCTGTATTTAATTCGCCTACCATGTCATGGTTGGAAACACTCTTATCAGTAAAATCTCTCGGTTGACTACTTCCATGTAACCTCATTCTATGTAATTCATCTTCCAACTCAACAATTCTATTTTGCTTTTCGTCTATCCTCCTCAAGGCATGGTCTAAGGCATAGCGACCGCTAGGATCCTGAAAGAATTAAAAAAATATTTCCCTTCGTACCAGCTGTCCCAATGTTTCTTGATCTTTCTGTTTCAATATATCTTGTAATCTGATGATGGTATCTTCCAACTCGTGCATCCTTGTCTCAGCAAAGCCGCCAGATATGCCACCGCTTCCTCGCATTGGATCCTCAAGTATTGAAGAGAGTTTTCTAATTCGGTCATCACGAGAGGCAATTTCCATTCGTAGTTGAGCTGAAATTTGTAGTTATAAGAGATAAAAAAAATCTACCCTCATTTCCGCCGACACCAGAGTTCATCATTCTTTCCAATTGCGCTAATCTACTTGCTTCTTCCCGGCGAAGTTGTCGTTCTCTCTGAAAGAATTTGATTTAATGAAAAGATTGTTACCTTCAACTCAGGACTCCAGAAGGTTTTTATACTATTCATGGTTTGATTCAATTTTTCCATTGCCATTAAATAGTCCTGTTTTAGTTGGTCGTGTTCACTCGATCCGTATCCAGGTCGACCAAGACCAGAGGGACCAACAGTATCGGAGTTGGAATAATTTGGCATCCTGCAACCAGATGATGTAGGTAAAGACACCAAGTAGCTAACTAAGACACCACTTATGGAAGGATAATAGCCTCAAAGTGACTAGTAAATAAGGGTGGGAGACGACGTAAATGTGCTAAAAGAATGGATGCTCGATCGACCGCCAACAAGGACGACTAATTACGCACCTCCGACGACAGCCTGATAGACCGGCGGATTTTCGGCGAAACAAATAGCCACATGAGAGGGATGGCAAACAGACATAAGTCGTGTCTACGAGAAGTCTGTATTTCACGCATTTTTTAAGCTCCCTATGCCTATAAAAAGTTTTGCCATGTATCGGCCTCTTCACATTTCTTTCTCCTGGTAATGCGATCTTCCCGCCTGGGAAATAGCCGTCCTATGAATAAATAAATTGACAAACGCATATATATATATATATATAAGTGTGAAAGACTACCAACTAAAAGATTACCCAATCAGCTAAATTGGTGAGGACTGACGATAAGTAAGGACAGCACTCGAACGTATTAGAAAGTCTATTTTTAGGTTCCCCAAAGAGAAAGATAGTGCGATCGAAACCGACGATGGGTGCGTCAGAAAAGGGTGCAGCCTGTCGAAACAATCGCCGCTTAGATTGATCGAAGGTTACAAAAATGACACCCGCTGACTCTTTTGTCTTCGTTTATGATAGTAACCTACGTTTCATTCGCTCGATCCCAAAATGTCTGTTGACTTGGAATAGGATTCGACAATGGTGCCTGTCGATAGCTGCTACTGGTATACATAGTACCCAATGGTTGGGTATTTACATTTAATGGCTCCTAAAATTATGAATATCTTTAAAAGTACGATTCGAATACTTGGAAATTATCTGTGAAGGCGATTTCCAGCTCATCTTGAGGGCCAACTATATCCATAGAACGATGTTGTCTGCAAGTAAAGTAATAAAAAACAAGTCAGTTAACCTGGTCAATGTTCGACGATTAGAAGTTGAGGGATAGCCATAATGTGTCGGACCAACACTCCCAGCACGGGGGGCTGGCGCTGGAATCGACTCCATATACCCGTAATTTTGCTGACGACTACTCTCTCGAGCAGAGGAAGGATACCTCGTCGAGGAGAGCCAGGGTGCACCCCGCTGCCAACCAGAGCGATCCAGCTAAAAGCTTTACTTTTCAGAAAGTATTAAAAAAGAATTGATAATTAATAAAAATCCATAGTTCACAGAAAAAATATAAAAAATAAAAACAGAAAGCATAAATTAGCCGACATTTTCAGCTTTGCCGCTATCTTCCCTTAAAATTAGCCATTGCATCGTGTGAGTCAGGGGGCGGTCGGTTGGTCAGTGAGTGCATTTCTCTATCATTTTACTTGAATGGTGTCGTATTTTATGAAAAGAATTTCATGAAATAATGGAAAATAAGGTTAACATAATATTGAGAAAGGGTATTAAACTCTTTTGGTAAGGACCCGAGAGCAATGGGCAGTAAGGGCTATGCCAGTCGAGTGCCTATTGATCGAGGGGGAGGCCAACACAACTGGATGGGTCAGCCGGCACCCGAAGGCAGGAGCTATCCAGTGACTAATTGAGGCATTAAAAATATTGGGCAGAGCTGTTTATGGTAATAAAATAAAAAGTAATTTCTAAGATGAATAAAAATTTACAGGAGCTGATGACATTCAACATTTTCTAAAGGGATATCCTGACTAAATTTTTTACCGGTTTATCTAATCTTCTAGCTTCTGGAGGAGCCCCAATAATAATAAAATCGATAATTAGAATTAACTCCGCTAAGATATCGCCACTCTGACCGGCTGTAGAAAAATAGAGCTCGTTTTAAGTAGAACAGTTTTGTCTTCGACTAATCTGATGCTTTTCGTGGTTTTTTATTGCTCATTTAATAGTTTTGGACAATTTGCGTAAAATTTATGATCCAAAGATCCATGGTTATATTGTTTTTGTCTTGGATTAGACGTGGTACAAAACCGGGTGGATCATAGGAAATTGGGCAGAAATTGGCCTTTGACCGTTTTGGTTCGGTATATAAAATGATCATCGGTAGAATGGAATATAGTTTATCACTGGTTTCCATTTCAGTCCTCCACTCATAGGTGCTTTGTAGGTAAAATGAAGACCTTCTTGTTGTCTATCTTCATTGTATCTGCCTTTGGTCAAACTACAAATCGCCAGGCATTGGCCAAGAAAGCCTTCACTCTCGGACTCGTTAGTGGAACCGTAACTAATGAGGCAACAGCTAACAATGTACGAAATCAAATTCCATTTAACTCTTTTAGATTATGACCTGTATGGAGACTCCAATTTTGAAATGTCCACCAATTGGTAATCTTTCCGACTGTATGTTGCCTTTTTTTGTGTAATAATTATTTAAGCTGGAAAGAATTGTGTAATGTCAAAAAGCGGCAATTTCTTGGTTAAAGTTATGAATTTGTTGAATAACAGTTAGTGAAAAAGTTAATCAAAAATGTATTTTTTAGTGAATCAATGCCTCAAAGGAGATACATTCGATCTTTTGAGTCGAGCTTTAAGTGTTGGAAAGCCAATTATTGAGCCTCTTTACAGCCAGGTCAGCTTTATTCCTTACTAAGTTAAAATATTTTAGCTCTGTGGAAACATTACCCAATGGAAGAATAATGGGAAAACTGCTGCTCAACAAGCAGATCTGATGTGGGGATGGGTTGGAAACCAGGCTACAACGTCAGTGATCAACCAGTATTGCACGAAAATGGTGAATGGTGGAGCTGTCAACAAGACTGAATGGGGCTGTCTTAAGAAACCTGGAGATCAGGTGGTCAATTTCACTACATATCCTTGTTACAAACTTGTTCCGAAGGCTTAAAAGAGGGAGAGGAAAATAAAGCTGTAGTTTTTATTTACATTGTCTAAATTGTTATTTATTGATGGAAGAGACTCTTCAGCTCATGAATCAGTGCCTCGTGGCGGAAGGAGACGCGGATGTCGGGTACATTGGTGCAACGGATGTCATTTCCGAGAACACCTTCCTCTTTATACCAGACACCGAGCCAGTGACGCTTCAGACGATCTTCGTAGCCGCTTTGAAGGACAGAATTACGTGCCAATTCACACATGTCACATGAGCTGAGCTTCCAGACCTGTGCCGCTATCGAATACTCTTCCATCAGAGCTTCACGAGTATAATGAAATTGAAGAGGATCATCTGTCGAGAGAGAGACATTGAGTCCTTTTTGAAGATATTCGGGCAGGGGATTACGCTGGTAACTGATGAAGAGACTGTTATTAGAGAGAGGAGACATGGCAATACCCATCTGCGTCAAATAGAAAAGATATTGGAGGACGGGGACCTAAAAATCAACATAGGTTGTTATATACCTCACCTTTCTGAGCATTATTCCATGACTGATGCTTTCACTTGTCAAATAGCCAGCCAGAAGATGATTCACATGTCCTGCCTCACCACAGTGCGGTCGAAGAGTGAAAGTATTTAGTCCTCGGAGTCGACGAAATCCATTTAATGCACAGATATTCGCATAAAGATAGAAGATATAATAGTTATAAGGCGGATTTTCGTCTTCTTTATAATTCGGTGGAGTGGGTGTCGAACGATCAAAATGAACAAATTCGTGCTTGCTTTCATCATCAACAGAATCGAATCCACTAACATGCACAAGGAAACGAGCCAGCTCTGGGTAATTTTCCGGTTGATTAGTGGCTTCGAATAGAGGTGTAAAGATGTTATCTAGTATTTCATCAAAGCTTTTTACAAGTTCTTTTGCACGATAGATATCGTAGAGACGGGGGAATTGAATCATCCAGCGATTGTTGGTACTCCAAACGTCTTTACTAATAGCCCATCGTGCTAGCTTGTCCCATTCATTCTTAAATCGTCCATAGATACTAAGTCGCATTTCAGCATGTTGATATTTTGATTCTTCCAGATCGGAAAAGACTTCCTTCAACAGCTCAGCAAAGTATTTTCCCTCTACAAAGTTGTCCGTCTTCAAAAATGTCTCACGCAGTGTAGAATCGCCTATTGGATTATATCTAAACAAAGTATTAGCCGAAGAGAGCGTCGTACTTCGTATTAAATTTATCAAAACGATGAAAGGTATTTCGATCGGCATGTACATCCAACATGTCAACACAAAGATCCTCTGCTTTGATACCCAGTTGAGTGAAGAGATCTTTCAATGTCAGTGGTTGGCCTTTACGCTCCATTACGACAGTATCACCATCCTTCTTCAGTTTTTTCTTTATAAATCGAACAAGGTGTTTTTGATTCATTGACGAGGCCGCATGAATATGGGTATCAACTTTGTGAATATTATAGAAATCTTTGTGGGATGTGACCTTCTGTTCATGAAGTTCTCTTAATTCATTTAGAAGTACATGAAGTTGGAATTTATTCTGAAGGATAGCCAATCGACGATAGCAATAAGATTTTCTGAAGTTTGATGGTAGATAAAAAAGAATAGAGAACTAACAGAGGTCCATCGACAATCATCCGACTTACAATTTCGGCATCTCGAAGGAATTTTGTTTTATCTATATAATACTTTTCGAGGGTTTGCTCCAATTTCCCAGTTGCTGGATCAACAACTTCTATGACTCCTTCGTTCCTCTTCAACAAGTAGATCTTTCCATAGATAGGTAACTTCGTCTTCAATGACCAGGGATCATGCGTCGATGCCGGTGGATGGAAATCCAGCTGACTGGTCAACATATCTTCAGTCTTTTTGAACGTCTCTGGCAGGTCAGCAGGATATTCTCCAGTTAAGAATTTTTTCGTTGTTGATGGGAAGGTGGTAGCACCGAGCCGTTCTATATATTCAAGACGAAGTTGTAAGGCTTCAACCAGCTGATCGGTGGCTTTTTCTTCAATAGATAGTTCCTCTCCTTCGATTTGAATTCGTTGATAGTCGCAAGGAGATTTGATAGATGGAAAGGAAGATCCGAAGAAGTCATTATTTGGTGGAGTGTGTAGCTTCTCGGATTCACGCAGCTGACACGCTTCGGAACTGAAATCTTGAGCCAGATCAAAGGAGTTGATAGTAGCTATTGATTCCGTCTGATGGGGATTTGCGGTCATCAATAGACTCGTCCTCAGATTTTCTGACAGATGTTTATCCCTCAAAGCCGTATTCACATCCATATCTCGCGGTGGAGGAGTTCTTGTCATGTTCGTTGGAGATGAGTCTTCTCTTGCCTTATTCAGGTGACTCGGCGAACAAGTCGACGTCGACTTTTGAGTCGTTTGAGTAGGATTGCTTTGGAGATCGGATTCTTCGAGCTTTCTTCCCATTTCATCCTCAATTGAATTTTTCTTCTGTGATGTCAACCTTGACATTCAGTTAATTTGAAATGATAACACTGAAAAAAAGAATTAGACAGCTTCAGACAGCACCTAATCTTACCAGTAAAAAGCTGTCAATTCGGATTTGTCATTGCTATCTGCTTCTTATTTCATTAATAGACAGTTGGATGGGCGACAGAAAATTTATTGAACAGGTTACTTCTTCTTATTCTTATTAATGGATGTACTTCCAGCCAGCGAAAGAAATGCCAGACATGAAAGATGTCCGTCTAAAACTGTCGAATTTGCATCTACATGCGAGTGGCGTCTTCTCAAACGTTTATAGAGGAACTCTTATCATGCCGAATGGAACGAGAAAAGAAGTCGCTATAAAGAAAACGTGGCCAAACAATCGAGACCGTAACTTTGAAATGATCTTCCTAACGGGAATCAGCCGCAGCAGTCACAAAAACATCGTTCAGATGTTATATGCTTTCTCGAACAAATGGACAAATGATAAAATCTGCGAATCATTCATCTTTGAGTTTATGCCCGATACGCTTTCGACTGTAATTAAAAGATGGGGATTAGATATTACAGATGCTAAACTTTATACCTTTCAACTTTTCACTGGATTGAAATATCTCGCTCAGGTATGATTGCCTCTTTTTAGACGTTCATTGGCTCGTTTAGGAGAATATAGTGCATCGAGATATCAAGCCTGTGAATATTCTTCTCGATCATTCAGCTGGTCTTCTCAAGATTGGAGACTTCGGTTCTGCCAAGATCGTTGTGCCCAACCAAGCATCAACACCGTATCAAGTGACACGGTTCTATCGACCACCTGAACTGCTTCTCGGATCAAGTCACTATGGAACAATGGTCGACATCTGGTCAGCTGGTTGTGTCGTCGGAGAAATGTTAAAAGGAAAGGTTCTTTTCGCCGGTCGAGATGCTCAACATCAGCTACGACTTATCTTCTTCGTATTGGGCATTCCAACGGAGGGTGACATCCGTGCTATGCGTGTAGCAACGCGTACCGATGCTCTTCAAAAGAATCGGTTCCAGCCGAGAGGACTTCAAGCTGCGATGCCAGGAGTTTCAGTTGAAAATGTCAATTTCGTATCCAAGGTTCTTACCTATCAACCGAAGCAACGATACTGTGGAAGAGAGCTGCTACGTGATGCCTTCTTCCAACTCATTCTTGCGCCGGGAGCTAAACGCTCAACCGGACAGCCAATTACTGATATTCTGACGACAGAATATATTCAAGAAGCTCAAAGCTGCGAAGAGAAGCAACGTTTCAGCCGATTGGGACAATTAATGACACGAAAAATCGATTTGGCTTTCCAGTCAACGACGATGGCAAAGAAGAAGACAGTCGTAAGCCAAAATTTATCTAATAAGAAACCCGAAGAAAAGTCACAGGATCTGACGAGCCACAGTATCATGGAAAAATTGGAATAGATAATTTTTACAAAATCAAAAATAAAGCATTTGCATGAATTTGTTCTCAATGTGACTGATCTATGTTGCTCTTTAAAAATCTGATCGTGTACAATGATCTGGATTAACTGCTAAATTGGGCACTACTATGTATAGTATTTATATGAAGAAGGAAATAGTAACAATCATTATTCACCCGCAAAAAAATGCGTCTCTTCATCGCTATCCTCTCATTCTTTATCGCTTTTACGGTAGCCCAAAATAAACAGAAATTCGCACAAAAAATTAAAAATGTCGGCTTCAAGCTACTAAATGTGGCCACGATAAAAAAAGTAAGTCGGAAAATCTCTTCAAAGATGGACAATTTCAGCTCTGCACCTGCATGGAAACACCAGTCTTCCAGCTGAAACCAGCGGAAGAACTTATGACATGTAAGACCACTGAGTTGATTTGATCGTGAGATTTCAGCAGGACAGATGTGTGTTATGGACAACTGTGGAGCACAGTTTGGAACAGTATTTGATTTATACAATAAGATGAACAAGTGTCTTGCGCCAACTGGCGGAGACTGCATATCCTTGGGTATGAGATTAATGATGTCAGAGACGAATACCTGGGGACCAATATTCGATGAGGTAGTTTTTCATTACTTATTGATAAATAAAAAATTTTAGTTATATAAAAAGATCGCTGCCTGGAAAGCTCAGAAACCGAAGTTGACCAAAGCCGCAGTGTTAAATAAAGCTTATGGGTGGGGCATTCAGCAGTTTAACAAGACTATAATTAACAAGTTCTGCACTAATTTTGTTAAGGTAAGTCTTTTTTTCACTTTTATCATTTTAGAGCGGAAAAATTAACAAAATCGAATGGAATTGTGCCCTGACAATGGGAAAGCAACTCGTTGACTTTTCTCAGTACAGTTGTGCCAAGTTAAAGCCAACGAATTGAAATATTCCAATGAACAAAATAAAAGATTATTGACTTTCACCCTTGCTTTCGTTTCGTCAAAGGTCGCGGGCAACGTCTGAACCAGATCATCGCTATCTCACCTTGTGTCCTTGCTCTTTTTTGTTGTTTTACGCCTCGGATTTGGCGCAGTTCCACGCTTTAAGCAAGTGAAATGTCGTTTGACGACAACTTTTTCTCGGGTCAGACAAGTCCCAAAGGGGATATAAAAGCCGAGGAAGTGGCAAGGAGATTAAACAATGGTGGTTGATCGTTTAATCATCCAAGTAAGTCTCTTTTTTACTTAATCAAATGCTTCAGGGAGCGACTGTTATTAGCGCTACAGCTCTTATCGTCGCTTTAGGATGCTCACTGATGATTTTCAACGACCTTAATGACTGGCATACTGATGTAAAACAAAATATGAAAGAATTTCAGGTATTTTCTGCTTAATACTGTCTAATGAATACTAGATCTACACCGACGAAGCTTGGACTTCCCTTCTCCATGAGGCTCGTCCATCTCTGGACACCATCCTCGGCCGTGCTAAACGTCAAACCGACAAATGTAACTGCGGAGTCAAGGCTTCTAATTGCCCTCGAGGACCCCCCGGACCACCCGGAGCTCCTGGAGAAGTTGGAGAGGATGGACAAGATGGAGAATCTGGACAGGATGGAAGTGAACAGTCGGCCGATTATGAAGGAAGCGCTAGCAATTGCATCAAGTGCCCAGCTGGGCCGCCTGGAAAACGAGGACCAGTTGGTCCACGAGGGCCTGCAGGTCGTCCTGGAAGAGATGGTCAGCCAGGAAGAGCTGGAAAGAACGGACATGATGGAACTTGTGGTCCTGTTGGAGAGCCTGGAATCCCAGGAGAGCCTGGAAAGGATGGAGAAAGGGGACAAGATGGACAAAATGGTCGTCGTGGAATTGGAGAACCTGGACCTCAAGGACCTTCCGGCCGCCCTGGGGCTCCTGGACGTCCTGGTCGAAGAGGAGAAAATGGTAGTCCTGGAGAAAAAGGAGAAGAAGGAGCTGCTGGTGAGCCAGGACAGCCTGGAGAGCTAGGAGATGACGGTCAGAACGGTCCGGATGGAGAAAGTGGTGTTCCTGGAGCTGATGCCTCATATTGTCCTTGCCCTGATAGGTCCAGCAATGTTCAGGTATTTTTGAGAATGAAAATGAGATTTTTTAGCCTCCTGCCATGGAGCCACTAGGTGGAGGCAACCAAGCAGGAGGATACAGAAGAATCGTCCGCAGAAGGAAGATCCTCGCTAATTAGTGACTCCCTTTTTTAATAAATATTTTTCCTCATTCGTTATTTCTGGCAAAGATCTTTGATACTCCCTGCCCACCCCAATCTGAACCGTGATTGTGAGGATTATCCAATCTATCGAACAGTTTAGGGATTATAAAGACTCCAAATTGGACGAGGACAATGATCGTTCCGCCTACAAAAAGGGTTTAAAAGCAATATTTGAAAATAAATAGGCTCATTTTCAATCCTATTGTAACCACACCTTTTTGATAATGAGACTTTTCTTGGCTGTCGGTTTCCTTGTAGCTGCTTGCTATGCTACCACACCCTTGCAAGATTTCGTCAATAAGATCGTTAACAGCGGTGTCAAGTTCCCTTCAAAGGCCAATATAACCGCGGTATATGATAACTACTTTTATACAATTATTATTTAGATATGTAATTGTATGTCAACGCCTATATTTCAACTGAAGTTGGCTGATGAGCTTACGAACAGTAAACTTATTTAATTTTTCTGTATCATATTTTAGTCGCTTTGCAATGCGTTATGGATAAGATGGCCGCAAGCTTAGGCAAGCTACAAGCGATTTATCAAAGCAGTAAGTAGTTTCTTGTTTTGAAAGAGAAATTCCAGTGGAAAGTTGCTTGACGCCGTTAGAAACTAATACAATGAATTTGGTAATGAAACTTATGGCGAGCAACACCGATACAATTACGCCAATATTTAATAATGTCACGGGCATTATTAAGGCTTGTAAAGCGGCTAAGGGAACCAAGGACTCGTGTATGAACAAAGTTTACAAATGGGGAATCAATCAGTTTAACAAAACAATTATCAACAATTACTGCACTAAGCTTGTTAAGGTAATGATTGAAAAAAGAAAAACAAATGATACTCTGAATTTCAGAGCAACCAAGTGAATAAGGGTGAATGGAAGTGCATCTTGACTAATGGAAAGAATGTTGTTGATTTCACTCCATATAGCTGTGCTAAGCTTACCCCAACTGTTTAACTTTGTTGAATAAAGACACTATGTTGTTGCTACTTTCCCTTTCACTTTCTCCCTGCCTTCTAGAAAACTTGCCAGCATATGCCCCTTTTTTAGAAGTTCTTCCGCGGAAATTGAAACGCGTAGCCGTTGGGCAACTTTTTCCTTAGGTCATTAGCCAGTTCGACGGATGTATATAAACCGTTGAAAAATGGCAGAAATCATCGTCTTCAATGGATCGTCTTCTCATCAAAACTGCCAGTGGCTTGAGTGTTGTAGCTCTAGGAGTTGCTCTTCTCGTCTCACTTTCTATATTCAATGATTTAAATAATTGGAGGAATGATGTCAATCAGGAAATGATAGAATTTAAAGTAGTTTTTTATGAGAAATTTTGATCTGTTTAGACTTACTCTGACGAAGCTTGGAACAATCTCCTCCTTGAACAGCCTGCCATCAACTTCAACACTCTCTTCGGCCGTGTGAAACGTCAAGGAGACAAGTGCAACTGCGGTCCAAAGGCTGACAAGTGTCCCCAAGGACCTCAAGGACCTTCCGGAGCTCCTGGTGAGAAGGGAGAAGATGGCAAACCGGGAGAGGACGGTAATCACGGCATTACCGATGCTGGAGGTTATGAAGGAAGTGCTGGAAATTGTGTTAAATGTCCCGCTGGAGCACCTGGAAAGCGAGGACCCGTCGGACCAAGAGGTCCTGCTGGTAGACCTGGACTCAATGGACAGCCAGGAAGAGCAGGAAAGAATGGCAAGGAAGGAAAATGTGGCGAACCGGGGGATGTTGGATCAGCTGGAGAGCCCGGAAAGGATGGGGAGAAAGGACACGATGGAAAGAATGGCACTCGAGGAGTTGGTAAACCCGGGCTTCAAGGAACGGCAGGAAAGGTTGGAGCTCCTGGTCGTCCTGGAGCTAGAGGAGACGTAGGAAAGCCGGGAGAGAAGGGTGACCAAGGACCGGCTGGTGAACCTGGACAACCTGGAGAGCCCGGTACTGATGGAGAACCTGGAAATGATGGCGAGAAGGGTACTCCCGGAGCTGATGCTGCCTACTGTCCTTGCCCAAATCGATCCTCCAGCGTCCAAGGACAGGAGAGTGGAAAAGTAATCAGCTACAAGAAGACGATCATTATTATTTTCAGACCTCGGACAGCAAAACCGGTTCCACTTCTTCCTCTTCTAACGGTGGCTATCCTGGCGTTGAACTCGAAGCTGATCACAAAGCAGCCGACGTCAAGTCCGATGCTGGTTATTCTGAAGCAGAGCACACAACACCTACTCCTGTCTCCGCTGGAGGTTATCGTCGTCGTGCTGCTCTGCGTCGTCGTCGTGTTCATGCTAACTAATAAACTTCCGGCTTTTCGTACTATGTGGAAGTTATCCCTGCCTAGCGGAGATTGGTTCTTTTGAACTGTCATAGAGATAAGAATTATTATCAGTGCTACGTGTAAAGTCTTCTGACTTCATTTCATAATCTTAAAATTTAAAAATTAAAAGATCCTGCAACAGAATGGATAATCTGAACTCTGAGCCTGTTCCTTTATTTTGTTATAAACGGGTCTATTGTTTTCTCTTCCTCTTGTGATAAGCCAAGTATAGAAGTAAACTGATTGCTAATGTTTTCTAAAAGCCATTCCAAGTCTTGTTAACAACCACTTTTCCAGCTTCTTCCAACGTAATATGATCTTGAATGGATATGTCTTCCTGTTCATTTTTCTCTTCTTTATTTCTATAGATGCAGGTAATTTTTTCATCTATTAAATTCTACAATCCCTTCAGAGCTTCAACATGACTCCCTTTGCGATCCGGAAGGATCTCTTCGTGAATTCACTATCTTCGAAAAATTAGCTCGGGGTGTGGCTCATGAAAAGTAAGTCGAACCTTAGGGAAAGCATTTAGAAAAGTAGCAAGTTCAGCTATTTTAGATGTCTTTGTCACTTCGGCTATTATGGTAGATATTGTGAGAAAATTCATAGATGCGTTAGCGGAAGGCCGTTTTCAATCAAGTCTGTAATTATATGAAATTTTTCTTATAATATTTTCAGCTGTACTGAACCGCCAAAGGCTTTTGAAAGCGTCACAAACAATCGTTGTTCTATTAAAAAAGAACGAGAAATTGATGTTTGTCCTTGACAAACCAATTCAGTCTTTATAGGTTTGTATTTGTTTTACTGGCTACAAAGGAAATCGCTGTGAACACGTGGATGTGTCGGATCATCCAAAGTGAGAAAGATTATAAAAGCATATTGAATTCTTAGAGTTGAATATCTCCGATTATCTAACGAGAATCCGGAAACGGTTAACGACAATGAAAGGTTGGGAATTGTGAAGCAAAATCCAACATCTCAAGATGAAGCAATGGTGATGATGGAGAAAAGATTTTGGGTAAGAAACTGAGTCCATAAAATTTTCAGTATCTCGCCTTCTGCATCGCGATAGCAGCAATCCTTTCAATTCTACTGATCGGTCTTTACTTTGTTGTTATGCAGACTATATATAAAACTGGCCGTGAGTTTTCCTGCCTGCTTCATGAAAAAAGTTTCAGTCAAACACATAACATATCGAGAGCTTCAAAGTCGATTACGGTCAACAGATGGGAAAAATATGGACGATGTGAGTTGGATCCCAAAAAAGATATTTCTTCAGGATCCTCCTCCATACGAAAATAATGATTATGTATATCCTGTATCGATAATAAATGAAAATCCAACGGACCGGTTATATGAAAATATGGAGTCGCCGACGGAAGAAGTTCCTACACAATACAGACCACTCTATGTTCATGTCTGACTATTTTTTTGTATTATTTTTTATTTTATATTATATAGGGTGGTCGATAAGTATGGGCGCGCGGTTTTGTGGGTAACTTCATATTTCAAAGTTATAATTTCTTTACTGATTGTGCTGTTATTTTGTTGCATTTTTTGTTCTCTTCCAGAGAGTGAAACGTTTGATGGTCTGGAGACAAATCTCTGCTATACGAAAGACGTCTCCCATTTTATAGAAATAAAGAAGAGAAAAACGAAGAGGAAGACATATCTAATAAAGATCATATTACGTTGGAAGAAGCTGGATTGGGCTCCGATCCATGGAGCGAAGGCCATCGCTCACTTGAGATCTCATTTTTCCGGATGTTTCACAATGGTCTAGCAACAGCCCGGATTTGAATACATTGATGAGAAGTTGAAAAAATAAGAAAATAACTAGTTTGGATGGCCTATATCGCTAGCCTGGAATTTTTTTTACTAATTCTTGGCTTTACATTGACATTAACTATCTCCGGCGTACCGTCGATTAGATGAAGAACCGGTTTAACTTTGAAATATGCCCACAAAACCGTGCGCCCATACCTTATTGGCCACCCTGTATTTTTTTAATAGAAAAGATGCCCGAGACCCGTTGTATTAGATCATGTATAATTAAATAATTAATTATTATCGTGGCTTATACAACGGCGCCCGGGTTTTTATTATAACTGTACATATTATTGTAATAACTATCAACACTCCCGTCTTTCGAGTCTTTGATAAAGGTTTGTTTTGAAGTATCGCGTGAACGGGGAAAATGATAAGGAGTAGCCTTTTCGGTCGATATTTTTGCAGAGATATTAAACAAGCAATACTTTTAAATAATCTTAGCAAATTCAAGAGTGGATTTCATTCTGATGACTTAAATAATTTTACCAACTTTTAGGTCAAGATCCGGGGAAGTCTGTCAGGTAACGCCTTCCTGTAGGATTTTTCGAGTTTTTTTTTTACATTAAAAAGATTTCAATCTTAACAGTTAGAATCTTAGTTTCATCTGAGTTAGTTTGAATTCTGGAGTCCTTTTCCTAAGAGCCAATTTATCTGAGAGGGAAGAAGGACCTTTTCAACAGAAAAAGTTTAGCTGATTCTGCCGACTTCTTAAGATCAGCTGAATTCTCACCCGTGGTCAAATATTATATAGAACTTAAGGGGAATTAGACAGGTGATCGAAATACAGAAGAAGGATAAGATTAAAATAGGACAATGAGGTGGAAGCAAAAAAAAGGTGAACAAAGTTTCAAAAAAAAATCAATTGGGCAAACCTTGATAAAGTTAGTGAATTAGTGTGCCATTGAATAAAAAACTGGCTATCTATAGGATATACAAGGTGGCTGAAAAGTATGTTAATAAGTCTTGCCGCTAATTTTTACGTTTTTATTAATAAAAGTGTTTTCCCCGGGATGGTAATTGCTATCCAAACTATCAACCCGGAAAGGTGATCGCGCGATTTTTTCTTCAACCCGATGCAATATGCAGTAAAAGAAAATTAAAAAAAAAAAACGATCTGTCCGATAACTTCTGGAACATTATTTGGAAATATGTGAAATATAATTATAGACTACATAAGACATAAGGTAAACTATTGTAGGCAACTTCCTTTGGATTTTCCTTCAACCAGAAAAAAACCCACGATCTTCCTTCCGCAAGATTAAAAACTCAAGTCTTGGCGATCTCAAGTCGCGCCTGCCTATACTTAGCTGATATCAAGGGTTTTCTGTAGGGCTTTCTTCCAAATAAACTAGCATTACATAGACGTCTTTTTACAGTCCTTTCGTTGATGACAAGACTATGATTTTTGGAAAAATCCTGCATAATATCCACGGAGGTCAATTTTGGGTTGGCTTTAGCAGCACGAATTATCATATGATCCTCCCGGGTTGTTGTAGATTTTGGTCTTCCGGAGTTTTCAGTTTTGTGTTTATTGAATTTCTTTATAATATTGGTAATTGTGGCAGGACAGAGTCCAAACTGTTGGACAATTTGAGCTCGTTTTATTCCTCTGCTAACACTTGCAACGATTGCCTTTTGAACATCATTAGTAACTTCAGCGCGTTTACCCATCTTCAAAATAAATATAATACTAATAAAAAAATAAAGAAACGAATGATAGAAATACAATAAACAGTAAAAATAAATACCAATAAAAATTTTTATAAACTTTTGATCACCAGTGTATCTCATATTCTCTAGTATTGTTATATTTAGGTAGCATCATGGATTCTGAAGAAGATATCGTTGTGTTGGGAGAGCCCAATATACTGGATATTTTTTAAAATAAATTTATCTCATTTTTTAAGGCAAATTGTACTTTACGTCAGCGCGTTCGTCGCGTCTGTTGTAGAACAGGTCCGCGAAAAGTTTTACAAATTCTGTATATTAAGTCCATATCAGAGATGCATGGGTCACATTTTTTTGCCCCGCGGCGCACGGGGCACGTGTCAAAATAGTTCAAATTATGTTTACGGTTCACGGGGAACGGGCACGGGGCAAAAAAATCTTTTTATCGGGGGCACGGAGTTAGAAAATATACCCAAAAAACATTGTCCTGACTATGTCAGGAAAAGGTATCAAGGGTCACGACCCTAGCGTGCCGCTGAGAGGCGGACGCTGGCATACTGGCACGGAGCCACCTCGAAAGAGGTCGGAATGCTCCTACCATTGGTCGAGCCTATTAAATTAGCTTGAGTGAGAGTGATTTTCCCCTTTTCTATCTTGTCATTAGTAAATATAGTAAATTAATAAATAATCATTAAAGCACCCATTTGGATTAACTGGACTACCATCGTCGCATTTATCGTATCGTAGAGTCCGACTAACTAACAAATAGCAATCTACCACGACTACGGTCCGAACAAACATGGAAAAAATGAAAAACTCCAACGTGCCTTGTGTCTCGCAGAGCAGTTAGCAGCATCCATTATTAACTTGTTAACTGACGCAGTTGACATTACTAATAATAAAAATATAAAATGAACACTAACCTTGAAAAATCCAGTGGCAGTCCGCCAATTGTTTTTGTTTCTACTCTAGAAACAGCAGTTTTAAGTCCAATTTTGTCTACTATTTTCTCCTTATCTTCTTTTTTTAATATTCTTGACTCTTTAGCGCTAATTCCACTGTAAGCCTCAATAGAACTTGTTATTATTATTGTATAGAATTCAGTAGATACGCCTCAACACATTGTAACATAACCTAAGTGCAGCCCTGAATAATATATATTTTGCCGTTCTAGCGCACCTTTTCGCCCATCCTCAATTTCTGCATTTTTAAGGCATTTTAAGGCTTATTTTCATTGATTTTGTGTCTTAACTCTTCGAAAATGTGTCATTTTCAACAATTTTCAAAAATGGTCAAAATGTCGAAATGCGCTACTTTAAAAATGTGGTCGAAATTAGATGGTCGAAATGGTCGAAATATTGCGCTAACAATTTTAAATAAAAATAATGCTCAATAAATGGTGAAGCTAGGCTCTAATACAGTGCGTTTCATAATTATAGTGGCACCCCCTTTTTCACCGATTGCGCGGGCGCGTCATTTTTTTTTGAAACGAGACTATCACCATTGAATTCAGGAGGGTTGAAAACCCCCTGACAAGTGTTGGTCAGCTGATCCATATCAAATATTCGAGTCATCGGAAAAATTTTTTCGAAAAACTCGAAGTTCAACCGTTTCATAATTATAGGGGCACTTGTATAAATTAACAGAATTTATTTACAAAAGAGAACAGAAATGATTATTATTGTCATTTAATACTTAGTTGGCCCCCCGCGATTAAATGCGACTTCAAAAAGACGATTAGGCATGCTACTTGCCAAATTCTGAAGGAGTTGTGGCTCCAAAGCATCCCATGCAGCTTTCACCGAAATTGCTTGCCATTCGCATAAATTTTGTGGACAATAATCCCCCAAATATTTTTTCGATAGGATTCAGGTCCGGACTGCAAGCTGGCCATTCCAGAACGTCGATGTTATTAGCTTGAAGCCAGGTCTTAGTGGATCTGCTGGCATGAATGGCCGCATTGTCTTGCTGAAAAGTCCATCCTTGACCTGGGTTATTCTGTAAGAAAGGTAAAAGATTATCTCTAAGAACTCCCTGATAGTCGGTCGAGTTCATTCGACAAGAAATAAATGCTAGGTCGAGCACTCCATTGGCAGAAAAAGCGCCCCAGACCATTAACGAGCCGCCACCGAAATTTCGAGTGTTGAAAAATCGGGGTTCCTTCCTTAAGTCACGCCAATAGAATTTGGTACCGTCTGAGCCATCCAAATTAAACTTTTTCTTATCCGAAAAGATCACCTGGTAACAAAAAATGGTCGCTAGAAAAAACTTACCTTTGTCCAATCCATCTGCTGGTTAGTCCTAGTAAATTCCAGTCTAGCTTCCTTGTGACGGTCAGTCAATCGAGGGGCTTTGTTCATAGATTGTCTTACGAGGTAAGGGCAGCGATTTGCCACCCGCCAGACAGTAGTCTTCGATGCAGAAAGCTGCAAATCCTCACGCACTTGATTAACAGATATCATTGAGTTCTCTCGTTCTCTGAATAAGGCGGGCAGAAGCGGAAGAAACTGACCTGGGACGTCCTGATTGTCTCTTTCTTCCATAAGCACTCGGATTCCTAGCGTACTTGTCAATCAGATTGGCGGATCGGCCAAGCTGTTGAGCAATTGATCTGTGGAACACTCCACGCGCGAGAAGAGCATCAATTTGACTCTTCTCTGTGGCAATGAGCATAGTTCCACGAGGCATGTTGCTAGATAATCAATCAGATATCATTTTTGTATATTTTAAATAACTTCTTCAGGGACTATGGTCGAGATTATACGGCTTGGTAGAAGTGCCCCTATAATTATGAAACGGTTGAACTTCGAGTTTTTCGAAAAAATTTTCCCGATGACTCGGATATTCGATGTGGATCAGCTGACCAACACTTGTCTGGGGGTTTTCAACCCTCCTGAATTCAATAGTGATAGTCCCGTTTCAAAAAAAAATGACGCGCCCGCGCAATCGGTGAAAAAGGGGGTGCCCCTATAATTATGAAACGCACTGTATGTCATCGAATTTATTACGATGCTCCATTTTCCACTCTATCTCAAATCAGAATATTTGTAGTGTAACAATTAGAAAGATTTCAATAAGATAAATATAAAAAAAACCTAGAGAAAAACTACCGCGTTCAAATAAACAGATCATATTCAGCTAAGTTTAAATATTGTCAGGTCAAAAGTTATAAAAATTAGAATTTTTTTTAGAAAAATTCTATTGTTATTGTAACGTAATGATAATGTTCTAGACACATTATATAACGCAAAAAAACCAGAAAAGACCCTGAAAAAAGGGAGAAAAAATGGAAAAATATATAGAAGAATATAATAAGAAATATAAAAACAAGTATTACTTCTTTTAGTATCAAAGGACTAAGAAAAAAATTTTAATTAGAAAAAACTTGTTAATTAATCCGATTTTCAATTTTACTGTATATGTTGTGGTTGTTGATTGCTATCGTCTTTCCAAGATCTCTAGCAACACCATGCTTCATTTACGACGAAGATAAACAGGAGCTTGAATACGAGGGGATCTTTTCAAATTTTCCTCTTCAATTTACCGTTGCTACAATTGTTACGTTACTGTCTCTCATTCTACCAATCTTTTTCATATTGCTGTGTTTATGTAAAAAGTAAGTGCTTCAACAGATTTCAACGATATTCAGTGATAATAAGCCCCGCAATTACAAGCCGCCGGAGTATCAAATAAGTTACAATGATGATGTGAAATGGGAAAATGAACCAGATGTTGTTTACATCAACGAATTAAATCTAGCTGCATACCTTCGAAGTAAAGATGTATATTAATTTTCTGCTTCTTAAAAATTAATTTCAGCCAAAAAATGAGTTAAGTGAACAACTCAAGAAGCAAAAGATGCAGGAGAAAACTGACAAAACTATCATCATATTGGACCAGTCTTTACTTTAAAATGTCTTTACTTACACCGAGACAGAATATATTCAAAAGAAAATAAATACTTAACTCAAGCTTGTTTAACGTGGGGCGGGAATGAGAGATGAGGTTCGGGTACTTTGACATGAGGGAAACCTGGCTTATCTGGACGGAAAAGCTCCATAGTAGTACCGTTTTCATCAATCACAGCAATTCTGACTACTCCTCCAGAAGAACTAAAACAAAATTTTAAAAAAGCAACATGAAAACTAACCCATCACGGAAAGTAGCTAACCCAACAGCCTGTTTTACAACAGCTTTACATTCTTCTTTACTCATACCTGGTTTCCAAGCACTATCCAAAAATCCCTAAAAAGCTATTGTAACAAATCAATAAAATGTCTTACTTGTACAAAAGTCGATCCTGATCCAGAAGCAGTTGACTTTTGACGAGTAACAAAGCCTCCAATAGGAATTGCGTATAGTTGTCCACCTTCATTTTCATCCCAACCGGCTACTAATACAGAAGCAGAAAGCTGTTCACGGTAGTTATAAAGAAATTGGCGGAATATTTGAGTGGCACGATAGACGGTAACTTTTTTACCTTCCATCATACTGAAAAAGACATCAAAACATAAGAAATATGACATACCTGTATACTTCGATATGGTACTTAACAATATCAGCAATGGCTTGGGTATCAGCAGCTGATCCAGAACGACAAACTGCGAGATGATCCGTAATCGGTGTAATTTTGTTCGTTGCGCGAGATGAGATGAATGATCCAGCTGAGGTTCTTGAATCTGTTCCTACAACAACGCCACCATCATATTCCATAGCAATTAGTGTAGTCTACAAATAAAGAATAAATATTTTAAAATTTAACTTACGCCTGTGCTAATTGGATCTTGAGGATAAAAACCGAGGGCTGGAATAGCCTTTCTACGTTCCTCTTGCATGGTATCCATTTCCTAGAAAGAAATAATAAAATGTAAAACAAGCTTAAAGAATAATAATTATTTTGAAAACAATAATAAAGAATAATATGCCCTCATTGATCTTTTAGATTTAAAATGGGAAAGGATTTATTGATTTGCATATTATGTAATCATGTCGTTTTTATTTTCTGAAATTCTATAGTATAAAAACAAAAAAACACGGCGGATGGAAAAAAGAAAACTTTGAAATCATCATACATAGGGACAGCTAGAATTTGGTCTACAGTAATACCTGCGCATCTAAGTTGGCGCCGTGCCAAGAATTCAGTCGGCTGATTTCGGTTTTTGGGTAAACTTACTCTTTAGTTTTCTTTTTTGTCAGGTTACTTTTTTCCTTCTTTTCTTCGTTAATAGTTTTGAAGATTTTTTGCTTGATAATTCACTGATATTTCTAGCAAAAATAGAAAAATTAATATTTTTAAGCTTTACTTGTTTTTTTAAAATTTTTATCCTTTGTCAAGTCTGTTCTAAAAAAAAAGATGCATTTTCTTCAATGTTTATTAGCCTGCTAAAATTTCTTTTTTCTTTTCTTTTCTTTTTTTCAGACACTAAAATTGCGCGTTACGACTTTTGAAAATAACAATAGGAAAAAAGCAGCGAAACCCTAGAAGAAAACAAAACCGTATAATATATAATACAACTCAGTGCTTACTATGATAATTTTTGGCGTTGTAGCTCATCAAAAATAATGTTCAAGGTTTTGGGATGCATTAAATTTGTATTTTCAGGTAACGATGTCCGATATGGAGTGTTACAGATGCCACGAGGTAAGTTTTTGACTTCTTGTTGTTATTTTGACTTAGACTGGTCACATTTCTCGCAACTGTCCGAATGGAGGAGGAGAATCTCGTGGTCGCGGCGGCGGAGGAGGAGGAGGATGTTGGTGTTTTGTAGGGGGTTGTGTGGGAGTAAGGTAATCTCTTCTCGTTGCCGAGAATAGAAGACCCTAACAATTTTATGTTAACCTTGATTGATCTTTTTATTTTCAGCCTGCTATAACTGTGGAGAAACTGGACATTTCTCGAGGGATTGTACTTCTCAATCAAATCAGCGTGACGGAAATCGTGGAGGATACGGTGGTGGCAGTCGTGGTGGAAGTTGTTACCAATGTGGTGGTATGTTTTCTTATTTCTTTGCTTACTTGAAAGCAATGTGAAGTCTGATTGGTCAAAACTACAATCGCTAAATATTGCGTAAAATAATTTTCAGGATCTGGCCATTTCGCAAGAGAGTGCCCAAATAGCGGTGGCAATGATCGTCGTGGTGGTGGTGGTGGTGGAGGAGGAGGAGGCTACGGAGGTTGGTTCTTTTTTTTCTTAAGATTTCTTAGGAGTTAAAATTTATTTTTAAATTTGCAGGAGGACGCAAGTGTTACAATTGTGGACAGGTTGGTCACATCTCGCGTGACTGCAACGAAAGCGGTTCTGCTGAAGCAAAGAGATGCTACAATTGCAATGAGAGTGGACATATCTCTCGCGATTGTCCCAGTGGCTCTCGCAACTAGATCTCCACTGACCAACTACCTCTTCCATCCATGTCGTTGTATTTGTGCCGTGGTTCACTATCCTTCTGCACTTTTCCCCATTGATCAGTTTTAACATGTTGTTATTTGTTATACTCTTGTTGGACATGGTGAAATAAAGAGGTTTTTGTTTATTGTCGTTTTCTTTTCGTTCCTATCTTTTGGTTCCTTTAGGAGCGTCGGATAGTCCGCATCGTTGTCATGGCAACCTCGATTGGCATCGGACCTCTTCTCGCGTACTTGCCACTAAATTTTTCTCAAGCATCTGGCATGCCATCTTGGCTATGTTGTGCGCACGCCCCACGATCAAAACCCGAAGAAATCTACCAAATGGCTGACACAGAACAACCGGAGCCAATACGAAGTCCAAATATGCTACCAAATGTCGAAATTGCAGCACCAGAGCTACCAAAACCAGTATTTTCATGGTCAATAATTTGCTTTTTGTATAATAATTATTTAGGGATAAACGCCCTAAAGTGGACTTAAATCTAGTAACTGTGAGCAATTTGATTGAAGAAACGGTTTGCAGAACGGAGTTCAATGGCGAACCGTGTATTATTGAGAAATGCAAGGTCAGTTTTACTTATCACGTAATACTTATTTTTCAAATCATTTTCACTTTTAGATAACAATCTCCTTCTAAAATGATTGAATCAAAAAAATTAAGAATTTCAGGAAAGTATCATCGTGATCAAAGGACACATGTCAGCTGTGACTATAGATGACTGTGTTGATACATTGATCGTGCTCGGACCTTGTTCAGGCAGGTAAGAAATTTTTATTTTCATTCTGCAACTTTAAATCTCTGTTATTCGTACATCTTAAATGCAATAGACATTTTTTCTTCAATCATGGTAATTGATGTGAAATTTAGTGTTTTCATCCGCGACAGCTTCAACTGTTCTCTTCTTTCCGTTTGTGGCCAGCTTCGTACTCGCGATTGTCATAATCTTGAACTTGTTTTAAGAAGTTCATCGGAACCGATAATCGAGCAGTCTACTGATGTCACTCTGCGACCTCTGTGTCTCTTTTACTCGGAACTAAAAAGTTAACAATAAATAAAGACAATAAACATAAAAACTTTCAGATCACATGAAAAAAGCTGGACTTGACGTTTTTCGTAATCAAGCTGTTTCGATTCATGATTTCACCCCGAACCAAATGAAAAGTAACTACAAAATTGAAAAGAGAACTATTAATATGGTATAGATCTCTACTTTTCATGATTTTTTATAGACAGAAGCTGGGTTGAGGGTGTTAGAAAGCTTCGGAGTTCATGTTGATCCGACTAGATCCCTTTTTCCTGCACAATCTGCGTATGGAACGACTGTAAGCTTATAAAAGTCAGTGAAATGAATCAATTCAGTTGTCTTTTGCCTATAAAGGTGTGCAAGAGAATAGTGAGGCATATCAAGAGGATAGAGAACGGTGTGTTTATCATATTTTCACCTAGAAAGATTTAAGGTTGATGAAAGAGCTCAGTGCACGAGAAAAGCTAGCAATTCTCATCTCCGTTGATTTGGAAATGCCACGTTGGGGATCAGGCAGTTGCTACGACGATTTACCATTACCCACAGATAAATTTGGTACCAACTTTCATATTAAAGTCAACTGTTAAGCTCGAATCTCCCTTATCGGTTGCTCTGGTTGGAGAGACGAGTTTGAAGGTGCTATTATTCAGCACGATGACTATATACTGATCCCTGCGGAGGAGTGTGAAACAATGGAAAAACGGCTTTTTGAAGCGGGATTACTCGAGAAATAGATAAAAGAAGTCTCCCTGTTGATTGCAATCCCCCCCCCCCCCCCCCCTGATTAACTAAAATATATTGGATAAAAAAATTTCAAACCTAATAGTGGAGTAGTTTTTCTTTCCAAATTGTTCATTGAAATGTTGGAATTGTATATTTCAATTATTAGCAATTGCACAGTATAAGAAAGTGAAATTAACAAAGAAAAATATTGGAAAAAGAAAGTTTGTTGTATACCATTATCGAATAAAATTACTATTTCTATTTCAAGGAGTTTAATTGTTTCTTGACAAATATATTATTGTTTTTACACACTTTAGTATGTACACTCTATTCAGATAAAAGTTTACTATGAACAAAAAGGAGAAAAATTACTTTTTAGTGTGTGATATGGAGATACGTGATATACGTAATATATATCGTACGTGCTGTTTTCAGTGAGGATGTGATATACAATTTGTGGTGAATACTACACATACTGTATGTTCTATTACGTACTTATTTTTGTTTTAATTGTTTTACTTTTTTTTCCTTTTTTAAAAAAAAGGCAAAACAATGGAAAAACCAATATATGATGTACGACACAAAAAAAATTCTGATAAAAGAAAATAAGTCACACGGTACACAGTATGGGATATACAAGTACGTGTCAAGGCTGTGCGGGATTTCCGTCCGGGAAATTTCGGGATCAAGTTCAATCCCGTTCCCGGTCCCGTCTCGGTTTGAAAATGCCAGTCCTGCACAGCCCTGGTATGTTTAGAATGTGATATACAATTTGCCACAAATCCCTAAGATTCAAAGTCGTACCACTATTTCTGGCATAGTACGCAAGTACAAATTTGTCCGAATTAGATTACTGTAAAGATCTCTTCCTTATGATCGTCTTTTTCAGAATCCAGAATCTTCTATAGTACTGCAATAGAATAATCGAACGAACTACGTCGCATGATATCTCATATGAAATAGCTTTTTTACCGTGAGAAATGGCAAAAAGAAATAAAAAAGATGTGAGCATTGTTAAAATGAACAGACAAGATATGAGACTCTTTGCATCGATTTTCTACTTCACATCCGTACATGCTAACCCAGCTCTGACATTTTGCTCAGTAGGTATGGTAC
The DNA here is from genome assembly GCA_932521415.1 of Oscheius sp. DF5120. Classification (NCBI taxonomy): domain Eukaryota; kingdom Metazoa; phylum Nematoda; class Chromadorea; order Rhabditida; family Rhabditidae; genus Oscheius; species Oscheius sp. DF5120. The sequence goes on from OW051464.1 coordinate 257,935, forward strand.
CTGAGTATCCACTTACTTGCAAATTAAAAAATAATTGTTAACACTATTTTTTCGATTTTAAACTTTTATAGAAAGTGAGAACAGAAATCAAAAACCTCAGTCTTTTTGATCATCTCTTCAATTTCAGGTTGGTCCTTCGAGAAGTCATGTTTGGGAATTAGCTATCCAACGGCCTATATGGATGGAAAACCCGGTCAACCAGCACAATGTGTTATCGCTTTGGAAGTAAGATGAATTTTTAAAAAATTTTCATGGAACTCTAGAACAACCAAGCTACCGCCAGTCAGATAAATTTCGTTTGTGAGACTATCAAGGATAAGAATGGAGTCTCGGCTGTGCCTTGGGACAGTACTACAGCGTCTGTAACACAATTGGAAAAATACTTTGCAATCAAAGTGAGAATTTATATTCAATCTTCTTAATTTAAACATTTGTTTGAAAAGAAAATGCACAATGCATTTCAGCAAACTGGAAAATACATAGCTGCACAAGGAAGAGAAGTTATTCCAACCAGCGGTAAGAAGAGCAGCATCGTCGGCTATCTCTGCGTGTTGAGTGAGGATTTTTTTGAGTCATAAGATACTTAAAACTTCTTCAATACGACTTCATGTCGAGTTAAATACATTTTTAGAAGACGATTATGGATGTGATGGAGGCTCATATCGCTATGAAAGCTATTGCTATTATCCAATAGCCGAACCACAAATCTACGATGACGCCGTAGAATACTGCGAAATAATGAACTTAGGTAGCCTTCCTAGAATTACAAACGATGAGGAAAACAAATTCGTTGCCTGTGAGTGTTCTATTTCGGACTCCGTGAAGTTGTCACTGACCTCTGTTTGCCCTTGAGTTTAACACTAATGGCTTGTCGTCGTATCAAATGTTTTTTCGGGTCTGCTGGCTAACACGTCAAGGTCAAACAGAGAGTGTAACGACAAAACTAACAAAAATTTTGATTCAGTACTGGCGAGGGAGAAAATTTTCAACAATACTCTGGCAAAGAATGAGATCTGGGGACCTCTGTATTATAGTGATTTCGATCAAATGTGGGTCTACTGGAATACGAATAGCATTGCCGAGAAAAGAGTTCACTATATGAGGTGGTGGAGTGGAAATACAGGTAAGTTTATTGTTTGTTTTTTTTTTTTGCTTTACTCCGTAATTCGTTCCCAATCATTTATTCTTGATCGATGCTTCCATCGAGACAGTATAGAACTTCTCACCCCCATAAGTAAAACAGTTTTAGGCGGTCAAACATCAACCATTAATGGTCATTCTTTGCAAAATGATGGCGAGAACGGAAAGTTTTTTTTAGGACCGCGAGCATATCCATTCAAAAAATACAAACAAGAAGTTTGTAGGGGAGGAAGCCATCGGTTAGTTGTCTCTCCCTCTATTCTAATGAGTCGGACACCCCCCTGATCTCTGCCTCAAAAAATTTTACGCATTGTTTACAGCGAGATTTGGCTCTTGGGATATGTTTCCTCGAAATTATCGAGGAGTTACATGATATGAAGAATTTGCATCCTTTCAATGCCCTATCTTCAATTTCCCCTTACAATAATACTCAAGGTCAAAAATCAACGATCCTATCGTTTATTCGACTCGCCAAACCCGGGGTTTGACCTGTAGATAACTGTGTGGAACCATTTGATTGATCGCTGATTTAGATTACTTTTTTCGCGAAAGAACGATTATGTCGCAGAACGTACGTACACGTAAACATCACAAACTTCTAATGTTTCGTAGACATTAATAAAGATAGTTTAGTAAAACTATTTTCCAGGAACTGATACCGTTACAAAGAAGCCAGCACAAGGGTATAAGGCATCTACTATCTTTACCGGTCAGAATGACAAGGATCGGATCGCTTATTTCGGATATTGGGGAACAGCAAAGAATACCGAGAAGAAGCCCTACATTTGTCGTCGTTCTCTTCAAAAAGTTGTCTAGTAGATCACGGATGAAATGTAAAGCAGTTTGTGGTTGCCTTTGGGCGCCAATAAAAAATATTTAAGAAGAAGGAGGCTTGTTTTAGCTTCTAAGTTTCTCCATCGAAAAAAATAATTTTTACTTTTAATTTATGCTCCTTTTTTAAGCCCAAATGGAAACAAATATCCTTTTACCCTTTTACAACCATCCTTTATGCCTCATAAAGCAATGGTCACAACTTTTTCAACCTCGAGAGTAAAGGCTTTGTGGCACTTTGAAACCAGTTGCGAGCCAATTACAAGCACAAACGACGACAATGGCACTCGCAAATATTGGAATTCCTATCGTGGGCTGAAAATTAGGAGGCTCTAAGGCTAGCCGTTGTCTACGAATTTTAAAGATTTGAAGGTTAATTGTAAAAGTTAAGACATTTCAAATGACTTCGGCAAATGACTTTCCGTCTGCACAGATTGCAGTATTTTTGTATGACATCTATCAGAAAACAGCAACCAATTAATCACCTAGATTTTTATGAAGTTAGTGTCTGTATGGTCATCAGTTTACTGCGTCTCTCACACGACGTTTTTACGATAGGGTGAAGGGGGTCAATGGTTATGAATTACACAAACTTCTCAAAAATGGATTTTAAAACCAGGGAAAACAATTCAAATGTACAAAAATAAGTTGGATTTTTCAAGAAATAGATGTCTCAATTAGGAAGATCATATCACTAGCTAAGAAGCTCCCAGGATAATTTTGAATGTTGCATTCAAATTTCTCGATCTTATCTTAAGAATATTTGATCAGAAGGAACATAGCCAGCCTTAGGTCTAGTCGTTGAATGAATGCTGAAATCGAAATGATCTAAAAGCTGCTAGTTAAACAAATAATTGTGTCCAACAAAGAATCTCTTCACTCCCTCTTTCTCCTACGACTTCTTTTTTCCCTGTCTCGACTGCAACAATAATTGACAAGCTGTACAAAAGAGAGCACACCTAACTTTTTAGCCCGTTTGTTACAAAGTATTGGGCGTTGAACCGTTAGCTAGCCATTCCGGTTTTCGATCGTGGCAAAGGTCAACCCCAGCTTGCTATATAAGGCAGCTGTCGGTAGAGGACCAGCAGTCTTGGGGACGATGAAAACCTTCGCTTTATTCGCTCTTCTCGCAATCGCCGTTTCGGCTAAATCCAGTAAGATTTTGATTCTGTTTGACTATACATTTGAATTTTCCAACTTTTCTTTACTATACAACCATTTTTACAGTCAACAAGCGTGGATCTAACAGTTATGGAGACGAACAAGTAACACCTGCCGCTCCTTCAGCTCCAGCTGAAGCACCTGCACCAGCAGAACAGGCTCCAGTTGAGGCCAAGCAAGAGGCTCCTGCTGCTCCTGCCCCAGCCCCAGCCCCTGACTGTGGATCAGCACCAGCTGCCGCTCCAGCTCCAGCTCCAGCTGCTCAGCCTTCTGGATATCGCGCCAAGAGAGGAGCCAACAGTTATGGAGATGAACAGGTAGTAGTTTACATTTAACTGAAACTATTTTTCTAGGTCACTCCTGCCCCCGCGGCTCAACCAGCTGCCCCTGCACCAGCAGAACAAGCCCCATCTTATCAACCAGCTCCTTCAGCCCCTGCTCCAGCCCCAGCTGCTGTTCCTGACTGTGGATCTGCTCCAGCTCCAGCCCCTGAAGCTCCTGCTGCCGCCCCCGCTCCTGAAGCTCCTGCTGCCGCCCCCGCTCCTGAAGCTCCTGCTGCCGCCCCCGCTCCTGAAGCTCCTGCCGCTCCTGCCCCCGAAGCTCCAGCTGCCCAAGGAGGCTACCGTCGTCGTGTCTTCAAGCACAGACGTGTCGCTCGCAATACCTATGGAGACGAACAAGTCACACCCGCCCCAGCCGCCGCTGCCGCTGCCCCCGCTGAGAGCGCTGCTCCAGCTGAACAAGCTCCAGTAGAGGCCAAGCAAGAGGCTCCTGCACCAGCTCCCGCTGCTACTCCTGACTGTGGATCCGCACCAGCTCCCGCTCCAGCCCCAGCTGCTGAGCCTTCTGGATATCGTGCCAAGAGAGGAGCTAACAGCTATGGAGATGAGCAAGTGACACCCGCCCCTGCTGCTAGCCAGCCTGCTGAGGCTGCTCCAGAACAGGCTCCAGTAGAAGCTCACCAGGAAGCTCCTGCAGCTCCTGCACCCGCCAACCCCTGTCCCGCCCCAGCTGCTGCTCCAGGTAAAAGACTGTCGAACCACTGATAACTAAAATTTACAGCTGCTGAATCCTCTGCCCCTGCTGCTGAATCCTCTGCCCCTGCTGCTGAACCGGCTGCTGCTGCTCCTGCTGCTCAAGGAGGCTATCGTCATCGCGTCTTCAAACACAGGGCTTAAACAACTTCATTCATCACTGCCGCGTTACAGCATCTCAAATAATTCCAGTCAACAACTAGTTCAGTTTTAAAATACTCGAAGAGTGCTTCGCAAATAAACATTTAAAAAATATTATATCTTATTATTAACGAGTCGATTTAGCCATACATCATTTGAAACTTTGACAGTTCCAACAGAAGAGAGATTTTTTGTTTCGAATCCTCATGAAACATGTTCCTAGGCCCAAGGATGCTGAATTCAAGTTTCACGGTATTGAAATAGCGGAGTTTTTTCAAGTCCTTATCTGTAGTAAAAGGAACTTACTTAATCTTCATTGAATACTTGTAATCTACACGTAGAATAGTCTCATGCGACCATTAAATCTTCTTCTCCTTAACAGTCAACGCCTCCCACAGCGTCCCCTATCGTCTGGTTTGCTTCAAAGATTTCTCGCTGTATCACCGTATATTGTCGATGTTTTCTATCACGTGGTGTTTGTCTTCTATTCCTATAAAAACTTCGATGTTGCTGAAAAAAACAATATTTTTGAGGAAATAATTAAAAATTTCGCTGACTAATGGCCTAATGACTCAAATTCAAGCTTTCTAGGCTTGTTAAGAAGTTTTCCGCGTCCAACGATGCCCTAAAACTGATAGTTCATAATAAAATGGATAAGAAAAATCCCTTAATCCAATCTTCAAAACCCAACCAAAAAAATTTACCACTGTTCGACAGTTACATGTAAAATTCCAACACATGAATTATTAACTCTAGTCCTCTTTTTTTTCGGAGCAAGCTCCTTTTTGTAGTGGTTAATCATTTGCGTCTCTTTTCGAATTGAAAAGCTTTTCCCTCGTTAATTTTGTTTAGAAGAGTGCGACAGCTGATAATGTACTCATATATCGCAAAATCACATTAAACCATTATCTTGTTCTCCATCGAACCAGTAGATTCAAACATGTTACCGATCCCATCAGTGGCTAATCGTTCATGTTGGTGGTCGTTCTTTTCTCGTTTATCCCACTATCTTTGACCCGTAAGATCGACCTTTGTGACCAATTTTCCAGAAATTATACACTATGGAGATGAGCCATTCATTCCGTTTTCTCTTGACCATACAATTCGTTTTGAAGGGAAGGAAGTAATGTCCAACAGCGTGGGACAGAATAATTTGGGAAACAGTGCTGTTTCACCTTCTGGGTGATCATTATTTTTTTAACTAATTTTTTTTAGTTATCGTCATAAGAGAAGCCAAAATTCATATGGAGACGAATCAGTTACACCAGACGGATCGGCCGGCTATGAGGCGGAAGTGGAAGAAACTGCAGCACCAGTGGATAATGGCTATGAGACAGATCAGCCAGAAGTTTATCCGGCTGGCTATCGACGATTCAAAAGAGCTGGGGAGAATTCTTACGGCGATGAGCAGGTAACACCGAGTGGATTGGAAGGATACCAAGCGGCGGCGGAAGAGACATTGGCTCCTGTAACTCAAGATGGATATGATCATGTTCCCCAGGTTTCTTCTGGAGGTTATTGATCTCTTTTAATTTTTGATTATTTTTCTGAATAAATGAATTAATATAATGAAATGCATTTATTCACCAATCTTTTCCAAATCCGTTGTTCAAGCTTCTGAAACAAAACTGCATTCAACAATTCGAATCTACCATCTTATATTAAATTTCATGATATTCCGCATCTTATTCTAATATTTAGCTTCTTTTTCATTCATTGTTAATTACCTGCTCGATAATTTAGTTTCCCTAAAATTAAAAAGCCTATTAAAATCTAGCGTAATCTCGAAATTCCGACCAATTGCAGCGAATGTTTTTTTTGCAAAGGAGCGCTAGTCCGCGGCGTATCGATCGTCATGCACATTTACCTCTCTCTAACTATTTGTGCGTTCCAAACAAGCACCCATTTATATTTTGTATTTTAGTCTCCTGAACCATAAGCAATTCATAATTGATTGGTAGAAAAGCGCTTTTCTTATAATTTTTCGTCAGAATAAAAGATATCTTCGTCTTCCGTTCATCAGCAGTCCTTTATGATTTTTCCATCCTTACACACTAACTATTATCACAGGCAGTAGCTACTTTCTATGTTTACTTTGTCGGCGAGTCGAAAATCCTAAATATCACGTGGTAATTGATCGAAATTCCCATGTTCCTATCTCTGCTGGTTGTCAGCTGGCAGATAGAGGGAGAAACACCAGCGGCTGCTGTTGTTTTCACCCGCTGCGCAACACACACACACTTGAATGTTCTCTTGCACTCATACAGATGGCCTATTGATTCATAGCCATTCCATTTTATTCGAAGAAAGTTTCCGGAAATATAGGCGGTTCTTCGCGCTATTTTTGGCACATTTCAACCGTTAGATTCAAACTGGCTGGGTCACCTGTGTGCGTATCTCTTCATTGATAAACACATGATGACTTTATTTTTTGAATCTTCTTGCTTTTAGATTGGTTCAGCGCAGGAGAGTGATCTTTTCCATACTGAATTCTAAAAAAAAAAGAAGACTCATTCGAATTAAGGTTCTAAAGTTATCCAAGAGTCATATTTCATGGTCAAAATGTCATCCGAACTGAGAAACTATAAAAAAGCAACGAGAAGAGTTCAAAGGCCTACAGAAAACAAAAAACATTGGAATTTATAAGTTTGAAGAAACATTGTTGACTTTTATGCTCACAACACAAACTTCTCTTCAAACAAATGTCACGTAGTTGGCTGTCTAACGAGTTTCATTTACTTTTTCCTCCTTCGATTGAAAAATATATATCCGGGATTTAGAGAATATTCTAAAAATAGAGAAGAAAATATTTTTCTTTGCGGTGAGCTGTGTAATGTTCCGCTTTAGTAAATGACAGTTCGTAGACCGATTAGGTCATCTCTTTTTCAATAGAATTTTTTTATATTCCCAGTCTTAGATTTCCTTCCGGCATCACCCTCTCATCTCACCCGTGTTTATTTGCATTTCTTGTTTTTCCTTTATTTCCTTCATCTCACAACAACATATCCCCAGCAGACATGTCATCGCCCGGTCCACAGCGACTATGGGTCGGACCGTTGATGCTCATTCTCGTCATCGCTCTCATTTATGTCTTCTCGCTGATGCCATCTGCACCACCACACAGGGTAAGTCAATGTTAACAGGTTATTGGTTGAAATAGAGGACATTACAGGATTTCGTACCAGATATGTCAGGAGAAATTCGCATTGACCGAAATGACGATATGATTTATGGTGAGTTAAATGGTCTTCCTTTGAATTATTTTTTCACATTATATCAAGTTAAAGAGGGATTTTTGTGATTGTTTTACTACTGCTCTAATTGCATTTTTTTGTGAGACATGAGTCAATAAAGTTTTTCAGCTCCCTCCTCCTACCCTTCCTGTGCCAATAGTGGAACTTTCAATGAAACCACAGAAGCTTGCGAGTGCGCTGATGGATTTTCTGGGGTTAGATGCCAGATTCCCTCCCGTTCAGCCTGTCTCAACGAAGGAATCTACTCCCTACGCCTTGGCCACTGTCTTTGTCATGGGATCTTTGTTGGAGAACACTGTGAGACAAGATGTAGTGGTGGGATTGCGAATCATACGACGAGTAAATCCCTTAATTTTTTTCTTATTACCTTTCCAGACTCTTGTGATTGCCTTGGACGATTTTTCGGTCGTCAATGTGACGTTCTTTGTATGCATGGCGACATAGTCAATGGCACGTGTAAATGTCATCCGGGATATGTTGGAACCTCGTGTGCTGCTTGTGATCAAAACAGTCTAGATGGAGAGAGTTGTGAGCATTATATGAAACGACGGTGAGTTTGTAGAAGATACAAGGGATATTTAGAAACAGGGAGAATTTCAGAGGAGCCGTTAATTCAAGATTGACATTGAGTGGACTGTCTTTTTGCATGATTACTATTGGATTGCTTTGTGTAACTGCAAGGTAAGTCAATAAAATGGAACTTTACTAATTTATTTAGACGCAGACGTACCGCTATGGCTCCTTCTTCCGACGAGACGTGGTATCGAGTTTTCAACACAGGAGTATCCCGTCCCAGGTGAACAATATCGCTTTCACACAAATTATTGGCTGTCTACTATTTTGTAGAAAAAAAAAGCTGTTAGAACAACTCTTCTTATACCCTTTTTCAGCCGCTGCAGACACGACTTTATGTGTGGCGGATCATGGTTCCCTCGAGATCGAGCACTTCTCGTCGGTCCAGGCAGAGCAGCTATTCCATATGCAACGAGGAGATCACAGCAGTTAGTTTTAAATTCTTACAAAACAATTATAGATCGAGAAATAGCTCCCGTCGCTTGGCAACTCCTCCACCGAGCTATACATCTGTAGATAATTTAACAGAGGAACCGTCGCCTCCAACATATGAGGTAATAAATTTTTTGGAACACATAAAATCTTTTGTTTGATAAAATCATCTAGCTCATTAATCATTTCCCCTTTCAGGAAGCCACTCGCAGTCTTCCCGAAGATCGCAACGACTTGATAGTGGAAGAAACGGACAAGGAGGACACTCCGACAACATCATCAGCCGTCGCCGTTTAACGTAGTATATTTCCTGGTTATTTTCTCATTACTTGTAAGTATTTCTCTACGGGTCAAGGACGTCAAAAAATAAATTTTTTACATTTACCTGCACATTGTTCCGATCAAGGAGATGTTTGGGTGCGCGAAGTGCGTAATAAACGGGCAACTGTCTCCCTCTCCTCTCGTTACACAGTCGAGAGCTGTCGCGCAGGCTCTCCATTATGCGACAGCCGCTTTGAACCTTCCTTATTGTTTCATTTCATTTGTCCCTTCCGTGTACATATGTTTCAAATTTCAATCCGTCATCGAGAACACGCAATATATCTCCCTGCCATCGTTTCCCTCGTATCGTATTGTTATCCATTAATTATTACAAGTTTGCGAAGGAGCCGTGACAAACGCACCACATCGCCATAAATCCTCCTCTCCATATTTTCACACCACCTTTTAAGCCGATGGGTGTCACTTGCACCCGCTTTGCTCCTCCAGTGTGTGTGTGTGTCTGCTAATTCGGCTCTTTTTAAGAAAGACGCCACAAAGGGGGCCACATGGCCTCCAGGAGGGTTCTCCTAACCTTTTTCCTATCTATTTTTTGGACCAAAGTCGATGGACAGAAACTAGCTGTTGTCATTGGTGAGTGAAACCTACAGATCAACTTTTTGAGAGCTTGTGGGGGTTTTATTTTCGTTAAAATGCGATCCTATCGTGCCATTTTCTAATTTTAATGTCCCTAAAGGAGCAAAGATCAAGTATTTCGAATTCGGCATTTACAGTTGCTCTAGGAACTATATTTTATTGTCGAGAGATCAGCCGAGAAACCGTCAATTATTTAACCATTGAAGCTCATCCTTTGAATATTCATATGGTTATCCATCTGTTTAATTAAATTAGTTATTAAGAGCGGAAAAGATGCCGCTTGGAATCCCACAATAATAAAATTTTGCTATGATTCCGTATACCCCTTTTTTCTAGTTGACGGCCTTGGTGGGGGCATCTTTCACCGCTTCTCTCATCTGTCTGGCTTTCGAACCTTCGAAGATGAAGGTGTATGGAGCACGAAGCTCTTTCCCGTTTTTCCCAGCCTTCCACTTCCTAACAGACATTCATTATTGACAGGTAAGCATTCGAAAACAGCTTATTTTCTTTCTTCAGGGAGATTACCACGACGGCATGGAATCATAGATGATTATATGTACAATCACAGAACGGGACAGACTTTCACCAATTTTAGCCAGCCGAATGATTTTGATGAGCTGTGAGTTTCTCTGAACCATTCTTGAGAAGTAACTATTTCCAGTCTCTGGTGGGGTGTGGAGCCGCTTTATATCACCGCAGCAAAAGCCAAAGCCTCAGTGGCTATGTTCTTTTTCCCTGAATGTTCTATCGACTGGCAGACAGCTCCTTCCATTTGTATTCCTCCACAGGAGGATGGTGGATCCTTTGCTGATGAGGTCTATGCCAGGCAGGTCACTGAAGCTACCAAGTAAGTAAGGTATACTAAGAATGAAATTTTCAGGACTCATGATTTGGTGATGGTATATTACCCAGCTATACGACAAGAAATAGCCAGGATTGGTCCGAACAGAGTCAACATAAAGAATGCGAGGGAGATTGATAAATTTCAGCAAGTAATAACTTCAAAGAGGGATTATTCTCCTTTTTAGTCACTTGAACGATTGGTAGCCCAAGCAAAAGAACGAATCGACCTGAACGTATTAGTGATTTCTTCACACGGAATGACAGGAGTTCCACGCACAAATATACGGTTCGATTGGCATATTCATTGTAAAATTCATAATTTAGGGTTCTGGATGATTATTTACCTATGGAACTGCTGAATATTACCCTGGGAGGCGGAGCATTGAAACAAATTATAGCGAAAAATGGAAAGACTCATCAGGTGAGTCGTACATTTTTTAATCAGGTTATAATTTTCACCGAAACAATATTGAAGCTTTAATATTGCAGGTCTTCAGCCAGCTACGATATCATAATCCCATTCCGAATGTGAAAATTTACTATACAGCGTCCAGGGTGCGTTAAACAAAGCAAAAACTAATGGCAAAAAACTCTTTTAAGATAGGCGACATGCCTGAATGGTATCACTACAAGAGATCGGCCACAATCGCTGATTTGCTCCTCATTGCTCAACCTGGGTATGCCATTATTACGGTAAGTATCCTCTCAGAAGATAATTTTTCATTCAGAGGGATCAGCGAAAACAATTTCCTCAAGAATCCATGATCCCATACGGTCTTGCCGGTTACAACAATCAGTATCCAGATATGTTAGGTATCTTCCTGGCATATGGACCGAGTAAGTTATTTCTTTTCGTGAAATTAAAAAAATTTTAGTTTTTAAAAAAGGCTACAGAAAAGGACCTGTGGAAATCTGTGACATTTACCATCTGATGTGTAAAGTTCTACGACTACCGTGTGAAACAACTCCGAAACGGATAGAAAGGATTGATGATGTGTTATCTAGCGAGGCGAGAGCCGCCATTCGGGCTTCTTCCAGCAGGGAGAAAATAATTTTTGTCATTATTTTTGTCCTATTATTGCAATATTCGTTTCATGATCTCACGAAATAAAAATTCTTGAAGCAGTTTATAGATAAACGAAAGCAACAACCATAATATATCAATTAATAGATTTCATACTGAATATACAGACATTTTCAGTCAACCTTAATGATGTTATGTTTTGCTGCTATTGCATGCAGAGCCCATTGTTCTGAAATTAAAAAAAAATTATTTAGTTCATAAATGTGATAATTCGTGAAGAAGACGATTTTTCTAACTGGTTCGATTATTTCATCATGAAATATGTATCCTAGGGCATACTGTTTTGGTGGATTGAAAACTTCTAGAGGTACATTTGCTTTGCTATTAAGTTTGAAAAGCCAGTTTTGGGGCTTTTATCATTATTGAAACCTACAGCATTGCACACTTGACAGGCTGAACAGGTCTGTCCTGGTTGATAATTGCTATTTCCTTAATGTATTATTCTTTGATAATGGTATTGGCAAACTTAAAATATTCCCTTGAGGATGATACTGACACACGACTGCTGCTCCATACGGCATTCGATTACCTGGACAGTTCGCAATAGCACATCCCACACGATTAGTACCAGACCACATCATCTTTAAAATAATATTGGACTGGAAAAGGTCAGATTACTTGAGTAGCATGACCTATCTTCATATTTTTCCCGTCGAAAACTAAATTAGGCCATCCATATTGCTGAAACTCATTGATCCACGACTCGGTGGCTATTTGTGGGACAGTATTCCAGTCGAAAGGAGCTGTCGACCATTTCCAATAGAGATTCTCCCCGAGTCCTCTCCAATGAGAGTGGTCTCTAGGACAAGTGGACGCGTATTGAGCTGCTGTGGCAGCCAGATCACAGTCCCATTGCTGGAAAAGATAATTTTTCTTTGAATTAAACTACTAATTCTGGCATATCAGCGGCTGGAGGCATTGTCACCCCACGGACGTTGTATTTTCCTTGGGCTATCAAAGCTCGATACATATTATGACCCTAGAAAATTTTCTAGATGTATTGAGCTGACTAACATTCAAGAACCCTTGGATCTGTTGATCTGTCAGACCATTTCCAGAACATCCAGCAGCTGAAACTCCATTTTTCATCAACACAATAAGTAAAACATACTGACTTGGCCAAAAATAAAAGGAAGAAGCAACGGTATCATAATCTAGACGGGAAGAAAACATAGCGACGTCTGCAGACAATATATATATATCGGTCACGATAGTCAAATATTTTTCTTAGAGGGAGAGGAAAATGATAAGATTACTACGTAATTTTTGGTTCATGTGAATTTATTGTTTCATATAAATTGTGATATTGAAATAGTTACTATTAGGACTAATCCTTTCGTGTTCTCAATTATGCAAAGCTGGATGAAATGTCACCAACTGAGAGTATCTATGTCTGGTACGTGCAAAAATAGATACCTAGTGTTGTAAAAACATTTTAAAAAGGCAGCTATCTATTCGATTTTTCGTCCAAATGCTCTATGTAAACTATGAAGATCGTATTATTAGCAACAAAAATTGCTTTAGGAACTTTTTTGTTTGGATTTTAGTCTTCCGTGATGAAGTGAAAGCTTCGACTAAACCCACTTCATCAAATTTTTAACCGTTGAAGCTAATCTTTTCTTATTAATATCACTGCTGTTTCCAACTTAAGGTTATGTTTTCAAGGCAATTTAAGGGTGAGAATAAGTTCCCTCCTTTACTTTGTTTCTAAATTACAACTTTTTTTCGATTCCCAGTAGTCATTATTTTCCACTTCATATCGAGGTCAATGTACTGTATCTATGTGACGCTATACTCAATTATGCATGCCTCCTCATTTGCATGTCGAGCCCCGCCCTGTATCAATTCCACAGTCAGGCACTCATCCTCCCTTCCTCGGCTGGATCTCCCCTTCGTTTCCATCCCCGTAGTTTGAAGTATTTATCTGAAGCCAATCGGGGATAAATGCATCACAACTGCGGCGATAGAATGAAGTGACTGTCTCCCCCCCCCCCCCTCCCTCCCCTACCGACATAATAATATCGTTGATGTTGTTTCATTTGTGTAAAAATTGACGTATGTTCCTTCTATCCCAAATGGGCGGTCGGCGGTAAAACTAGTAGGAGAGAGATAGTTTAAAAGGCAGACGGGACGACCAAAGAAAATAACAAAATGAAGGTGACGCTAGTACTTCTCGTTTTTGTCATTGTGGCGGCTCTCCTCGTCGAAGCTCAGCTACCAAAGGTTAGTTTTTTCTTGTATTCTTTAGTAAACATTTCTTTTTAGCTGACATTAAAACAGCAGAAAATTTTAAAAAGACGAGGAGAAAAATGTCTCAACCAATATCTTCCCAAAACCCCGCAAGCCGCTCAGATCAAATCTCATCTACAGGTTAATTTTTTGTAGCTTATCATTTAAAAAATATTTTCTAAATGTTAACAACTGTTTTTTTCAGACTTGCTTTGACGTCAACTGCGGTAACAAGGTCATTCACGAGGTACAGGCTGCCTTCCCCGGACTCGTAGCACCCCTCAGAACGTGTATCGGAGGATGAATGACCATATTTAGGCAAGAAGTGTACATATTGACAGAGTAATAAAGTTTTCTTTCGCTATTATGTGTTTGGGATAAAAATTGTCCCATTCTTTATTCTGGTGTTTAAAGTGAAGCTTTCAATAATTAAATTTTAATATACCCCCTCACCTATGTTGATCATTTTTCCTTAGAAAATTAAGATAGAATTTAAAACAAATTATTCATAATGAAAATCTATGGTCAATTTCAAACATAAACGATGTGCAAAATTAAAGCAATGAATGTACAGTAATGCTAAAGGTCTTGAAAAGGGAGCTTTGGTTTGTGCGTGTTTTATTTTCTGTAGCTTTTTCCGATGGTTTTACTGGTTTTTCTAGTATTCTGACTGTCACGTAACAGCAGACTAAAAAATTCAACTTTAGTTATTCTCATAGAGGTTTGGAAATGACGGACAAAATTCTTTCTTTAATACTATTGCTTTATTCGGCACTTTTGTTTTTTTTTATTATGTGTTTTTAAATTGTTTATGACAGGGTGAATTTTGTTTTCTTCAAGGTCTTTTTCCTGCTTCGGCAAAAATAGTTGCATCGAAGCTTTCGAACTCTGAAAATAATTCTCTCTTTCAAACTTATTTGTCATTCATCCCCTCACTTTAACACGTTATCCACGTGTTAGTCAATCTAAACACAACGGTTCAAGGCCCCCTGTGACGTCGGGTAATTGTTTGTGTGTCAGTTGTTTTGTCACCGGGTAGGGTCCATTTTTTTTTGAAAATCATCCTCAAAATAGATGTAACTTGAGATAGTTTAAAGGGCAAATGATCAGAAAACGTGGAAGCCCGGATGAGGGTAGCCTTGTTCTTATCAGTAATGGCTCGTCTACCCGTCATTTTCTGCTGTTTCATCGCTTTTCAACTACGTCAGTCTCCTCTTCGCCAAATAAATTAGTGTTAGAGAGGGAACAAAGTCTTAATTTGTAGTAAAAAGTTATCATAAAGCGGCTATTCGATTAAAGAAAACAGCAAGGGGAATATTTTCAGTGCCTATATTCTGCGCTCTGACGAATGATGGCTTCTGTCCTCCTCAACAAGCCGCCCGGTTTCATTGTAGTTATCCAGCCATTTTTGTCCTTGATGTTAGCAGTACAATGAGAACGAAAGAAAATATCCAAATTGTAAGTGTATATACCGAAAAATTTATTTTTTTGGTTCTGAATCATATAAAAGTAAATTTTAGTTGTTCAATTATTTTCAAACAATAATCCTGCCTCAATATAATTTTAACGGATATCAGCCTATTCAAATCATGAGCTATGGAGCCAATTCTACACCAATTACGGAGAATACTAATTATGAGAAAGCGGTAGGTCAAAATTTTTTGGCTGGAAGAAAATAGATATGTCCTGGCGTCAATAGACTACTATCTGAAGCGCTTGACCATGGATTGCAAGAAATGCCTTTCAAAGAGTAAAATTTCATTTGAAAAGCCCATAAACGACACTTTAGAGTGATGAAGGAGATTTATCAGAATTTCGGAGATGGATATGATAATCCTGTTATTGTTTTTTCAGCGAACAAGTAGGATTTTTCAGTGTTCGATTGATTGGGCTCTAGCAATTCTACCGACATTGATGATGCCATAAATTATCGATATAAACATTTGAAAAGTGAATATTTCACAGTTGTCGCTCTCAATGCGTCCTTCAAAGTTTGGAAGGATTTTGCAACCATTAATACTTACGAGGTATACTAAAAAAAAACACAGCCTGATTCTAATTCCTGTCATGACCTATGACTTCTAAATTTAGAATCAGTGCTGACTTCGAATTCCTGAGTTTGCAAAGGAACTATCAAATTTTAAAAAAAATGAAATAACACAGAAGAACATTTTTTAGGTACCAATTGCGCAAATATTCGACTACAAAAACCTGGATATGTGTATTCTGGATGCCTCTTGTAGAGATTTGGACAATTTCTGTTGATTTTTCTTTCGATCTTATAATGTTCTTTTCCAGGCACAGTATATCCTCCATCAAGTACATCTGGACCGACAATCACAACTCCTCCTCTGGTCATAAATGAACCAAATTCAGTTCAATGCATCGGAAGTATTTTTCAAAATAATTAGTAATTATTTAGAGCCCTGCTACTGTCCAAATAATACTATTTCTATGGATTCGAACTCGGACGGTTATCCGAATAGGGGTTTGGCTACCAAAATTTATTAGCCTTTCAGGATGTTATTCTGTCTCCTCTTCTCTCGGAAATCTTGCTTTAGCTCGTCGAAAGTGCTCAGCGCTTGGTGGATTCCTTGTTATGGATCAGTATTCGACTAAAAATACCTGGCTTAAAACGAGTAAGCATTTTTAGAAGATGAATATTCTATAGATTTTGGAAACATAGGGCAAAATATTTGGTTGGGATTAATCTATGATCAAGTCAGTCATCAATACTATTGGTCGGATAATACTACGGTAGAACATTCTTTTTTTCATCATTATGTCCTTTAGATATCTTATCAAAACTGGTCTCCTACCGTTGTTTTTCCCCCTCCCGCCGGCCTCGACTGCGTTCTTGCCATACTTCCAGACTTCTACTGGATCCAAGTCGATTGTCGAACTTCGGCTGCTTTCATCTGTGAACTGCCGCCATGTGATACACGTGGATATTGTAGCGTGTCCATTTGATAAAATTAATTGGTCTGGCAGGGTCAAATGGCTTTGTGTAAAAACAGCGACAGGGAAGTCACAAAGACAAATGAGACACGTGAAGAGCGGTAGAGAAAGAGAGTAGAAAATTTTTATAAAAAAACTACAGACTAAAAAGCAAGGAAGAGACAAAGACTATCTTGCAAACCCAAATATGAGCTATACCATGAATAGTGAATACCCTCCCGTGACGTTACAGCCTATTAAGTTTTCCTGTTTATCTTTCATCTTTCTTAACGACAATTTAATAGACTTATTTTCCCATGTCATGCACTCCGGAAAAAAATAACAGAAAGGTCAATCGAAGGATTTCTCACATTCGAACTTTTCCAAGAACCCAAAAAAACAAGCAAAAATAAACAGGAACATGAGATCTATGTGTCACTCACCAACGTCTCACCTGACGGCGGGACTTCAAACGAGCTAGTGTTTATTTGTGTCAAAATCTCCGAGTTTAAAAGGGGAAGACCGCCGCATGAGTGAGCAGAGACTTCCCGGTTGAGGAACAGATCTCTCGAGCGTCTTTTCTTATCTACTACCTCCCATCCCAATATGGCGATCCTTACCCTTTATGGGAGATCCATGGAGCATCCTAATGCCATTAAAGCTCTGTTTCTAAGATCAAGAAAAAATGATCTTATTTCATTTTATTTTTATTATTACAGTAATCCAACCCGGAAGAACTTCAAGAGGCGGGGCTATTAAACTGGATGTTGTCCTATAAAAAGTTCCTGGTCTCATCCATTGAATCAAGGCTGTTGGTTGACTCTCGGAGATTTTTCATTTTTTGAACTCCTTCGGCGTTTTACTGGCTCCTTAGTTTTTATTCCTGCTCTGATTCTAACTAAAAATTATTTTTTAGTAACTATTTTGTCAAAGAATGGCTGTTGTCTACCCGAAAGGAGTCAATTTGAATCGTCGTGATTCTCAAAAATTTTATGAAGAAGAAGCGCCCACAAAATTAGTTCCAAAGGTGAAGGAATTCGAATTCGCTGTCATAAATGGAAGACCATGTAGAGTGAGTTATTTGGCAAAACCTAAGGCAATAATGTTCTAGGTGATTGAAAAGAATAAGCTGGGAAATGAAAGATGGCAAATTATCGCTCGAGATCTCTTCCTTTGGGACAGTATTGACGAAGTGCTGAATACGGATGATATCGTACCGGAGCCACTGCTAACAAAGGAGGAATATATTGTAAGAAAAGTCTAAGTTTCCCAAAACAACAATTTTTAGCTTGGCAATATTACCGATGATGAATATATCCTGATCGACCCTCACGATGCTCATATTGTTCGTATGCCGACACCCAACGAACTGATCCATAACAAGGTTAAAGAACTAATGACAAAGGTCGATGGAGAGATTCGAGTAAGTGAAAAACAAGCTTGTTATCTTACCCATGTCTCACGAGGTTTACAAGATGAGAGTCAAAGGTCATTTGTCTGTTCCCTGTGCTCGATATGACTCAAAATTTTAGATTACCGTTGGAAGGACACCAATTGAAGAAGGAATTGTGGATTATCGTCTGACAAGGGAGTGATACTCCAATTAAGTGACCAAACTACCCGAACTTCTCATGTACATAAGATCATTTTTTTTTTTCATAATTTACTATATCTATAAATTACTACTTTACGGAATAACTATATATATCAGCTTTCGTTTCTACTTGCTGACAAACCATATGTCTTAGCCAAGAAAACCCAATTGCCACGAAAAAATGTTTCCTAGGGTAACTGTAGAATTCGAGTTGTCGATTTGTCTAATTCAACATCTGTTCAACAGTTCAATATTGGATGAGTTACACTTCCGTTTTCCTCCAGACAGATTCGCCCATCAATCTAGTCTAGGGGTCACAAACATAACACTTGTCCTCTAATGGAAGGTGCATCTTACCACATACATGGTGAAAACATAAAAACGTGTTCAGGTGTGACGGGAAGATTATAAGAAGGCGTCTCAAGAGGAGATTCATGGTTGTTTACAGAGATGCGTTTCCTTATTTTTGTTCTAGGAACTACGACAGCAGCAATTGTTGGTAGGTCTCTTCTCATCACTCTTTATTTTTTTTAGTTAAAAGAGCCAGTAATTCCTATGGAGATGAAATGGTAGTCCCCCATGGAGGAGGAGGTCAACTGTCGGAGAACACAGCACCAGAAAAGGATGCCAGCAGGGTAAGATTTTTCTGTACTTTGCTATTGATTTTGAAATTTAGGTACGTCAAAGTTACTCTACTTATAGCTCTGCTGTTCAGTCTAGTGGTTATAGGAAGAAAAGAGCCAGCAACAGCTATGGGGACGAGCAGGTTATACCACATGGAGGAGGAGCACAAGATCCATACAAGTCAGTTGTTTTTATTGTTAATCATATCTCGTTCTTTCTCATCCAAACTGAATTTCCAAGAGACATGGAGAAGTTTCAGGCCGATGCCTGAAATTGGTTCTGCTCAAGTATCTCAATACGCCTCGAAGAACAATGCAGCAGTTGTCAGCAGTGGTTATAGATAAAACAAATCCATTCTCTAATAAATTATCCATTGATATCTCTGTCAAAAAAATCGCTCACCACCTAGGGAAAATCTCAGATAAAAATCAGATGAAAAATAATTAATAATATTTAAAAACAAAAAAAGTTTATATTACTACGAAAAATAAATGAAAAATGAACAAGTAAAGAGAAATACTTGACAGTAATCTACAGATAGATCTGATGTCGTTCACCCTGCTTGATGGATACAATGAATAGAGGGCAAGAAGTTTAAGCGACAAGACGATATGAAACATTTTCAGAGGCCGGATGTTCAATGGTATACTTCACATGGAGGTCCTTTGCCTGTCCAGCGGCTAGGATAATAGTCCATTCCAGATTATGGTCCTTATTCAAACGGGCTTCACCACTTTTCGATCGAATATCAGGATAGAGAATAGCAACCTAAAAATTTCTCTTTCGATATAGAGGGAAAAACCTTAATTTTCTCGTCAGCCGACTTGGGGATCTGTTCCTTGATCGTGATCTGCACAGATTGGCCCACTTTCGCATTCCTTAAACTGATGACCTGTTCGTGTGTGACAAGGGTACTCTTCGACATGAAACCGACTTGCTCATGGCAACAAGTGGGTGATTTGTATTCAACTTTGATGGAGGGGTCCATTCCAAGAGAGCAGCGGAATTCTTCGCCGGGTCCAACGGACTTAAGATGTGTCTATAAAATCTTGCAGGGACTCCTTTTCTTTCTACCTTGGAAACGAAGCTATTATTTAGATAGACAGCTGCCGGACCGGGGAGCAGTGGCAACGAGGAGGTATTCGTAACTGTAGCGGAAAAAAAGGCAGCTGCACAACGAGAGGGAACAGATTCATGCCAATAAGCACAGTCCAAGTCTATCATTGCCACGAGAACTTTGTGTTCCACCCCGTTGCTGGGAATTGTGACTGCTCGAGGAATAGAGAAGCAAGTGGACACTAAGTTTTCGATACTCTGAACGGGACCATTTATCCTACTGTTTTTCTTTTTACCGGTGAGGAAACTGAGTTTTCCTCTGACGATCTGCTTAATTGTCCTGTATTGTATCTATGATAGGCGACGGCATCAACCATCTCGTTGTAATCGAAGGAACCGAACCCCATATCTTCTTCCGAAGCAGCTGACATAGGTTGTTTTCTTCTGGCTGAGGCTTGTCGCTGCCGTTGGCTACAAATATACTCTCTTGGTCAAAATGATTTCTTTACTATCTACTAGTTCTCTGAATTGTGGCAGCCAAAGTTGCTAGTTGCGGAGCCGATCCTCCAACTGATGGAGAAGCAGTCGATAAAACTAACTCTGTATCCTTCCAATCATCGCCCGTATTTTGTTCTACCAGGCCGTAGTAACATAGCTGGAACATGGTCGTTTAACCTCAAAAAAGGGGTACTTTGATAGTATTCCTTTGTCCTTCCTCAGAAACTGTAGAAGCTCTAACATCATACGCAGGCTTCCAACTGACACAATAGACCTGAAATACGCTATGTAGAAGGAATCCAGCCATGGTTATCCGCGTTTGCTTCGCTAGCGCTAGCTCACAAAAAGTGGACCTAATCCAGTGCGTCATGGGTAGGCAAGAAAGGAAAGGAAGGGAGGAAGGGAAAAAATAGTAATTGAAGAGTATATTTACTGTCATAGTAAGGCTAGAAAGAATTATACCTGATAGGAGACAAACAGTTCCACCTGGGCAGCCGCCTCCATTTCCACAATTATCGTGATGTTCCTAAAAACTGCCTGATATTTTTATTTAGACACTAAGCTAGAATAAATTACTCTCGTCAAATAGTAACAATTTTTATCCCCATGGCACCCGGAATTCTGCAGCTTTGACCGCCCAAGAATACCCGTCTTCATTGCTGATCGGCGGGCACTTTTTGTCCTAGCGAGTTATCGAGTTCCGTCGATTTATAAGCCGATCCATCGTGACTGGAAGAACAGCAGATTCGGCTGAGATTTCAACCGGGTGAGCCTTTTCAAAGTTATATTCTATAACTATATTTTTTATGAGACCCTTGATGCAATTTTATTTCAGGAATGGCTGAAAAGTGTTCGGAAGTGACGGCCTCCGTCAAAAGATTTGCGTTCTTTGGAGTCGCTGTCTCTACTGTCGCCACTTTAACGGCAATCGTTGCCGTTCCGATGCTCTGCCTCTACATGCAGAACGTACAAGCTGGTCTCACCGACGACTTGACTTTCTGTCGTACAAGAAACGAGGGTCTTCGCTCGGAATACAACAAACTTGTTGCTGTCCGTCAGGCGGCTGTCACGGCTAATCGTCAGAAGAGGTCCAGTGCTCAACTCTGTTGCTCTTGCGGTATTGGAAAAGCAGGACCAGCTGGAGCTCCTGGAAAAGATGGACAGCCCGGACCTGATGGAAAGGCTGGAAATCCTGGAAAGCCGGGAGAAGATGCTCCGGATCAGGCGCAGCCACGTCCAGAAGACTTCTGCTTCGAATGTGAGCCCAGTCCACCTGGACCCCCTGGACCATCTGGACCCAAAGGACCCCCTGGAGCTTCTGGAGAACCTGGAGAGGATGGACCTCAGGGACGACCTGGACTTCGTGGACCTCCTGGACCTGTTGGACAACCCGGTGCCCCAGGACTCGAAGGACCATCAGGACAGCCTGGAGCTCCTGGACAGGTAGAGAATTTATTAATCTTGTAGCAAAAATTCTAGGTTCGTACCCTTCCCTCTCCTCCTGGAGAGCCTGGAGCACCTGGAGAGGTTGGACCCCCTGGACAAGCCGGTTCCGATGGTCGTCCTGGACATCCCGGTCGTCCCGGTCCTCCTGGACCTCAAGGAGAGGCTGGAGAAGATGGAGAGCCAGGCAAGAATGGCGAAGATGGTCAGCCAGGAGCTCCTGGAAAGGACGGAAACAAGGGCTCTTGCGATCACTGTCCACCTCCTCGTACGGCTCCAGGATATTAGACCCAAAAATAAATTATTCACTAACCGTTTGATTGAATCGTATTCACAGCCACAGCGTAGTTGGTCAATTTGTCTCTCATGAGCTTCTATTTGTTCCAGAAGCTGTTCTCTTCCTCGTTGTCTGTGACGCATAGTACTCTTCATCTCGCTGGTTGTCGTGCCTGAAGATACGAATTTTTCTCTTTTTCACTTTACCATAGTAGTTCAAAAACTTTTCTAGGTTCCCTAAA
Organism: Oscheius sp. DF5120; assembly: GCA_932521415.1. Lineage (NCBI taxonomy): Eukaryota > Metazoa > Nematoda > Chromadorea > Rhabditida > Rhabditidae > Oscheius > Oscheius sp. DF5120. The sequence goes on from OW051464.1 coordinate 280,242, forward strand.
GCCTCTTCATTCATCAAGAAGCCAATTGAGGAGTTCCCCAGCAAATTCCCTCCTCCATAGCTACTCGACATGCCCATCGGACCTGTGACCGTGTGTCGTCTGGTTAGATTCGGCTGACTTCCACCACCATGATGCTCTGATGAACCAGCTGAGCCCGCAGCAATCTGTCCTGCAATTCCATCCAGCACTTCTATCCTCTTTTTAAGGGAAGAAATTTCATCTTCCAGCGTTAGCCGTTGATTTTCCAGGTCGTTTTTTTCATTCTCTAGTAACTTAATTTTTTCATTTTCTATCTCGGAGTCGGCAGGCATTTCTTGATATTGTACTTCTTGGATAAGAACTCCACGACCATCGACTCGAACAGATTGTCGCTCAATGACTGCAGAAACATTCTGAAAAAGATGGTCCATAGTAAATTTATAACAGCGCGTTGAAATGATAACCGATAAAAAAGGGAGCAGCGACAAACGGGAGGCAGCTTTTCACGTGCTTGTTTTAATTCTATCCTAGTAGATCCTAAAGTATATCTTTTTTGAAATGATTGTTTAACTATTAAAATAATTGCTACGCATAACCGCTCGCGCCTTCAAAAATTGTCTGTTAATTCTAGGGTTGCCATGAGAACATCTAACCAATCGACCGCAGCCCGCAGCTGTAAGCCGTCTTGCTGAAGTAAGTCCATTTTCTTTGTTTCCTCACCTGAACAATAATCTCGTTAGTTCCTTTGGTCAAGTTTACACTAATCAATCGTTTAACCTGAAAAAATTGAATGATTTGTGGAGCTCTTAGTCGGATTTCCAACAAAATCCATAATATTATAGACCAATGGATTAGTATCATCAAGATACAACTTTACAAAAAAAATGGAATCCATGAAAGTGTTTTCGAGCCCAAAAAAATGATAAAAATACCAACTTACCTCTGCTCTGTCACAATAGACAATAACATTTTTTGTCGGTAGTTGATTTGCCTCAAAGATATGTGTATTTGTGGCTTGTCTTTCGTTCCAAGGATCAACCATGAGGCTGTAAGACTACGGTAGAGAGACAACACAAAATCAAAAGATGAGGAATGGTGGAAAAAGTAAACACAGGATATTTTTAGAAGCGAGGTGGAAAGATAACAATTTCCTCTTTCCATAAGGGGGGTTGTTAAGGGACAAGTAGTGTAAAAAAATGGCCAGGAGCAAACAAATAAGCTGGCTTATCGAAAGAAATAAGGACTATCGTCCCTTTTGCTGAAGTTGCAAGAAGTCATCTGGAAGCTAAGAATTAGGCGAAAGAAAATTAGTTTGGCATCAGATTCCTTGGATAATTTCAATTTGTCTCCAATCATGTTTCCCTTCCAAAATGTGAGAGGCTTTATTTTTTTTAAACTTTCTTCCATATATTCAGTCTCTTTCCTTCCTAGTAGCTTCCTTATTTGAGAGTAAATAGCTTCTATCAGTAGCTGCAGGAGCACATTTTCAGAGTAAATATTTACTCATTATCAATATTATCAAGGCGAACAAAAAGATATGACCACTTTAATTTTTTTATTATGTGGTCTTTGATTATATATAGTGCCCCCTCCTATTATGAAGTTTCCTTTTTTTGCTATCAGTGGAAAGGTACAGAGAATTCGTGGAAAATTTGCACAAGACGCGGGGGAGAGAAGTGATAAGGGGGGAAATGGGAGAAGGGCAGAGAATGAATGTTTCTTGAAAGCGATGGGCTTAAAAAATTAGAAAAAAAATATATCAAAAATTAAAAATAAACGAGGAAAACCATTTTCACCCATTAAAGATAGCGCTAGAATCGTAGCGGGTATAATAGAAAGCATTTCTTTGATAATATCCTGACTTTAGAAGTTCATTTACTCCCGATATTAATTTTCTAAAAAAGGGTAAAGCTTTTCGTTGCTTTTGTCGGTGGTAGACTGTCCGCGATAAACAGTGACGGTGTACAGGGTTACAGGCAAGCACCGGCACACGCGAACGGTGGCTATCTAAAGGCTATCGTTAGAACAAGAAACTAAAAAGAAAATAGCCAGATAGGACGATAGGACGATGATTTAAAAAAAGCTAAAATTTCAGTTCACAGAATGTTAAAAATTTGAGGCCTTTCATTTAGCCATAAAAATTAAAAAATAATAATAAAACTCAAAAAATGTACTGTTTCCTGTTCAAAAGCTATAGATTAACAGATAGAGGACATGAATGAAAAAAGAGACAAACAAGCTTACCAGGTGGGAGGAGAGGGCCACATTTTGATAAGCTGTCGACGAAATGACGAAGCATAACACTTACCGAGTGTACAGAACTTTCAGTTCTTTAGGAATTTAGTGAAAAGATGTTTCCTTTTTTACATTTGTATAAATTAAAATTATTTGATAGTCGTGATAGGGTGTTATTTGCTCATGCACAAGATGAATCTCTAATAGACTCGAATAAACTGCCGGTAGGGCCTTCTGAACTCCTCTCACTTCATCAGTGCCTGGCACTGTCAACTGGTCATTTACTCTTAAGACGATAAGGAATCCTATCAAAGATAAGAAAAACGACTGTCAAAATTCAGAGAAAAGTACCAGGCGGCAAACAATAGGAAGAAAAAAAATGAAGTCTGTAGTGGACTGAAAATACTCTTTTCAACCGTGTTCATTAATTACTAGACGAGATTATTAGGTCTTTTTAAAGGATAAGTAGACGGAAACTCATCATAGAATATCAGCCACTCTCTCTTAGGCTCTAAGTGAAAGTGACCATTTTCCCCCTTCTTATCTCATCTGGACATTTTCCTATCTGCCTCCTTGCGGTCAATCTGATAATTTATTCATGCAGATGGATAGCACATATTGTCTAATTTATCACAAGTATGTTTGGCCGGGCATTGAAGATTGACACATGGTCCAATAGGAATCGAGAAGGGACGTTTTTTCGCTGAAATTGAGCGGAAAATGTCAAACTTTAATGGAAAACTCACGTATTAATCGAAGACAAGAGTCCTTGTAACAGAAATAACCCTGTGGACATTGATTATTTACACATTGACCAATCTTTTCCACTAAAAAAAGATTATTTTGAACTAAAACTTCCAACTTTTTGACATATCTGGCACACAATAAAGTCCATTACATCGAAATCCTTCTTCTTGACAGCGTGAGAAAAGACAGGATTCCCCAATGCCAATAGTCCCAACAATATTTTTGTTTTCATTTCCTGAGTTGTAATAAAGTTAATAAAAACTCAGAGGGGAAGCAACTAATCAAGCTAATCGCTCCACTTAATCTTATTTCTCCTCCTTTACTTACCGTTTCCCCAAGCAGCTAAAGCAGTATTTGCAAAAAATAGAAATAAATAGACAGAACTGGCCATGATGATGCGATGTCCAGCGACTGTTCGGGCCCAACAGTCAACAATGAAAGAGCGGAAGTCACGGAGATAAACATGAGTTTTTATAGAGCGCTGATGGTCGACATCGCGACAACGAGCCAGTCCCCTCCGGTTTTCTGGATCACTTTCGAGACACATGATGACGAAAAAAAGCATGTTGTGAGAAGTGATGTTTCGGACAAGTGCCCGTACTTGAGATATGCCATTCGGGTAGAGGATATTTATGATAGAAACCACAAAACCAGTTTTTGAAAGAAACAGACCCGTCATATTCTTGGCTGCAAAGTCACATCATTATTGGCCATAAAATAGAAGGAGAAGTTTTCGAAAAGGTAAAAAAAGAAAGATGTAAGCCACAACACATTTTAGATAATCGAATTTTGTGAACTCAATCTCCACAGTGAATTAGATATGAATAGTTCACATAGTGATGTCCAAATAAGTGCTGAAAATGAAGAATTTTTTAACCGCCACAAAAAAGATCTGTTCAAACTACTTCAAGTAATCTTATGAAAACATTTACAACTTTTTAGGCAGCAAAATACATGGAGATGAAATCTTTAGTGGCAATGATTGAAAAGGTGGTTTCCCATGAATTTGTAAGTTTTGCTCCAGTTATCTGACATTACTTATTAGAACAATCCGACTGAACTGAAAAATCATCCAATATACAAAGAAGTTTTTGGAAAAGAAACGAAAAACAAGAAAAGAAAGAAAAACAGAAGAAAATGACTTTAATTGTCAGGCAAATTTTAAAAATTTAACTTTTATCGTGGACGAGTGTTGAATAAATTAGTTCGAGGGCCGCAAAACGGTCTCGGTCGATGGGAAAGAATTATTGGCTTTTGTGGGATATCTTCTGAAAAATATATTTTGCATTGAAAATCCCTAAATATATTTACTTTGTATGTATTCTGACGACTGTGCTGATTCTAATCGCTTTTTCTTTTCATTCTCCAAAAATTTTGGACGAATTACGTTTTCATACCGTTGAGCACACTGTTGCGGTGCTCTGCAATTACCACAAAAATAATATTCTTAAAAGACCGACCTTTGCGGTGCTGGTACGACTGAGTTAACAGTTTTTGCTACATGTGCCCAGTTGTAATGATATGAGCTTTCCATTCGATGTGGTCTGAATACAGTATGATTTCGTGTTGATTTTCTGCTCATATTCAGGTTGTATTCTTTATCTTGAGTAGAGACCGCCTAAAAAAAGTTTGATATCTAATAGGTATTCAATACGATCGTGATAGCTTGATCTTCTCGTAGAGACCATTCCGGACCTTCTTCTATTTCATTAGGCAGTAAAGCAAGTTCATATTTACTAGACTTTTTCAAAATTCCTTTCAATGGTTTTTTAGATCGATCTATTAATTTTTTTAAATAATTGAATATTTTACCTAACATTTGATCAACTTTAGTAACAACATTAGACTTTATTGTTTTGTCATTGTATAATTTCGAAATAGTGGGTGCTAAACTGCAAGCTAGTAAAAACAAATAAACATACGTATTGTCGAGCTTGGTATTAAGACTTGGTTTTTTTTTGTCTCATATATTTTTGGTGGAAGCCTTTTTTCTGTCATAAACCGCTTTTCATAGAGCATATCAAGACATTCATCAAAATAGACGTCATTTTGAACAGGTATTGGAAGATTCCACATCTACAGATTTCATAAGAAACATAAAGAATTACCATTATAGGGACATAGCCTCTTTCACCCGGATAAACCATACGACCATCTTTGACGGGATAAATCTGAAAATGATAAGTTAATGATGAGTAATTTACAAACAGTGAAAAAGAGTTTTGATAGCCCAAAGTCGAGATACTTCACAAGCTCTTGTAATGTGCACCGGATAAGGTTGACCGACGCCCTGAATAAAAAGCGTTTACCAGATCCGGACACACCAAAATAAATTAGGACGTCGGTCGAACACTGTATACCGGAGAACACTTTATGTACGACACTAAACAATTTAGAAAAACAAAATGATTAATCAAAATCAAGCGATGGGACAACACCACCCGCAGCAGCAGCTCGTACAATCGGATGTTTTCTTGGTCTACCGGGTCCCCTTTTAATGGAAGAGAGAAGAGCACTGGGTGACAATTTATAAAAACGTCGGATATTCCGAGTGCGACGAGGTCGCGAAAGAAAAGGACGACAATTTTTTGGAGTTGTAGCGACTACCTCGTCTATATTACTGCCGTAACCATAAAAACTGTCGTCAATATCCGCAGGCAACTCTTGTGCTCGAATATAATTCTCCTTCTTTTGTTCGATGAGTGTCTAAAAAGTCCTAATACGATAGATGACAAACAAACTTCGTTAGCTTTACATTCCTCCTCAAATATTGGCTTATATTCAGTCTCCAGAAATTTTACAGCATAACGTTCTATGGGCTTAAGCTAAATAAAAAAAAGAATAAAATAAAAGGGAACAAACCTTATGAATAAGCTCTAAATATTTATCATCTTGCGACTCATCATCTCCTTCAGTAAGCTTTCGTTTCTTTTCAATATTAGCTTCTTCAAATTCTAAATAATCAGCTCCAGCCTCAAGTTGCGCTTGTTTTGCGGCTATTACATCTTGCTCGTCCTCAATACTTGTCATAGCTTTCTCAATAGCCTGTGCTGGTTCGTCATCAAATGTTATATTTTCTCCATCGATTAAATCTCTAAATAAACATATTATATAAAAATAATTAAAATTATACCTAATATTTTCTGTTTGTTTAAAAAAGTCAGGTGTAAAACTGGCTTCATCAATTGCTATTTCTCCAAGGCGCCTTTTCTGTACAGCTTTCTTCAGAATATTCTCTTCAACAGTTTTTTCCGAAATTAAACGATAAATGGTCACATTTCTTGTTTGACCAATCTAAGAAAGTTTTTAAAACAGCAAATTTTTACTCGATGGCAACGATCTTGAGCTTGTGCATCCCAAACAGGGTTCCAATCAGAGTCGTAAAATATAACAGTATCCGCTCCTGTCAAATTAACACCGATTCCACCACTACGTGTAGATAAAATAAAACAAAATATACGAGGGTCAGAATTGAATCGCTCCATCATTACCTGTAAACAAAAAAAAAAGATAAGAAAAAAAGAATCATACATGTCGTTGTTCTATACTGGTCGAACCATCTAAGCGGAAATACTGATAGCCATGGTATGATAGAAATGCTTGTAAAATATCTAACATTCGGGACATTTGTGTGAAAATAAGACACCTATGATTATAAGCATACAATTGTCGTAGAAGGGTCGCCAGAGTTTGTAATTTTCCTGAAATAACATTGGTAATAATAAGTACTCAAACAAAAGAATTGAGAACTAAAAGTATGTTATAAAACATACCGCAATCATATTCTATGAGTCGAACTTCCGGAAATTGAAGTTTGCGAGCTAACAGTTTTTCATGAATGGTCGATGAAAATTGTTGCAGAGATATCCGACTAACTCGCTGCATTTCTTCTTCCTTTATTTTATCGAAAGTTCTTCTTCCGCAAGAGAATGCTTCTACTTCTATTTGTTCAGTTATTACTGGCTCAACATACACTGAAAATCTAAAAAACGAATTATTTTTAGTTGCTTGGGATAAGCCATACCGTTTTAGCAAAAAATCAGCCGCAATTTGAAGATTATCATGGAAAAATGAAAGGTTTGCTAACTTATTAGGTGGTATTCGGCAAAGTTTAATTGTGTCTGGCAAATAGATTGCAGAACATTGATTACGGAAACCGAGTTGTGCGATATTTAATCGACGCTTCTCTTCGTTCTTCAGATAATTAATATAATCATCTGGTACTTTATCAATAAAAGAACCTGAGATTACTGATGATTCGACAAGTTTTCTTTGCTTCAACGGGGGACTGAAATACAACATAATAGTATAGCCTACTACAACCTAAATTCATAAGCATAATCCACGTTAATAAGTTGAGATTTAGCCATTCGTCTGTTAAACCCTTTATTTTTCGCTGGAAATCTAGCAGTTTGAAAAAGTTCTGTTTGTGCTGGAAATCTAATCTGAATATTTCAGGAAATAATACAAAGGAAGAAATACCTTGATATCTCCATTTTGGTTAAGCGCCTTCATAGTAGTGTCTTTATTAGATATTTCCAGACCACTTTGTTGTCCACCGCCTTTCTTGTAAATCTTAGTTGGTATAGAAAAATAAAATCCTTTAATTGCAGGAGGAGACTGGACAACAGACCAATCCTTTATCCATTTCATAGTGGGACAAATATTTTTCAGTTGACTTCCCACAAGTTTTAGATTTAAGCAATCAGGAATCGCTTTAACTGGTGTTCTCTCTCCGATTATATCAAAAAGTATAGAGGGATACGTCTTTCTTATTGGAGCAACAACTAATGGCGAAACTACTGGTCTTGGCTCAAAGAGATTTGGATGATTACAACACTAAAAAAGATAGTAAGTAAATAATTTAAAAAAAAAACTTTTCTAAGTTGCATAACAATATTCAAAAAAGCCATTAAATTCCCAGATTTCAGATTTTCTTTAGTATCTCTTCTATGCATAAAATCATCATATAAATAACGCTGTCGCTTTGAGAGCGGACATTTGATTATTTTCTCAATCTTCGAAGGCATTTGTTTCTCGACTTCGCTTTTAAGACGACGAAGAATAAATGGGCGCAGAACCTAAACATAAAATTAACAGAAGAATGTTTACCCTATGTAATTGTTTAACTAAAGAAGCATTATAACCAACACTGCCTTCTACCATTCCGCCTAATGGGTTACTGAACCAATCTTTGAAATCTTCACGAGAAGCGAAAATTGTTGGCATAAGAAAATGCATCAAAGACCACAATTCCATCAAAGAATTTTGAAGTGGAGTTCCTGTAAGTGAAAAGAAAAATAGAAAAAAATACCGGTGAGAAGAAGTCGTTTTCTAGATCGCATATTTAATAAAGCTTGCCATCGTCGACTTTTCCAATTTTTGATATTATGTGCCTCATCAAGAATCATATACTGCCATTTCTTCATCTTAAATAGCCGTATATCTGATGTAATAATAGTGTAGGAAGTAATGCAAACATGAAAGCTGTTTGGTTTGCACCAGCCCTGAATATGTTTATATTGTGACAAAATTTGAAAAATGGCAAAGTAGTCAATAGAAACCAACTTGTCGTTTTTCAGCACGTTCTTTTGCACTACCAAAATATGTGAGAATTTTCAAAGCTGGACACCATTTTTTAAATTCCATTTCCCAATTAAGCAGCACCGAAGTAGGAACAATAATTAAATGTGGTCCCCAGATTGATTCAGAAGTTGCCAAATGTGCAAGAAGGGCAATGGTTTGGATAGTCTTACCAAGTCCTATAAAATTAAGCAAACTATTTAGACTTACCCATTTCATCAGCTAAAATTCCATTTAAATCCTTCTCATATAAAGTAACAAGCCAGTCAACGCCCACCATTTGATATTCACGCAGTTCTCCACGTAGTAGAGAAGGTGCTAGTGTTTTAATCTAAACATAATTAAATAAAACTAAACATTAAAACCTTTGTAGTTTGCAATGTAAAACCTTTAGGTTGAAATTCTGCTGCTTCATTTGCCAGTTTAGTAAGAACATCTCTAGTTATTTCCACAGGATTAGAAGGGTCCTCTTCGACTAGTACATCTTCATCCGTAGAAACTTCACCAATGTTTTCTACCATTGATAGTCCCTCTTGAACAATACAACTTAGTTTATCCGCCTCGCCAACAATAAATGATAAATGTTTATCCAACGCTTGTCTTTTTCTTCTCTCTAGTATTTCATGTGCGCGACAATCCACAACCTTATCAACAGTTTTCCAAAAATCTCTGATGATTTTTGCTACAAATAAAGCTGTTTTACGAGCATCCTAGAAATTCTAATAATTAGTCATTAAAATACTTTTATGATACGTTGTTCCGCTCGAATAAAATCAAATTCTTTGTCTTTCTTTGTTTTCATTATAGCCATACAAAGCTAAAATTTCTGTATTTTTGGATGTCTCACTAACTTTTCTGGCGATATTTTTTTTTAATTTCCTTTCTTGTCGAAAATCTGTTGCCATCCACTTTACTTCTTCTAATAAATAATCCCAATGCGTTTTGTTTCGTGGAGGCTCTACACACATGGGTAACATGCTAGCAGACCAAAGACCTTTTCTTCGTAATTCGGCTATACGTGCGTTGACATCCGATTCCTAATTAAAATAATGATATAACCAAATAGTATAAAAAGAAAGCAAAATAAACTTTCATCCTACCTTTTTCGCGGCAACTTGAAGATCCGTTGGAGCTGCATTCGGTTCTGAAACACTTGATTGTGGCTTTATAAAGCTATTTGCTGCAGATGGACGCTGCGGTTCACTTTCCGACTCTACTTGTTCAGCTTGATCAACATCACTTTCTAGATAAGGTTCTTTTGTTCGCAGTATTTCTCTAGCTTCTTTTATTTTTAGATTTTTCTTGTTCTTTCGCTCTGCTTTTGTATAACCTAAGAAAACTACAATAGCAATGATATCATGCAATACCTTGCAACGACATATGGGCCGTTTTGGGAGAAAGCAAATTTTTAATTATTTCATCAATCGTAGTCCCTGTTACTCTAAATTATTTGGTCCACAAGAACGTAGTAACGAACTCCTTTTCCTTCCCAATTATTGTTCGATCAAGATCAATTAGTTCTGCAACAACTATTCTCCACTTTTCTTCATCGGAAAGATTGGGATTTTGCTTTGAAACACGTGCAATTACCATAGATCTTCTAAAAATAATCAAGTCTTATTGTACCATTTTGACTTACTTTTGGTCATTCTGATAACGGACTTTACATAAACAACGCGCTATAATTTCAATAACTATTTGTTTTCTTTGTTCAACATCCATTACAACTGAAAGTTAATAAAATAAGTATGAGGAGTAATTATCGGAAGAAATGAAGACAGTCAAACAATCTGAGTCTTGTGAAATTTCTACACCTATTTTCAATTCTTTATTTTAAAAATAAACTCATTGCATTAAAAGAAACTTCTTTGCTCCATAAATTCATTACACAGCTATAACAGTAAAAAAATTTATTATTATGGGACGCGGGTGCGCGAACTAAATAAATTTCACTGTTTGGCAGTCTGTAATTTATATATATTTCGGACTGCCGAACAGAACTTCGAGAACTTTCTATGCAATGTTTGGATTTTTTTAGCTGGGTTTCCCTATTTATTTGTTGCGTTTGCTATGTGCAATGTTCTTTTATGCTTTAAGATTTTGTTTTTGGTTGTTCTTTTTGCACCTTTTTTCTTTTATAATGTTTTTTTCAGCTATGTCGTCCGACAACAATGGTGAAACTTTTGCCTTCCAGGCGGAAATCGCCCAATTGATGTCTCTGATCATCAACACGTTCTATTCGAATAAGGAAATCTTCCTCCGTGAATTGATCTCCAACTCTTCTGATGCTTTGGATAAGATTAGATATCAGGTATTTCTTTAAATTCCTATTAATTAATTGATTTAGGCTCTCACCGAGCCGAGTGAGCTCGATTCTGGTAAAGAGCTCTATATCAAGATCACTCCCGACAAGGCTAACAAGACGCTTACCATCATGGATACTGGTATTGGTATGACAAAAGCCGATCTCGTTAACAATCTTGGAACCATTGCAAAGTCCGGAACCAAGGCCTTCATGGAGGCTCTTCAGGTACCTTTTTTAATGCTCGAGTGTATGACACTTAGGCTGGAGCCGATATCTCGATGATTGGACAGTTCGGAGTGGGTTTCTACTCTGCCTTCCTCGTTGCTGACAAAGTCGTGGTCACCTCAAAGAACAATGATGATGACTGTTATCAGTGGGAATCTAGTGCTGGAGGATCCTTCTTTGTCAGGTATGAAAAATTGGGAAGATATTAATGGATTTCTAGGGCTATCAATGATCCAGAAATTACTCGTGGTACTAAGATCACCATGCATGTCAAGGAGGATCAAGTCGAATATCTGGAGGAGCGCAAGATCAAAGAAATCATCAAGAAGCACAGTCAGTTTATCGGATATCCGATTAAACTAGTTACTGAGCGCGAGAGAGAAAGAGAAGTTTCCGACGATGAGGCCGAGCCGGAAAAGGAGGAGGAAGTGAAAAAAGAAGGCGAAGTAGAGAGTGTAGGAGAGGATGAGCAAGCCGACAAGAAGGACAAGAAAAAAAAGAAGATAAAGGAGAAGTATTTTGAAGATGAGGAGTTGAACAAGACTAAGCCTATTTGGACTCGAAATCCTGACGATATTTCAAATGAGGAATACGCCGAGTTCTACAAGAGTCTCTCAAATGATTGGGAAGATCATCTGGCTGTGAAGCATTTCTCCGTCGAGGGTCAACTCGAGTTCCGTGCTCTTCTCTTCGTCCCTCAACGTGCTCCATTCGATCTCTTTGAAAATAAGAAGAGCAAGAATTCTATTAAGCTCTACGTCCGTCGTGTATTCATCATGGAAAACTGTGAGGAATTGATGCCCGAGTATTTGAACTTCGTCAAGGGAGTTGTTGATTCGGAAGATCTCCCGCTTAACATTTCTCGTGAAATGCTTCAACAGAGCAAGATTCTCAAGGTTAACAATTGTTTTTTTTAATATTATTTTATTTCAGGTTATTCGAAAAAATCTTGTCAAAAAATGTGTTGAGCTCTTCGAAGAGATTGCTGAAGACAAAGATAATTTCAAGAAATTTTACGAACAGTTTGGAAAGAATCTGAAGCTCGGTATTCATGAGGACTCGACGAATCGTAAGAAGCTCTCCGACTTCCTTCGTTATGCCAGTTCCGCTTCTGATGAATTGACCTCGTTGAAGGATTACGTCAGTCGTATGAAGGAGCATCAAACTCAGATCTACTACATCACTGGAGAATCAAAGGTCAGCGTTCTTAATTGTCCTCGCATTACAATTGGTTTAGGATTCGGTAGCTAACTCGGCTTTTGTTGAACGAGTTCGCAGCCGTGGATTTGAAGTTCTTTACATGATCGACCCCATCGATGAATATTGTGTCCAGCAGCTGAAAGAATACGATGGAAAGAAGCTTGTGTCTGTTACCAAAGAAGGTCTCGAACTACCTGAATCAGAGGAGGAAAAGAAGAAGTTCGAAGAAGATAAGGTAAGTTGGAAGATGATATACAGGTTCATTTATGTTCAGGTAAAATTCGAGAAACTTTGCACAGTTATTAAAGACATTCTGGAGAAGAAGGTCGAGAAAGTCGCCGTCTCGAACCGTCTAGTTTCGTCTCCATGCTGCATAGTCACTAGTGAATATGGTTGGAGTGCAAATATGGTATTTTTTATGTAACATTTTTTAACTAGTTAATAGGAACGCATCATGAAAGCTCAAGCTCTTCGCGATTCTAGCACTATGGGATACATGGCTGCTAAGAAACATCTCGAGATCAATCCAGATCACACAATTATGAGGTAAGTCAGTTGTCCATTAGCTAAACGACATTTCAGGGCCCTCCGTGAGCGTGTTGAAGCCGACAAGAATGACAAGACCGTCAAAGATCTTGTAATTCTGTTGTTTGAGACTGCCCTCCTCTCTTCGGGTTTCACCCTTGAAGAACCTCAATCACATGCCACCCGCATTTATCGTATGATCAAGCTTGGGCTGGATCTCGGAGATGATGCTGAGGATACCGTTGATGAAACACAGCTGGTGGCCGAGCCGCCAAAGGTAGACGGAGCTGAAGAAGCGTTGGAGTCTATGGAACAAGTAGATTAACTTTTTATAAAGGCGTTTTGCCTGGTTTGGAATAAAAGTTTATTATTATTTTGTGTCATTGTAATTCTACGCCAGAAAAAGCTTCATTTAAAAGGATTTTGTGGCTGTCAACAGATGGCTTTTTAGACTAGAGTAAAGGAAGGAGTTCACTACTGAACGTAATAGTTGGCTATTGGGATGTTGAATAGCCCTCATCGGAAACATCTAAGTATTATAATGAAATGAAAAGGCAGAACAGATGTAAGTATATAGCTGAAATGAGTTATCTTGACATTGAAAAACTTGTACAGAAAATAAATGAAAACTTTGTTGAAATACATGAAATGAATAACTGAACGAAATAGATACAGAATAATATAGTCAAGTAAAACACTAAGTGAATATATCAGACCACAAGAGTCTCTGCATCATGCCGTCGTTTTGGTTTAGGAGATGCAGTCCCTGAAATGATTGACGTGTGCGATGCATCGGTTTCACTAATTTTCCGTTTTATAACGGTTCCTAAAATATTTCAAATCTTAACTTTGATTCACGTACGACTTTGAATATCTTCCGGTTGTAAATATTTATTTAAATCCAATCGTTTTACATACAGAGCACAAGTCTAAAATAAAGTAGATTAGATGATAGAAAAATTGCGACTGGACATTGAAATAAAGTACTTACGCGCATATCTTCATTATAAGTGTCCAATCCTTTAGATATAGCTTTTTGTTGAGCTGTCATTAAAATTGAACCAAAATGATTAAGCTCATTCTGCAGATTAATATTCTTCACAAGAGCTGCATCAAAGCTTAACCCCATAAACCACATTGTATATACAGGATTACTTAACAGAATGTATTAAAAAAAAGCCTACTCATATTCTAAATCCATATCGATTTCAGCACCGGGTTTTGGCTTGAATTGTTTTGTATTAATATGTGCCAAAGTTACGCAGTCATTGCGATCCAATATACCAACTAGAACTCGTATTTTACTCTCTACAAAACCGGTATAGACAAGGGAATCTTCTTCTGTTCGACATGCAGTAATGATTGCTAAATGTCATATTCATATAAATATATCTAATTAGCTAACCTATAAAATGTCGATATTTTTGAAAAAACGATGGTTCTAAGAACAAGCGATTCCATGTAGCCTTCTTGGCGTAAATCGCTCTACAAATGACACTACCTTGCTTTAGTTCATGCATAATTATATTTTTTGCTGAGGTGGTGACATTTGGAGTACTGTTTTGTTCAGGAAAAGCTGGTGTTATAACTGGCATCAAATGAAGTCTGAAAGGAAAACAAAAAAGAAGAAAAATTACCTGTCGGCAAAATGCGAACGAGGATCCCATACCATTTCACGAAGCCAAGGTAATTCTGGACGACCATTAGCATCAATATCTTTTAAAAAGACAGGATTCGGCCATGTCCTAAAATTATTGGGCATCTAAAAGAGAACTAACCATGCCGACCAAACGAAAAAAAATTTCTGCACAAGACTAGCTGGAGCTGCATTGGGGTATAACTGACAAACTCGTGCTACAAGTATAGCCCAAGTAATTCCACCAAAGAAACCTGTAACAGTTAAAAATAAGATATAAAATAAAAAAACCTAATACATTCGAATAAATTCCATGATTTTTGGCCCATAGCTTCACAGCTCTCAATGTCAATTTGAAAGATTCTGCCTCAGGCACATTATTCAATATCTCTTCCGCTACACGACATCCATTTATACTCCTAATGCATTTTTCACTAATATTTTTAAGTAGATTATCGTCACTCAAAGAAAGATTAGCAGGAATTGTCTAAAATCATAAACAAAGAGAAACAAAAAACAAACCCTTAAATCAAGCTTTGCAAAAAGAATATCTAATTCAACACTTCTATAACGAAGTTTAATAAGAGGTACAAATGCTTCTTCAACGGCATGGAGCTCTGTGATTTCGGGATCCTGTAAAATTAAAAAGTATTCTGATAAAATTACAGCTTTGAGAATTTCGAAAAAAGATGTAAAAAAATTAGAACGATCCACATGGCGTGGGACAACACATAGAGTGTCGATATCAGCACCTCTACTATGGACTCCAAGACGGTAACTTCCAAAAGTGAAAAGCCGACCACAGAAAGCTTCCTCATCTTCTACAGCTGTCTAAAACATTACAAGATGCATGAAAAAATAAAACGTACACTTTGAACACTTCTAATCCAAAGATCTACAAGGGTTCCTACTCTTTGCAAAACATGTACTCGTTCTTCCATTTCTTCTGTATTTTCAAATTGATTATGCGTTACGAGCACATCGCTGAGCTAAAAATGGTATGCAATGACACTAGAAACTTACATCTTTGGTGAGAAGAAGATCTTCCTCTGCTGGTCGATTTGTACTGATAGGTTGTGATATACCCATGTATTTTGTTCCGTCACATGTCATTCTGCAAATTTTTAGTTATTATAGAAGGAAAAAAAAAGCAAGAAAATAAACAAGAAAAGTAGGTTCTTGGAGTCTCGATAACTGGTTATCAATTTACTTCAGTTACAAAAATGGTACAAAATAAAACAACACAAAGAAATTATTATACATCTAGGGAAAACACTCGAGAAAAAGCTTTTTCTTTGCAATACAACTCTTATATTCGTAACAAGACACATACTCAACTCTTATAGTTCATTTTAAAACCAACACTGGGAATTCATAATTCATAGCAGACTGTAATCTTTCAAAAGGAATACTCCAGCCTAACATAACAACATTGTATACGTTTAGTAAATTATACAAGTTCTTACAAGAGAACAAACCTCGAGCAACAATTTATTGTCACATAACAATAACAAAAATTATTTCTTTCCAGCAGTAACCTTAGCCTTGGCTGTTCCACGGACCTTCTTCTGACGGTTCTTCCTTTCTTTACGCTGTTTACGTCCTCCACGTTCAACCTTCGTGCCAAGTCCCATCTGAGAAAACGTACAATCAATTATGTAGAACTTACTCTAACAAGACGATGTCTGGGTTCGAACTTCTTAGCATAATCAACAGTATCGTAAATTAGAGCAAAACCTTTGCTTTTTCCGCCTCCAAATTGACTCTTGAAACCGAAAGGAATAACGACATCTGAGGTAGTCTTGTAGAGCTTAGCTACCTTCTCGCGAATATCAGACTTTGGCACGGTCGGACGGCCAGGATGAATAACTTCAACGACCTTAACAAAAAATAACAATAAATTGAATATATTACTAACCATTTGCTTTCTGAAGAGCAGGCGGTTGGTGAGAACCTTTCTAGTCCTAATAGTGACAACGTCTCCCATGTTTTGAGATGGACTACTGTAAATAAACTCATTAAAAGCTTTAAAACTAACGAAAAATACGAAAATAATCACCAAATGCATAGCCCACTTTGAAACTAGCAAAAAAATTTAAGCCAGCTCAACAGTTAAACCTTAGCTGTTTGCATTTAGAGGCAAACACTAAAAAAATCATCTAGTCAATTTTTCCTCATGAAAAACAGATTTTGATTAACTGAGACTGTAAGAGAATATATTGTTACATTTTTTAATAAAAGATCATAACAAAACTTATAAAATAGATGCAAAAAGGGTGTTTTTTATTAGTATTATATTTAGGTAGGAACGGGAAGCCTATTGCCGTCGCGTTGCATACTGTATTAGACATGGATCCCAACGCGATAGACCTTTATTTCATTGATGGTTTGAAAATGAATTTCTTTGGAATGACAGCTTTTCTTCGTATTATGGATTCAAATTGTATGTTTGCTTTTTGGATAACAAAAAATTATTGAGAATATATGGAAAAAATGCTATAAAACGACCATATAGGTAAAATAATTGAGGCGATATGACTTTTCTTTGTTTTTTTTTAATTTTTAAAGTTAAATTTCTTTCAGATATTTTTTTACAAATGAAATGGATAGAAAACAGAAAGAGTAGAGGATATCTATCAAAAATATCACTCAAAAATTACGGCAATGAATGTAAAACAAATGTGAGTCGAATTGGACTAATATTTTTTACCTTCAATGTCGAAACATAAATACACTGGAAATCAATAATTTTCTCCCTTGCTGGTTTATCTCACAAACTTTTAAACTCATAACATTTTGCTCGAAACTCAAAGAAACTTTTGTTCGTATTTTCTTTTTTATTTACATTTTCGCCGTCCGGCAGCCGACGAAACTGCAGAATGGCCTGATTGTGTTGAGATTGCATCTCACTGGCCACGTGTTGCCTCCTTGTCATTCGTCTCGGCAGACTTGGCAAATTTTTTATAAAACGTGAACAAATGTATTTCCTATTAATGGAATCAAGAAAACATTCTTTTCAACTTTTTTTTATTTTTATTCCCAAAACAATTTCGAAAATAACAGCACTCTAGTTGCAACAGCTGCTTTATAAAAAAAACTTCGGAACAGTTTGCCCTTTGTCACGTGGTTCAGTATGCTCGAGGCTGCATGTCTGCGCTCTCTCATGACAGCCGTCTCTACGTAGCGGAGGAGAGGGAGCGCAATGCCGTCGAAACCATGCTGCCTCTGTTATCTTTTCCATTTGGCCTGTGATCTTTTGGCATTTCGAACTTCGATTTCGAAAATTTTTTAAAATTTAATTAATGTTTTTTTCAAATATCATGAAAAACCTAGTAATTTCCTGAAATTCTATCGAAGCATTTTTATTCATTCAACGTCGAGCTCTTCTAGGATGCGGTGGATTTCGCTGCGCCGCTACTCAGCCTACGTCGGTCGAGGAGTTCCGACGATAGGAATTCGACGAGAAACTATAAATGCCTGGGAACGACGAGCTCCTCTAGCACCTGTACACGTGAAGAAGTTGACAAAAGCTGGCGTCCAAATCCTCATCCAGCCGAGTAATCGACGAGCCTATCCTATTATGGATTACGTTGCTGCCGGTGCTGTGTTAAGAGAAGATCTCTCCGATGCACATCTTATTATTTCCGTCAAACAGGTTTTTTACCTCTTTCTGCTTTGAAAATTATTTAGGTACCCGTTGACCAGCTGATTCCTAATAAAGCTTATGCCTTCTTCTCTCATACAATTAAAGCGCAGCCAGACAATATGGAAATGTTGGATACGATCCTACAGCGAAAGATTCGTCTCATAGACTACGAAAAGATTGTTGACGATCGTGGCAAGCGACTGGTAATGTTCGGCAAATGGGCAGGAAATGCTGGATTTATCGATATTCTCCATGGATTGGGATTACGTCTTCTCGCCCTGGGACATCATACTCCCTTCCTTCATATGGGGCTCGCCCACAACTACAGCGACAGTCATATGGCTATCAATGCTTTGAGGGATATTGGATATGAAATTGCACTCGACAGAATGCCCAGGTAAAATTTTTGTTCTGTTTTGAATCATTTTGGGTAAACAAAAACCTGAAAAATTCTTAAAACTCTTATTTTCAGATCTCTTGGCCCACTTGTTTTTGTTTTCACTGGCTCAGGAAATGTCTCAAAAGGAGCCCAAGAACTATTCGAACATCTCCCCCACGAATATGTTGATGTGTCGACACTGAAACACGTAGCCAAGAAGGGACAGCATAATAAAGTCTATGGATGCGTCGTTACGAGAGCCGATCACATGGTTCCAAAACATGGGGGACTATTCAATAAGGAAGAATTCAATGAACATCCAGAAAGATACACTTCTAAGTTTGCTACAGAGGTTGAATTCCATTTATGTTGTTCACTTTTTCTTTCCAGATTGCCCCATACGCCTCGGTCATCATCAACGGTGTCTATTGGGATGCAAGAACTCCTCGTCTAATAACGATCCCGGATGCGAAGAAGCTTCTAACTCCTGTGGATAAAATCGATATGCCTGGCTGTCCATCTCTCCCTCATCGTCTCGTCGCCCTATGTGATATCTCTGCCGATCCAGGTGGCTCCGTCGAATTTATGACGGCCTGCACGACGATAGACAAGCCTTTTACTATCTATGATGCTGATTTTAACACGGCTTCTGACAGGTAATTTTTTATATATTTGAACATCATAAGCCTTCTTTTTAGTCTTTGGGTTATTATTAACGTCTCTTTTTCAATTTCACATTTTTTTCAGCTTCGACTCTCCTTCCGGCTGCCTTGTCTGCAGTATTGACAATATGCCAGCTCAAATGCCTCTTGAAGCTACTGAACAATTTGGAAATCTCCTTTTTCCTTATATAATGGATATGGTGGGCTTAGCTCCTTTTTTAAAATCTGTATTTCTTCAGTTAAACTGCTCTACCGATCAACCATTTGATCGTCTAGCCTGTAGAGATGAAGTCAAACGGGCAATTATTACAAGCGATGGAAAACTTACGCCCAGCTATGAATATATTTCCGATTTGAGGAAGGCCAGAAATCAGTATGTTTTTGAATTTTTGAACCGATTAATAATTCTTTTGCTATCAGGCGAACAGCGCTCCCACGGGAATCGATAATCGCGACAAATAGGCGGGACCTAACCGCTCTCACCACGTGCTGCTCGCCAACTATTTTTGTGCTGGGCTGAAGCTAGAATTTCAGAGCTTCTTCCCATAAATCTCGAGTAATGGGTGTAGATGAGAAGAAAGTTCTTCTTCTCGGCGCTGGTATGGTTAGTGGCCCTTTTGCGGATTTCTACTCGAAACAAACGAAAACAAGTCTAACTGTTGCAACAGAGAGTCGTCAAGATGGACAAAAACTGCAAGTATGTGAGAATATTTCCTCCGTTGTGCTGGATGTCGTCCGAGAGCAGGATCGATTGGAGAAATTGATACAGGAACACGATCTGGTCGTCTCTCTTCTCCCCTATAATTTCCATGCAATGGTAGCGAAACAATGCATAAAGTTTGTTTACTTTCTCTTGGTATTTCGCTTCCTAGGAATAAGACCAACATGGTAACGAGCAGCTACGTCTCTCCCGAACTTCAAGAACTTGATCAAGCGGCTAAAGAAGCTGGTGTGACCATAATGAACGAGTCCGGCCTCGATCCAGGAATTGATCATATGCTTGCGATGGAATGTTTTGACTCAGTTAAGGAACACGGTGGTCGTGTGACCAGTTTCGTTTCCTTCTGTGGTGGTTTGCCTGCTCCCGAAGCGTCGGATAATCCGCTACGATACAAGTTCAGCTGGAGTCCGAAGGGTGTTCTAACAGCATTGATGAATCCTGCAAAATTTTTGAAAGATGGACTCGTCGTGGAAATTCCCGCCGGAAAGGTGGTGGACCATCTTTATCCGATTGACTTCATGCCCGGTTTCAATCTAATCGGTTTCGCTAACAGGGACTCAACGAAATACGCCGATATCTATGGACTGGATAGTGACTGCAAAACATTATTGAGAGGAACTTTGCGTTATAAGGTAAGCTCTTATCAAATTAATTTTTTTAAATTCCTTTAGGGCTTCGTAGAGACGGTAAAAGCCCTCGAGAGTGTTGGTCTACTCTCTACAGAAAAATCTGACATCTTCAATCCTGTGCAAGGTCCTGATCTCACATGGAAACAACTGATGGCCTCACAGCTCAACCAGAAGATGGACATCTTCCCCGATAGTCTTCGAAAGATTGCCGCCGAACGAGTCGGACAACAGAATCCCGTTGGAATGAGGTCACTACGAGAGTTGGGACTCTTCAGCGATGTTGTTGTCGATCGTCATGGCTGTGCTTTAGATACCCTGGCTCCTTATCTGGCTAAAGTTCTTGCCTTCAAGGAGAAAGAAAGAGATTTGGTCATTTTAAATCACGATATCGGCGTTCAGTTGCAAAGTAAGCATTTGCTTTTCGGTTTGCCCAATCATGAGCATAGAATCAATTCAACGATTCATTTTATATACGCTTTTTTCCAGGTGGAGATCGTCAACGTCATCGTATCAGCATGGTTGCCTACGGCGAAGAAAATGGCTTTTCTGCGATGGCCCGAACCGTTGGCTACACTGCTGCCATTGTCTCAAACATGGTCCTACAAGGCGAAATCCAAAGACCTGGCATTCTTCGTCCCGTTGAGAAGGAGGTCTATCGCTCTGCCCTGAAACGACTCGGTGATTTCGGCATCTACGCTACGCGTACGGTAACACCACTATAATTTTTGGATGATAATCATCCGCGTCTCCCTCTTTCCCTCTCATCGACATAATTGTCGGGTTCTCATACAACTGGTTTACCTCTTTTTAAAAATTTCAATGAAGGTTTCTTGCATAGCTGGTTTGTTTGATGAGCTCTGATCTCCTCGGAGTCTTTACACTCTCCTCCCCTCGTCCAAGTTATCGATTCTCCGCTCTGATCATTCTCTCTTATTAGTCATTATGTCGCTCCCAATGTCGGCTGCTAGAGCAGTTACAGAGGTTATAGCCCGTTGTGAGTCGGCCAAAGAAACGGGACTCTTAGGTAGACCATCAGTCATTTCCCGCATCAAATAGCTCTCAGATCTCTCTAATTGTTCTCTTATGTACATAGCTGACGCGGTATATTTGAAACTTAGGGATTACAACATCACCAAGGTAATAAAACAAGATGAAATATGCTGATTGTAGCTCAGTGTGTCGAATAATTCGCTGAAGAAGTTTCCAAAGAAATTTGTGACCAAGTTTCCAGACGCTATAAGTAAGCTTTTTAAAAGAATTGAAAATTCTGTTTGAAGTTATTCTCCAATTTTATTCTCCAACTATTCGCCAGAAAACTAAAAAAAAAAAACTAAAAACTAAAAAAAAACTTTTCAGTTTTTAACATTGGAAATAATCAGCTAACAGAATTTCCTGAAGAATTGGGTGAATGGACATCGATGAAAGGCCTCAGTGCGGCAAATAATCTCTTAGAAACATGGCCAGAAGGGGTCTATAACATGCCCGAGCTTGGTCTACTAGACTTATCTGGAAATAAAATTAAAGGTGGAATTTCTATTTTTATTAACTAAAGGATTTCGATTTAGAATTTGATGTCGTTCGTCTGTTTTCTTCCTGTCCCTTATTAAAACAAGTTCATTTGGCCGGAAACCCTCTGGAAGACGATTGTATAAAGTTGCTGAATGAGCGAAAACCCGATGGATTAATTTTGAAGTTGACATAAATCATACCAAACTCTGTTCTAAGCCAATTTAGCCTTTTTAAGCAAATTAAAACTAGGGAATTTAAATTTAACATAAATATGCCCTAAAATCCTTGGCCGCATGGATCTGTCGTTGGTCAGACAATGTCAGTCTTAGACAAGTATGGTTGTCGATGTAACAGCTTCTCGACATAAAATGCCTCATTCACTCCTTATTTTCTCTAATGGACTTCTATCCATCTGTCAGCAGTCAGCTTGAGCATGTATTTTTTTCTTCTCCTTCAATTTTTCATTTTTTGCTCTCAGGGTTATATTTTGGTCTGGCGGATGCCGGTAGAGCTGTCGCAGAGCCGTCTTGGAGGTCGTCTCGTTGCTTCAAATGCCTGTACCATCATTTGTATGAAGCTGGCGGAGCTGATACATCGATCTGATGTTCGAGTGCCACAAGTGAACCGGGTTAGTAGGCAGGAGTCCGTTGTGAGTTCTTTTTTATAAACATTTATTAGCAGTTTATAAATATGCCCTCTTTGAAAGTTTTTGATTTACTATAAGATGTTCAGTTCATCAAAGGTTTTTATTAAAAAAATACGAGGGATTATGAACGAAAATTGGGAGCGTAGAAGCTAATTTCATCCAATAATGACTCAATTGTTTTCCTTTCATTGTATAAAATTGTTTTTGTAGTTATGTCCCCGCGACTTCTTGAAATTGTTGACTGACGCGATCGTCGAAGGAAATGAACTTCATGAGAAAGCAATGAAATGTGGAAAGCCGACAGAAAATTTTACGATTCCAGAAGCCATTGTCGCTTCTGGTCAAACTCTTTTGGTCAGTTTTCTATTCAATCATGATAACAGAAAGAATCTTTGAACCATCTTTAAAAGGAGCATTGCTAATTTTAGAAATTTGCAGGAGATCGATTTTTGTAGTGTAAAAGGGGAAATGTGGAAAATTCTACCGAGATATCTTCGTTTTGCCATCAATAAGTAAGCTATTTGAATCCTGCTGGTTATTGATGTAATTTTTCAGTCCCGTTCTCAAGTCGACTAATCGCCTATTCTTTATGATGATAGCCTATGAACGCACAATTTTGCTGGTCTACGAACGATCGACTGCTACTTTCCTCATCCTGGATAGCCATTTGCATGAAGACGGCGCGTCTGGAGCTTTATTGGCTGTGTGTGCAGTCTCGGAGCTATGCTTCTTGGCCGATTGGCTGTCGGAAAAGATTTTTCCAGAATCTTTGAGTTTGAAAAAAAAGAATAAACAGGTTACACGTCTTACTTTCTTTTTTATTACATATTAAGGTATTCGAACTATCGCTTCTCTCATACCAAGGAATCCTCTCTTCAGCCGATTGTGCTACCCCAGATGTTCTTCTTCCACCTTTCCCCATTTTCAACTCATCTCGTCGTAGAATCAGTCTGAAACGGTCTCTTCCTCCCTCTACTGCTTGCTCCCCCAAACAATGTAAACTCATTGAAGTGGTTGCTTAATAAAAATATTATTTGATTGTTTTCTGAACTCGAAACCATGTCTTCATTTTAATTTTAATTTTAACCTTATGATATGTAAGTCTGCTGAATTCAAATTTTTAATTGGCTGAAAATGTCAAAATACGATAGTTAAAGTCTGTCCCAAAAAAATGATACTTTTTTATAGGTATTAAAGCTACAGTAACGAAAAAGGTCTCGAAGCGCGAGTCTTTAATAAAGAGATTTGTTCTTATTTTTTCATTTTTTGCGAGATTACTTTGTTTTTTTGGAGCTATTATTGCAACAATCAGGAGTTCAATAAATTTTATCCAAGCGCGTGTAAGATGCTTAGTAAAATTGTAAACAACATACAAATGCATCATTTTTTTGGGACAGACTATAAATCTTATAGTGAACAATTGAAGTGAATGATGAATAATTCTTGTATATTTAAATCAGTGTTTATTTTTGTACAAAAGTATAGTGACTTTTCTATAGTGTATTTTTTATCACTAGTGATGCTTCTTGGCAGTAATATGTAGTACTCCATCCTTGTCCAATGAGCTTCGAAGAGTGGAACTGTCTATACCTTCAGGCATATGGTAGCAACGCATGATGGAACGGCTAACCATGCCCCCAAAGTCGTCACCTTTTCGAGATTGGTGATCCATATGTATCTCAATGAGGTCGCCGATAGCCTTGACCTAAAATTTTCGGGATTTCTAACAGAATAAGAAAATAGGAAAGGAGACTCAAGGAAGAAGACCCTACTTCAATCTCCTTCGGGGTGAAGTACTTGGCATCTAATCCGACTTCAAAATGATCGTCGTCATCGATCACCTGTAAAACGTTGACTAAGATTTAAAAAAAAAACTCCATTCATCTATGAGAATTTTATTCGCTGAAACTGAACTGAACATTATAAGGGTGTCACCCAAAAAAGAATTCCAACTCACCTTGACATTTCCATCCGAATTTCCAGAAGTTTGCAAGGGCCAATCCCAGGTGAGGTTCCTGTCGTGTTCGATGTGAAGATTGCGATCCATAGTGAATAGCTAGCTGTTAGGCTGAATATCTTCTTGTCCGATCTCCTTTATATACGATCGAAGTCAACAATAAACACCTAAGCATCCTGATGTACCTTGTGAGCCAGCGGCAGCTGTGTTTAGGTCATCCTATGCAATAGTTTAAAAATACCAGCTGACTATTATTGCAGGCCAACCATGTAAACAAGGATACTAAAAAAAAGATGAGTTGAGTAGGATGAGTTCTTATACACTATATATAGTCTAAATTTTTGGCAATTTATTGACTTGTTCTATTGGCGCAGTGCCAGTGATGGCGCACAGCTGGTCACATCCTAGTTCAATTTCCGCCTGTGAAGATAATCCTATGCCCTTTGGCAGAAGCAGATAATGTTGAATTATTAGTCTTTCAGAGGCTCTTTTTGCAAGTTAGTCAAATGATTTTTTTGTTTTTCAGAGAGGTGACATTCGTCAGTTTGGTCGAAAGAAGCAAAAACAGCATGATTTGTAAAGAAGACTTTTGATCTCAAGTGGAATTTGCTCAGAGACGTCAATTTTTTCATTTATTTCGTCCAATAAGTGTTCCATTTTTCCAACTTTCTAGGCACCAACGCTAAGGAGTTTGAATTCAACATCTAAAATTCTTCTAAAAGACAAATTTCATGATGAAAAGACCATCCTGTTCTAGAAAATTCTTTTTATTATTAAAAAAACTTCAAGTATAATCTATAAACTTTAACAAAAATTTTTATAAAGCTCTGGTGATTGGTGACAATAAAATGCTTCTAGGACTCGAGGACGAATGTGAAAAAAATTATGAATAGGTAATAAATTCACAACGCAGGAAAAAATGAGGTTAACGAAGTCGACTACCAGGTCGATGAGTATTTAATATTTCCATTGGCACACCGCCAAGCTCACAAATATCCACACTTGTCAAGTTGTGGATCATGGCAGACTCTATTTGACCGACGTGCTAAAAAAATATCTATATAAAAGGAGAATGAGGACTCACATTGAAACTAGGAAGTAGAAGTGTGCACTTCAGAGCACGAGCAGTCCTCTGATGAGGTGTCAAATGAGGATTTTTGTGCTCAATGTGAGTGGCCAGAGCTTCGAAAAGACGTTCAGTAGCTCTGTTACAGATAGCATGAGCAGCTTCGGATAGAGGACAGTCTGAAAATTTTTCGTTTTGATGGAGATTCAAATTATACTGTGACTGTCAATTTTCAGTAAAGTATAAAATAAAGTTGAATAAAAATTTTTACCTTTTTGAAAGAGAGAGATGGCCTTTACCAGACAATGTTCCTCAAAAGTCATCTGCATTTCTCTCATTGGCTTGGCAATAAGTTCCAGGAGTTTTCGGGCAACGATGCCGTAAGAGTTTACCCATCTAAAAAAATTTTTTTTGATGAATAAAGCATTCACAATATTTCTTTTCTAACCTACTCACTTTGTTTCCATCGTTCTCTTTTGATCATCTTCATGATACGGAATATAGCTTCCATTCCCCAGAGGCAGTCCGACTTCATCCATTCCTTGTGCATAACTGTGATAGACGTATGTAATCCATCCAAAAGCCATAAAATTCTGTTTAAACAGAGCCGTTTGATCATGAATCGGCAACACGCGGAAGTCGGGAATGCCCATGGCCCAATCGGCATGAAGGACGAAAGCTCGATACCATTGCATATAAAGATCAGCTGTAGTCATGATACGGAGACAGCCCCAATTGACCTGAAGAGTCAAGAAGAATCTTATTTATTCCTACCGGGCTTCGTCGAATTACCAATTGAGGATTATGAAGACCAAAAGTGAGGGAGACATCGCGACTCCATTCACACATCTCTTGTGTCTGTGCTTCCTCGTCAGTCAAGATCTCTGTCTGTCGTTCCAATCCAACCAAAAAAAGGGTCAGTTGACTTTCCTCCACTAAAATAACCTATTTCATTTGGGTTATAAAGCCTCGACCTAGTTGAGAAGACTTCCTTTCAGCTTCCTGATCACTCAGCGCATCCACTGGCGGTGGTGGTTGGAGCTTATCCTTACTCCTTTCCTCCCTTACATGTTTTGGATTCATTCCACCTTCGAGACATTTTCGAAAGCGGCAGGCTCGACAGCGATTGCGAGACTCTAAAGATAGCTTTGTATATTTCTTTTGATAGGATCCTTCAACTATACGAGGATATTTCGATCCACTTCTTTTTCGGCAATTCTTGGTCTCATTAGCGCCATGCGCATAACTGATGAAGAGGCGAGAAAAGAGCAAACTAGCTGGGCCGCGAAAAAATTGCATGTGAAAGCAACGTGGGCATTTGATAATTTTTCTAAGCACAACAATCCGTTCATCATGAAATCCGTATTCTAGGGCACTGTATATCAAATTTTTAATAATTATAATCGAAAGTTTATTTATTTTGTCGCTTCTCTTACCCGAAAATGCTATTCTCTGTCCTCTCTTGTCCCCTCTCCTAGTGCAACACAGGTGTCCAAACAGTCAATCAATGTTCCCGCCGGGTTATTTACCTACCATTCGAAATGTCGCAGTCGTTATCGCCCGAACATACGTACTGTCGTCCTTCGAAGACACTCCTTCTGTTTTTAGTCATCTCTTCATAAAATAAAAACCTACCGGAAGAAGGCTTTACATCCATGGCAAGACGGAGCATTGTAATGTATTCGAATAGCTGATGTCGACGCACAGCCGACACATGCTTCTCCCTGAAAACACAAAAAGGAAATGATGAATATATGTATGATGAACTCTAAAATTTTCGATCCCTATGTCAGAAGAAGAACAAGACTTTCCCTTCGCGAGATAAAAAATTTTACACCTTGGAGGTCAGAGAAACATGAATAGAACCAAAGAACGCTGAAAGAGTTTGACATTTCACAAAAAATGATGTTACATATCTATAGTAGATTTCACCTAACTCATAAAATCAATGGGAATTTCAATCGGAAAAAGACTCCCCTTCACTATTCACGTTTCCACTTTCCTTCCTTAAATAGCCTCACTCGGTGACTAATTAGCTGTCGTTCACACAGTTCAATCATCATTTGGATTATTATTAATTGACCAGGTGTGTAGTTCAGATTGAAGAATGTTCCCGATCAGAGGTTATCCTACGACAACTCGAATGTTCACCTCGTCCCCAACTGCTCTTCTTCCTATTAGTGAGCATATTGGCAGAGAAAGGGGCAGGGAGAGTGAGACCAAAATAATATCCAAACTGCGTAAACAAGCCACAGAGGACGGAGTATATTGTGTTTTACTCTCCCTCAAGGATACTCTTACTTTCTGTGAACGTACTGGAAAAAATTACAAGGTATCAAATAAATATCCATAAGATGGTAGAAGGATTATTATTGTTATTCTATTAGAGTAATTTAATGAAACAGGATCAGCTGGTATCTATAGGCTATAAACTTGTTATATCGGAGTGGTGGAAAATGTTTTAATGGAAAGAAAGAATATCTTGATCTTGATCTTAAGTGCAATAAAATGCTGGCTAGTGTTGCACAAATATCGGAAACAAAATCATTTCGACTGGAAACGAATGATAACTTTCTATTGCAGTTCTATTTGAATTTCAGAGACCCATCAGTGATTTTTGATCCCATTAACCCCATTTTCGACCTCTAGTATGTAACATTTTGTGTCTAGGTGATCCTAATTGTTCTTTCTTCCATATTTCGACCTTTTTTTGAAGTCTTCTCATAAAAGTAATGTGCGCGAAGAACACGTGTACGCCTCGTCTCTCTCTCGCTCCTTTCTCGGTCAAAGTCCATGTTTCGATTGGTTTTCCATCACGACCCTTTCATTGATCTAATCTCTTATCACTCACCTTAACAATACCGGCAGCTGTTGAATTGGTTACCAGATCCGCCAACATAGTTCTCCTCTCATGCAGCAGCGGGCGCACAGGCGAGCGGATGAAAAGATCACTGCTTCAGATCGAAACATCAGGCGGAGAGAGTGGGGCGGAGAGGAGGCCGCAGAAGAGGAGAGGAAGAGAGAAAAGGGGAAAGGGGAGACGAGAGACGGCTAAGGATATTCAAATGTAGAAATTTATATATAAATATTTTTAAATGTTGAGAGGATACAGAATAAAATGGAACTAAATAAAATAAGGTTACCAATCTTTTGAAACTGCTACTGTTTGGCGTAAAACAAAGTTGGGAGTAACAATAAAAAAATATTTTACATTACTACATTTTTTTAAACATATTCGAGGAAAAAAATGTATAACTTTATATGGTCAAAATTAAGAAGAAGCTTTGAAATATGATTCATTTTCAAATTATCTTCAAAAGAATGTTACAACTGGAGCCTGAAAATTTCGCACCTCGAACTTCACTTCACAAGAGAAGATCGAATTACTTAGGAACAAAAAACAAATTTTTGCTAGCTAAGTGTTCCGAATTGTTTGAGAAAGGGAGAAGAAAAACTTCAATCATCGAGAACTAACATATTACAGTAAATCTTTGTTCTAGATGATGAAGAGTTTCTCGGGGATTCTCTTGAGTTGCTTGGAGAGATCAGTGATTTGTTGGACGGTCTTCATGTAGCTGTTGACGTTGGCGAGCTGTTTTTCTGTCCATTCGAGTTCCTCGTCAACTCTCTCATACCATCTGGTAAGTCCTACCACAAGCCGAGTTTTCTTCAATTCGTTCCATTCGCTCCAATCATATTTTCCCAGTCTGACCATAAAGACAAATTCCTCTTCTTCATTTTCTCTATATCTTCTCAGATTTGTTTCCTCTACCTCAAACTTCTCTTCGTCTTCCATCACATGAATCTTCGTTCGAATCTTCTTCATCTCCTCTTGGAAATGAAGACGTCCTCTTTTTCTTTTGTTCTTCGATTTGTCACTATTACTACTCTTTTGATCATGTGGGACATTGTATAATGACATGATGTAACGACGACGACGACGACGGCGACGATCAAGGTATGCTGCCAACATTTTGCCAAAGTCGTAAGTAGATGACTGTCCTCTGACTGACTAGTCCTCACATCTGCTTGTCTTAACCGGAAATATCTCGAAAGTTTGTCAATTTTTCTCGCTCGAACGCCCTTATGCTATATGGTTCAAGGACTTTTAGTCGCAAGATCAAAATGTCTTTTGATTGTTGAGCTTGGTTATATTGACACATAGTCTACGTCAGCTGCGAAAGAGAAAAGGATTCTATTTCCGTTATAAAAATAGAATTCCTCTTGAAAAACTACACCGGTGATGTTAAAAGAATAAGACAAAAAAAGGCGGAGGAACAAAAACCAACAACTTATCAATGTCAATGTCAATGAGACTAACGAGACCGAATCTTTGATCGATTAAGAAAATTGGATCTTCCATTTTTTTATCTTAGGAATAAGATTTTTATGTTACCGAATTGCTTGGAAATCATAGGTGCTGGAATAAAAATCTTTGCATCTTCAGAACTCAAGGAAATCCATAAAAATGAGGAAATGAGCTTCGATTTTGCCGAAAACACCTTGGAGTGAAGTTTCGTTGATGGAGTGAAATTTCACTTATTCACTTTCCAAAGACCATTCTCAACAAAATTTTTACAGAGACAATTACAGACACGTTTTTAGAAACCAAAAACAAGCGAAATCACGTAACCTATAAGAAGAATGAGCCGATCGAGCCTCAATAAAAAAGGAAGTGCTTTTTCGTTCGCCTTGGTGCATCTTTAAAACCAATTGAATTTAACGACCAAACCATCCTTAAACCCATATTTCAGGTTGAAATTTAAAAAATACTTTCTAAGCACGTAAATGCTTTGATTTGTTTACTGTTTACATGAGTGTCTGACAACAGCAACAAAGTATCTCACTACAACACATTCCACAAATTTGGGCGCAGCAGAGTCCACAACAGAGACCAGCACACATGGAGCAACATCCAGAGTCGTTGTCACGCTGCTGAGGTTGTTGGTTATACGGTGGCTGGGAGCTGAAATTATGATTTTTTCAAAATTCCTCGAAAATATAAAAAAAAATCTTGTCCATATGTTACTTCTAATCAAAAATTTGAATCATTTGATTTTCAATAATAGTCACTCACTATATATATTGCGGAGGTGGTGGATAATTATTGGCTGGATAGACTGCTCCTGGCTGTTGGGTGTATGGAGGTGGATACTGAAAATTTTAATTAAATAAGGAAATAAAAAGTTTAAATACCTGTGGAACGTGTGGATGCGTTTCCCAGCCACTCATTTTCATTGAGAACAGCGATCAACGTCGCTGACGATATCCACCGCTACCAGGGAGATGTTGTCCCGGTTGCATGGAATTATTCTCAAGAAAATGGTAGAACAATGGGTGAAAGGGCAAGTCAGAGAAGAATGAAAGGATGGATATTTTTTTTCAATCTCTATTATTAATAAACCAGTCAAAATGGAATCATGACGATCAGTTGATGGTATATAATGTTGATACAGCCTCATTTTGTGAAATTCGTTTCTGAGCTGTAACATTTTTTGGAAAAATCGTTTTTAAAATGTTATGAAGTCAAATTATGAAATTATGCAATGTGAAAAGAAAATTTTCTTGCGAAAGCAGATTTGTGTACCAATCATTATCTTAAAAAATTATCAGATGTTGAAAATGTATTACTTTCTCATGAAATATTGGAATTCCATATTATTTTAGCCTCCTTATAGTGAAGAAATAATTACTTGCAATCAATTTTTATCAAATAAGCTACTGTTTAATAAGAAAAATATAAAAATTTAGTAAAAATAGCATCTGGTTTTGGTATTTCGATTTACTTTTGTCGAATTGAATGAATTCATACAAATTCAAAAAATGCTACGACTGCGATTTTTTAAGGAAAATTTGTCCCCTCACTAGTTTCCTAAAATGTTATCACTGCTATTTCTTTGCACCAGCTCGCCGGATCTCTTTCAATTGCTGATTACCGATGGAAGATAAAGAAAAAAGGGCAAAAAAGTGCACAGTTAGGACAAGTAAGGAGATATGGGAAATGTCCTAAAAGATAAAAAAAAGACATATTTTTCAAAAATGAATGTAGGAGATTTTTTAAAGTTAATAGCAGGAATAAAACAGGAAAACAATAAAGTTCAAATCAACGAAAAACATGTAAATGCAAAACAAAAATGTTGCAAACAAATCAGGTGAATCGTAGCTATCACCACTTTTTTTTTATCTTAATAGGTGGAGCTACAGTATAAGGAAAATCATTGTATCTCAGTCGATCCAGGTGGTTTCACTGTACTATTTAGTTTTTTGCTTCCCTCTAACTTGGTATTTGCAAACAAATGATCCATAGCCATATTCTTGGGAGCACTTCTAGAAGACCAGCTGCTTTTTGTTGTTGAAAAAGAATCAAAGAAATATAGGAAAACAATTTGAGCAAAAAGATGTTGACAAAAAATTCTTATTGTACAAGGAAAATCATCCGGAGTGCACTCTTTCATCTTCTTCAGACTTTTTTAAAATTAAATCGTTCGCTTTCATAATCATAAGCATTATTAAAATAACATAACTAAGAAAGAAATAATCAGACAATTTTACGTCTTTCATCAGTTTTGTTAGTAAAATGTTTCCATTTTTTTCTTCCTAAATTAACTAGTTGAGTTCTCTTTGATAGATCTGTAGAACTGATGTGAAAAAACTAGCCATTTGAAGAAAATAAAGAAATCAGCTACTTACCTAAAGCTGAAATAATAAATGCGAATTAAGAATAGCCTAGTCATTATTTGTAAATACAGCTTCAAAAAGTTTTGGTGTAGCTATTGTTTTCGTCTGAAGCCTAAAATTATGAATTTTTTGTCCTCTATAGAGAGAATTCAAAATTTGCTGAAAACTCAGTTAATGATTAGCCAAAAAAAATTCTGACTACCAAACGAAACAATATTTTTTTTTAGAAATTATTCATCTCTTCTTTAATAAATACGGCATGTTTTCACTATTTGTGTGAAAATGAATTTTTTGTCTACTACAGTATCCCCTCACCTGCAAAAACCACTGAAGAAAATCAATGATGGTGACAGTCATGCTTTTGTTAGGGAGACATTGAAGATAAAATGTGCGATAAGGAAGATGTAGTTCGGCTAACTTCTAGCTCGTTATTCAAAGGATACTGTAGAGAAGTCTGGGGAGGGACAGTAAACAAATTACTTATTTAGCCTACCACTAAATTTCTTTAGCAATTCTAAAGAGAAAAAGAAAAAACTAAGAACAGGTTACATCTGAAAGAATAGCCGTCAATCAGATGATGTTCTTTGATGTTGGGGCAGACTGATAATCCCCTTTTCATTATCAATAAGGAATTTTGAAAAGCAAGAAACATAAGAGCAGAAAAAATCTACAAAAAAAAAATTAAAATATAAATCTATAAAGTATCGACAGTAGATGAAAATATCCAGATTCAGATTCTTCAGAAAAAATGCTGGTAATTGCAACCCTGGCAGCTTACCTTATTTCGTCCTCCATACAGCACGAGTACAAAATAATAAAAACCCAGTAAGTCTGTAAGTTGGGATATATAAAAAAATGTAGGTTTGGAGCAATTCGAGGTAAACGAATCGATTCTTATGGAGGACAGAGTGGTTTCGTCTTTGCCGGTGTCCCTATAGCCCGTGCACCAGTCGAAGAGCTACGGTAAAAAAAATTTTCATAAGGCAAAAAAAAGTGAGATAGTGACGATTTTTATAGCGATTGGTCCATCAATTGATTGCAAAGTGCTTTTCCCCTTATGTTTATTTACAGAAAAACGGAGTATGAAGGAGGTGGTAAACATTTTTGCAGAATTTTTTGCAGAAAAATTAAACAGAATTTTTTTTTTGATATGTTCGCTTCACTAATTTCAGATTCAAAGCACCCTTCCTACCTCATCCATGGCCAGGAATTTTGGACACGTTTCAGTATAAAAATGCATGTCTCTCGGATCCTTTGTAGGCAACATTCTCCACCTAATTAGACTGATAAAATAGGAAGACATACCGAAAAACAAATGGTGGCCCGGTCTCGGAAGATTGTCTGTATCTCAACCTATTTGCCAGCAGAACATGTTTGGATAGGGTAAGACAATTTTATATTTTCTGGAGCTCGAAAAGTGAGTGGAGGTTTAGGATATACATGTTCAAACGTTCAAACAGTTAATAAAATTCCAGGGAGGCTGCCCAGTTCTTGCTGTTATCCACGGGGGAGGATTGAAATACCAATCTCCTGTCTCCTTTCGCATGGATTCCACGATAAATAACTTTGCCAACGACGTGTGTTTTTAGCCTTCTTTCAGTCAATTATATAGGAGCGGAACATCATTGTCATCTATCTTCCATATCGAATGTCTGCTAGTGGGGTTTTTCATCTCTCAACCCATCAGAAAACATCAGCCGACAGTAACATTATCCTCCGTGGTAGGATTCTTTTTTATTATTTCCTTCTCGCAGATATTCACCATGGTTTGACTTGGATTCAGCGAGAAATTAAAGCTTTTGGGGGAGATCCGAAAAAAGTGACGGTCATGGGTCACAGTGGAGGGGCTATGCTGACCAAATTTGTAGGATTACCAAAAAAGTAAATTTCTATAGGCTATCCTGAGTCCTTCGTTCTCCAATCTCTTCTCCCAGGCTATCGCAATGAGTGCTCCAAGTCCAGGGGCTGATCTATCACGCGGTTAGAAGTTCTGAAAAAATAAAGAAGTTTAGAGGTCAATATTCATTTTTCAAGGAAAATCTCGAAACTTCTCAATTGTTCAACAGAGAAGGATAAATTTGATGATAAGAGAACAGTAGAAAAGGTAACCTCACTAATTTATCCCCGTTTCATATACGTCTCTGGTATTTCTCTTGTCCCAAACGAAAAAATCCAGATAATTTCTTGTATGCGTTCGAAGCCAGCCGAGCAACTTCTTGCCATCCAGTTAGATGTTCAAGACAATCACATCGAATCATCTTGGGGTCCGTGGATCGACGGAGATGTAGGCTTCTTCCTTATATCCCGACGAGTTGTTCAGATTATCCCTGACTACACAAAAAAGCTACAGAAGAAACAGAGAAAAATTAATCTGTTGACTGGATCCCTTCCGTATGAGTTTGTGAACATGCGGTTATAATGTTTTTAATAGAATTCTATCGGGTTTCAGGCATGCTTTAGATGCTAACAAACATTCAATACTTGAAAGAGTCACTGAAGGTTGTCGACATCTGGCGTATCTTGTAAATTATGAGAAGCCGGAGAAGTTTGTAGAAGCTTGTAAAGAGCAATATGGAAATGGTAAGAAAAGAAAGCCGAGGAATGCCCTTCTGAAGCTCTATCACAAAATATTCCAATGAACTTCAGATAGTCGAACAATGTATATGGAGGATGACAGAGAAGTACATTATGAGGTTGGTCACTATGCAGATGTAGTTACGAGAGCTGGAGGAAAGGCATATGTTTATAGGTGCGTGACTTCTTTTTCAATTTGATTAGCGAGCCTTCATATTTTATCTGAGGAAAAGAATTTCAGTTATTCTTACTCAGGAGCTGAGAATGTCTATGATAAGTATACGGATCGTGGAAATTTTCATCCAGATCACACAGAAGACTACGTTTGTTTTTTTCTTCAACTAACTAAAATATAACATATTATGCCCTGACTAAGAATAAAAGTCCACAACAATTTTATTTTTTAGATTTACATTTTTGGAATGCATCGAAATGATCAATTTATGGCACAGAAGGACTATGTTATTGAACGAACCTATACTGGAATGCTGGTGAATTTTATAAAATCTGGTGATCCGAGTTATAATGGTTATAAATGGGAGGTGTGGGATCCAATGGAGAAGAATTATTTTAATATTGGTAGATTTTCTAGAAGATATGGAGTTATTGCAGATTTTGACAAAAATCTTCGGATGCCTGGGATGAAAAAAGGATTTCACAAAGAAGCTTTTGAGTTTTATGATGAAATTATACCGAGGTAAGTTATCAGGCCGGTTTTTGTACTAAAAGTAAGGTTACCCAAGGACACATATTTCAAAATGATGTCAGTCCCAAAAAAAAACGCTCCTTGAGCCGAATCTGTCGCATTTTTCCAACAATACCTCTGCTCATAGTATCTATTCTAGCTCCTTTCAGGCTAGCTGGAGACTGGACACCGCTTACCCTCTTTCCACAATATGGTGATATTGTCATGCTGATGGATATTTTCAACGGAATGGGTTAGTACCTGTCTTGTACTACCACTGAATAATCATTTTTAGTTTCCTATTGGGCGAACGTTTCCTTCGACAAGTTGGTTCCCGCCCAGCGAGAAAGCTATTGGATGTGGAAGAAGCATGTAAATATGTTGGAGATGAAAAGACTTTATAAAACAGCTTGATAGCTGTCTCCGTCCATAACAATTCTCATATTTTTGTATCCGTTTGGGTTTTGATTCCGGCAATCTTCCACGAATTCGTTCATGTGTTTGATGGTCTAAAAATCGATTCGATTGAATTTTTGAAGAAGCTACTTCGAGATGTTTGACTTCTGGGAAATCTCCGAATTTCGCCATAAGTCTCATGTAGTCGTATTGTTCCAAAGGGATATTTTGAAACGATGAAAGAGGTAGTTGTTGCTCTTCAAGAGCTCTGAAAAATATTTAAAAGTAATGCAACGTTGGGTATTAGTCTAGAAAATCCAACATGGACTCAAAAGACACTCTGGTATACAATGGTACATTTTTTTAAATTTAGTGAATGGAGCAAATTTTTTTTCGCCAAATATTAAGTCGATCTATTTGAAGAGATGATTTATTGGTCCAGACTACTCATCTCGAAATACAATTCAAATTTCCTTATAATGGTTTGCTTAGAAAGGTAAATAAAGGTTTTGTGTTAGTGAAAAATAGTACTATTCCAAAACTACCTCTTCCTCTCCTCATTCCATTTTTCCAAATCTTCCTTTGGTACTTCCACTCGCTTACTAATCAAAGAAAGGGCAAATTTGACTTGTTGTTCGTAAAAAAGGAAAGTAATTGATATATCATTTAAACCTAAAATGTTGTTTTATTTTGTCGTTTACCAATGAAAAATAAGGACGTAGGATATTCCTTGTGTATTAGGAACATCCACAGGGGATCCACTAGCTTTCCCATCTCCTTAACTTGGACAATTTCTTCTGATAGAAAGGGATAGGAAAATCGATAGCCGGTACAATCGATGATGGAATCCAGTCCATTGATTTGTCTACCGTTGTCCAAAGTGACTCCGTCAGAGGTTATCCCTACAAACTACAACTGATTATTCTTTCTATTTTGCCTTTGAGAAGCCCAGCCACATACTCCACATTCTCTGGCAGATTTTTCCAATCTTTTCGACCGATAAAGTAGATCTGGAAGTCGAGAATTAGAATACAATACAAAGAGAGATATACCTTTTTAGCAACAGAAGACATCTGGAGGGCGATGTCGATACCCGAATAGCTGGTTCCAACAACAGCTACGATCTCATTTTTGAAGTCAGAAGATCGGCGGTAGTCATGACTGTGGAGGAACCGACCTAGAAATATAAGTGTTTCAAGAAAAGTTAATGAAATATCAGCCGTAAAGATCCCTAAAAAAATTACCATGAAAGTTGGAGGTTTCAAAGACATTGTTTGGCTCTCGAAAATGTCCATTACAAATGAAAACAACATCAAAAGAGGAAGAAGAAATTTTTCTAGTCGATGTTTCAGTTGTGATCTAAAAAATTTTCAAATTTTTATATAGGGACTTTTTTTAGAGCTTGACATTATTCCCACTCACTTTCCACTTTTCCATCCCATCTTTTTCAATTTGTATAGCCTTCGTTTCATATTCAATTTTTATCCCATCGGCAAATCTTCTTAAATAGTCTAGTATATTCTTCCCAGTCAAAAATGTTGGAATATCATCATCATAAGGAAAATTTTCAAATTCCATAAGTTGTTTGGGCATATTTGAAATTATTTCTTCGTAAAGAGCAGAATGAGCAGAAGGATTTGAAGAGAAATTCCAGATTCCGCCAAGATCTGACTCTTGTTCGTAGACAGTTACATCGAATTCTTCAGTAAAAGAATGTTTAGCAGCAACTAGACCAGCAGCACCGGCTCCAATAACAGCAATTCGCTTCATTTTCCTACAAATATTTTAATAAACTAGAAAAAGAAAAACTAGATTGTATTATGGAAAGAGAGAAATGCCTCCCAATGACAATCTGTCAAAAGAAGAAGGAAAAGTTGGGCAAGTATAGAGAATGTCATCGATAGGGCGTAATTTGATAAAACAGTCACCTGTATGATCGATGAACAAGATCAAAACATTTCAGAAACTAAAATGGCACATGGCACCAGGACAAACGCATTTCACACAAGTTACGTATTCTGCGCGTCGCCTTGCTGCGTATCGAAAAAAATTTTCATTTTGACCTAATCTTTTTTTTACTGTTTTTGTTTTTGTATTTCATTTTCTTCATTTTTCTGTTCGTTATTTTTCTTCATTAAAATCTGCTTTTAGCGATATGGTTCAAACCTATAAGTCTCCTGTTCGAATCTACAAATACCCCTTCGAAATTGTCATGGCTGTGAGTGTTTTAATAATTTTGCTTTTTTTAGCCTGTGAATTGACTTGGTTACAATAGCTAAATTGGTTTTTCAGGCATATGAGAAGCGTTTTCCAACATGTCCACAAATTCCGAATTTCGTTGGATCAGAAATTCTTGATGAACATTGTTCTGATGATGGAGCTCAACTGATTGTACATCGAAGGTGCCAGCTAAATGTAGAAGTTCCATATTTAGTTAAGAGGGTTAGTTCATTTACCATTTTGTTTTCTTATTTTCTGTACTTAACACAATAATCATACATGTTTCAGGTTGCCGGATTCGATTACGTCTACTTTACTCAAAAGAATTCTCTCGATAAACGCAACAGACAATTGCTCATTGAAGCATCAAATAATTCCTTCTCACAAAAGATCGCCGTTCGGGAAAATTGTCACTATTATGTACGTCGTTAATTTATTAATCAATTTACTAAGCAGGTTCATCCAGAAAATCCGAATTGGACATGCTTTGAGCAGCATGCTTCACTTGACGTTCTTTCTTTTTTCGGGTTTGAATCAATTGTCGAAAAAATAGCTGTCAAACAATATGGGATATATTTAACGAAGGTTAGTAGTCTACATTGTTATGAATATTTAATTTTAGGGAAAAGAAGTTCTAGAATATTTCATCGAAGAGCTATTGACTAATGGAATTACTTATATTGCCCCGTACTGTGAGGATGGTTCGATAACAGAAGAATTAGCTGAAGACGAAGGCGTTGTTATTCAAGCATAACTTGTATTTATTTTTAATTTGCTTGTGTCTGTAAATTTTTGTGCGGTTTTATACAAATGAAATGAACTATTTATTACTTGTGTTTTTTTTATTTCCACAGTAATGTTATGGTACAATTATTTACTTTATTTGCCAATATCCTGCTACGCAGATTTCTTTCTCCCTCTGAAAAATCTATATAACGATGATCTATTCCTACCAAACTGGTATATAATTGAAGTGGAATTAATTCTGGATTTAAGATGATGAAATCCGAGAGACTTATGCGTGAATCGCGAATCATAGAATTTACAGAGATAGGAGAATCGGTAACTGTTAATTTTTGAAGACAAATCAACTCTTTTTCGCGAGGTAGAACCTATTTTGTAGTTTATTTAGATGTCTCTTACGGATAGGCTGGAAACTCCTAAGA
The DNA here is from genome assembly GCA_932521415.1 of Oscheius sp. DF5120. Classification (NCBI taxonomy): domain Eukaryota; kingdom Metazoa; phylum Nematoda; class Chromadorea; order Rhabditida; family Rhabditidae; genus Oscheius; species Oscheius sp. DF5120. Next base: position 319,611 of record OW051464.1, read on the forward strand.
AAAGAATAGACAAGATCAAGAGCGGACGAAACATGATTAAAGAGTTAATTAAAGGAGAGCCTAAGGGGTTTAATTGTCAGCTGATCAACAACGAACAACAAGTAAATGATCAAAGGACGAAATTTATTCACTTGGGCATCCAATAACCGGAAATACAAAGACATTTTCCGCTCTGAATAGGTATTATTTAGTTTTCTTTTTACCAAATCGGTCGTAGGCACTATCGGAGTAATATTCTGATTGAGTGCAATGAGGTCTGCCAGACTCAATTTCGTCATGTCCAGTATTCTTGAAGCCAAAGGAACTGTAGTGCGAACGATTTCACTAGCTTCGCTTCGTTGTAAGCAAACTATGTCCATTTTTACAAGAGGCAGGACCTTGAGGAATAGCGAAAAGTAGCGAAACTTACGGCCAAATCGCTTGAAGCAGATTTAATGAGTAGATATACTAAAAGTAGGGGAAGAAACATTTCAGGTCCGTTGGACAAATGAAAAAATGATGAAGCGTGCAGGAATGCATAAATCTGTTAGGTATGTAGTTGAAGTTTTAGACTTATTTATGAACCCATGGATGATTCAGATAAGTTTTTTATATTTCGAATAAAGTAAGTAGTTGTTGACCTAGAAAGTTCAACTTATTCTATTAATTATGATAATAAAAAAGTTTATCATTTATGTCAATTTAAAATGTTTTTGAAACTCTTCCGTAATAATATTATGATCACTCGGATAACATTTTAGCTGTCCATTTTCACATGCTATTCTTCTGCTGGCTCCCTCTGGAACATTCTGCTTACAATATCCCAGTGCTTCTACCAGAAATTCTATGCATTTCTCCCCATTCCAGTTCGAGTTTTCTAGAGAGTCCAAACTTAATTTTTCAAGCTATTAAATAAAAGAAACTCAAAAGAGACTCCCACCTTCCTGACGTAACCAGCGTTGTCTTTAATTCCGACAAGAAGGTAACCAATGCCTACAAGCTTGGACTGCAGCCACCATTTGAGAGATTTTTCCTTCCAGAACCAGTATCCACCGATCTGTTTCTTCTGCGTCTTCATTTCAACATATTTTCCATCTAAAAACATTTTTTAATAAAACATTTTTCTCAAAATTTACCCTTATCAATGGCATCTACTTCTCCACTATATAAAGCTCTGACTTCCTTCCCATCTGCCCCTTTAATCGTCCCAATTATGGCCATCCTCAAGTCAGCTCTATCTTCCGACGGTAAGATCATATATTCCTCAAAGCGGTGACCCATGTAGGTGGCTCGCTTTTCAGCTTCTGACATATTTCTAATACTGAAGAAATAAATAGAATTATATGGAAGCCTAACTATTTTTTTCTCTCCTCTGTGGGTTCTTCTTCAATGAAAAGAAGTCCATTTCTCTTCTCACAAATTATTTTCCAGTTTCCTTTATCTTTCAACTGGTCACCAGCCGCCATTCGAGCAAGAATTCCTCTCCTGGCGATTACTTCCGAGCTATTTATAATCTATTTTCTTTTTAAAGACTATTACAATCTTTACCTTAGACAAATCTCCTTCGGGCTCTTTGGCTATCATCCATTTTAACAACACTTCAAGTGTTCGATGCTCTTCGTCCAATTCCGTTATCTGTCCTCGATAACCTTGATTTAAATTCAACGGCATTTTGACAGAATGATTAAGTCGTCGATGACCTGGAAGGATTTTATAGAGATTTTAAATCGGCTTACCAGCTACATTAAGGCAAATGCCATAGTCTTGACCATCTTTTTGTAATAAATAATCACCTACGTGATTTATTTGGAGCATTAAATAATATAATCTATAATAATATAATGAGCACAGATTATATTAGTCTTAGTGTAGACAAAACAAAAAAAAGAGCGAAATGATAGAAAAATGACATACTATTGACTATTATATGTTGCAAAAAGTTGTCGATTTTACGAATGTTGGTAAGTTTAAAAGCCCCGAACAGAATATGTAGTTGAGGGATTTTTAAGATTACTTTCAACGAAATGAAAACATCATTTGAAGGCCAATGGATACGCAATAGATCGTTTTTTTACTCAGATTGGTCAAATCTGATTTATTTTCCACTTACAATTAGATTTCTTTCAGAGGTATATTTCCAATAAAATATTTAATGGTAATGATTTGAAAACAATGAAAAAGAAACAAATAACTATAGTTCATTAATAACTTCAAAAATTCAAAACCCAATTGATACGTAATAAATCGCGTTTTTGACATTTTAGACTGACCGCTGTTTTTTTAATACATTTTTCACTCCCTTTTACTATGATAATTTTGTGGTTTCATGTCAAAAATAACAATTATTTTTGTAGTTGAATAGAACAAAAAGAGAAAAAAAAATATTTATATAGTTAACAAAACAATAAATATTACCCGTTGTTGTAAAAAAACCAACAATAAAAAAATCCAAAAAAATATCATTTATCGTTTTCTCAACGCCATAACATACTGCTTATGGTCTCCTTCTTTGACTGGTTTTGCAAAATATTCTGATTTTAAGGGTACCTTATAATCAATGTGAAACATATTAATCAGCTCGAATCCAGCGGCCATCATGGCGAATCTTATTCTCCCATATATCCTGTGAAGGTTCCAATGGACCGTATCGTAGCCAAATGGCAGGCCCAAGAAGAAATATCCGCCTTTCTTGAGCATACAATAGGTCTTTAGCGATTCTTTCAAATCCCCTATAGGATCCAAGGCATCGCCAAAGCGACCCAAACCACTGTGTTCCAAGGAAGAAAAGCTTGCTGCCCAGTCATAAGCTCCAATGTGTCTGGAAGAAAACACCCCTTATCCATTAAAAGGTCAACTTGCTTTTCATATTCCTTGGCTATTTCTACCGGATGTTTATAATCCAATCTGGGATAATCGATAACTTGAATCTTCATGTATTCTATCGTCGTCACATGACTGGCATTCAGTCGAAGGGGAAATGATTCAACCCAGGGGGAAAGGGACCCTATAACGATGCCACGTTTTCCAGTGATCGAATCGATATGTTCATTCATAGCGTGATAAATTCCCCCTAAAAGTTGTAACTGTTCAAAAAAGAAGCTCACGGCCCTCTCCTGCATAATTCTGAACATTTTGAACTTCACTATTCAAATAACGTTCAATGTCTTGTTTTCTCCAAGTTGCTGAATGGGTTCCACTGCGGTCGTCCATATAAGCCTAAGATTTTATAAGACTCAAGAAAAGGGAGATACCATGATGAGATGGGTATAGTTATTCAAAGTATACTCATTGAAAAGATCAGAAGGAATGTTCATGGGTGGCTTGCCGGATTCGTTCTGCTTTTCGCTTCTCTCAAGCCATTCGGTGAAAACCTGTAAGGCAAAGTTTACTTTTAACTTATCATCGGCTTCCCAGAGATTTTATAAATCTAAAATATTCCCAGGAAACAAAGAAATGGCAACAATTAATCTTACCTTTGGACAATTCGGTTCATTGATATAATCCAGCGCTGGAATAATTGTCTTTTGTTTAATTTTATATCCTAATGGTTTGAAAACCTCACGCTCGATCTCTGCATAAGTTATATTGCCACGAGGGGTTTGAATAGGATCCCTAAAATTCTGCATTCGTAAAGTTGTAAGTGTCTACAACCCACAAATTATCCAGTTCCTCTTCTTCTGTCATTATGTATTGACTTGCGGACCACAATGCCTCATGAATAGTGGAAGGGGCATTGGTTTTGTGAATAACGACCATGATGAAAAGAGTAGCGAGGAAGAGGACCATTCCCCAACGGAAAAAGGGACCCATAACTGAAGAAAACGGAATGAAGGGAGTTTGCAATTAGAGAAGAAAGAATCGAAAACTATGATTCAGTTTAACTGTTTTGATTTTCTAAGAGGCAAAAAAGTTGACAAGAATGATTTTCTCACATACATATAGGAAAATAATAAAAGATTTACACAGTATCAGGTCATCGATTGCGAATGTCCACAGCTGAAATGGTTCTCTAAAATGGCAGACTGTGCAAATAGAGAGCATAATTGACAAGGCTTTTGTTAAAAGAGATTGAAATAGACAGCCCACAGGTTTCCATGGACCACTTATTGAATCACAAATTAAATATGCGAGTGGACGGACACGTGGTGTTCTTTAGATTAAGAGAGGGAAAAGTGATATGGACAAGAACAGAATGGCTATTGCAACTTCTATATCGATCTGTTTTCTTTCTACTACTTCAAAAGCTTATCTTTATGAGAGAAACCGAATGGTATTTACTTTAGATATCTTTCTAAAGAGATTATAATCAATATTAGAACGCCACTTCTAGTAGACACTTCTCTACATGATCGCTACTTTAGTCATAACATTATTAGATTTTTTTTTCAAAAAATAACTTGGAAATGGAAAGGTCATATAGAAAACTACAATGCTTTTTAGAGAGTATCCAAGATTAGAGCACGACCATCTTTCTGTAGAATTTATTTAATTGTTTGAAGGGAGATCAGCAGGTTTCTTTGGAGTCTCGAGAACTCGATGACAACCCCAGTAATTGGTCGGATAGTGATAATCATGGCGACGAGTCCAAGACGATCCGGCCCAGAGGCCCACACCGAGAAAGACAAGATGGGAGAGACCAAACCAGCGGCCCTGAAACTACAGTTTTATGGAAATGAAGTTGAAATAAAAAAATAAAAAAAATCTCTTCATAAACCTTTAACACACTATGTTAAACTCACCCTTGCATGTTTAGCCCATTGATGATGGTAGTAATAATAGCTCGGATGAGGAGGATAACGACTCATTCCTCGAAATTTTGAAGAAGAACTCTATCAAAGCAAAGACTTTGTTGTTTTATATAGGAATGCGACATTGCGAAAGTGGCGCTCTCGCAGCTGCGAATGATGTCAGAGAGAAGGTCAAAGATAACAGAGAAAGGGAACAGTAGTCACAAAAAAAGTTTAATAGCCATTGATGAATTGAAGGATGGCGTATATACGCCTTCTTTACAAGGTTTTATCAAAATTTTTCTTTTAAAGAAGGTATTCGAATAATACACCTCTAAATTTACCTACATTTCACATCATAATTAAAGTCATTCCTGACTTTTGACCCTCCCGCTTCATTTTTCTCTCTTTGCCCGAGAAGTGGTGAGCCGTGGCACGTTTGCTTTCGTAATAGCCCGAGAAAGATCTATTTTGCATCACCGCGGCCGCGGCGAGCAGGCGGAGTCTTTCACAACCGACAGAACACGTTTATAAAGCTCACGTTTCTTTGGTGAGACAGGAGTATTCCCTTCTTATCTCTAAGCAAAATATGCCGTGCCACGCTGGCGATGGAAATTGCCGAGTGAGTATATTGTATTCAGTCTTTTGTTCTCTGTTAAAAACATATTTTTCGGTGATTTGGATAAATGTAATGAATTAGACAGTTTCGCAAGTCACAAACATAGCTAATTTTTCCAGATTCTTGGTCTTGGTCTCTCTCACCTCGTCACCCTAGCCGTTGGAATTTTCATTGGCACTCAATTAGTAAAGTGCTGTAACGTGAGTATTCTATTTTTTTCTTGTTAAGTCGAATTTTTAGAAGAAAGCAATCGAAAAGAAGGACGAGTAATATCAATTCTTCATCTTATAATTACATTAGAACAATATAAACATATAATAGATTGAACCTCGTTTTTTGGCTTCACAGATCAACGGGAAAATTGTGCGGAATGGAGTGCTAGGAGAGGGGTTCTATTCTTTATCATCGCTCGGTTTATGATGAATTTCGGCCTTCCATTTAAGGAGATCGGCATTAACACCGCGGAGGGTTCTCTGATGTTCTTCGTCTTCCTCGGGGACGGAGGTAAGAAGATCAGCAACCGGAGAACGGCGAGAATGGGACTCTGGAATAGGATCCGGAGTCAAAAGAGAGGGATTCCTTGGAGTTGTGGGCTCATCGGTCAAATCACTAATCACATGTTCGAAGACATCGCCGTTCATCTAAAAATCCGAATTAATTATTTAATTCTAATCTTTTCAGCTGATTAAAATGAATGGTTAAAAATATACTCACCTCTGGTGTTTCTAGAAAAAATGAAAATAAACTCGCCTCAGCATTGGGGGTATCGTCATTGAGTGTCATCGAGCTGCCTAGACGACTAGGACGAGAAATAGAGATCTTCCTTCCATCTCGACTAAACTGTCGTTTAATCGAGTCTAATATTCCTGTCTTTGTACGGCTGACCAGACTCGTTCGACTGTCATATTGGTTCTGTCGATTTATAGAGACGATGGAAATGCCTGAAAAGATATATTAAGAAATTATTTTTCTCTAGATATTATGATGGAATTAGGCTTGAGGTTTTCTAGTTCTTCTCAATAAAACTATATCTTTTTAATAAACGTTACATGGATTGAATTTGCTTCGCGCATTTTTTTTGTTCATAAAGCTTTTTTGAGAGAAAATTTGTTTGACTGTGATGTTTATCAAAATCGTAAATCTGCTCGAGACGCATCGAATATGGTATAAGATGTTGTGAATTGATAACATTTTGAGCTTTCTCAGCTACGAAATCCAAAAACAATTCCTTTCTCACCTCTTGGTAAAAGTCTATTTGTTTCAATATCCAGTGTTGCTTCTCCATTATTCTCATCTATTGTATTCTGATGTGGCATCATCATCACAGTATCTGCATTTCCATTGGTTCTAAGCAAATTATTTTCAAATCTCCAAAACATTCGCTCACTCTACTCCTGAAGCTGATCCTATCTGTGGATTAATTGGCCTGTCAGCACTGTCAGCCGAATAGAGGAGATCGACATTTTCCGAACTCCAGAAAATATCTCTCGAAGGGACAGGAAATTCTTGATAGTTGTCATCGACCATTGTGAATCCAACGGAGAGATTGCGATCAATTAAAAAATTACATTCAAAATCATCATCGTCTTCTCCTAAAGGGTTCCTAAATTGGATGTTGTTGTCACATTATTGCAACTCACATCAGACTCTCGGCCACCTTCATCCATCCCACATAGAAAATGAACTGCAACGCCGTCATGAAGAGAGGTACAATGATGAAGGCTTGACTATTCGAATCCGGCTTGGCTCCATCAATCAATACTGATTGTCTAGCAATCAAACAAAGGAAGAAGTAGCTACGAACGGCTAGGAAGACGACTTGGGGATAGACGAGTGGAATAGGAACCCAGTCGAAGTTACTTAGCTGAGCCAAGCCGTCACGGAAGACCGCTATTTGCTAGAAATTAACCAATAAATAAATTGACAAGGCTCTTACCTTGATAATTTCATTCAACATCAAATCCGCTTGGATTTTTCCCGACTGTCTAGCATCGAAGAGCAATGAATAACTCCATTGAATGGGAAGAAAGTATTTGCTATACTTTTGATTGCTGGACATGAATTTGTCGATCTCTGCTTTGGTTAGGATTCCTGAAAAGTTTAGAGGAGAATGGTTCTTACCAGCAGCTTCGATGGTCTCCATAGTGGGAAAACGACGTCTTACTTGCATAGAGATGTCGCGGAAAAGAAGAACTTGCGTTGCAACGAGGTACCGTATGACCGTTCGCCGATACATTCGGGACTTTTCGTCACTGCCACGAAGGTAGGTGGAGAGCACGAGCGATGTGCTGAAAATAGATGCATAAATATCAAAGACTATTGAAAGTCTCAACGTTTCAACGTGGAAATATAAATAATCAAAAAAAATCCCCCAATTTTTGACTTTTTTTTTCAATTTTTCTGCTATCTAAATAATATGTTTGGAAAAACTTAGCATTGTTATTTTTTTCAATTGTCTTTCCCATACAGCCCTTTCATTTACTGTTAGGTCTCATACAGTCAGGCAATCGCCGCAACATTACACTTGCTTAACCAATTAATCATCTCGCCACCTCACAAATCGCAATAAAAAATAGCTCCACGGGTGAACGACCGTTTTTCTTCTTTTAAATATCCTTAAATAACTGACTTATCAATCCATCCGATATTTCTGAAGATATCATTCCATCTTTGAACAATAATGGTGACGAAGAAACCGAGCATGAAGGTCAGAGGAATGTAGTCCATCTTCTCGTCGAAAAGAGCACAGAATTCATCCCAAAATTTTTGTTGTTCGGTTGTGAGAATATGGCCACTACGATAAACCCATGTGATAAAAGCGAAAAGCAGGGAAAAGAGGGCGAGTTCCTGAAAAATTTTTTCTTTTTGAAAAGAATTAAAATAATATTAAAACTCCCAAACCTACCGAGAGAACAGATCTCCATATCGAGCCTCTCCAACGCAGCTGTAGACGAATAAAGGCGATCAACGACGTCGAAGAAACGTCCAAATTATAGGAAACTGTCATCCTGAAATAACAAAAATCTTATTAGAGTACAGAAAACGATCAATAAAGCTGACAAGAGGAGTTCCGTAGAAATTTGATCTTTGCCGGCCGTCCGGGAGAGCCATTGAACGGCGGAGAGAAACAAAAGGAGGTGTGAAGTGTGAGATTGGTAAAGAGAGAAAGAGAGAAGAAAGCGACAAAGAGATTATAAAGCGTGGAGAACTTTTCGCTTCTTGAAAAAGTCATCTTTTTCGAAATTTTTTTGAAAGCGTTTTGAAAACTTTATAAAACGAAGAATTATAAAATTATCGCAGGTGCATTAATCGAAGCAAAAAAAAGAAGGCAAAAACCACGTGAGTCCTTTTTATGAGATGAGGGGCCGCGCTATCTACTACTAGCACTGCTCTCTTTTATTAGCTACCTTTAGTTGGCTGTAAAATCGATACTCTCACGGCTGTTCAAAGTAGTAGAAATAATTAAAAAGAACAGAGTCTTGGTGTTTGGACCAACACGTGCAGCGGAATAAACATCATCATTTGAGGCTTGTATAACGTGATGTGGGAAGTGCAGCTGCATAGAGATACAGAGGTAAAACTGACAATTAGTACACACAGCTATTCTTCGAAAGAAAGATTGAAGTTTCAAAAATATGATGTTCATTGATCAAAAGCAATGCTAGGACCTATCCAGGCTTAATACAAACATCACGCGGCAGAAAAACTCTTAAATAAGAAAGGTGAAACACAACAAGGAGCTAGGGAATCCCTCCACACAATGTAAAACATTGACTCACGACACATTTTTAACACGAAGTCACCCCGTTTTGTTGTCTTTTAACAATTCAAAGGTATGTATTGACATAGACGAGGAGCACTATGAAAAAGGTGAAGATGATCTTTGAGCATCTATGAAAAATAGAAGTGGTGAGGTGGATATTGGGAGGATGGAGAAAGGAATCTGTCCTGGCTAGACAGGAGAATCTGCAAAATCAGAAGAAAAAAACCAATGATCAATTGAAGAGATGAACTGTTTGCGTACAGACTGTCACCCACCCATGATGACCTGTCTGACAGAGAGACAAAGCTGTGAAGATATAAATAAATGGCGTATAGGACGAAGAGGATTAACTTTTTCTGGGACTAAAAATGATCACATTTCCCTCGCCTCTTAGCCAAAATGTTCGAACCGCTATAATATGATTAATTCCAAAAAATAGTTCATTTCAATATATGATATGACGACCTTAAAAAAAGCTCGGCTAGCGTTGGTTTTGGCCGGCTTATAGCGTTTGCCTTCGCTCTCTTCTCTCCGCATCGCGCTGTACGCAATCACGTAACTTCCTTATTCACTTGCTTCGTTGATAAAATCTCCATCGGCCTATCATTCCTTTTGTTTATTTTAGCCAAATCATTCTTCCATCATTCTTCAAAAGACCTTTAACTTATGCAGAAATCTTTACCCGGGGCACTACATCCCTCCAATAAAAATTGCCTCGACTGGTGAGATCATTTTGATTTGCTAAATGATTTTTTAGGAATAATTATGGAGCTTTAGCCTATGGTTGTCATAATAGAATTTTTATAATTGATGGATTTTCGAGGAGAAGGATTCAAACTATTGAGCATCATCTAACGGCAGTGAACAATGTGAGGCTTTTCCTAAATTTTGATTTTTAGTTATTGTGACATATGAAATGTCTAACTGTTCGTATCCATCTTCCCTTTTCAGCTTTCCTGGTCTCCTCCATCAGCTTTCTCTGAATCTGGGACTATCAATCGCCACAGACTTGCTTCTTCCGACATAGCCGGCCAAATTGTGGTTACTGAAATTGTCTCTGGGAAAAAATGTTCCCAATTTTCCTATTCCAACACTAATGTTTTGGGTTAGTTATATATGGATATTTCATTTCTTTCAGCCCTAAAATGGTTTCCTTGGAAGGATGCGAGTCGAGATTTCGTCCTCGCACTCCATTCTGGCAACCAATTAGTTCTCTGGAATGTAGAAAACGGAGAAAAGATTTGGAACCATGGCTATACCACAAATATCTTTTATATGGCGCTAGATCCCTTCAATTCAAAACATTTATGCTGTAAGTTTTCGGAATTTCTATTTTGTTACCCAGTAATATTTGCAGTTTCGGCATACGGAAGCTCGATTTTGCTTGTGAGGGATCTTCAATTGGGAGCTGAACCATTCTCGAATGGATCTCATGCAGTTCTATGGGAAGACAATAACAAAACAAGTAGCATTCAGCTGATGCAATACCACAATGCTTATAGGAATTCACTATTACTGGTGATCAATGGACAGGTAAGAGCTTCATCCGTAATTTTTCAAGTGAAAATGTTCTTAGGGTAACTTTGAGGTTTTCCTTGTTTTTAATGAGTTTATCGCATTTTTGGGACTTTTTTTCGGTGATTTCGTGATGTTCCAAAAAAAAAATAAATCTCCTAAATCAGATCAAAAGGATTATGAAAAGTGGGATTTGGTTGCATTTTCACTGAGATATACGATTAATATTAAAAAATTTATAAGTTTCGGGTTTAACTTATTAGTTAAAGTTAGTTTCTCATTTTCCAGATTATTTTATTCGATACTGAGCTCTGTGCCACTCTTTACAAACTCCCTTTGGAAGCTAATGTCGTCTCTCTCAGCTGTTCTTCCCTCCGTGATGCCATTTTCACCGTCACTCAAAGCGGCTCTATCACCCTTAGAATTGGAACTTATAACTCTAATGATGATCGAGCCAATGCTCACTTTGCCCTTGAAAAGGTAGAAATTCAATTGGCTTTCATCTTTTTCCAGATAGCGACATGCGATACCCTTCGCCATGGAAGTCAGCAGCGGATCTTCGCCTCGGCTCTCTGTCCTGTGACTCAATCAACCATGGCTGTTTTGTATAGCAGTGGGAGATTGGTATTTTGGCAATTGGTAAGCGAATATATTTATTTTTGGATTTTTATAGGGTACCGATGCATCTCCAATGGATTATCGACAGTTTAATATAGAAGATGCGATAGAATTCGATGAAACATTGAAAACATCGGCCGTGGAACAGATCAGGTAATATTTATTTATTTATTTAGTGGACAAAAGGAGAAATTCAACACAAAAAATGGTATGAACTTGAACATTTTAATTTTGAACTATAATTTTCTGGATGATCAGATGACATAAAAAAGATGAAAAGCTAAAATATTTCATTTCCAGGTTCTATCAATCTGGCTTCATTGGCTCTTTTGCTTCCAGCATTTCTTGTGTCCGAGTGAGACCTATGGATGAGTTGAGCAAACTGGAAGACGACGATTTTGGTACTTTTCTTCTTAATTTTTTTATTGTTCAGCTAAATCTGCTTTCGGCTCTGCTCACCTGGCTGCCGTTGGAACACAGAATGGAATTCTTCACTTGATCGATATCTTCTCTAGTCAAATAGTCAAAGAATTCAATGTTCAATCGTCTCCTATCAAGTGGGTTGATTTTGGAAAAGAGGAATTCGTTTAGAAACCTGGAATGGGGAGGACCGTATATCGTGTTGACATCTGGATATAACCACGCATTAAGTACGAGCCAAGTAGTTAGGAATGATCTCTTTGCTACGGATATACGAACCGGTAGTCTATAAATTTTGAAATAAAAAAAATAAGTTCAGGAGTGAGTCGTCGAATTCGTCCCGAAGTTGATGAATCTCCTATAACTCTTATGAGGGTATCTTTCTACCAGTAAGAAGCTCTTTTGACTCATAGGCTTTTATAATTTATTTAGCTATTATCTTGCTCTGGCTTTCCAACGTGAACCACTGGAGATATGGGATCTGAAAAATATGAGATTGTTGAGAAGGATGAGCAGAACTTGTCCGCTTATTGTGGACATGGTAATTTTTTTATATAATAGAGATAGAGTAAAAAAATTAAATAACTACAAATTGAACAGGTTGACTAAAAAATAATAAAATTTGTTGCAATAACAAATTAATAAGAAAATATATTGATTCTCATTTTTGACTTCATTTCAGGCTTGGTCAAGCAAACACCACGGTATGGAGACGATTGAAAACAGCAATCATCGAGTCTATCGGGAAAATTTAGTTGTTCTCGACTCCGGTAAATTGCTCTTCTTTTCTCTGAACTCTGATAAATTTCAGAGAATCGCCTCTACCATGTCGTTGTAAAAGGTCTCCATGTGAGAGACGGTAAAGAAGTCAACACACTTTGGAAAAGCGGAGGTTGGACAATTCGAAATATGGCCTGGAAAGATGACATCCTCGCGATGGGGGATGCAGATGGAAGGATAGCCATTTGGGATCTAGGAAAGAAGCAATCTCGCCATGTTCGATCCTCTAGACTTCCGGTGATCAGAATGTGTTTCTCTCGTTTGACAGGGGATCATACTTTAGCTGTCTTGCATCAAAGGTGTGGGGAATTGTTATGGATTTCTTTTAAATTGTAGGGAACTTATTTTGTGGGATACTGAAACACTGATGAAAGTTTCTTCGATAATTGTGGATCCATCGAGGACAGCGATAGATTTGGATCTTTGTGGCATTGTTCCAGTAGTTATAACGAGTGATAATGTCCTCCAATACTCGCCAGGACTGAAAAATCAACCGATGGATAAGAAAGGTACAAGGTTTGAAAAAGTTGATAAAAAATACGGCCTCTCCGAAGTTAATCAATAATTTTCGACTTTTATATAGAATAAAAAAAATTTAATGATATGAGACATATTGGGAAAGCTAAATAGCATTTCTTGGTCTACTTAGTAGTCTAATTGTCATTTTCAGATATTCCTTTTCTATTTGATGACGATTCATTAGAAGATTTTATCAAGCAATTTGACGCCAACCAGTCAGAAAATCCATACTGCAGCTGGTTGATTACAAGAAAAGTGAATTTTTATCTCAATTTATTTCGTCATTTAGCTACCACTTGAGTTTTCACCGGATCAGTTGGATATTTCTCCCATAAAAAATGAGACCATTCTGTCTCGATATATTGGAGATCTCTATGCCTTTTCTCTCCTAAAAGTAGTTGAACAGGCTCTCCTCGAGGAGAATGATCAGCTGCTGCCTCCAGATCTGCATTTATACTGGCCAAATGTTCAGTTCAAGGTGGATATTATTAAATTTTGAAGAAATAGTCCCATTTAGGAACGCGAAATGAGAGTAGCTTGCGCTGCTTGTGCTGCGACAAACGTTGTAGAAAGCCGACTGGTGGAAAGGGCTGTGGTAGCGGGAGGAAAAGCGAAAGAAAGAGTTGTGGATAGGCTAATAGGGTCGAACGACTTGAGATATGCTAGCATGAAGGTGTGAAATATCATTGGTTTTTAAGAATGTTACCATTTTAGGCAGCTCTTCTGGTATCCAGCCAAGACAATGAACAGGCTAAGTCACTGATTAAGTTGATAGCCACGAATTTGATAGCTTCAGATATGATTGAAGGTAATTTTTCTGTTCCGATCTCAAAAAGTAATGCTATGAAATGCCACTATGGTACTAATTGACTTAATTGCAGACGGAGTGGAGCTTCTTTTCCTCGTCGGTGCTGGTGCCGATGCTTGTAAATATCTTCAATCACAAAAACAATGGAACAAGAGTGTCGTCTATGCTAAGGTTTTCTTCCTCTTTTCAATAATTTCTTCTTCTTCTAGATGGGATTGGATAATCCTGACGACATTCTTTCTAAATGGGTGTTACACCTTCAGCATTCTGACAAGGTAGGGTTATAGCCCTTTATTCCACATTCCAGGCTCGATTTGTGCTAGCTGAGGCGGCTAGAAGCCAATGGCCAAACGTGGTAGAATATTTGTCGTCGGGTGGCAGATCAAGACTGGCTAGATTGATACTTCGAACAACGACAAGCACACCACCATCGACGGAAAGAGCCAGTCCGAGCAGAAACTAATTTCAGGGATATTTATTATTTTTAATTATGGTTGTGAAACGTATGAGCTTTATGTGGTGGGGTTATTTTTATATGAGCAAGCTGTGATGCAATTGCTGGTATCTAGTCTATTTTTTTATTGTAATAAATGATGCAAATAGGTTCTATATTTTCTTTTTTTTTCAATTACATAGACTAAGAGGATTATTGACTGTGTCTCAAGAGCTATTTCTTCATCAAGAAAAAATTATTCTCAAGATGTATTTTTTTTTGACACTTGGTCCAATCGACAAAAGATGAGCAAAAGGACTGCTGAAGGATCGTATCTCTCACTTTCTCCTTTCTTAATTCCGTCTCGAGAATGATCTCCAGCCAACTAGCTGTCATCTTTTTTGTCCCTCCATGAACAGGTTATTCTCTCCATATGCCTTCACATAGTTATTCACTTCAAAACAAATCTCTAAGGTTCAATAGAAAAATTTTGACCTCTACCTTTCCGGTCTTTCTCTCTCGCAACAAATCCCGCTTTTTGTGGCAAGCTAAAGGTGGGCGGCGGTGGACGCAATAGGCTAGTAGAGGCTTATTAGCTGGCTGGATACCCGTCTTGGACCAGTCGCGGCGTCGCGCCAACATGAGGCTACTCTTCCTTATCTCGATCGTCGTCACCTTCTTACCACAAGGTAGGGAAACACTTCCGGTGGAGGGCAGGAGAAGTTTTTAGCTTATAAGAAGATGTCTGATGGGACTATAAAGTGTTACCATTTTTTAACTTCCCTATTCCATAAATCATTTCAGCATGGAGTTGTATGCCTGGTTATGAAGCGGAGAGGGAGCGTCTCCGGGAGCGGCTGGGGATCGAATGGAAACCAAATGGATTGGCTAAAACTGGTATGCTATATGATATCCCTAAAATTATTTGCCTAATTTAAGTATATATTACTTAAAAGAAAACTAGACTTTGCTTTTGAATTTTTGCTTTTCCAGCCTTCTCCTCCCGGCCTGTCCGGCATGCAAATGCGCTGAATTGTAACTTTGCTGATGCCTCCAAGTGTCAATGGACCAACATGGAAGACCGTCATCAGCTGGATTCTCTAGATTTCTATCTATTCGAGAAAATTGATCACACAGAATTTCCACCATTCCGCGTTGCACCCGGACCAACAAGGATCCCACAAGGTTTCCTTCATTTTCTCCGACTTTGTCAACTGGATTTTTGCTAGGGGATAAGTTTATCTTCACGGGTGATAAACGCCGCGAAGAGCAACATGCAATTCTCTTCTCTTCGCCCATTGGATGTCAAAATTCCACGGGAAACCTGACATTTACGTGAGTCAGCGGTTGAGAAAAAAGAAAGGATTTAGATATTGGGTATATAATGCAGCGAGGGTAGAAGTTGTCTTAATTGAAGATGAAAAGAATGGAGGATACAAACTAGTATATGAGAAGCCATACGTCGACTGTGGTGGGTATTCTGTTTTATTTCAGATTATTTCTAGATTGCAGGTAAATCCACTCATACTGTATTTTACTTTTAACTACAACTTGTCTTAAAATTGAATTTTGCTGTGTTGTTAGTAGTAGTAATTTTTTTCAGGAACTGTCCATCTGAATACCGAGTGCCATGCAGAAATTCCTCCTCGTGAGACGCCCTTCCGGTGAGTGTGCTATTCTTTTCTTTCTCCGCAATTTACGTAACACATTATCTTGTTCTAATTATCAATCCGCTCTGGATCGAATCTCGCTTACGCAATATGCCGCTGTCACGAAGCGAAAACGAGATTAAAACAGATGAACGACTTTTAAAACATTCTCAAATCCGTGGCAAGAATTTAGACTAGGAATACGTGCTCATGATATCGCTAATCGAGATGGCAGCTTCGTCATGGTTGATAATATCTACTACACGGCTTCTCTCTGTAAAGTATCTGGTAAATTTTCAAATTTTATAAATGTGAGGTTTTTCAGTTGATCTTGGCGACGATTTTGCCTCCTATGCTATGCTCACATCCGCTGAAGGGAAGCCTATCGAGTCAGCCAGTCAGCTGGATTGTGATTCTTTTGATCAGAAATGTCGATGGAGAAGTGGAGGAGAGTCCAATACGGTTCAATTTTGTTTTTTATTTAGCATTTCTTAATTCAGCTGTGGAAGAAGTCGAATAGTCAACTGCCTAGAGAGTTTATCGTCAATATTACGGGCAATAATATTAGTCCGACGGGTAATTATGCAATTTTATACATTGAGCAAGATACTAAGGTGGGCTAGATTTTTTATATTTATTATAACTTTATATAATCCGGGTTGAGTCAGCTTGCATAAAATAATTTGAGCCAAAAAAATTGAAAAAACTCTCTTCGAAACTCTCCTTCTTTCAGCAAAAACTTGATGTTCTTCGCTCTGATCCCATCATCTGCCAGAGTTTAACAGAAAACGAACTGTCATTTAGGTAAAATTCCTGTTTCCCTCCCACAACTATTTTCAGATTCTGGCATACTCGTGAGATATCCCTCGTTGCCTGTGCCGTAGATCTGATGGGCCGAGATATCGAATGCCAACCCGTTCCGGCAGCCAGCTCGCCAGCTCCAGCCATGGTCACCTTCCACAAACCAGCGAAGAATTTTTATGTAACTGAAACTGTAGAAATATTAGGGGGTTCAGATTGCGATTCGAATAATGTCATTCAATCCGGCCTTCGACAATGTGGTCATCGTAGATGACTTGAAATATCGAGCGACATTGTGTACTGACGCCTTGTCGGTATTCGATTTGGGAGAGAGATTTGTCACAACACCAATGTTAAGTGTGTTGATCAATAGACATGTTAATGCTGCGAAGGTAAAGGGTTAAAATCTCAAACTATCGCATTTGTACAACTTTCAGGAGCTCTCGTGTGACTTTGAACGTCGTGCTTCCAACTGCCTTTGGGGTCCAGCTGAGGCAGAAGAAACAGACAACGAACTAGTTATGGCTTCTTGGCAAATCGGACACGGTCCAGTGAATGCAGAGAAATTTTATTCTCTCACAGCCAGCCGACAAGTACCCTGTAGGATCTCCATACTCCAGAACATGACAGATTTTCAGCCCAAGACTTCGCTGCAGTTCAATTTGAAACTGGTGGAACAGCAATTATGTTATCAGAAGTTATTCGTTGTGTTTTGGATTCAAATGCGAGCATTCAATTTGACTTGTGGAATACTGGAACGGCTTCGCTGCAGGTTTGTGATCTTAAACCATCAATCGTTCTATAGGTTTGCCTCGTTGACGAATCTCTTCCCTCTCTTCTCGATTGTCAGCCAGCTCAAACTGGCCGAGTTATTGTCGATCTCCCTCAAATCGAAAGACCCTTCCGTGTTGGACTTCGTGCCATTGCTCAAGATCAAGGAATGTCAATGGTGGACAATTTGGAAGTCCGTGGAGAGCTATGTCCTGCTTTGATACGACAACTCTCTTCTAAATCTTTTCGACCATCTGCCGATCAGCCGGACTCCAATGTCTGTCGTCTTCTATCCTGCAATTTTTCTCATGAACACGCTTGTCTCTACGATTCTCCATCCATGCCGAAATTCGCACTATTCAAGGTAAAATGAATCAAAGCAAGAAGCTTTAGGTTTTTCATAACAAGCTAACGATGAAATTGAATAATCGAAGGCCTGTTGGACTGATTGAGAGTCCTTCTTTCCGTTTAAACACAGTAGCCAGACTGCATTTCAACTATGAAATCATTGGAAATATTACCCTTTATGTTTGCAACGATGGAGCAAACAAAGAGTTGGAAAATTGTTATAAAGTTGAAAAAAGTTCTGAAGATTATATTGAACTAGTCCCCAGTGATACAAAAGTAGGTTTTGCTTAAAAATTAATGCTGTAGGTATATTTTTCCGTCAAATTAGGCAACAGCCTACGGGGTCAATTGCTGATATCGAAACTGCAATTGACAGATATCTATGACAACGAAGTGTGCTGAGAAACGAGTTATTATCACAAGTGCAATTTGCTCAATCTCCTAAATATGCAATAAATATTTTCAAAGCTCAAGTTTTCTAAATCCAATAGAAAATAATACATGCATAAGTTTAGTTAAAATTATAAGTTAAACCGGGACATAAGAAAATTAAAAAATGTATCTTATATATGGGACATCAACGTCTTCTCCATCAGCTGTCTCTGCCATAATTTCCAAGACCACCGAATTTTGATACGTTGGTATTTTATTTTTAGACACCAATTCAACCGCCTGCCGAACTCTGGAATTACAAGAATTTAAAATTGATAGAAATATAACTCACTCCATCGCCAACCTTTCCTCTCGTTTTTTAGGATTCATTGTGAAATTACTGTAAATAAGAGAGACACCCGAAGAAACCATCGACGCCTCACATAATGTAGACTCCTAAATTATAAATAAAAAAAGAAAGAAAGAAATACCTTGAACCAATCAATCAATTCTTGTAAAGATTTAGGTCCTTTAATTTCCAAACGATCCCACAATGTAAAAGCAGTTTCGGCATATGTCTTTTTTGGAGCAGCAATCGGTTCAGAAAAACCGAAGAAAGGAAGAGCCAAATTGATAAAACCATTCTTGAACTTGTCCAAAGGTGTCTTGGAGTTTCCATTAGCATCAATGACTTTGTATAATTCTGTACAGACAAGACCAGCAACAGCAGCAGTAGTTGTGGCCAAAGCAGGAATAATACGGCCAGCAATTTGCTTCGTTTTCATACGATCGGCAGGGGCAATATCATAATTTTCTGCACGAAGATTGGAAGCTGCCGTAATGTATTCCATATGATGATTTGTATCATCATCCTAAAAACAATAAAAAAGATAACAAGTAATAAACTTTTTCAAAATCAATAGGATTAAGCTTGGGTGTATCTTGTGCATTAACCCTAGCGAGAGCAAGTTTGATTTGTTCTAATGCATCATCTCCATCTTCACCTTCTGCTTGATTTCTTGCCTCTTCATCTGTAACTGCGATCTTAACTCCAGCTTTTGGCCTGAAAGGCTCGACATGAACAGAACGAGCAATCTAAACAAATATAATGAACAAGTAAAAACCGAACCTCAATAACTTTTTGAACATCAGTAATCGGCTTCAAATTATACATCTCCGAATGAAGAATGGAGGCAGAATACACGAAGTTAAGATGCTCTGCTTGCGTAGGATCCCAATCCAAGGTATGAGGGCAACGTTTTGTACCCGACCAGAACTTGGCTCCTTGATCAGTAACTTGATCTGGAGGGAAAGAATGAAGCATTTGAGCGATATTATTATGATAGTGTTCCTACAAATTGAAATACATGAAAGAAAAATAAAACCTGAAAAAGAAGTCTTGCCCATTTTACAGAATCCGCAGCACTTGATGGCTTATGATCGATTAGCATATCTTTTACTTGGGCAAGCATTTGCGCCCGTTGTGCAGGATTATGTTGCTCCAAACTATCCAAAAATCCACGCTCATCTTCCAAAAATCTGTTCGCTGTATCAGCAGGTCCACTAAACAATCCTTCGAAAAGTTCTCGAGCCCATTGAATAGTATGCTGTATTTCATGAGGAAAGTTCTTCAAGGTACAAATTGGAATATCCTTTTCCGGAGGATCAACAGAAGATCTAAAATAACAATAAATGGGTTCACAAATACAAACCCGTAAGATTCCGTAAGATGAGGATAGACAACTTGAGTGTTTCCTTTTGTTCCCATTGTACCCGACTCAAGTAAAGGTAACCGATAATAAACACAACGACGGTCCATATAACGCCCTATAAAATCAAATATACAATATTTAGTGAAAATCCTCATACTTGCATCAACATTATCTAGTGCGTTAGCAACTCCATTTAATTGACTGAAGAAGTCGTCATTGAAAATTTGCTCCGTATCACCTCCAACACGCTCGGCTAATGCTTCAATATTCACATTAGGATTGAAGACTTTAACAGCACGAGCTGCACATTCTGACTTCTTTTTCTAAAAAATATGAACTGCAATCAGCAAAAACTCTCACCCCGACATCTTGTCTTCTAAAAAGAAACTGTCGATTGAGATTCGATATTTCAATTTGATCCATGTCCGTAATCTTGATAAGACCACCCATTCCACATCCGACTCCCATCATAGCAAAATTTTTCAAGAGCTCACATCCAATAGCTCCAGCGCCAACAATGAACCACCGTTGCTTCAAAAGGGCCTCTTGATATGGCCAACCGAAAACAGCAGCCTGTCCATCATATCGTGTATTTCTCTAAAAATGATTGCAAAACCAAATTGTAAAATACTGGTGCGCATTCGGCTTCTGTAAGGTTCTCATTATTAAAAGTATTCCAGTCTCCAGGAAGAGCATCAAGATGGTCAATATATAACCATTGACTTAGGGGAGTTGTATGATGCGTAACAGCCTTCATAGCTTCTTGAGCAGCAATACCACCAACAACACTAGCAACAGAAACCAAATTACCGGTTGCCTAAAGTAAGAAGAAATGTAATAGAAAATTGACTACTTGATATGCGAATGCTTTAAGAAGTTTTTCATCTACATTTGAAGATGATGACAACTCGGCTTTTAGTAACTCTACATCAGCATCGCGACGAGGAGCTGGAGTTCGTCCATGCTTAGCTTCGAATTTATATAATGCCGTCCAAAGAGCATGTAGTTGATCAGGGAAATCAAATTTAGCAAAATCCCAAATGACGAATTCTGGTTGTTGTAATTGATCATGGAATGATTTGTGAGAGATATGAGTAGGAACTTTCACTTGACGACATCGACCACCTTCTTCATGAGGAGAAAGACCTTTGATAGCTTCTTCACCAATTGAGAAAATATGAGGTTCGAAAAGTATCATACTATAGAACCTATATAAATAACTTACTCTTTACTGTAACTTTTAAAGGTTGACAACCATTGAGAGCGGTCATTCCTTTCAATTCAGAAAAAGTAACATAATCCCCGTCTTCCAACCCGTGCATAGTATTTTCCAAAGTAGTGACGTCTCCTGCTTCATTAATGTTTTCAATGTGAAACTAAAAAGTATGGATAAATTATTCATAAACTGAACAAACTTCTCTACAATGTTCTCCATTTTTATCGTCAATTCGAAAATTCTCGCCGAGATCAACAAAAATATAAGAAAAGAGGCCGCGCGCATCGGCTAAAAGCAAGCGCTTTCCGTGTGCTCGCGTCCATTCTGATACAGTAAGTTGCAGACTGCGAGAAGCATCAGTTAGAACAATGAGCTAAAAAGACAATTTTGAAAAAAATAAGGTAACTTACATCAAACTTTTGGATAATGTCTGCTGTCAACGACTCGGTTAGGCTGTGACAGTTGACGGAATCGTTTAGTTCAGCTAGTCTTTCAAAGCAAGCTAATGCACGATTCTTCCCAATGTCAGATTCTCGAAGATAATATTGAGCCGATAAGTCGTTAAAGCCCGCTGCTTTAGTATCTTGGATTGTTACATTGCGTACTCCTAAAAAACGAAATAAAAAAATACATGAAACTAACCGGCTAAAATGAGATTCTTAGCGATCTCTACACCTACAGCACCAATTCCTGATATTAGCACATTGGAAACACGTAAATTTTCCATCGCCCTTTCTCCAATGGCGTAACTAAAACATAAGCTGTGAACAAAAAAGACTTACAGTTGACGGGAGTATAAGTTAGTGTCCACCTTTTCATTCCCATTATCAATCTCCATGACTTCCCTGTCAACATTCATGGCTCCAGGTGTTGATTCAATATTCTTTACTTCTTTTGGGATCTGAAAATTAAAAAAAATTAATCTGATATAAGACAAGATGGAATGTTTAAGTTGGTCGCAACTGATGAATATATAATTATCCACGTCTTATGCATACCGAGTGCATTAATAAGAAAAGACGATACATCGGGTGAAGGGCATTGACGATGCACTGTTAGATAATCAATCCCCTAGCAGCGGGAAACTAGCAACGGTTGCTTGGAAACAAGCTACTTTGATAACAATACAATGAAATTCGCTACCGAAACAGGAAATGCGCATAAGAAACAAGGAAACTAAAACATACGTTTTCTGTCGAATGGACACCGTGCTGGTGAACTTTCACCTTCTTGGAAGGAGGGCTTGAAGTTAAAAACGCAAGATCACCACCAGCTAATATCTTTTCCATTTTTTAAAACTGAAAATACATTATGAGAAAAATTTAGCTGACAAATAAAACTGAATAAGAACCGCTGCAATCTTTTTGAAATTTCCGACAAAATTATGAAAGGAAAGAAACTTTCACAAAGTGACGACCAGGATAGAAAATTTTATCTTTTAAAAAAAGTAGCGGAAAGAGCACATAAAAAAAGTAAATGAGAAATTGGTGAGAATTCTAGAAATGTTCGAGTGTAATATGAAAGAGCTCAAATAACGATGATTCATACAACAAATTCGAGCCAATACGAATACTCTCAGTTCACCAGCAGAATATTAGACAGATTGCTATCGAAGAGCGCTAATAAAACAATCTAACAAAACCAATATTCTAACTCAACAGATGGGAAAGAAAAAAAGGATAGAAATGGGTATCGAAAAAATTCGTGAAACATCTGTGATGATTTTAAAAAGTATTACTGTAGGTGCCATGGAGCGCCAATATAATCTATCCTTTATTTGAGTATTAGATTTCGATTGAGCACGAGTTCGAAAATGGGTATTATTTTCGACAAGAGCAATTTCTGGAATTTATGTTAACAGTCTCACAAATAAAATGACATTTTATTGTAGCTGAATACCACAATATATTCAATATTTTCTACTAGTTGCATCGATTTTTCCAAATCATGTTTCTCACGTTTATCCAGGGCTGCAGAACTAAAATCTTTCCCGAATTAGGCTCTCTTTCGCAACCCAATTTTGAACACATCTTTTGTCAAAATTAAACTTCATAGAAGCATTTCTAATAGAATTCTTCTTTGCATAATCAGTGTAGTCTAGTTTTTGAATTAAATCATAAGTTTTCTTATTGTTCATGCCAATACGTGAGGGGAGGGGGGGTTTGTATTTTTCGATCCATCCCTCAGAAGGGGGTGGTTCTATTGGAGAATTTACGGTATTTGAATGAAAGCCGTATTTTCGGCTACGGTAGCAGTCGCACTACGCAGATGTCGATGTTTGAAAAACAATTCGAAGAAAAGGATTTTCCCTCTGATTCTTATTTTATCTTCTAATTTCCTTTAAACCTCATTAAGCAGTAACTTTTTTATAAAACATATTTTTAAATTTTTTTTGGCGGAACGTAAGATCAAAGCTTGTTCAATATACTATCAGAATTATTGTTTTTAAGTTCATTTTCCTTTGCAGAAAAATTTTCTCATTTAAGTCTACTTTTCTTTCTGAAATAGTGAAATTTCAGCTATGTCAGCCGGATTCACTCCCGTTAATCCCAAACCCTTTCTTAACAGTCTTACTGGAAAACCCGTCGTCTGCAAGTTAAAATGGGGTATGGAATATAGAGGTTAGTAATGTTTCTTTTTAGTCGTTCTTTTTTTGTATTTTTTTTGTGATGTACTATTATTTAGGAATTCTTGTCTCTGTCGACGGTTACATGAATCTTCAATTAGCCAATTCTGAAGAATGGATTGACGGTAATAATCAAGGAAATCTAGGAGAGGTTTTAATTAGGTTGTTTTCCATCTTATTGTTTACTTATCTTCTCTAGGTGCAATAATGTTCTTTACATTGGAGGAGTTGATGGCGAAGCGGAAGCATAATACTAAGTTTTTGTAATTTACAAATATTGTTATGTCATGGTAACTTTTGATCTTCATTGTTACATAAAGGTGTTCTTTTTATTCTATCTGGGTTAACACATTCTTATGTTCTATTTATTTTCAATTTTTATCCTTAACAATGCTTGGAGCTGAAATTGCTTGTTTTTATATTTTTTTGTTTTGTTTTTTAGGGTAAATATGATCCATCTAATAGTCTGTTGCTTGTAAATCAAATTCAAACGACGCATTTGCCATCAATTGCCCTCTTCTCAATTATCTCTTTTGTGACAGATTGTCAGTGTGCAGGATGACCAGACCTTTCGTGCGGCTGCAGATGGTCCGGCACCCTGTCCCTCAGCAGGTGGCCATATAGGGATTAGGTCGCCCATACGATATCAAACGAGGGCCCACCGCCTTCTCGAGAACCTCTTTGTTCTAAATGACGGTGACAAGGTTGTGAACCAGAGGCGACTATATGTAAACAGCTGACGCGATCAGCATTTTGGTGACCAGCTGCGACGATGGATCCAATTTCTAGTGAAAAACTTGGAAGTTGAAATGAAAACAATGGCATATTTGACCATTATTCCACCGTAGCTGACCGGCTTATATCATAATTAGCCGTTATGAGCATTAGTTGAATCGTCAAGCATTGATGACAGATGGGCTATGGTCGCATAGGCTTATTCAAATCCAATGAATTTATTTGGTTGTTAAAAACATTTTGAAGACAGCATTAAGATTTTCATAGGCCCCATACAACCTATAACTAGCCACTTTAGGCAATGAGTCGGCACTCTAAATCGACTAAAGGAACAATATGAACAGTGTTGTACAATAATGAAATTTAGTGTTGTCTAAATGTTCTCATCACTATCCCATATTTTGATCCACCATTATCCACTCGTAGCATTATCAGAATATTTTTTCTCTAAAACCCAATCCATCTAGCATTTTATAACTTCGATATGGTCATAAATCCAATCGGCCTTCCGGATTTCTTTCTGTCCTCGATGTCCTCTTCTCTTTTCCCAACCGGCTGACTGTATAATTACCGTGGTAGGCATCTCTCGTCGGCTGAGTGCTCTTTGTGTATTGCATTGTTCATTCGTTTGTGGTGTCTCTCTTCCCATAGAGCGCAGAGAAGCAAACTGCACGCCCGCCCCTCGCCTGTATGTAATGGATGTGTCACGAGGACACCGTCGTGTGTATGCCTAGATCTAGAGAGCTAACTAGAAAGATCATAGTCTGACCAGGAGGGTGGTAGAGAAGTGGTCAGAGTCAGCTGATCGATTGCCAGACGACTGGAAGAGAGACAAACAAGTAGTAGGCGGGGCTTGGCCGACGTCCAACTATTGGGCGTGGTTGGAAAAGAAGGCGTGGCTAACTAGGAGCTTTGATCGACACATCGACCGAACTACACTAGATGGCTGCCGTTGCTAAGAGTTCTGCTGCTAAGAGCAAGAAAGCTTCTCCATCCAAGCCGAAAGCTCCGAAAGCGAAACGCACCACCAAGGTTGGTTTTTTCTTCTCAATCTATTCCTCCCTCACTGTTTTAGGTCGTAAAGAAGTCTTCACCAAAAAAGAAGGCCGCTAAGAAGCCTGTGGCAAAGAAAGCCGCCAAGTCTAGCCCAAAGAAGGTTGGTTTCCCTTCCTCCTTCCCCACTTTACACCCTAATTTTCAGAAATAATTTTTCTCGCTGTGTCGGGACCAACAGCTTTAAACTTCACGTCCTGCCTGTGTATATAGTATTGTCAAGACTGCCTCATTCAGCCATCTCTAGATGGAATCTCATCACTTATACAATCCTTCAAAAGACAAAAAATAAATAATCCATTGTCTCGCTATTTTCATTGGATAATATGTGGATTATACGAGCTGGCAACTAGCTGGCAATATGCCAAGGACGAGTAATTATGCGTCCTCTCTCTGGCGATCAGAAGAATCCGGGTTGTATCGCGCGAGCGGCGAGCGTAGAGCGTCTATCGATTTTCGCCAAGCCATTATTCTATATGTCTGTTGAGCCGTCGCGCAAATTGATTTATTGATCCGGAAAGAGAGAAGAGGATATATAGATGTATACTATACCGGGTAAACACACAGACGCAATATTTATTTATCGGCAGAAAGGTGAGATGAGGAGCAGTCTGTTCAGAATACCCAACGGGAAAAAAACCCTTTATGCTCAAAGTCATGTGATCCTTCCAGGAGTAATCTTTCAGAAGCAGTAACAGATGAATCTGAAAATTATTGTTCACGAATAAAAAATGGTAATTGTCTAATCGCTGACCTTCAATAAGCCTCCTGGCAGCTATATTATCTTAATGATGAAATTATCATATGGGACTTTTCAACTTAAAAAAGGCTTCTTATAGGGATTTCAATCGAAAGGTTTCTAATTAATTAGTTGATCGAACAGCTGGTATACTGAATAGGGTGCTTACCAGGGCAAATGAAGGAACACGTTGACGCTGAGTTGTCTACACTACAGTGTTTGCCAACACATTGCCTTTTAGCTTTAGCACTATTGCATGGGTCAATCTCTGCAAGTTTTTTTAAACAAAGAAAAACCACTCACGGCTACACGAAAGCTGATCCGTATTTATTTGTATACAGGCATTAGTTTCTTTGCAGATACAATAAGGCTGGCCTTGGCTGTTCAATGTACAATTCGTAGTATTGACATCGCAATTAATTAATGAGCAAGGATTATCTAATTCGTTTTTTTTCATTTCTTGTATGACTCACAGTTTATGAAAGACAAGGTATAGTTAGCAGTATAAGCATAGTCTGGCACAAATTGAACAATGTTTGTGTTTGAATTTTGCATTTGGTCAGTTATACCTGTTTTGTTATAGCTGAAAAAAGTTACTGTATTCTAATATGGACTTGCTTGCCAATCGCAACTCCAGTATTAACATTAAAAGCTGTGATGCTTCCATTGTATACTGTGATATTGTAACCGACGAATCCTTTTGAAGCTATGACAACATAATTGCAGGTGGTTATTTCATTCGAAGTTGGAGGAGCGTAAGAAACGGACAGTGAGATGTCATTAGCCGTAAAGTTTCTTCCACAAGCTAAAAATCACCTACAAAACATCCTTCCAAAAACTTACAATAACTCGTCGTTGGTGGTATCGTAGATGTTACAGTTGTATACTGAAATTTGTTTCAACAATTCAAGCTTTTCCTTACATGACAATTTTGAGCCATACATGTATAATTTCCATTAACATCGTTGTAAAGTGATTCGGTCTGAGTCAATTGATCCCAGATCGTCTGCAAAATTTGTAAGATATAAAGTAATTTTTCTAACTGTCAAATTTGCGCTCAATGTGTTAAGGGTATTAATCTGATCGTTTGCCGTAGCATTCATAGAATATAGTTGATTTATAAGTATAGAGTTGTTTGGATCGGTATCATTCTGCATCTTTTGTATCTGCTGGGCCAGACTGGAATATTTCCGTTTTTTGTAATAAATGAGAGGGTACCTGTTGACATGATTTTGTAGAATTATAGCATTTTGATAGACACTTTTTGCATTCAAAGCAATGGTTATCGCATTGGGAAACGTGGCTGCCTGCATTTGTATCGTCGGAGCTGAATCTTGGTCAATCTTTTTTTAGATACCTGGATTAGCTGTAGTATCAGAGCTTGTGGCCCTGATACTCAACGGTACAGCTAGACATAGAAGAGACAGAAGAAAATGTTTCATTGTCTTTAAATGGAAGTGGAAAGCGCGAACAGTAGCCGTATATCCGCCCTGATAACGGTCTCCTCCCTTCTTATCATCTTAAATTGCTTCCAGTCGATTTAAACTATTGGTAAGGGAGCACATTCCGAAAGAATGAGATGGCGAAGAAACTTCAAAGAGGGAAGTTATTTTTTCAATTGTGTTCACCAACAATATGGTACATAACATGAAGATTGATGTGAAAAATATTGTTTACCCACTATAAATTCAATTTTACTTATCGATGCCTTTTTTTCATGACGGTACCTCGTACATCTCCCTAATTTCAGTTTCTAACCTTTCTAATTTTTTCTTCAAATAATGTATCATCCTCTGACGTCACCAGTCAATAGGAATGAGAGGTGATATGATGTTCCCTGAGGCTTCATAAGTGAACTCTTGGCAATTGTCCACAGCTGCGCATCGACTCACACGCGTAAGCGGTCGACCGCTCGCCCCGCTTCGCTTCTCGCTCGCGCAGGATAGGCGCGATAATTCTGCGCTCGATTGAAATCGAGTTGTTTTTTCGCTGAAATTTCGCTATTTCATCATCTGCTATCCGTTAGCCTTGAGAAAGCTGTTTAAAAAAGAAAATAGAGCTTGTGTAAGAATGCGAGAAAAAAAAAATGAAAAAAGGCATACTGAAGTTCTCTTTTTGGCCAACATAGAGAAGTTGCGGTTTTTTTTTCATTAAAAATTGATTTTCTTGAAGTTTTTTGACAAATAACGACTAAAAATTATTTTAAATTGCAAAATTCAATATTTCTTGCAGATCCTGTAGAACTTCCTCCACAACGATTTGCCTTGTCGTTTTTATTTTCCCTTCTGAATTCACATTTTGTATATTTCTAGAATCGTTTTCTTATGTAAAATATCTTTCTCAAGTTCTTATAAGCAAGAATTTCAGAAAAAATTTCTCTTTATTGATAGCGTTTTTCTTCTTTCCGCCTTAAAGTTTCCTCTATGTTTTCTTTTTCTTTATTCTGGAAATATTCTTTGAGCTGTATTTAACTGATAAGTTTTATAATCTCTTACACTTTGACGTCACTTTACTTATATCTTACGAAATTATGTACTTTCACCCGATTATTTTGATGGCAGACGAGAATACCTTTGTTTATCTTTATTTGTTTGTTTACATATTTTTTCCAGTATGACTGCGATAGTTCAACAAGCACCTGCAGTCGGGGAGCTGGACCGAGGATTCATCCAAGATGTCGACCAGTGGATCGAGCAGTTGTATGAATGCAAGCAGCTTTCAGAAGCACAAGTAAAAACTCTATGTGAAAAGGTTAGTTAATGTTTATGATATTATAAATTGTATAACATAGGCTAAGGAAATTCTTGAGAAAGAATCGAATGTACAGGAAGTAAGGTGCCCCGTCACTGTATGTGGTGATGTTCATGGCCAATTCCATGACTTGATGGAGCTTTTTAAAATGGGTGGCAAGAGTCCAGATACAAATTATCTATTTATGGGAGATTATGTCGATAGAGGCTATTATTCAGTAGAAACCGTTAGTCTCCTTGTATGTCTGAAGGTATGGCTATTTTCTTGTTACATATCAATAAATTTTTAGGTTCGATACAGAGACCGCGTTACTATTCTCCGTGGAAATCACGAATCGCGACAAATTACACAAGTTTGTTAATCTATTAATGCCTTCTAATTTCTTGTTAGGTTTACGGGTTTTACGACGAATGTCTTCGCAAATACGGAAATTCTAGCGTATGGAAATACTTTACGGATCTTTTTGACTGTTTCCCTCTGACAGCTCTTGTTGATGGCCAAATCTTCTGCCTTCATGGCGGCCTCTCACCATCAATTGATACTTTAGATCACATTCGGGCTCTTGATCGTATTCAAGAGGTAATTTTAATATATGCCTGTTATATTCATTTTCATTTTAGGTGCCCCATGAAGGACCCATGTGCGATCTTCTCTGGTCCGATCCCGATGACCGCGGAGGATGGGGTATTTCTCCCCGAGGTGCTGGATATACATTTGGCCAAGACATATCCGAAACATTCAATCATTCTAATGGCCTTACCTTAATTTCTAGGGCTCATCAACTTGTAATGGAGGTATGCTGATATCAATTTATTTGTTTATTTGATTATTTTAGGGTTATAATTGGTGCCATGATCGCAATGTAGTCACAGTCTTCTCCGCACCAAATTATTGCTACCGGTGCGGTAATCAAGCAGCTATGGTTGAACTCGATGATGATTTGAAATATTCGTTCCTACAATTCGATCCAGCTCCGAGACGAGGCGAGCCACATGTAACCCGACGAACTCCCGACTATTTCCTCTAATTATTGTATTCTTTCCCCCCTTAGTCGCGCTCGTACGTCTCTTTACTTCATTCACCCATCTTCCCTTTTCTATTTTTGTATCCTGGTGTTATTAAAAACGATCGAAAAGTCTGCTGTATGATATTCTATCAGACGCTTTACGTGAGAATACCTGTAAACTGACTCTTTTGTTTATAAATTATATATTGTGAGAAATGAGTACCGTTTCCACAGTGGGCATGACAACGCCAACATTAGGAAGTGAAAATCTTAAAGATGTTGTCAAACTCCCAATGGGTGAAAATGTGGATGAATGGATGGCAGTCAATAGTAAGTTGTTTTCAATTATGTTGAAAAGATACTTTTACAATTTTCTTTATTGCCAATCACTTTTTTAGTAATTGATGTCTTCAATCAAATTCACATGCTATATGGAACAATTTGTGATGTTTGTACTCATGAGTTATGTCCAGTAATGAGTGCTGGTGCTCACCACGAGTATTATTGGAAGACTAGTGATGAAATGTATGTTTTTTCCTTTGTTTTTGCTAGGAAATTGTTTTATCATTTAGAAATTTTTTTTCAGTGTTCCTACGAGTGCTTCTATGTATATCGACTACGTGATGACATGGGTACAAGACCAATTGGATGACGAAACAGTCTTTCCATCAAAAGTCGGCCAGCCTTTCCCTAAAAACTTCAAAACCGTTTGCGAGAGTATAATGAAACGGCTTTTTAGAATATACGCTCACGTCTATCATGCACATTTCGGTAAAAATCCGCCCTTTATCAGGAATAAACTTCTTTTTTTAGGACGATTACATGAACTAAAAGCAGTCGCTCATGCAAATACCTCCCTCAAACAATTTGTCCTCTTTGCCCAGCAATTCAACCTAATCAGTGCGGTGGAAATGATACCACTCCAGGGTAAAATAAGTCAACTTCTTGGAAAATCCAATTCTACTGTGTAACTGTGATAAAGAATTTTACGAGTAATGACTCATACCTATGGAAGGGGGATGAATCAAGGCGCGCAGGCCTGACCGGATTGTTTGCTGTATCGACGGACCGACCCACCTCAAACGTGTGTTTGGCAAACCACTGCAATCTTCTTGTTTTTTCTTGATTTCTTTAATATTTTTAGATTATTTAGCCGTCACATAGTGAAAAATAATAAAGAAATGTAACATTAAAGTAACTTAAAATATTAAAATACGAATGTTTATCCTTGTATAGCCGGAATGCCGGCTCCTTTCGGTCACTAGGCGACGAACTGCGCTAATTTTAACGGTTATTTATATCTTGCTTGCAATTATTTTTTTGAAGGATTTAGTAACAAAGAAGCAAAATAGAAGTAATCAAAAATAATGGAGGAAAATAAGCAGAAAGGAAAACTATGTATGCTTATTTTATTTTTTTGAAAATAAAAATTTTTTTCTAGATATTGATTCTATTTGCCTACGCCAACAGCTGATATCTTATCTTTTTGTTGTGTTTTTTTATTTTTCCCGCCACAAGAGGACGCAGGCAAAACTAATTGTCACCAATTTTGCAACATTTCAATATGTTTAGTTTAAAAAAAAAACTTTTTTTCCTGCAAATTTTTCACCAATTGACTGTCTTTGTTGACTCGTTGGCCGATTATAATAGTCGCAAATCAATGAGAGCTATTCGATCATCCTTCGTCAGCTACATAAATGGTTATAGATCCATGGACAATGGAGTTTTCTGCAAGAATTCCCTTGATAGATGAGACGGCCAGAAGAGAAGCAGAGGAGGCTGCCGCGACAGGAGGATTTAGGAGTAAGTTAACTCATGGAACAAACATTGGGGATAACGTGTAGATAATTTATATTCTCAATCAAACAGTCAATATGAGCATTGAAAAGTTTATTTAAAAACCTTAGTACAAACAACAGTTTAAGATTTTTTTTTCTACAAGGAACTATTTATACTTATGAAGTAGCCCAGTTTGAAAAAATGCATTCTATAAAAAACGAGATTCTTTTCACTAAATTAAAACATATTGATTAAACTATTGTACACATTTTAAGTCCTTCTTAAAGCAAAAAAATGCTTTTCCTACTGTCTCCTACCTCACAGCTTTACATAATATTCGACAAAGTTGGCTAAAAACTGCCATGGCCTATTTCGTTCCTCTTATTTTTCGTACACATTCGCCAAAATACCATGTTCTCATGCAGCAGACGAGTGTACTCTCTATTAAGTTACTTCCTTCCCTCGATATTTAAATCTTTTCAGGTATATCGGTTGATGATGACGTGAGAAATGAAATCGATTTTTCCGGTGCAAGATCATTATTTCATCAGGTTTTGTTATAACAGAAAAAGTATGAGATATTTTAGTATGCAAGAGATGGAAATGTTAATGGAATGAGAACAATTCTCAATAGATTTCCACAAGTACTCAATTCAACTGATAGAGATGAGGTTAGTTGTGTTAAAAACCTTTGACTTTTGATCCATAAAATAAAACACCAAAGACTATATCATACGCAAGTTTGTTTATTGAACATTGTAGATCGATTAGTTTACTTGTCGACTCGATATTGTATCCAAGTTACAACATTGAATCTCAATAAAATTGTATTGGCGAAATTACTTTTTATAAAGTTTCGCAATCTGAAAATCTATAATCCAGAAAAATAAGAGTTTAAGCGAAAAATATATCTTTCAGTTAACAGCCCTACACTACGCTGCTCGCTACGGTCGAGTCGAAGCCGTGCAATTTCTTTTAAATAAGGACGATTGTGATGCTAATGTTTCCAATGACGAAAATCTTACTCCTCTTCATATTACTGCCAAGTATTGCAAAACCGAAGCTTCTGTTTCTACAGCTCGAGAAGAAAAACGCGAAAGACTTAAATTGTCTAGCCGGTCTTTGCCGGAAGGAGGAAAATATGAGGCTGATGAGGCGCCTGTGAAGATAATTGTCAAACTTCTTATTAAAAAAAGCGGGTAGAATTTTTCTTTCCTCCAATCTTGTCTTTCTTTTCAGCTCAACCGATCCTAAGACCATCTATGGGATGACTCCACTTCATTATGCTGCGATGAAGGACAATCTTCCAGCGGCAGAGGCGCTGGTAGAGATGGGAGCCCACGTGAATCCAGATGTGGAAGATCAGGAAGGAGAGAAAATGGTTCCTCCTCTTTTAACCGCCTGCACCTACGGATCGGATAGTGTCACTCAATTTCTTCTGAAGCAAGGAGCGAATTTAGCGTTAGTTAGGCCCAGCGACAAAAGCACTGCCTTCCACATCGCGGCATTCCATGGGAAGAATCAAACTTTACTCAGCTTACTGCATAAAGGTGATTGAATTTCCATATAAGTTGATTGCATTGGATTTCATATTTTAAAATTTGTTGGGAAAAACGACAAATCATATTTCATGATGAAATGTCGAAAAATATGTCTTGAAGTGATTGTGTCTAGTAAAGCGTAGGAGCGAATTTTTTTTCTTTATGATTATAAAATATTTTTTATAGCTGGCTACACTCGTCGAAATTTTCTTCTTCAAACCAACGCTGAAGGCAACACTCCTCTTGGACTCTCTGTCGACGGCGGCAATCCCGAGACGGCCAACCTCATCATTCAACATCTTGGCCAATTTAAACCATCCGGGAAGGAGGAATGGCTTCTCCATGAGGCTGCATCCAAGGGGAATTTGGAAGTCGTCAAGGTTCTGGTTGAGGTAATAATGACTATTATGGGACATTGAAAAGAATTCTAGGCAGGAGCAGATCGACATAAGACAGATCACCATCGAAGATTGCCGATACATTTGGCAGCGAGGAATAATCATGCTCAAGTCGTCGAATATCTTTATGAACTGGATGTGAGTCTAAGCTCTTTTTTACTTTTATGAGCACTGAGAACGAATCAAAATGTTTTGAGAAGGGCTTGAACAAAAAAATTTTTATTTTTTGAACA
Organism: Oscheius sp. DF5120; assembly: GCA_932521415.1. Classification (NCBI taxonomy): domain Eukaryota; kingdom Metazoa; phylum Nematoda; class Chromadorea; order Rhabditida; family Rhabditidae; genus Oscheius; species Oscheius sp. DF5120. Next base: position 353,522 of record OW051464.1, read on the forward strand.
AAGCTTGAAGTAATGCATCTCGAGTCAATCAGTTAATAAATTTCCTGTATACTACCCAATTTTTAAATCAAAACCACACTCATTCTGGCAGTGAAAACAGCTCCCCTCGTCTCATTATTGATGTCGAACGGGAGAACGACAAAAAAACAGCCAGCCGGCTGGCGATTGATTAACCACGGTGTCACAAGGCAAAATGGGGGAAGAGATATCCAAATCATACAGGTTAAGAGGAGAAATTAAAAATTGAATAGATTAAAATATTTGAAAAATAATAAATAAAGCAGATTGCTATAAGAGATTTGCTATAAGAAATTCCTTGATAAAAAATATCACATTCAACTTATTCCCACTCAAGATAATTTTCATATCCAGAAAAAATTTCGTCAAGTTAAAATAAATTATACAAGTTTATGTTTGTTGCGGTTTGAAATATAGACTGTTCATTGATAACTTGATCAATTTTATCTTATAAAAAATATCTCATGAAAGCCTGTTGTAGGTAAATTTTTCAGACAATTTTTACATTCACTATATCAATTCCAGTGAAATAGAAAAAATTCAGGTCTATTGATTGATACCTGATTTGAAAAAAAAAATTTCCACTTTCGAAAAATAGGTAAAAAAAAATCCACAATTTGGACCTGATGTTCTAATGAAAAATTATGGGTGATAGATAGGGAAATTAAAGAAAATCTATCGAAAGAAGTATAGAGTTAAATGAAAAATTTAAAGTCATTATTATAGTCGTCTCAAAATAAGGTGTTTCTCATTTGTAACTCCTCTTTTCTAATTCATTTCCTTTTATTTCCTAACCCCTCCTCTATCATCATTTCTTAACTAAACTTGATAGAATAATTTAAGCAACTTCGTGACACTTGGTAAAAATAGAAGACAAGATATCAAAATGAACAGTAAATTATTCGACAGAGGGCTCAGCAAACAATCTATTGCTTAGCAATAAGTAGAAATTCACGAAGTTCCGAAAATATCTATTTTTACGTTTCCTTAACTGAAGAAAAATATTACCTATTTTGGCTTCTGCAATTTCTAGATGAACATTGTAGATAATAAGCAATTAAAAAAACAAACTCATTCCTGCATCGTTACTTATGCGAAACCAAAATGAAAATCAACAATATTTTCTAACGAGAAATATGTACAAAAAATTAATGTGACTTTTTCAGAAAGACAGTTTGGAGAAGCGTGATGAGGCTGGGCTAACTCCTCTCCTCTTTGCTTCTTCCTATCGAGAAGCTGTTGATGCCGTGAAAATGCTGGTAGATGGCTGTAGTGCAAATCTAATGGAACGGGATCATGATGGAAGGACAGTGGTTTATATAGCTGCCAAGTATAATTCCTTCAAGTCGTTGGAGGTAGGTTGGAGGCATTTTTATTGATAAACTTTATTGATAGTTTTTTATATATAATTTTTTAGTATCTCCTTGAAAAACTAAAAACTGAAGCTAAACCAGTTCATCGAACTCTTCGTATCACAGGAACTGGCGAGAATGTCGAGCAGACACCCCTCGAAATAATAGTCAATCAACCGGATCACAATCAGAACACCCCAATGCACATTGTATGCAGCAATGGATATCTAGAAACCTGTCAGGTTGGTTTTTCAACTATTTATTGAAAAAATTGCAGCTGCTCTATGCTCATGGGGCTTCAGTGGAGAAGTTAAATGAGGATGAAGAGACACCGTTACATCTGGCAGCGGCTAGGGGGAGGACAGAGACTGTCAGACAGCTTTTGGAGTGGGATAAAACGTTGGTTGGATCAAAGGATGAGATGGGTAACACGCCACTTCATTTGGCAGCAAAATGGGGTGAGTTTCTGGTTCAGAGACCGGAGATTACAGAGTATATTTCGAGATTATATGTCGTTCTCAAAACAAATTTGTAAAAATCCCCACAGCTAGATGGTATTTTGATTCGATAATTTACAGACTACTGATTTCCACACTGAAAACCTGAAAATAGGTTTCGGAATGAGATATGCTAATGTTTCCGTAGTTTTGCCCAGACAGAATATGTACCTATATAAGCACTATACAGGGTGGCGAAAAATTAAGTGCGCGTGACATTTGTCTCCGTTTTAAATATTGTATAAAGCATTTATGCTTACTTTTTCTTTTTAAAATATTTATTTATTGCTAAATATTGGTTTGTAGGAAAAAAAATTCGTTTTTCAAACTATGGCGAAAACCTGCCCAAGTCGTGACACTATTGCACGGTTAGCAAAAAGTGAGATGAAGAACTCAGCGATTTCTTCGAGGCTCGGAGTTCCTCTAAGAACTGTCCAGAAGATTGTAAAGCAATGGAAGGAGGAAGGACACGTTCAAACCAAACCCGGAAGAGGACGAAAACGGACTGTCAACAACCGTATGGATGCGTGGTCATTAAAAAAAGGATTGACAAAATGATGATCAAGATGGCCAAACAGCTCAAAATGTTTCGCAAATCTGTTGATAATAAAAAATGAGCTAGGAATTCGAAGTTATCGTCTGTTGAACGGACAAGTTCTTACCGATCAAGCGAAGCAAATTCGGAAGCAAAAATCAAAAATCAAACACTCAATTTTATCTTTCAACAGGATTGGGTGGAGCCAAAACAACGATCCACTTTCTGGAGACCAAAATCGGCTCTTTTTTGAGCCCGGATCTGAAGCCATTGGACTTTTCTGTTTGGAGCTTTATGGAAGAGCAAATTAGGAGTCGAAACATAAAAAATCTGGTGACTTTGCGAAGAGAATTGATCAAAATTTGGAACAATTTAAACGTTAACTACCTCCGCCGCACCATCGATTCCATAAAGAAACGAAGTGACGCCTGTATCAAAACTGATGGGTACGGTTTTTTTTCATCACTTCCTATGTTCCGCCTCGAACAAAATTTCACACACGCACTCCAACCTCAAGTAAACAACGATTAACACTATCCCAGTCTGTTTCTTTGTCACTTTTGCCTATTCATTGGTATCTTACCGATCTCCCAGAGCTGCTCTCCATGAAATCTGACAACCGATAGCCGTATATTTATCGGCGCAATGTCCATCTGTCTGCCGCCTCCCGACTCGGACACATATAATTGCGTAGGGCATCTGCACCGGCAGCTGGTGGTCAGTCGAGAGAGTAATTGGTACGACTCTGTTGCGCCAAAATGAGAGGAAATGGTACTATGGAAGAGGACGGAAAGTAGTACAAACGGTATTTTTCACACAAATATAGCATACCATTTCGTGCACATCAAAACACGATACGAAGCCTATAGTCTCCCTCTATTCTTATATGCTCTCCATATCCTCCTTATCCATGTAGTAGCCGCTGCAGGTGTCCGCTCAGTAAGTGCTAATCCTTTGCACCTGGAGTCTCGGCTCTTCTTTCAATTAGTCCTGACAGGGAACTTTTCATCAGTTATATCCACTTCATTGGAAACTTTGAAATTTCAACAACGTTTCACTATCGCCGTCATTGAATAGCGAAATGAAGGAAGCTAATGCCCGGAATTTTTAATCAGATCTTCTAATTGGAAACGTAGACGATAGAGGGGCACAAATAACAAGGAACGCTATGGAAATTAGTATTTTGGTGAATTTGAGCAGTAAAAATGTCATGTCCAATATTGTCAAAAAACTTTTTTATCATTTACTATTGGTACTGAAAGGCAAGACTATGGACTTAAACAATTTACAAAAAAAATATCAAATAATAACTCAAATTATGGAAAATTTAAAAAAAATTTCTAAAGAAAAATAACAGCTACTGAAATTGGTTTTCTGACATTCCACCTATGTCTTGATGAGCTTCAGAAAATGAAGTTTGGAGTCTTTTTTTCATATACTCCATATTTTAATAACATACAAAGGATTTATTTTATGAATATAACGACTCATTTTTATCAGTTGAAACTTTTATAAAATTAGAAAAATTATGAAATTGAGCAATAGCCGAACTCTGTGGTTAATAGAAAACAAGCCATCTTTCCCTCTCTCCGCCTTCTCCGTCAGGGATTGATCGAGAGAAGGAGGGGTAGCCTCGGAGAGCCTGATTAGTCTCATTGCCGCCCGCATGCCGTTCATAAAAGAAGTAGGGAGCCCGTGGCTTTGGCATTCACCGCGTGCCTTAGTTGTCCCGTCACACTAAAGTCACCGATGAAGGCGAAAGCCAAGCGGACTGTAGAGAAGAAGAAGAGGAAAAAGGACGGGGGAGGGACAGATGGCAGGGTCAAGCGAGGTGCCAGGTGTTGGATTAGGGGCTGTGTGACCATCTAGGGGAGGGACGGACGACGGACGGCAGCAGACACGGGGCCACACATCGATTGCAGCTTGTCACCACGCCCCTTAGGGCAGAAGAGAGGAAGGAGACGAGGAGGAGACACGCCCATCAAGAGAGAGGCAGAGAGAGAGTTCGAGAAATTATCATCATGCTTATTTTTGTCAGTTAGGACTAAAGAACTACCATTCAATCAAATTCATAGCCTTCCCAGAACGCAAATTTAAATAAAGAGATTGGAGAGCAATTAAGACGTAATAAGATGGCCAACGAAAATGCCGATTAGAAGTGAATAGGCGTCCTACTGGGAGATGACAGGTGGCTCACACGAAAATTGGGTCGATCTTCTTTGCAAAGACGAGTTGCGAATGTTATGAAAGGATGGATATAGACGAATTCGCACGTATCCTAAAAGCTTTTTCTTTGTCGACTATTTATTTGCTCGATGCAGCTAATAATGTTAGGCATATAGGCATAGGCAATTTATATAATAACATAAGTTATTATAAAAAATTTACGAATTTATTATTATTACTCTTTCTCTACAAGATTTTTCGATGCAACTTTTTCAAAAGTTATTTACAATGTAACCTTTTGGGGAACTGTGTTCCTATTTCTTATTGCACCACGAAGTCCTTACGTTAGCAATTGAAATATTGAAAATTATCCTGTGCCGAAATCTCCTAATCTTTGAGTGACAGGTTCTACCCCTTCCCACGACCTACCTCATAATTGGCGAGACACAAATTGTTGCGCATTGATCGAGAATCATTTTTGTTTTAGGACACGATGTAGCTGCCAAAGCACTTCTGGATGCTGGATCGGATAAGAATAGTCGCAATGAGAACAATGAGACGCCTCTTTATGTGGCAGTTAGTGCTGGAAAGGCCGATATGGTCAGGTTGTTGGTCCAGAAAGGAGCTAATTTGGAAGTGGAAACGGAGAACGGGACGGTGATTCATGAAGCCGCGAGGAGAGGACACGAGGAGATTATAAGATATCTTCTATCACTAAAAACTTACGAAGGGAAGCCGAAGATTGACATCACAAAGCGGATCAACGGCAAGACAGCACTCGAGGTAGGGAGATTATGCGTAAAGGACGGGACGACATAAAATGAGATTCTGACGAGAGGATCAGCTATTTTTAGTCTGTCAATCACCCTTCTTGAGATTTTTTCTGGCTAGTAAAAGGGGGTTGCAAGAAGAAGATAAAAAAAAGAAAAAAAAACGTAAAAAGTTGGAATACGGTAGCCCGAAGGGTAGAATGAGTAAGCAATGGAGAAAAAAAATTCGATTTTACGGACTATGACAACTTTTTTGTTTTGAGATAAAATTTTAGATTCTCAGTTCGAATGACTCTTAATTAGATTAGGCATCAAAAAACAAAAATTCTATAAATCATACATCGAAAGAAAATATTAGTAAAAAATGGGTTCCATAGGTCTAGGAAGCACTTACTGACATGGTCATTTTATCATGAAATATGCAACTTTGAACTTTAAATTTAAATTCCTGGGTATTATTTTTGTCTTCTATGTTGAAAATTAGGTCAAAAAGCGCTCTTATATTAGTAGATTGGTTGAATAGTTTAGATCCAAGGGTCCTCTTTTGATCTCAGCATAACTGAACCGAATATAATATACTTTTTTAGATTGCCATGGATAGCTGTAATACAAAGAATGTCGTCCGAGCCTTGGTTGAATGTCCTTGGTGGGAGAAACTGATGGTCAGTAACGAAGTTATTTCTCCAACTGGCTACAAAAAACCCAGAGAGACACCGATGAGACAAGTCCTTCGATATTTTCCCGACGTGGCCATTACTGTTTTCGACCAGTGTTATAAGTAAGAATTAAAATATGAAGAGATAAGAAAAGGAGGATTTAGGCCGAATTACGTTGACGGCATCGAATATAATTTCACTTTTTTGGATGATACGTACATGATGAGGGATGAGAAGGGGAACCTAGTGGGTAGTATAGATCCTTATATGGATGGAGATCAAGGAGGGAAGTTGAAGGCGGAGGCGAGAATTTATTCGACGGATCCTGATGTCATCTATCAGAATCATCCATTAAAAATGATCGTGAGTATTTTTACCATAGGAGTTGTTAAGAAAACGAGTTAACAAACAAGAAGAAAAAGACAAAACTTCAGCACTTTTTTGTTATTTTTTTGGCTAGATCAAATTTTTGATTGATATAGGCAATATTTTTCTGCTTTTATAACTCAAAAAATGAGACAACATATTATTTATGTTTGAAACCCAAATGATTGCCGAAATTTAAAAAAAAATTTTTTTTTTAATTTTCTTTTTTTTCAGGCAGCCTCCGAACGAATGTCTCTGCTCTCCCATCCTTTGGTCCTGGGTCTCATTAAATACAAGTGGAACTCCCTAGGTCGCTATGTCTACTACTCCGCTCTATCTGTCTATCTCTTCTTCATTGTTCTCTTCACTATTTATGTCACTCAGACTCCTGCTCCTTTTAATGTTTTCGACGAGAAAACCTCCACCATGATGGATCTGTCTAATCGATTGGAGCATTTTAACGCGACTTGTACTGACATTCAAGTCAGGGACAAACCAGCGCTCTACTACATCAAGATAATCATTATCGTACTGTCGGTGGCTCAGATGTGTAAAGAAATCTTCCAAATGGCCCATCGACGAATGGCATACTTGAACTTTGACAATGCCTTCGAATGGTTTATCTATGTCTCGGCTGTCCTGACTGTCTGGGATTTCTCGGATTGCTCGGATACATCAGGATTGAGAATGGTAAGGAAAGAAAAAATCATATTTCGTGTAATGTTTGATCTCAGCAAAAGATTTCTATTTGAAGGCTGAGCAGAAGAAGCTTGATTGCAGTTTCCTCAGAAAATGCTAATAAAAACTGTCATTTTCATTATATGAATAGATCAAGCTCTTTTAAAAAAAAAATAAAAGTGTAGTAATATCAAAATTGTGGCAATTTTCTAAAAGAAATTACGATCAAGATAAATTTGTTTAGCAGATATAATTAAAAAATTAAATTGCCTATGACAAATTCTTACTATTTTTCAGACTTGGCAATGGATTATTGCAGCTGGTTGTGTTTTCGCCTGTTGGATCAATCTCCTTCTTATGATTAGGAAACTACCAAGGTATTAATTACTCTCCTCTAATCTGATGTGTGAAGATTCGGCATCTATGTGGTAATGTTCTTCGACATTTTCCGGACATTCTTCCGCTTTTCGCTGATCTTCATTCTCTTCATACTGGCTTTCAGCGTTTCTTTCTTTGTTCTTCTGCAAAATAGGGTAGGTTTCAGGATGATTATATCAATACGCGAGATAATTTATTGATATATAACATCTCCGCATTACTTCTTTTCTAGATGTAACTTTCTATGTATATCCTGATTATAATAAGAAAAAATGCAAAATAAAATCATGGATAAATAAGCAAAGTCTATGCGATACCGAACTTTTTTCTTTCGTTCAGCCTTAATGCAAAAAAGCCTATACTGATACAAAATTTTCCTTTTACAGCCAGAATTCTCTACCCCTATGTCAGCTGTTTTGAAAACCACCGTCATGATGATAGGAGAATTTGAATTCACTGCCATTTTTCATGGAAATGCTGAAGAGTAAGTCATCCATACTTCATCTTGATTATATTCTTCAGCCATCAAGAACGCCTTTTTGGTCATGGTCTCGCCTATCCGATCTTCTTTATTTTCTGCATTGTCATGACCATTCTACTAATGAATCTTCTCGTCGGTTTGGCCGTTGGAGACATTATGCAAGTGCAGGAGAAGGCCGAAATGAGGAGGTTGTCCATGCAGGTGGATGAATTTTTTTAAAAAGAAAAAACGGATTCTAGGTCGATTTGGTACTCCAAATTGAGGCTACCATGCCCTGGGTGAGGGAAAGGACAATTTGTGGAAGGTATCGAACCTTTATTATCAAGGATTTGACCCTATGGAGGAGGATGATTCGCCTAGTCACAAAGAAATTTGGATTTGAGTCGTCTACAGAAGAACCAGTGGAACCGGTGAAATCAGAGGAAGAGGTATGATTGTTTCATTTTCACTTAAATTATATAATTGATAGCATTTTTTAACTCGCTATAGACGTGGTAAAAATAAACATTTTTAGGAACGAATGGCTGAACTCCGAACTGAACAACGTGCTCAAGGAGTCCAGATACAAAATCTGCAGGCCAACATTGACGTTCTTTACGAGAAGCAGTGTCATTTAGAAAATATGATGAAAGCTCTTCTAAAATATCACAAGATAGGCTACGAATCTCAGGATGAATGATCTCTTATCGAGCTCTTTCTTTTTGAGAACACTGTTGTTTAATTTTTCTGTTGCATAATTTATTTTTTTTTGACTTTTTTTCTTTCAGTTGCTTAGGAATGAAGTATTCCATGGGTTTATGTTACGTTGTTGTCTCTATTTAAATTTACAAGATAATTTACAATTTACAGTTCTACAAAGTTATAGATCTCCTTGGAAAGTAAGAATTCTCAAATTTACATTTTTTAAAATTACATTTTGGAACTTGGTTTTATTATGGTATTCCGAAGAGTGTGGAAACAAACATTTGGAAAGTTTGGCTATATTTCTGAAACAATCCTTTCACTATGATATATATCATAAGGTCCACGTTGAATTCGAATTTTATGGTTTTGAATTACTTAGGATGTTTGAAATACGATCAAGAGAATATTGAATTGTCAAAACTCGATGGTCATTAACGCAATATTGCGTAGCCGCAGCCTGTCAATCGTAAATAATTTTCTCGGTGATAGAGAGAAAGCACCTCTTATTTTTTTTGTTCACTTTTTAATGGATTTTTTTATATTTGTCTATTTATTGGATCCTAAAAAAAACTTTACTTTAGAAGGAGTGACCAACAAATTTACTTCTTTAGTAAATAATAAACATCTTTCTCTTCATAATGGTGTATATTATTTTATGATTTTATTAAAAATAGCAAATCTTGTTTTATAGTTATGAAAGTCATTTCAATCTATGCACCACGTGATGTAAAAATTTTTTTTCGTTTTTTTTCTATGTAACTTAGCATTCTCTTGAAAAGTAGTAGATCGACAGAGCTCTACAAAATTTCTTCTAAAATAACAAAATGCACTCTATTCCTTCGAACATTCTCGAAATTCTTGGTATCCAGATTAACAACGGATGTAAACAAGTCTCCTAGGCAACTACTTATTACCCGCCGGTGACAATGGAGTTGATCGCCCTAAAAGAAGCCAACAACTCAGGGCAACTGGAGGTTTTTCTCAAGCAATTTGTGGATAAAAGTAGTCAGAAGACCGATTTCAATGATGTCGATTATTTTGTACGACAGGTAGGTAAAGATATTTTCATTAAGATTCTTGGGTTTTTTTTATTCTATGAAATATTTTTCTGAGGGCAACATTGAATGTTGAATTCAAATTCCATAGTCTTGATTTGTTCAGTAATCTTAAATTTTAATGAAATGGGAACTTACTTCCGAAGAAAATTTTTTTTTTTGAACAAGTGATTTCGCAGCTTCTATTTCTTAGAACCCCAACAAAATTATAATTTTTAGGAGATAGTCAAACTCATTGAGAAGGAATCTGCGCAAGAAAAATGGTCTCTCTCATTGGCTAGTGTCTTTATGAACGTAATCCGTCTTATCTGCAGAGATGAAAAAAACGTCGAGGTCCTTTTTCAGTCCGAGAAGGTTAAACAATATATTCTCTCCTTAGCAGAATTACCCAATGACCCTAGTCATCCTGTAAATTTTATGGGTAAGCGCCTCCTTTTTTCCTCCAATTTCTCTTTTCAGTAAAACTAGAAGCAATAAAATGTCTAGTAAACGTTTTATATAGGAGTCAGGAAATGAGGAATAGTTTCGGGTATGATTTTCCAAGATTTGATATTGATTCGTTATTACAGGAAAGAATCACAGGAGGGAATAAAACTGCAATTGACGGGTTACGTCAGACAAACTGTCTTTTCTAAAGACGAAGCCTTCTGTTACACCTTACTGCTCAAAATTTTATTCATTTCAACGGCATTGCAAGAGAACATGAGAGTATGGTTTAATGTTTTTTATTTTTTTTAACAATGCTTGAAATCTTTACTGAATTAATTTTAGGCTCTGTGGTCACAGACCTCTTTCTACTCTCTACTCATTGGCAGTCTTGAACAGTCCCTTGCTTTGCTTCTATTAGGAATCCAAGATATGAGAAAGGTAACCTTCCATATCTTTTTTATATATCACTAGGAACTCGAATCCCGTGTCTCTGAAGTCCTCAAAACCATTTTCAATCTTTTCTGCAAAGTTGAACCGAATGACGATGTTTCGGCAATGACACTGAAAGTAGGAAGAAAGATATTATTTTCCGGCTTTGCCGAGGATCCAGAAGTCTGTCAAAATTGTGTGAATTTAATCTTCACCCTGCCAGTGACACTGTCAGTTGTCTGTCCACCAGTCAAGGAGGTTGAGGTAGGAAATTTTTTCCCTATGAACGGGAAACCGTTTTTCGCAAATTCGTCGTTAAAATATTATACATAATGCCAATTTTGAAAATTTTAAAACAAGATCCTCTATTTAAACTTCTTTCTCTTTATAACTAGCGATTCTGGTTTTTGCCCTTGTTCTTGACACTTTTCCAGAAACTTTCTTTTTCTAGAAATCTCTGGCTCAGTTCGAAGATCACGACATGAGCATCATGAAGATTCTCTTAGACAAAATGGAGGAACGGATAGATTCGGTATTGTGTTTCTCTTTGTCTTTTCAATTTTTCCAGAATGAAATGGAGATGATCTCCATGTATATCACAGCCCTGCTTCGTTATTGTGTGACCAGTCAGAAATGTCGACGATTTGTTCGCCTTATTGTGAGTATAAAATCTATTAACTAGCGATAAATCAAGATCCTTCCTCCTCTCAAAGACATTGACGTGGCTCGCCATCCAGATGAGGGCGATTCTCTTCGAAACAAACTTATCCGAATAATGAAATCTGTCGGAAATGCTGGAACAGTCGCCAGTGAGCTGATGTTTGTTCTTTGCAAACGATCAGGTATCATTTTCCTTGTTTTTATTGTTTTATTTAGTCTCCAGAATGATAAAATATACCGGTTTCGGTCATTCTGCTGGAGTTCTGGCGAATGCCGGCCTTCTAGGACAAATAAATACGCCCAAAAGTGATGAAAATAGTGAAGATTCCGAGACGGAGGAATATGCATCCGTAGAAAATCGGTATGTTACATATATGATTGTAGCTGTGCAAAAAACTTAAACCCTAGACATAACAAAATTATCTTCCAGAGTCAACCCAGTCACCGGTTGTATCCGCCCGACCAATGCGCCCAATCCATTTGAAGGAATGACAGATGAACAGAAAGAATATGAAGCAATGAAGTTGATGAACAATTTGAATGAAATGTTGGATTCTGGTGAGTATCAGCGAACATTATAAAGATTTTTGAGAGAAGAATCTAAAAGTATATGTGAGAAATAACGTACGCGAAACATTGGGGAAAGGAAGAAATTTTCCTTAAAAATTTTAAATTTTTGGGCTGATTTACCTAGGAAGCTTGATGATGGTCCAGCGCATCTCGCTAGTTTATTCGTTTTTTTTTGTTCAGTTGATGCAATTGTGATTAAAGAAATGGAGAGTGGGATTGAAAAGTTTTATGACAGTGTGTTAATTTCTAAACTATTTCCTGAGCTGCTGGATCTTTCAAAAGTGATCAATAAACATTTATAACGTTTAGGACTCGTCAAACCGGCAACGATTGGAGAAGATGGTAAAGCCCGTCCTTTAAAGCATGTCTTGGAGTTGGCAAAGGATCTTCCAGACGCTCCAGATGATACAGATTCGGAATAATTCTTCTTACTTGTATAATAACAACACCACTAATCTAGTCCTCTGTGATCTCTCAATGCTTTGATAATAGCTTTATGTATTTCATTAAATACGTTTCGTGTCTATATATATATATATAATAACATCACAAATGGGATATGTGCACTTTGTGGTGGGAAGTCAATAGAAGAGGTAAGGAGGGGTACTACATTGTGAGCAAATTTAGGGGGAAATGGGCTGGCTGCCAAAAAAAGGGAGGTCAGTGACTTGACCTGCCGCTACCCGCTTCGGAACGCGCCGGACTGCGAATCACTGGCAGTCCAGGCGACTGCAGCGCTGACATCTGAAAACAATTAAACTTTTTGAAAAATAGGTCAGAAGGCCCTTGGTGATAAAAGATAAAATAGATAAAAGTTTTTGCTCTTTTTAAGGTATCTTTTTTCATATTTATCAAGGAAGCATTTTCTTAAAAAATTTTGTATGCGACTATTTACCTGCTGCAATTCATGTTCACTCCTAGATCGTCTCATTTTCTTTTTCCTCATAACCGTATGGAAAATAGGTTCCTGTCGTTCCTCCTCCTTTCGTCCTCCACTCGTTACTGATCCTGTTCTATGTCCAGAATCTGAACTAGCCGGTGAGATCGCTCTCGCCGAGTAGACATCTTCCTCTAAAATTTCCTTTTTCCTTTGTGTTCTTTCCTTCCTCACCTCTTTCAAACAAATTCACTGGCTGTGGTTGATCTTGTTTATATTCTACCACGACCGATTCATAGCTGAGAAGAATATAAATCTTGGGACCGAATAACAGGGCCAGTAGGATTGTAGCGCAGGTTAGAAGCTCACAGATGACAACGAGATTCTAGGTTTTTATTAGTTAAGGAACTACTCAAAAGATACCGTCCACTCGGAAGGAACATAGAGATAGGCAATCGGCCAGATAATCCAAATGATGAGAGCAATAACGGAGGCGACGAACAGCCATTTCGTTTCCTGAAAAGAAATGTTAAAGATTTAATGAAAAAGTATCGAAGGCGACAATGGATGTTACTAGTACCTTATAATTCCTCTTGATATTTCTATTTCTTGTATTTTGGAACAGAGCCAGGAACAACAATACATAGACGTATACGTTTGTTGCCAAAAATTCCTTCCGATCATATGTACATTTCATATGGGAGTTTTCATCCATCGCTGAGAGGTAAGTGGGATCAGAAGCCCATCTGAATTTATTTTTCAAAGGATATACATAATATAAAAATCTTTAACTCCATACGAATTTGTAGATACGTGAAGTTAATAAAAATAGCCCACCTGCTGCTCAGAGCTATTTGCACTCCTACAATAAAGAAAAGTAATTGCCAATAATTCCAGTATGAGATATGAGCCGTCGTTCCGAAACCTAGGGTCTCGGCGTTTCTAAGCTGTGTTGCTTTAGCTACAATTACACCAAAACAGACGACATAACCCAGACTATGAAGTCCAACTCTCAATCGACAGACCTAAATTATTTCCTTCTATTAGAAATACAAATTACTGTATCAGTAGAGTCAAAAATGAAGAAATAAGCGGTCGCATAGAGCATGGCGATTCCAATAAGAAGGGAAATACCAAGGGATTGATTGCCTCGAACCACACGGAGATACAGCTTGACTAAGACGAGTGCCAAAACAGCTAAGGTCAGGACAGTGAGGGCAGTGATGAGAGCGAGGAGAACCAAATTATGGGGTTCGTTCTTCCATTCTCCAGCTGTCAAATGTTCAAAAATAGAACGATAGGCAACAGGAGAACCGCCAAAGGTGGGCTGACGACGAACATAGCTGCTAGAACTGACTTCAGGCATCTCGTCGACGGAGGGGAAGACAAAGGCGTCAAGGGGTCGCTGAAATAAACGGCATGATTCAAACTATAAATGACATTTTGCAGCGAACCAGACCCATTTTCAGGGGGGGGGTCCAAATTACAATACATCAAAAATTTCTCGGCTTAATAGTTTCTTGAACTAGGTGTTCCAGTACAACTTGATTGATGAATTCGTAAACCTCGATATTAATATTGACCAGGAAGATTTAAAAAGTTCTGGATAACTTTTAAAAAATATAATTTTTAACATTGAGAAAATTTTTTCATTTTTAGATTAATTACCTAACTGAAATATCGCTAAAACCAGTTTTAAAAATTTAATACGGTTAAAAAACCTGTCCTACCTGAAGAAAGTCTCCATCTAGGAAGCATCTGCACATCGGTGGATGACATAAACTTTGTGGAGTTGGTGAGTTGACTGGGAAGGGTTTGTAAACACTGTGCATCTTCAGTCCTGAACTTAAGGACCAATTGCCCATAGTCCTATAGCCAGTGATGCCGTCCTCCTCCACATATTCATAAATCGTTACATCATCTTCCACAGTGCTTTTCAGGAGTTGCTTGGCTATTTCCTGTCTACCATTTTCATAGAATTCGAGACAGAGACCATCCTGTTTGGGACAGAGCTTCTTGTATATAAAATCCATGGCAAAGAGAAGACGTTCTAGACCACGGGCTAAATAACCAGCCTTTGTCATACGACCCAGGGATTCGACGGATAGTAATTCATCACCAGAACACATTTTGCCATAGACCAGCTTGCTTTTCTGACTCAAAGCACATTTCCAGTTTTCTTCGATGTAGTTCCAGAACCACAGCTCCGGAAGGGTCAACGGGGTGGTGGTTTCAATCCATTCTTTGAAATCTTGGTAGAGAATATCCTTTGGCTGGACAGAAACAGTTCCGAGGAAAGATTGACGATTTTCTTCGTGCAGATACCAATCGTGAGCATCACCCATCATCACATGGACTCGTTGGGAACCTCTCAACGTTAAAGAAAGATAAACAGCGGCATCTCTTGCCGTTGCGAATACAACCGTGATATTTGTCGTCGTCGCCACAGGCAGATTGTCTACTCTACTGCCGCCTATACTGATTACTTCCGCCAGACAGACGCCACGATCCAAGGCAAGTCGCTCAAACTGATGGAATAAAGCCAGTGATTCGGCATCTTGTTCTGATAGAGCCACCGTAACAAACTGCCATTTCATCCGATTCAATAGTCGAAGAAGAGCCAAGGCTTGGTTCTTGGCAGCTGGAGTAGCGGAGAAGATTTTAGAAGAGGCGGAATCGGCAGAAGCAGAAATCAGAGCGGGATCACTGTCGCCTGCTGAGAAAAAACCGCGAAGACCTTGCTCGGATTCACCAGAGAGTCCGGAGACGTACCCTGGAAAAGAAGATTAAAGATTGTTACAGTAACTAGAAATAAAATTATTCGTCAAGCTCTGTCTTCACTAAACGAAAAGATATAATTTGGTTTTTTATACTTTTGGAATAACAGGCAATAAAACGTAGGCCTACTTTTTAGGGGGAATAATGGAAATTATTTTAGTTTATACTCACCAAAAACAGATCCCGGAACAATCGTGATATTTCTTGCTGCTTGAGTGAATCGGAAGCAGTGGGACTCTGCTCTGACGACACTTTCTACTGCTTGTCTGGCCGAAGAGCAGGAATCTACAACTAATGCTCCCATTTCCAAGTTGGTCAATAGAGATAGCTGAGGGAAGCGTTGTTTGAAGGTCCAAACCTATTTTTTAACTTTCAAAAAGGAACAAAAGGCCTTTACCGTGTGGATGAAGGCCATAGGAAGAGAAATATCTGTCGCTGCCATAGATCGACAGATGGGACCACTATGAAGATCAAATAATCCTAAGAGATACATCGGATAGTGACGAGGAATGGAGAGAAAGTGACGATCGGAAGGGACAGACAGAATGGAGGAGCATTGGCCACAGAAGGGACGGAAGGGACTGCAAAGAGAGCGAAAAGAGGCATCTTCAGTCTTCAGAGCCGAGACAACAATAGTCGGAGGAGTTCCAGTGGTGAAGGAGAGGAGTCTGAAAGTTGACAATTGTAATTGAACGAAATTTCGATTTGCATACTAAGGTTTGACAAACTATATTTAATCAAAATCTCTCACCTAAAAGCACTTCCCGCTTTTAGCCTCAACGCGTCTATCGTCAATCCAGCGACTTGAATCACATTATCTCTTGGACTTCGATAGAATCGCAGCTTTTCTCCAGTAAATTCACTCGGATCGTTGATTCCAAATTCGTAGTCCATCGACAATATCTCATCAACGATAAGAGCAGTACAATCGGAGGAAGGATGTTGACAAATCCTCTCTTTTCTGGCATCTTCTCCAATCTTCTTCCCAACAGCAGCAAAAGCATAAGTCATTCGTATAGCTGCCTCAGTGGTACGAGATTGAACATATTCCTTGATCATTTGAGCCTTCTCAACCGGGCAATTCTCAGCAGAAGTGCAGTTATAGACCTGAAAATATTAGTTGCGAAACACCAGTATTAAAAGAAAGTATTCACGATAAGAGCAGTTTTGCATGTGGAAATGTAATAATCATGCCCAAAGTCACGATATTTACTAGATGAGTGGGTTGCCAGCCTGCCAATCTCATAAAGAATTTTTTGCGTAGGATTCGTTGTTCGTAATTTTTTTGGGATGAATAAAGTAATATTTTTTTTTTGCAACATTGATAATATAATATAAAATTGTAGACGCATCATTAAAAAGCTGTCATATTGCTGTATTTTGGCTGAGATTGGTAACGCTCCTCTAGAACTGACCTGTTGAACATAGCTGGCCAGCAGCTGATAGCTCTTAAAATTATTCTTTAACACTCTCAAGAAATAATCTCGGAACTGTGGCAACTCTTTGAATCTTTGTTGAACGATGATCATCTAAAAATAATCTTACATTTCATCTTGATACAAAATTACCTGGATTTTTACATCAGGAGTAAGGAGGGTCATCTGCTCTTGCTCTTCCAGGGCTTCTCCCTCCGTTGGAACCCAAATGAGCATCTTTTCAACGCTGACGAAAGCCTCATTCGACAAAAGGACGAAGAGTTGTTGTTTGGAAAGATGAGCAACAATTAAGTGAGCATCGCTGTCATCCACAGCAGAGGCAAGATTAGGAGCCTCATGTGAAAACATCTCGGAGACGTAAATTTCATTGCTCCGAAGGTTATCGACGAGTCTGGAATTTAAAAAATTGGCTATATTTTTAATTTCATAGGAGTTATTTTCTTCAGATGAGGTTTTTACCTTTTTTTTGGATAAATTTTGCTTCCCTGAATCTATTAGGAAAAAGAACCCTATTCATGTCATCAGTATTACCTTTTCGTTGTCTCGCTTCCCGTTCCTTCATCTATAACAGCTATCAAGTTGCTATGCAAGGAGCTGATAAGCCGAACGAGAACGTCAATGTAGACACTGACAGTTGGTGTGGTCGAGATCAATGTCTCTAGCTCCAATTCAATGAGAGCATTGGCTGAAGGAGTGGAATAGGCAGCCACAGGTAAGTTGGAGACGGAGAGGACTGTTCCAAGAGCCAGAGAAGAGTTGGCATCTTTTGGGGCAATAAGACCTGTAATGACTGTTTTTGCACACGAAAAATTATATATTCGAGTTAGGACAAACGCGACAGTTAAATATTTCGTGTACCTCGGATTACTCACCTAGCAATCTCGGAGTTGAAGAGGTGCTTCTGCATTCCTCTGGTTCATGGAATCCCACGGAATCCAAAAATCGCAATGACTGACTCAGTGCCTCCCTCGGTCGGCTGCACGTATCCCCAGCATAGAGTCCTAACTTTGAGTTTAAATTAGCTGGATTCTGATTCCAATGAGTTAGGGCCCATTGAATGGCGACGACTTCTTGAACTGAGCCGGGTCGAAGACGAGAACAATCCGTCTCATGGAGGGGGAAAGCACCGCCGATTTGGAACTGAAGAAGTGTATTTTATGGGGGAAAAGGATACCTTGTTATTATCTGGAAGAACTTTGAATGGATCGAAGACCGAACAGGACGGCTGTCCGTTGACAGTCGAAACAAGAAGAATGAAGACTGCCAACAGTCGACGAGACGACATACTATGATGGCATCGACTGGAAATAACTTATTGGATAAGTAAACTAGAAAAATAGAAAAGCAAAAAAAAGAGATTGGAGAAATTTAGTAGTAGATTTTTTACTTTAATGAGCCATATCTTTCCTCGTTTTTAAATTAACATATTCACATGCTTCCTTTCGAGTCATCAAGAAACAAGAATCTTCTCCTTGACCTTGACTTTAGTAGTCAAATTTAGATACGACCACCCTTGGAAATTGATCATAAGTTACCAGCCAATTCCCGAAACCGTCTTCATCGCTCCTATCTTTTGCTACGATGTCCCTAATTGACAGACAGTTTTCGGCGCGACAAAAAAGACACTTCAAGTTGTTTACACAGGCTGCAGATGGACACGATTTACACTGAAGAAAGGAGGAGGAAATAGAAGATCAATTGAGGAATTGGAATTTGTAAATAATTCCAATAATTTTTTTAGAAAATGTTTTCTATAAAGTTTGCTATCACCCTGTATGTATATAAGGTTCGCTCCACTTATGGTTCGACAAGTAAGAGGACCGCAAAAACTGAGCTCAATAACATCTTTAAGTCAAAACCACCAAAATTCTGGACGGTATCAATGATCTGTCTAATAAATAGGAAGTGGTTGTTGTTCTATATATATGGAAAATTTCTAACAGCATTCCTATAAGTTGAAAAAGTAAAAACCATTTTATTTATTCAATTACTTATTAAAATGACAGGAAAATAGTATGATTTAATTTGTAATTGGTTCCCACTCAAAAAAATGGATCATTTTTTATTGCTATTTTCTAACTGTAAATTCAAACCTTTTCTCAATGTTTCCCTATAAAGAAACCGCAATAGTCAGCTATGTTGTAAAGTTACTTTCTCTCTTTCTCTTAAAGGAACCGAATGACAAATAGATTCATGCGTTAGATGGATCACCAGAAGAAAGAGGAGAGAACCAAGAATCGTTGGGAAAAAAAGACAAAAAGAAGAAACCTGAGGCCAAGTTTCTTCACACACACACACACTACACCTATTTGTTTGTGTTCTCGCCAACGGCGTAGTCGCTGAGTCAGGAGACAAGACTTTTTAAAAATAGCCGGTGGAGGAGGAGAGGATTCCCGCTGCTAAGAGGGTGCAAAGGAAAGTTCCAATTTCAATGAGTGGAACTTTTAATTCGACAAGGTCGTCGCTTTGGCTGCCCCCCTTTTTTTCAAGGTTCGATAGCCATCTTGAAGAGAAAGATCCGGGAAAGTTTTTTTCTTGACTGTCTTCTTGGGACCACTTGAAATGGACAAACACGCGTCGATGGACGGGAGGAGAAGGAACGAGATTTGATGATCCAATGGTGAATGATAGGAGAATAAGAAACTAGAACTAACTAACGTTTTGGAAAAATTGTTCCCTTCTAGAGCACTGCTTTTAGAAATTAAATGTAATAACCAACCCGCCATAAAACCGAAAAGTTTAATCAAAAAATTACAATAAAAAGTGATTACTATTCTTTTTAAAATTTAACAAAAATTTTAAATGAAAAATGTCATGGACTACCTAACAAAAAGACAAGAAATTTTTAAATCCAATTTTTATTGAATCTCAATTGAAGCTACCATTTTACAAAAGTAAGTTTGTCAATTCTTTTAAAGAGCTTTAAATTGTCAAAAAATTCAAAAAATCTCCACAAAAAGTGTCACCAAATAAATCTGTGCTATCAATCAGCCTCGCGTTCTAGCTGCCTTCACGTGATCCGTAGAGAAGACTATGATCAGGGGGTGTTCAGTCTTTTCTAGTTTTAGGGAAAAAGCTTATTGCTTTAGATAAAAGCATAATGTTCGACGCAGAGAGGAACCTGAGGGAACCTATATAAGTAAGATTTTACTTTAAACATTTTAGTAGAAAAAGAACAACCCAAGTTCAAGGATCCCAGTTGAAAATGATTGTTCCTAATAATTTTGATCATGTTTCTACGATTTCAAGGCTACTGTCGTCACCAGTTGTTTATGGTTATTAGAGTGACAAGTGGCTAGTTGGACACAAATTGAAGAGACAAGTAGAAAACTCTACTCTCCACTCTAGATAGAAGAATAAAGATGGAGACCCGGACGGGGGAGATGATAAATTGGATAAAAAGATTGCGCCGCGAAACAAGCTACCGTCGACTGGCGGTAGAGAAAAGGGAAAGAGAATAGAGACGTCGTTATGGAGGCAAAAATGTGAAAAAGAGGAAGAAGATGATGAGCTTTCGATCTAAATAGCGGACAGGTTCGGGGGGTAGAAGGGCTATCAGAAGCGATTTTCTTAGATGTTTTTCAGAAGAGGATTTTTCGACCAAGGGGGATAGGAAATTCGAAAGGGCTTTTAATCTTAAATAATATAATAATATTGACGAAAAGAATTTTTTCATTGTATCTCTAAAAATTTTCTTTTTTATTATCAGTTTTACAGACTTGATCAGAATATTTTCTACTTAGTTTTATGCTTCTTTCATATAAAACAAAAATTTTTCAATAGCAACAACAACATTAATGAGAACTGGTTGAAAGACAAAAACTTTGTGCTTTTGGAAGCCCGACAGACACTAAAAAGGTTGGATTGCAAGACAGATGGAGATTTTATAGGGGTTCCGATGAAGAGAAAGGTTAGAGGATGATATAGCAGTGTAGAGATCACTGATCTTCCTTGGTGTATTGTGAATTAGTACATCAATATAGGCTCAACTTCACTATATTTAAGCCAGCTTTTATTTTTGAAAATGTTTGAAGTAATTCCTTAAGATTTGTTGCATCGAAGAATGTTCAAAGGGTAAATACATTGATTTTTAATTATTTTTTTCTAAAAAATGGCGAGAAAAGATATTTTATAGATTTTTTATAGAATAGCCGAGACTAATTTTTACTTTTTACATCACAAAAAGCACTTGATGTTAATTGTCTTTCCCTCAGTTTTTGAATCTTCATTAAGACAATGCGAAACCTTGAAAAAAAACAAAATATGAAGCATCGTATAACTCTTTCGAGTCAACGTTGAAAAGTGTAGTTTCATCACTGCTGCTCCTCTTGATTTTTTTCGGCTTATAGGAAAGTTCTCCAGTTAACAAAAAAGTGGGAAATAACTGTATTTTTTAATCTCTCCGAAAAAAGGAACAGTGAAGCCAATCTAGTGGGAAGCGTGTTTTTGCTCCCCCCCTAACCTTTTCTCGTTTTCATTACATTAGAAACTTGTCAAAGGTCATTACACAAAGAAGAGTGAATTGTTGTTCTTTAACGTTGCACAAGAGAATGATAGCATGTTTTGGTGTAACTAGAGAGAGGGGGGGGGGGGACAGGATCAGCTAGAACTGGCTTATAGTCGGAGGGATGTGGTCTTTCAATAATAATATATGTAAAACATTTATAATCTCTCTTTGAACGACATCTGTATCATTAAAATTTATTGTTTTTCGTTAACAATTGGGTAACCCGGTAAACGGTGGTTGTCGTCTTTGAGGACGGTTCACATTTGTCACGGGCCATTGTCTTATCGCCCCGGGGTGCGGACGACTGCGCGACAAAGGGATTGTGTTCCACGCTCAGCGGGCGAAGAGTGAAAAGACGGATCAGGTGAAAGCTGGGCTACCTTTGGAATGCTCTAAATGATCGTACTTCCTTCAACTTTGGTTTTTCGGTTCCTTGAGATCTCACTGTTGAAAGAACCTAAGAAGACGAACAATTGAAAATTTTTTCTATATCGGCTAGACGGTCGGGTTTCTCAACTGAAGCTACATACAGTGCAAAATGCAAAATCCGTCGGCAAACAAGAATCCCGAGTCTAGCTACTACTGGTCAGCAATTAGCTTATTCTTCTGCGTCGTCGCCGCGCCTGGTTAAACATGAACCGGACAAGCGTTGTCATTTTTACGAGAACATGAGGGTGTGAAGAACAGAGGAGCCACGTCGACCGTTGATCCCTGTCAGATAGCAAAAAACAGCCGGCAAATATTGAACTGTGTGTCATTTCCGTCGACATCAATCTATTTTACCATCATAAAACCGTCTTTGGTGCAGTCCCGAACGAAAGGATTAGACCTCGTAATGACGGGAAAGGAAAGCAACAAACAAAAGCAAAGTGTATAGTAAGAGAAGAAAGAAGAAAGAATACAAAACTTGAAAACAGCTGGGTCAAGGGCATACAGAGAGAACCATTGGTTGCCAATGAATTCGACCGTTCTAGCCAACAGGTTTCTCGGCTGCTGGGGGATTTTGAGAAGAAGAATAATAGAGTTGCTGAGTTCTCTTTAGACAGTTATTTGTTTCAAAGTGTTTTATATATACTGAAAAAAACTGAGAATCATTTCAAAGGGAAAAAAGAAATTATTTTATGACTGATTCAGTGATCCTGTTCAATCTTTCAAAGTGAAAAAGTTTTGGAGAGAATATAGAGCACATTCATAAAGTATAAACAGTGGTCTAGGCAAAAATTAACTTCTAAACGACTCCGACTGGAACAAAAGGGAGAAGAAATTGTTTTTAAGCAATGACATGGGAAAGATGTTTATCTCATTCTAGCGGACGTTGAACTAGTATGCTAGAAGGGGAGAAAAGACTTTTTTCTAGGTCAAAGACTGGATACAATATTCAAAAAAGTATCGTCTTCTCGAGGGTTCGAAGAAGTAGCCCTTGGGGGAAGCAGCGCACGCGAGCCGTGTTTGTTGATCTTGTGAAAGCTGCGCGTCACGGCGGACACCGCGCAAGTGACAACGGAGACAAACGGGAACACAAGAGACGGCCTAAGAAGGGAGGGAGGATACTAAGACGAAATGACCAACGGATGACAGAAAGGAGGTTTCTTCCTGATTGATGGATAAATGAATAAGAAGGACACTTGACAGGGACCGGAAGGAGAGACTAATCTGACCACTTGGAGGAAGAAGAAACCGGAGATGATCACGTTGCGACGGGAGAAGAGCCACACGGCAAAAACAAATTGAACGCCCGGCCGGTGGCTGCCATTCCATTGCATAGCGAACGGTTTCTACGGTATCTTTGGGTACAATTACAATTTCTCAGTATTGGTTTGCATAGAAATGGGTTATTGGAATATGTCAAGGATAGGGTCCAGAAAATATTTTGGGCGGTGAATGTAAAGGTGAATGTAATTTCACGGTGTTAATTTGCCAAAGTGATGAAGCGAAATCTGGAAAGTTCAGTTTGCTCTCACAAGAGAGAGATAATACCTCGCTTTTTCACCAAGAAAAAATAATTCTGGATACATGAAAGAGATGTTAACTTATTTCTACAATAAATTATGGTACCCTCTGTTCGGACCGTAGTCTTGTGGTAGATCGTTATTTAATAATTAGTCGGATTCTACCGCACGATAAGTGCAAGGGTGATAGTCCAATTGATTCAAAGGTTCAGTTAGTGATTATTTATTAACTAAAAAGCGGTACTAATTACATAAGGCATAAAGGGGAGGATTACTCTCAAGTTAGAATAAGGCTCGGCGGTGTAGGGGCATTCAACCTCTCTCGAGGTAGCCTCATGCCAGTCTGCTCGCGCCCGCCTCTTGGATCATGACCCCATTTCCTGACATAGTCAGGACACCCTCTAACAGTAAGTGAAGAAGTGATCTAGGTATATAGTGCAGCAAAAATAAGTTCACCCTGTCAAACCGGGCTTCTTTGAAGCCGATCGAACAAGACGACGAATAAAAGAACGAACAAGCGCGGTGAGCTTATCTTTTGAGCAGACGACAACCTATTGAAGGATTACAAAGGAAGAGAGAAGGACAACCGGTCGGGTACAAGAGTAAAAAATAGAAAACTTTTTGTAGAGATTATCTTATTCATTCAAAACTGAAAGACATTTAATAAAAAAGACGAAGGAAAAATTCAGGATGTTTCGCTCTACATAGTGATACTAATTTCCGGTCGAAAAAAAGTAAATTGAAACGGGAAAGGTCATCTACCCCTCGTGGACAAAAGAGGAAACTAGGTGGTTTTTGTGGCGGACAACCAGTCTACTTTTAGTGTGACATCCCGTTCTCTGGTACCGGGGATTATTTGGCAGCCAAAGCAACTGACCATTGAAAGATTTTATCACGAAAGTGTTTCGGAGCGAGATGAGTAAGACCATGACGAGACGGATGTTGGTTGGCCAGGAACAAAGCAGTTAGAAGAAATTTTATGGCTTGTACGAAAAACAATAAAATTAAAGGAAATCGAAATTTAAATTTTTGTGTCGGAAATCGGAAAACACCTGTTCTGCATGTATTTTCATTTAGTCTGACCACCTTCGCTTGTTCACGGAATGCTCAGTATATCGACTAAGAGTACATTATCTGTTTTACATAGTAGCACAACCACAGCAACAACAACATCGGAGGTAGCAGTAGTCTTTGATTTTGCTGAGTTTAATGAGATAGGTAGACAGTACAATATAACATCATTTTCATTCATATGGGAAAATGAGGAAAGAAATTTTAATCTGGTATGACTATTCACCTTTAACTATTACATCTGATTTATCTAGGAAGATCAAACAATCGGTTAGGAGAGCGTACGGATAAAAAGAACTCTGAGAAGTTCGTGTCTCAATTTTTCCGCAGGTCGGAAAGGTGGGTCCGAACAATCACTAATTTTGTTAATATGTCCTAGAGCAACTTTGCGTACTGATTCAAATCTTTCGATGAATTTCGACGTGCAGCTGCGTGATCAAACTAAATTAAATTCTACAGTAGCAAATAACTTACTGGAAGTGCTTCCTTATAGGTATGTTATAATTGTCGATATTAAAGTGGTTTGGTCAAAGGCAAATCTTTATATCGTAGATACTTCAACCTGATCTCACATAATCGTTGAATTCCACTTCCCAATCCAACATTTCAGCCCCCCTTTGTTCGACAATAAAGAAGAAGATGAAAATAGCCTATTGTTTCATGATATTTTACTCGGGCTTCGTACATTTGGCTATTCAGATGAGCGCTATTGGAACGATTCTTATAGCTGGTCATCGACCTTTTTTTGGCCTCCTCATACCAATTTATTTCAAGGGTATTCGCCTTTTTTACTTTATGTTTTTTAGATGGTCCCTAAAAATAATTTTAGTTTCCAGTTGGATATGGTCCGTTCCCTTCTCTATGGTAATCACCCTCCTTCAGTGTATCTATACTCACAAACGTCTTAGTGCTAGCTATGAACTGATAATATACTACAGCTGTAAAGCAGCACAGCTATGGAAATTTAATCGAGCCGAAGCAATTTCAATGGTATTTTTTGAACATATGTCAAAATCTAGCAGGGGAAGGAGGAATAAAAAAGAAATAAAATTGGATGATATTGTGCTGTAATTTCTTTCAAAACGGTTAACCAATTTTTAAACGAATCTACAGAAATTTAATTCTTTTCAGTTTATAAAAGTTCAACAAATAATTTTCCCTGTCCTCGATATTGTTGTCTATCTGTTTCAATATCTATAACAAAAAGGGAATGGAGTTGCTCAGGCAGAAATTCATATATTAGTTCCTTCGATCAGCTTTTTCTTCCTCTATGAGGTTTTCTCCGATGTCATCGAAAGATATTTTTAGAGCTCCTCTATCTTCTCACTAGTTATGTTCCAAGTGAATATAGTTAGAGAATTCGCAGCATGCGTTAAATATTTAACAGGATCTGTAAGTGTCTAACGGGATTCAACATTTTCATATGAGAAGCTAGAGGAATAAAAAAGGGGAAAATAACTTATAACCATCCATAATAAAAAAAATTTAGATCTTTCAGATAGATCTTCTGGCCTCGTCACTTATTCCAGTTGTCCTTGTAGAAAAGCAGTAAAAGAGCTGATTAAATTGTCAAGAAGATTGTTCGTAAGAGCTGTGGAGTCCGTTTTTCCGTTCAGAGCCAAAAGAAGAGCAGATCTGGGAAGAAGTCATACTAAATAAGAATTTCTTAATATAAAACTCTTTGGCTCAAGCGCTCTTTTACGTCATTTTTGCAGGTTTCAAGCGCTTTTTAATGCAATCTCGGTGTTGGTTTGATGGTGACTTACAACCTGTCTCCTTTGATTCTTCTACCCTTCTTGTTCTTTTCTTCTTTATCTGGTTAGTTTTTTTCATGTGCAATTTAATGTCTTCCATCATCATTTCAATCTGTCGTTTTCTGCGTTCTTTCAATCCCACCTGGTTGCTATGGAACTCCGCTTCGAGTTATCTCTAGGCGACCAATGACTTCATCTTATTATCCTTATTAGCCTATTTATACATTCCTCTTATATTCTACCAATGCAATAATATAAGAACTAATCTATAATTCGGCTGTCTCCGGATGCAGTAAATGACAGTGCATTTCCCGGCTACGTGGTCAATTATGTCGTCAAGGCGTATGCGTCGGGAGGGAGGAAAACACCATCGGCGGCTTGTTTACGTCTGGTTTATTTTCAAAGAAAACTTTTACTCCTTCTCTTGCGTCTCAAGCCTTCTTCAAACTCTTTTGCTGTTTCGCAGTTGGGAAGCTTTTTTTGCGAATGATTACTCATATTTCCGGAGACGGAAGTCTGCTCTAGCGGAACGCGTTTTTAGTGTTGTTTCAGCTGTAAGCTTTGATGCTAGGCACTCTCTATTTTTTTTTGCTCTACCGCTCTCCACTGTACTTCAATACATCTCTAATCCTGTTTAGGCATTCTTCCCTCTAATACGTAGTAACAGATTTTCTGTTTCACATCGGCTCATCCGTCCATTCGACTAATGAAAAGAGACGACGTCAGCAGCTGAGCAGGTACATTTATTGTAGCTATTAATCGGGACAGCCAAGCAATCATCAAACAATTTTTTGGATATAAAGAAATACATTTAAAACAACAAGATCCTAAAGATTAGAATTGAAATCAATGCCTTCTCTTTTTTGAGTAAATCAAAAATAAGATTATGTTGTTTGTCTTTTCAAATTAAATGACAATGTTGCAGAAAAATTAATGAATACAATTTTTGGATTTTTTTCCATTAAAGTGGGAAAAAAAGATGCTCAATAGGTTTAAACTGCAATCAAAAATTATTTAGAAGACATTATGTCTTAAGAAAAGATTTTCCAATCAGAACCACTGTGTAGCGAATAGAATTTATTGAAGAATGGTTTCCTCAAACTAGCTTGTCGACGAAGTATAAAAGTTTTTAATCAAAAGAGCTAATTTTTTGTCTCTTTAACCTCTGTTGGGTTCTCAATTCCAGCTCCGTCACTCAAAACGACCTCCAAATCAACTTCCACTCCTTTCAGCGTAGGCCGTAAAATGATTGGAGCCCAGCTGTCCCCCGAACGTAGCAGATGGTGGTTCATCTCTATGTCTTCTCTCTAAACCTATCAGTTATTGCTACGTAGTCTATCTTAGCCCTGTTTAGAATTACCAAAATCCGCGATAAGTGAGCCGAAAGCGGCTTGAAATGTCTCATCATATATTATTTATGAGCAGAGCTAGTGACACGTTGCTGTTTTGCGCTTCGGACTCTATCAAAATTTTTTTCATTTGAACTTACTCCCGAGTGAATCGCGCTGTGAGAAAGTTCTTTTTTTTTAAATCCTTTGCCAAGAATCTATCTTTGAATCAAGCCCTCTTTGAATTAGAAATTTTTGATATTGAAAAAAATTTCAATTAGAAGACTTTTTTTTAGATTTCTCCTGCTATGGTAATCGAATTACAACAAGAAATTGTATGCGTCGGTGTGATTCTTCTCGTCTGTGTCACGCTCTCCGTCTCCTGCTTAATTTTATGGATGGTTCGTTGTCGACGAGATCAAATCCGTCATCGGGAGGGCAAACATGATCGCCAACGAGAGTTAGATAATTTCGAAGAGTATGTTTATCTCTTACTATTAATGAAAAAGCGCTTCAGTAATAAGAAGAAAACTCGCTTGAGCCCCCAAGCTAAGAGAAAAATCTATGAGGCGAAGAAGGAGACACCGAAGAAGGCGGAAACGGATCTTGAGAAGGTGGAGAAAGACAGGAGAGGGACACCTGGGACATTGGTTAGCAAAGACGAGACCATTGAGCAGGTAACATTTTGAGTCTCTTTGAATGAAAAATTGAGTGTTTCAGTTTGAAACCCGTATGTCTACAATGGAAGCTAATAAAGAGATCAACACGTCTGCCAAAAACGTGTGTTCATTGGTTTCTTTTAAATTGAACCCTTTAGAGACAAGTAGATACGGTATCGGTAATAGCTGCCGGCTCAACGGAGACTCTTCAGCGAAATGATTCAAAGGTAATCTACAAGAAAGAATTCCACTATCCTTTAAGGTAAACGTCTTCCCAGTCGAACGGGTAGAAGAAATGGATCTCAACCCAGGTCTCAATGGACCAATAAATCTCGAAGCCATCTGAAGGAACATATCATCACCATTTCGTGTATATAGCCCAGTGAAGATTTTGTTTTGTCAGAGATATAAAGTTGAAAATAAGTGAACAAATCGTATCTTCCTGTCCTTTAATTCTGCCGGCCCAAGTCGAAGTGTCGCATACCGGGCGGATTAGAGTTCTTTTGCTATTTGTGCAGCAGTGTCCGAGTGTGACCTGTCCGCTTTCTCTCTCCCCGTTCTCCGTTCATATACAGATAAATCTCCATTTTTCAATTCCACACTTGTTTTTAAATTTTTTATCTTCATAAAAAAATTGCGAAATACTGTATTATAGCGAACAAAATCATAATAATAAACATAAAAATAAAAATGAGCAGCATCGAATATTTCTATTTTTTTCTTGAATAACAAAACTGGGAAAATTTAGTAAGAAAAAGGGTATTTCTATCAGAAATAAATAATAAAGGTAGAAGGAACAAAACGCACGCAGTTGTTTACTGTAGTGCTATAACGTACCTAAAAAAACATTCGAAATTGGAATTTGAGAAAAAAAAATTGCGAAACATTTATAAAAAATTTCTTCCTTTTTGTTGACTACAAGAAATTATTAATTTTGTTACTTAGCGTGATTATGACAATCGTTTGAAGCATTTTCAAAATTGAAATAAAAATATAATTTTTGATTATAAGGAATTATTAGTTTAGCTAAGGTAAGGGGTAGAGGCAATTTTTTGATGCCTTTTCTCTTATTTTTTCACATCAATAAATTTCTATTACTATTTTCGCTTATGACAGCTTAATGAAATCTTGAATTCTGCAGTAATTTCTATTGAAAATTTGGAACTCCATGAATAATTAGAAAAAATCCAATAATAAATTTATTTTCTATTTAGCTTATTATTAGGAGGACATGGAACCGCTTCAAATTTGATATCAAACTGAATAACTAAAAAATTTTAAAGGACAAATTGCAACAGTATCCAAAAGGCGTTGAAAAAGAAGTGAATGTAATTGGAGGAGATTTGCTTGGCGTCTATATGAGTGCATTCTCGAGTGTTGTGGGTCGGCCGATAGCCCTTATTAATGCGAGTCGGCTGTCCCGTACAGGTGCGCACAGCCGCTCGCGCGACCTGTACGGG
This sequence comes from Oscheius sp. DF5120, assembly GCA_932521415.1. Classification (NCBI taxonomy): domain Eukaryota; kingdom Metazoa; phylum Nematoda; class Chromadorea; order Rhabditida; family Rhabditidae; genus Oscheius; species Oscheius sp. DF5120. Next base: position 383,065 of record OW051464.1, read on the forward strand.
ACAGACGCGAGCGGTCCGCGCAGAGAGACCACAATCGTTTACCTCTGTTGTTTCTTTACCTGTTCCTCGTATTCGTATTCTAAATGATATTCAATCAAATATGTATGAAACAAATCTCGTTTTCTCTTAAGAACAAAAAAAGGTAGCTGGTTCCTCCTGCCCCTATCTAATTAGACTCCGAAAAGACCTCTTTCCCGCAAAATGACCGTTCTCCTTTATCGAACTACAGCGATTTGTTCGTTTGCTCAGCGAAGACTGCCCTCCCGAAGCAAGCACGCGCAACTCTCTTCTTCTTTTTTTTCGCCTATTACCAACGGAATACAATTTCCAACTTCATTAATTGATGAAATTCCCTGATTTTTAATTTTTAATGGCAGAAAGAACTCCTTTATTTTTCAGTATTTATGTTTCCTTTTTGAAAATAAGCTCTCCATAGCTTGGTATTTCTAGAAAAAAATCCTAAAGACCATTCGTGGTTTCGATAAAAGACAAATTTATGCTTGGACAAAATGTTTATTAAGCATTGCTGATGTAATTTTTATGTTTTATACAAAATATAAAAACTAAAAAATGTTCTATTTTGTTCTGAAAAAACAAAGGTTTCCTCATTCTTTCATCAACTTTTATTAAGAAGGATTGCCTTGAAATATAAACTCTCCTCATAAAAAAAATCTTTTGAAACTGAGACAGATGGTTTCTCAGTCAGAATGATCTTGAAATATGGCTCATAGAGCATGTTTTTTAGTTTTGGTTTGACTTATAAAAGTTAAAAATGGAGTTTATTTTTCACGTGACAAATGCAGTAAAGTTAAAAATGATAATAACTTCACCTTTGAACCACACCTCCTAAAAGGAACAAAAACCTTTTCTTTCTAAAACTGTTGTGATGTCTGTACTATTTCTTTTACTTCCCTATTCTACCCATCTCATGTAACCAGGCCGTTGTCTTCGTCGTCGTCGGTTGACGAGTTTGTCGCGTAATCCAATCATATCGAATCGTGCTGCAAACTACGTTTTTGCATCATTGGGGAGCCGGGCGCAGATCATCGTTTTGCCGTTCAGGGCAGTCGATCAGTCGGGGTAAACAGACTGTACTCTCTCATCGTCAACAAGACACTTTTTCGAGAGTCTTCCCCGTCAGAGTTGAGCATTCACAGCGAGAGAGGAGGCTGTGTTTAACCGACCGCGTTAAACTACTTGTCAATTGTTCTTTGACAATTACCACTCGATTATTTTACTACCTATTCCAAGCAAAAATCTATCTATACTGATATTTTGTCTCATTCCTGAAAAACTTGCTACCTTCTTTTACATCATATGCAAAATTCCAAAAGTTATAAAAAAAATTAAAGCAGTTTTTTTCATTACCTAGTTATAAAATTTTTTGAAAATACCTCTATCTCTATTTTTTCTTAGAGGTCAGAATTCAATGATACTCCAATTGGAATTCTTCCTCAAAAATATCTTCCATAAAAGATGGGAAAATAATGATTTTGCAATTTGTTCTGCCCCCATTTCTGTTTTGAAAAATTCACTTCATGAGTTTCACGGATTATTTGATATTTATTTGTTGACGAGAGCAGTGGTCTAAGAGCAAAAAAACTCTTGAACCAAAAAAGCCCAAAGAACAAAATACATTCCTAACATCCACGTAAAGGCAAAAAAACTACTTATCAGGGAAGTTTATTAGCTGACACATCTTTTGTCTCTGGAATTTACCACACCCAGTTGGTAGTCGGCGGTAGACTCCTTGTTTGTCGGACGCTTTGCCTCTGGCTAATTCCCTCACGAACAGTGTCTCATTTTTCTTCTGTATGAAGGAAATTTCGACGCAGGAAGATTAGCATATCCATCACCTCGGAAGTGGGCGTGGTTCGTGGACGGTTCTGGGTGTGGATCTGGTTCTCTCTCGCTCCCCCTTCTCCTCTCTATAGGTGCGCGACCTTCTCCCCACCCCTGATAAGAAAATTCTTTCTCTACGAGAGAAGAGTATAGCCATCCGGTTACTATCTGATATTACTACTGCGGAAAGTGGAAGGAAGAGATGAAGAGATAGCGGAGAGATATTTAGCCACGGGGGGACACTCCCAAATTGCTTAGAGAGGTCTTTTTGTTTCTCAGACTATTTTTCGCAGCTTCCAGTCATCGATAAAATGAGCTGAGTCATTGCACGCGTCTTAGATATTTTGTAGTTGGTCATTTTAAAATTAGAATTCATTAGATAACTCTTGGTTAGAGGAATCTAATATTTTGATCAATTCATCGAAGTTTGAAATTTGAAAGCATCAGCCTAGTTATATTTTTATAAAAGCTATCTGCTTGGGAAAGTTCCTTAAATTCTTCGTGTTATATTTGGAAGCAGGAAGCCAGTTACCGTTTTTATCATTAATTCTTCACAAAATGAACTATTGAATACTTTTTTTATTACATTTTAATATAATTTTTTTAAATGATAGAAGGAATGGACTTTTGAAATTTTCTGAATTAATTTTTTTATTCCTCATCGCGAAAATAATTTATGGAAACCTTTCCAAGGGTATTATACTGTTCAAAATCTCAAAAAAATTCCGCTTTGGAACCCCTATTTCCCATTTTCTTCGAACTTTCCATAACCCTTCATAATACCCTTTTGTATGAATCACAACCTCCCCCCCCCCCCTGTCGTCCCAATTCGATGTCTCTGATAATCATTCCGTAAGTTTCAATCATCGACCCCCTCGTCGTCCGGTTTCTCGCTATCAATTATGAGTCGACCTGTGTGTCTCTTATTCTCTTTCATTCGAAGATTTCAGTGTTAAAAAAATTTTCAGGACGTTGGAATGAATTGAAAGAAGCGGAAGAGAAGAAAAAGATGAGAAGAGGAGACCCATATCATCATAGGTATTTATTTATTTTTATAGCATAGAATAGAAAAAAATGTAGCGCTCTCAAAATATTTTTGATTCCTCCGTTTTCTATATTGGCTTAATACTCTCAGGTTATTCAAGATTTATTCAATATAAAACATTATCTTACTGTCCGTTCTCCGTGTTATTAAACGTAACGTGAATTCCTAAGGCACCAGATAAGAATTGTTTGGCACGTCTGCTAAGCTCCTTACATAGGTCGCGCCGGCTTTTTTGGTGCCGGATTTTCTGAACCGATTAGCGAGGAGATGATTCGGCTGATAGATCATACGGGAAGAGAGGGATTGAAGGATACATTTTAGTTGTAATTTGCGCCCTCAAAAATCATTTTAATAGATGGTATTGAAATTTTTTGTTTCTCTCATTATAGTTGTTTCTAAATTCTGTATCTCTTCTGTCATTTTTAAACAAATCTTTGTTCTCTGAAACCCCCCCCCCCCTCTCTCTTAATGTTTATATTTTTGCACATCAAAGGTCTCTGCGAATGCCTCACAGACCTCTTTCTGCTGACGGAAGGCTTATGATTCACAAATAGCAAAGAATACTCTTTCATATTTTGCCATCGATAAGTCGTGAGGTGTTTTGCTTAGTCTTCAGCAAATTTCTAGTTAAGGTTGTTTTTTTTAAGTTTTTATTACTCAAGTCATTGAAATATATAGATAATATGCAGCAAAAAAAGATTTTTGGAGCTAATTTCTGGCTTTTGTTTAAATATCTGTCTTTTTTATTTATTTGAAATTATCTTCCTCAGATTTATTTTTTATTAAAATCCTGCTGGAAATGATAAATTTTGAGAACTTTTGAAAAAATTGTAATTTCCTCTGGTTTCTTATCGGCTGGTAACAATTTTTTCTCATCTCTTTTCCGTTTATTTTCCACATAAAACATAATATTTCCATATATTACTTATTGTTAGAACCTTTAGCAATCCACGCTTTATGACCATTCTTTACGCCATCAGAGAACTTCGATAAGCCATCTTCTTTCCTTTCTTCTCCTTTTGGGGAAAGTGTATTTGTCCAATTCTTCGAAAACGAGCCGTTTATGGTTGACGGGATTAGTCATGAAAGGAATTTTCTATACGATTTCTTCATAGGGAACAAGACCACCCAAAAATATCGGTGGGGTGGGGGGAACAATAATGACTGTACAGAATAATGACTGTACAGCTACTGTCGCACAATTTGAAAATGATAAAATTTGTTTTGTAAGAGGGTTCAAAAAGTTTTACTAGGCCTTCGCAGCCTCACTGTAAGGTATCTTTACATTCCTCTTCCCTCTATATATCACCTTCGATTGATTGGTTTATACCGGCGCCATCTTATCGCCTTTCTGTACTCTATCTTCCTTTCACTCTATACGATTCCTTCGCAGCGGGTAAATGCCGTTTAACGGTTTCACGTTTAACGGTGTTTACGAGGTTATAATCCGAGTCGATCACATACAGTCCATCCTATTAGGGCCATTGTTTTAGTTCTGGGTTGAAATGAAATTTTTTAACAGATCCAATACAACCTACAATTTCCTAAAAAGAACTCTATAAATCTTCTATATAAGTCTAATAAGGTTTAAAAAAATTGTTCTGGGATCAAAAAGCCAACTTCCGTTTCATCATTGGCATTTCTTGCACATTGCCGTCTTAAACCATTTTATTGCCTGATAAGCGAATCTTTCGATCCCATTCTACTTTATAATAAATTTCAGGCCACCGCCACCTACTGGCTATTTTTATACAAGATCTGGAGCGCCATCGCCATCACATTCGCATCGTTCCTTTGTCGACATGCCACCACCGCAGCACAGATGTAGGTTTTTTTTCGGATGAAACCTGGTCGACTTCCTCTACTATGATTTATTTGAAAAATTTTGAAGTAAAATTTTCATAACACTTTCTCTAATAATTACTCTAACTCGACTAATTGTCATCTGAACAAGTTTATAAGTCAATCACTCTTTTTGAAGCTATAAATTCCAACAATATAGTCGTCTTTCCAAAGAAGTTGAAAAATCAAATTAGAATTTTCATGAGACCATAAATCTTCTTTCAAGATAACTCATCGCTTGAGATTAAAGAAAAAAGCTCATTGTTATATTTTTGAACCAAACAGGAAATCTATAGGAAATTCTAAGCATAAATCTGATTGTTAAAACTTTTTTAAAAAGCATGTTTATTTACTCAAACAATGGTAGAATCAGCTAGACCTACAAGCTTTGATTGGTCAAAAGAAATGTTTCGTGGAGGCTTGAAAACTGAGGGAAAAACTTCTATCCTGTTAAATTCTTAAAAAGTTTCATTTAAAAAAAAAACTCTAAATTTAGGTAGTATACAAAAATTTCAGCACGTCGATCGATGGAGCCGCAAATCGACGAGGTAACACCATCCTACCATGTTGAACATCTGGCTACATTCGCCGTTGGCCGTCAATTTGGTTTAGTCTTTCCACAAGATGGAATCCGCAAGCTTCGACGGCTCGAGAAGAATTCTGCCATATATGCTCAACCCTTAATTCTTCGCCTAAAGCCGCAAGAACTCACAGTTGAAGATGAAAATGGAGAATTGGTGGAAAAATTCAATATGGAGTTGATTGACAGTCCAACACCATATGTGTCGTCGGAACCGAGGGACATGTATAATAATATTCTACTGTTTATCGTAAAGGACGATCCAAGAGATAGGAATTCAGGGAATAGAGTCACGGAGATGCACATCTTCCAGGTATGTGAGGGGGAATTTTTTGCTGAATGGTGTTTCACGCATTAACACAAACACGATAATCTATTTTGCTCAAATTGGATTCTTTAAACTCAACTTTTCTTATCATTTCTACTATCACTTCCCTGCTAAGCACCTATCTCTTTTCTTTGTTAAAGGAGAGTTTCGGCAACTTTAACAACTCAATGCTATCCTGAGGGAGACACTCACTGATTATTATGAAAAACAATTTTCAGTGTAATCGAGTGTCAGCCACAGACGTAGTTCAAGACATCAAAGCCTACATGGATAAGCACTACAATACAGTAAAGAATGGAAGGAGAGTCAGTCAACAAGGCAGCTATCCAGGGCATGGTGGGTTAAAAAATGGCCGTATCTGGCTGAAATAACTAAAATATTTAGTGAGATTGGAAACAAATTTAAATTTCCACGTCTGAATTAATTTTCCTTTCAGGAATGCCCCAATATGCTGGAGACGATGCCAGTATCAGCAGCGACAGTTCTGAACTCTTCGAGCGGGAGGTTAATACCCTCAATCGTTGTTTCGACGAGATTGAGCGATTCGTTGCTCGGATTCAATCAGCTGCCATTGCTCAGAAAGAAATGGAACAACAGGCTCATCGCTATAGAACTGCGAATAGAAGAGACAAGCGACCATCGAATCCGGATCCAAATGGAATATTGGCTATGAGAGCTCAGCTGCCGTCGGAAAATGAATTCATCGACATTTTGAGAAAATTTAAGTTGTCGTTCAATCTGCTGGCAAAGCTGAAGAATCATATTCACGATCCGAATGCTCCAGAGCTATTGCATTTCCTCTTCACTCCACTTGCCATTATTCTAGATGCCTGTCATTGGGGTCTGGGAAGAAATATTGCACCGCAGGTATAATATTATTTGAAAAAATGATTATCTTTATTATTAAAATTTTAACTTAAAACTTTAGAAAAAATTCTCCCAAACTCGAAATTTTTTTTAGGTTGTTGCTCCTCTTTTATCTTCGGACGCTCGTGAACTGCTTCAAAACTGCCTCAGTAGCAAGGAATCGGACATCTGGATGAGTCTTGGAGAAGCTTGGAGAACTCCACCGTAAGTTTTTTGATGGACGCTTTGAGTTGCAAATAAAAACCAACTTCTTCTAAATTCTTTTTTTTTTAGAGAAGATTGGCCGCATGCGCTTCCTCCACCATATAGACCCATCTTTCCTGATGGCTTTGCTCCTTACGGAGTCCCAGACCAGGCGAATCTTGGTCGTGGGTATCCTACTCCATTGCACAGGGGAGAAAGTGCTCCACCAGCGCAATATCGTCAGCCACCTGCCCGAGAGAGAAGCGTCGATACGGTAAGTTTTCCAAAAAAAAAAATGCATGATAGCATGCTGATTTTGATTTTGATTTTTTCGTTATCTATATTTCTTATTTTTTCCCTGTCAGGCCCCGAACACCCCGCTTGCCTCTCGTTCCCGTCATCAAAGGCCTACACGCAACATGAGTGTGGATAATGTGAGTGTCCCGCATGTATCATTATCTTCTACTTATTTTTGGTGGCATTTATTTAAAAAAATCTTTAGCTGGATCTGGATCGTCTATCCTTAGAGAGAGAAAGAATGGATTTTGAACGAGCAAAAATGGCCGAAAGGGAACGACGACTAATGGAGGAGGAAAGAAAGTTGAGAGAAGAAAGGGCAAGAGTTGAAGCGGAAAGGAACATGCTAAAACAAGAGACGGTGGTACAGAATGGGTCGAGAAGACCGACAACTATATCGACTTATGAAGCGTGAGTATAATTATATAATTCTTTTACATGCACAAATATTCACAATCTTTAAAAAAAATTATCAATCTATTTTTTCTGTCTATTAGATACAATTTAAAAGAAGATTAAATTTAACAAACATTCCAGTAATAAAACCACCATGACAAATTGTTTTCAGTCCTCCATCCTCTCAACCATCTCCCGCTCCGCCTCGTGCTCCTCTTCCAGCTGCCCGTCCAAACCTCCCGGACATCGATGCTCAATCACCCCGTCAACGAGCATTCGTCGACGATATCGTCAGCCGAGGTGGCAAATTGGTGGTGGCCACTTTCGATAGAATTGCTCAAAACCCCAAAGAGTTGACTGTTAGCCGTGGAGAGTGCCTCGAGGCAAGGATATTTCCACCTTTTATAAAAAAAATTTTAGGTCCTTGAAGATGCCAAAAACTGGTGGGAGTGTCGCAACGTTCATCAACGTGTCGGCTACGTGCCCCATACCATACTCAGTGTAGTTCCAATGCAGGATAATCGAGATATTTACGGACAGCCGGTAAGTCGTCGTAGCTGGTTGCCGGGTGCTTGTTATCTGGCGAAGACTGTCTATTGACAGAGGAGCCAGTAAACCGAAGGCACACAGACAACACTCCCCGACAGGTCATCACAAAAGTGGACCTAAGAGGGGAGGGTTAATGCAATTATTACGATTTGATAATGAGAAAATGAGTGGAAAAAATTTGGTATATTTGATCCCTTTAAAAGAGCTATCCAGCTCAAGAATTGCACGCGATTTGCCATAAAAGGGAATAGTTTAATGAAATTTAAAAAGTTAGATTGATTCTAAAGAAAAAAATTGAGATCAATGGAAAAAAAAGTGCCCTGGGGTAACTTTAGATACTAGATTCATTTGAATTTTCTGGTATTTCATTGTCTAGAGAGGTCAAAATTAAGTGTGAAGAAGATCTATTAAGTAAAGAGCCAATTTTCAGACCCGAGACCGTGACCGTGAACGTGAAAGAGATCGTGAACGTGAAAGAGATCGTGAACGTGAAAGAGATCGTGATCGTGAAAGAGATCGTGATCGTGACAGAGATCGTGATCGTTATCCACCTCAAATACAATTAAATGGTCATCATCATGCCTCTTCTTCCGGTACCCTGTCTCCAAAAGGTATGCTCCCCGAAGATGCGCCATCATATGTAAAGGAACGCCAAGGGAAACGCGGCGAATTCCGCTATTTCTAGTTTTTGACTAAAAAAAGATAGAGACAGCCCGCTAACAATACTAACATCGTCAGTACTAACCGCATGAGACTTTCTTCCCCTTCAGTTCTCCTCAGGGCATGACAGCCCCTCCGTCTCGTCATATCTTTCCCTACCCTCCTTCCTTCCCTTATATAGCTATGCACAGCACACACAATTCCCAGACAGAGCTCAAATTTTTTCCTTTGTTCAGTCCAGTGCCTTCTTCCTCTCTTTTCTATGTTTCTATATTTTTTATTCCCTTTGTTCAGCACAGCATTTATGTCTATGTGTTATATATATAAGATAAATTATATATATTGAGTACCAATGAATATTATAATTTTTTAACTTTTGATACAGAGACGGTTGGTACTGACGATGATGGTGTAGGGATTGATAAATGCGATCACTGATTCTAGTGCCTACAAAACAATGGAGGTTTTTCACAATTATAAATTTTCCGAATTGATCCTACCGTGAGAGTTTTCATTTATTTGATATTAGAAAATATTTATTAGGTAAAATTTTTTTTGTTCTTTTTGTTATTCTTAGGAAATGAAAACTAATAATGAATTGACTGGCTTTTTACCAGACTAGAATTTGTCCTTAAAAAATTTTCGGAATACTAAAATTTTTAGATAAGTGGCTTTTTTTCTTTTATTTTTTACTTTCCAGCCACCGTTTCCGATGCCGGTGTCCAAGCTTTAGTAAAAGAAGTCGTCCATCAGCCGGTCCAGCAGGCGACCCCTATCCTCCAACCTCAAGTTATACAATCCCTTCAACAACCGGTTCAATATCAACCATCCCCCGTCTACCAACAGATACCATATCAGCCCCAACAGACATATCAACAAATCCAGCAACCAATGCACCAACAAATTCAACAGCCAATGCAACAGCAAGTTCAACAACCGATGCATCATTCGATGCCGGGACAAATGTACACGACTGTTTCACAACCACAGAATTATCAAGTTCTACAGCCGATGGGACACATGGCAAATATGATGAATCAGGTGGGTATTATACAAATGACATGTTGGGTTCGTACGAATGTTACAGTCAAACAATTCAGTTTCCAAATTTCCATTTTTTAGGGCCCTCAACATCAGCAGCAGCCTCAATATGATCCTTCTCCACCCCAAATCATCACTACCCATCAGATCCGACCTGATCCAGAGCCGGTTCGCCAACCCGTCTCTAAACCATCCCTCCTTGTTACTCAACGAAGGCCAGAAGAGCAGAAGGTAATTACTGAGCTGTCTTATAACCTCAAAAATAATGTCAATGAGGTAGGATGCTTTATAATCCTACAAAAATCTTTTTAGTCCTTGAAACCGAGCCTTGCTCCTATCAAACCGTCGACGATCCAAATAAATGAGAGATCTTCCCCAGCTGATGTATCCAAATGGCTGGAGGAAAAAGGATTCTCCTATAGAATTTTGGAACTATTTGAAGGACAGGACGGAGGCGCACTCTTCTCTCTCAACAAGAGTCATCTTGTCCAAGCCTGTGGTCGAGACGAGGGTAGCCGATTATATAGTCAAATTCTAGTTCAAAAGAAACGTAGTAACGTGAGTGTTTCATATATTTTACAAGGGGTAAACGTTTAACACATTCGCGACGAAGCATTTTTTTTTAAAATGCGCGAGCGGAAGAGCGTGTTTTTTTAATGTTTTTTTTTTAAAAATTATTATCAGAGTAAATTAATAAAATAGTACTTTTAAATATGGATGACGAATTGAACGATAATTTGGATACTTTGATGTTAGGAAGTGATGAAGAATTCGATGATAATCGATTGAAAATTTATAATTTATTTGTGATCACTTGAATGATCCTTGTTAAAATTTTTGCTTTAATTTTAAGATTTCAGTATCAATCAAAAACCAATGCTGAACTGAAAGCCATTCTAAACATGAGAAAAACACATGTGGAGGTGACAAATACGGCGCCGGACGAAGAGCCACATCTGGCTGTCGTCTCGTAGTCGATCTCTTTATCACCTCGTCATTTTGTATATCATGCACCAACACACAACGTACACATTTGCACTCCGCACATCCTAGAGTATCCCACAATAGAAAATATGAGAATAGAGAGTAAATAAATAAAGTAACCCTCGTTTTTTTTTGTTTCCCTTCAAGTTGCTCAAGATGTCTATTTTATATATGAAGATGATTAATAAATACTTTGTGCTCTGCCCAAAAACTATCATAATCTAGATCATCTTGATCAAGAGACGATCAAGGACGAACAAACGAAAATATCCTACAAATATTTATGTACAAAAAGTAAAGCAATAATACTTGTTGTCATCAGTTTCTATTGCTTGCAGTTTGGGGTACCTGAATTTGCTTCGGAAATCACCTAAAAGCTTTTTTTTTTACTTCTACAACTTCCCTACCTTCTCACAACAAAGTGTTTTGACGGATCTTGGGTTTAAACAGGTGAATCCTATAGGGCACTGATCTCCTCCAAGACATGCTGGAATGCGATAGTTAGACGTTTCGTTACAATCTCACGTCCAATTCCTTGGTCTGCACATTTTTGTGCATCAATAGCTTTGAAGAAAAGGCACAGGGTTAGAAGGAAGTAGAGGAGCATGGTTGTCTTATCCGAGCAGTGAAAATGTTTATATACCGTGACCTCGCGGGTGAGGAGCAGCTGGGTACATTGAATAATAGCGCTGCTATTTCGAGAAAAACATAACGTAGGAAAACAAAAATGACACCAGTTTCAATGTTTTTGACCTCTAGGTAGACAGACAAACAGGAAAAAATGTGAATAGTTTGTGAGAACAAAAGAAAAATTATCAATTTATCTTATTATAAGTTCTAGATTTAAAAAAAAAGCTTATGTTTCAAGAGTACCTCTTGAGTTCGTTCGGCAAAGGTACTCTTGGTATAATCCCTTGGAAAGTGCCTTTTAAATAAGCTTAAAAATGACAACTCTCTAATGATGATGATAATGCAGCTTTGCACGTGATGGAAATAAAGTATTGAACAGTTGTAGTTGTAAAAATATATTGTATCCCTACATAACAAATTTTCGTTTATTTTTATCTCTATATCCGTTATTTGTTACAAAAATGATAACAATGTGAGGGCGAAGAACCCATAAATGGCAGATTTCCCTGAAACATTTTCGTAAAAAATCCCTTCATCGTTTACCTCCTTCTATCATCACTAGTTCTAAACTCGCACCGGAAATGATGGTAATGTTAGGAGCTGCCAATACAAATACGAAAGTATCATTTTGAGGCTTCAAAATTCTAAAAATTAAAATATTTTTCACTAGATTGAAATGATTTGGCTCAATTAATATATAAAAATTACATTTGATTATTGACTGTCCAAGGGTTTAGTGCTTCCATTGGAATCAAAACAGTTGCATTTTCTGAACCAGTTACAGTTGCCTCAAAAGTATAAGTGAATCCGTAGCAGCCTAGATATTAAGAGAAGAGTTAACCGAACCTGAAAAGCGGACTTCTTGATCGTATTGATGGATGTAGTTGTCATTTATTGCTTCGAAAGTCATCTTTAGTTGGTTGTTAGGTAAACTGAAGTTGTCTGAAAAGGATAATTTGATCTTCATTTAAGATTTATAGACCATACGAAAGGTGAATAAATAAAGATAAGAAAAGTAAAGATTTTAGTTATCTTTCGATTGTTTTTGTTAGGTTTTCGGTGTTCTTATTAAATATTTAGTTTGGCTATCAAGAAAAACTAAATAAAATATCAATCATCGAGCACCAACATGTCAGACATGTCAGACAATATATAGCTACCATTGCATTAGCAAAGTTTCTCTTTTCAGGATTTTTCTAAAATTGTGACTTGCATTGCCAATATTCGAACAGTTGAACCGTTGCATTCCCTTTGTCCAATACCAAGGTGTTCGCTAATCCTCTGAGAAACACGGGGAGAATGTTATTGCGTCTAAAATTATCAACATAGGTTTCTGAAAATTTCAGAAATCATGGAAACTCTAGCTTATAAAGCAGAGAAGGGCTTACTTTAGTTCAAAAACTGGTGAAGAGGAAGACTCTGGAAAGCCGGAGTAAATGGAAAATGTGGAATCACTCTGAAAATGTACGGAAAATCTTGAGAGAATGATGATCAGCTGATAAAAAGTGGGTGATGATAAAAAAGAACAAATTGTATTTCACGTACTGCACGTACTTGTATATCACGTACCCTGTATATCACATACAGTTTGTATTCACATAATTATATAACACATACCATTTTTTCTCCCTTTTTTCAGGGTTTTTCTGGTTATAAAAAGCGTGTCTAGGGCATTATCATTAAGTTACAATAACTAGAATTTTTCTAAAAATGTTCAAATTTTCATAATTATTAAGCTGACAATATTTAAACGTTGCTGAATATTATCTGAATAAGGTCGTTATTTTTTCTTTGATTATATTTTATTTTCTTGTTGCTTTCAGACTAAGCCTCTATAGAGACAGACACACTTTATAACGCAAAAAAACCCCTGATAAACTGGAAAAAATATGTTATGTTATACAATTACGTGATATTCAAATTGTATGTGATATAGAAGTACGTGCAATTCGTGATATACAAATTGGCTAAAAAAGTGATTAGTTAAATAAAACGTTATGTCAGAATATTTTTTTTTCTATCCGAAATGTATTAGCTAGATCTTTCAGGATCTTTTTCATAAATCACCATTTAACTACCAAAATACCAAAATTTTACCGATAAATTAAACGGCATCAACCATCCTCCCACAAATTTTGCTTTCTCCTTGCTGCTCCCATACTCCCTGTTTATCACAACCAATGCATATGGCTTTTCCTCGGCTTTCATGGTAACCTGCCTGGGTGAATAATACAAATCATTCATTGGAGACAAAGATTTAGATCCGGTATAGACAAAAAGAACCTTTGTGTACAAATTTCTTCCTAAAATATTCATTTTAATGGATAACAAAGGCTCACTCGACTCAGACATAGCGATAAAGACGCATGGAGACACTTCAGGGATCGCACCAGGATAGAGGATGATGGATTTCTCATAGACTTTAGAATTGAAGAAATTTGCATGCAATCTGCAATTTTTAGGGCTAAATAGCACGTTTTAATAAGCAGAAGCGAGAGCAAAAATTTGCAATCACTTTTTGCATCTTTTGAGGGCTTAGACTAAAAAACAAAAACTTACGTATCTATCAGCTTCTGACTCCCTTTATCATCCTCATATATTAAAATATTCTGTGGTATTGACCCCCAAAATGACTGTCCATCTATGCCTGAATTACTCGCGAAAGGATAGGATTTGTCACATTTAGTTGATAGCCAAATATAAAATTTATCTTTCTCTGGAAACATATCGTCTTACTCCGTCCTTCGCCACTAGTTTTATTGGCTGGTCCTGTTTGAAGAAATCATTGAAGCGAGTGAGAATAGTTTCATCATCGAGATTTATCTCCTTTATTTTGTCCATTAATACTGAATCTATGTATGAACTTTAAAAACGTACACTTTCTTTTCGTAATAATTAATTCATGAAAAAAGAACGAATCATAGAAAATAGTCAAATAAAAAGTTGCCACAGGAGATGGAAGAGTAATATTTTCTCTCCTTGGCAAACCATCAGGCAACATCTCCCCTTGGTTACTTAAAGAAAACGGTTTCTATAAAATTTGCTAAACATTTTTTTGAAAGCCCTTAGACAATCGTCTGAGACGAACGCATAGTGCAAATTTCATTTCTATCAATCCATCAAAACAGTTCTAGTTGGATCGACTTCACATCGTTTTATAAAGTTGTGACTTCGTCAATACGCTTCGAAGGTTGAAAAACATACATAAAGGCATAATGCAGAGCATTTTCAAAGTAGAACCACGGACTAATAGTATTAGATGACCATTTAACTTCGACCAACGCATAGGAGTTTTCCGGAATTTTGATCTAAAATTTTTTTCTCTGTAATCTCTCTCACCGTGTACCAGCATTCTTGACCTGATGCATAAGATCCATTCTCCAGGCTCCATTGATTTTTTAACAGTATCGTTTGATTTGAGCACACTTGATGTTAAATTTTTAATGGGGGTGTCTTACATTTCTGATCATCGCCCCAGCTACCCCAGCTATTATAACCATAGGCTTCACCAAAAGGGTTGGAAATTTGGAGAGAAAATATGAGAATTAGAATGGGGTTCATTAAAAGAAAATCAGACAAAGTAAAATAAAAGACAGGTGAAATAAATGCATCTGTCACAAGGAGCAATTCAAAATGTCTATCAATTTTATTCAAACACTCGCCTGTCCACAGAACACTTGTGCCACTATCATCCCATCTTGATACCAAACTCCTGTCGCATCACAGGTGGCTGTTAAAGGCTCTCCAGGTTCCAGAGCATCGAATAATGGTTCACCCATATACATCGAATAATAAACCTGATAAGTGTCAGGGCAAGTGAATGAGGTACTGAAATGTTTTTGATGAAGGTCTACACATTATGCCAATCTACACAAAAACTTACAAAACTAAGAAAAAAAAATGAGATTTATACAAAAAAAACCCAAAATGAAAAAAAGTATTTGTAAATATTTTAAGAATAAAATTTTATTTTTTTTGCTTTTTCTTCACTTTCTTGCATTTATTTTCATACTTTCTGGTATTTTTTTACAATTTTTCTTGATACCCGCCATATGCTACACCATTTCTTTGAAAAAACTTACGTGCAACCACCTAGTGGATTCTCTACTGGAGCCCAATCCATAACCATGTTATGATCTAGGCAATCAACTCCATAACCTAAATCTCCTTCGCAGCTATAGAGAATTGCACAAGCAGGGCAATAAGCTGAAAGTGGAAATAGGGAGAAGGAAATAGGCAATTGTTTTGGATAGGTAATAATTGAATAATTTTGTTTCCTGCATTGTATTGCTCTCCGATTTAGCAATAGGAAAACATTTGTTTTAGAAAAAAACAATAAAAGCTAAATATTTGCATCTGGATCTTTTGTAAACGAATACAAAAAGGACTGTATATTCTTACGATTTCTTGTAGTAGTGGTAGTTGAAGTTGTTGTCGTCGTTGTTGTCGTCGTTGTCGTTGTCGTTGTCGTTTGCGATGGTGATGTCGTTATCGCCGTCGTAGTTCCAGCTGTTGTTGTAGCCAAATCTTCTGTTGTTGTGATAAAAACGGGAGTAGTCATCATATCCTCTGCTGAAATAAATATATCACAATTCGAAAAAAATATCAATATTAAAATCTAAAAATAGGTTCCAAATTTAATACGACATCCATATTATTTTTTAAAACATTTTTCTTTGCTTCACTGATATTATTAATAGCTGAATAAAAGTAAGTTAGTAAAAAAAACATACGCGACGTCGTTGGAGCACACCCGTAAACCGATGGAAGGAGAAAAAAGAGAAGCATAGATACTCTTCGGACTGCGATTGGACACTTTTACTCTCATTACCGGTATAAAACTTGTCAGCGACCTGGGAAAGATCAAAAGGTCGAGTTTATCAAATAGTTCAAATAAAAATACCATCATAGAATATTTTATTTCCTGTTAAGTCATTCCACACAAAATCTGATCAATTGTAATTCCAGCCATCATCCACATTCCCGTTGCATCGCAGGTGGCGACGAATGGGGCTCCCACAGGGAGGGAGGAGTACATGCCATCAGCCGCATTCCTATAGTAGGCTGCATTTGTTCCAGGGCAGGTGAAGGTTATGCTTAAAAAATTTGTGTTAAACATTGTTTGAGAAAGACTCTTGTATTTATACAAAAAAGCATCATACCGACAAACACCGGCATCTTCCATCGGAGTTGAATTTGGTACCATGTCTTGTGTAAGACATTCAAAATTATAGGCAATTCCGTCTGATCCAGCACAGCTATAGAGAACGGAACAGCCAGGACAAGCAGCTGAAAGGAATTTTCTTTTTCTAAATTACTTCTCTCAGAAAAAAAAATTAGAATTTACATTAAAAAAACACGTTCCTAATTAATCGCCAAACATTTAGTTCCTTTTTTTTATTCTATTTTTTCAGATTAGATATATACATCTCGCGCTAAATGGACAACACTATAAGTAACCATTTAAAATCAGAAAAAATAATGAAACAAATATGGAAAGAATCAATATCTGTCCGTACTCATTTGACTGAGGGTAAAGTATTAACTTCTCTCAAATAAAAGTAAGAATCTACAGGGTGGCTGCAAAGTATGGGCGCGCTCAAAAATGCATTTTTTTCAAAAATATACGCTACTTGATGACATTTTTTATTCTAACAAAACAAAACAAAAATATAATAAATAACAATATTTAGGCAAATTGTTCAAAGTGTCCACCATTTGCTTTTACACAGGCCTCCAAACGAGGGATACAGAATTAACGGTGCGCCGCAGGCAACGGAGAAATCGAGGGGGTTAAGGTCCGGTACGTCTTGGCGTTGATTTTGACGTTTTTATCAATAAAAATTAAAGGTGTTTTCCCCATGGCGGAAACTCCTGCCCAAACCATCAACCCTTTCGAGAAAAGTGATCGCATGTCGACTTTTCTTTTTCTTTTGCTTTTCTGCATCGGACTTATCAGTTGCCGATCATTTTGGCGGTTGTGAGTCTTCTCAAAGGGTGAAAATTTTCTCATTTGAACATAAAACATCCTTCACTCGGCGTCATTTCGGGTGACCCTCTTCTTGATGATGACACGGATTCTTTTAGTATTAAAGGCGGTCGATTTGATTTTCTCTTGGTATCAACGTTTCCATCTGATTTCCACTGCTTAATGATGTTGTGGACAGTTCTTAGCGGGACTTTCAAGAAATCCTTGAAGCTTTTTCTTAATTCTTCGCTAGTTGAGAAATAGCTAAACGGTGAACACAGGGTTTCATAAGTGCCTAGAAAGTAATGAAGTTGTATATCACAAGAAAGGTTATAAAAAAATAACAAAAAAAGTAAACATTCTTTGTACAATTTTAACAATGAAATATCAACATCACGCGCCCATACTCTTCAGCCACCCTGTATATAAAAAAAAACGTTTCTAATTCATCGTCAAACATTTACTTCCCTTTTTTATTTTTTTCAAATGAGACTTATATGTGAATTGTAGTCATCGATCCATTGCTTCCACAATTTCGAAAATCGCCTTGTACCGTGTGCCGTACCCGTTCCCCGTGTATATTGTTTAAATTATTGTGACCCGTACCCCCTTCCCCCCGTGGCAATGATTTATAAAAGCCTACGAGCAGCTGTTGTTGTTGTTGTTGTTGTTGTGGTTGTGGTTGTTGATGTAGTTGTGGAAGTAGTGGTGCTAGATGTGGTGTCAATAATACTAGTAGTAGTCTCTTCAAATATAAGCTCTTTCATATCCTCAGCTAAATTCCCATAATGGCTCACAAAAACCCTACGAGAATTCGTCCGAGCACAAGAATAAACGCTAGATACAAGAAAAACGATTATGATATGCATCTGTTAGACAAGCTAGTCGAATAAAACGAGACAGGATCATTGAATCCGGCGGGGGGAAGGCGGGGGCAAGAAAACAGACAAGTCGAAACCAGAGACCGCAAGCTTGAACTTTTCAAGTAAGCTTTTTTTTTTTCAAAATTTCCTGAATGTTAGTTATTTTCCTAGAGCATGAGTCGTTTCGAGAGCCAAAATATGAATGCCCAGCAATATACATCTAAGCACGATAAGTGAGAAAAAATGGAGAAGTATAAGAATGTATACAGGAAGGAAGATATATAGGTTGAGTTGATTGATAAGAAGATATCTTTAGAAGACTAAGACTAAATAGCATTTAGCCAGAGGGGGGAGATGTAGTAGTCAAGAATACTAATCACATACATACTGAATTAATTTGACTAATTTCTTGGTTTTGGGGTTTTTAAACTATTTAAATACATTGGTAATAACCTTAGCTTATGGAAACCTTACGTGATTGCTCAAACCCAAAAAAATATAGCTATATAGCGCTCTCTATATCCGTCATGCTTTTATCTTTTCTTCATCCTACAACAGTTGTGTAATACAACCAATTTTTTTTTTCAAATCGGCAGCCGATGAACTTATGAATAATACAACTTAGAATGTGTTCTATTAATGGACAATTTCTTGATAATCCTTTCTCCTTCGCCAGTTTAATACCTTATCTATCACTATATAACTGGCTAGGAAAAGCACCATAACAGACAGTACCATTGTTAACCAGTCTAAAAATCTTTGCTACATTATTTTTTATCAACTTACTCCACTCTCCAGCCTCTAAAGGCACACCATTGCCAACCATAAGGGTGATGTCACTTCGTAGCTTCGGTTCTTTGGGAGCTGAATGAATGTTTCGTCCTTGATATTAATTGAAAAAATAGAAATGAAACCTACTAAACTTTAGAAATGTAGTCCTTTGCTTCATTATAAATTGCTTCCACAGATTATATGCAGCCATGGAGTCGTTAAAAGTTTTATCAGGATAGTAGATAACACCAGTCCAGGCGCCTTCTGAAAGAAAAATAATCATAAAACAATTAGTCGTATAAATATAAATTTGGAACTTTGCAATTATTTGTGCAAGAATTATAAATAAAAGTTTGATCTACCAAATATTTTTTCGAGGCATGATAGCTTCAGAGTTATTTTCCTCGTCTTCCAGAATCGGCATATATAAATTGAAGATAATTATACTATGAATGAACTGTTTGACAATTGAGAAATTCTAATGACTCACGCATATAGCTTAATACATCCGAAGGCGTGACTGTATCATATCGTGGTGGAAATTTCGTCAATGGAATGTAGCCACCGACCTTTCTGAAACCATTGTTATTCCTCCGTCTTTAAATTCCCCTTCCCTTCTCACAGTATCCTGCCAAAATCTCTTTGCCTCCTCATAATAGCCGGCTCGCTCTTCTGGCATTCTCAGATTTTTATCGAAGTCTAAGTATAAATATTATTTCTTGTTCCAATCTCATTATAAATAAAACTCCAAAAAACCTTACCGATCATAAAATAATTATGCTTTTCTCTATTCCAAGTAGACCAATGGTAGCCGTTGTAGGAAGGATTCCCAATTTGAACATAGGAGGCGATGATGCCAGAATAAATCCTTTCAATTTCGAAATCTTTCGGTAACATTTGGGAATCGTCTCGATGAAGGCCAAAGATGTAAGCCTAGTCAAATTAAAAAACAAAGTAATGGAAAAGTCATCAAATAGTCATAAAAGTTCTAAAGTTGCACACAAGCTTTACAAAGGCTATGTGGGAATCTCCTAGAATTTAATTCTTTCTTAAAATTAATAAAATTAAGTGGAAACATGAGCTGGAGTTATTTGCCTGACAATTCTTAGGGGGGTTATCCAGCTCTTCCGCTTTATAACTCACATAATCTTCCGAATGTGACGGTCCAAAATACTCCGACTGTGGTATATATTTCTTGTATGCATCTTTCGCACCCCAGTAATCATAACTTTTGAAAGACATCTGCTCCAGACTCGCTAATTCTATCAGCCAACTCTCCGATTTCACTATAAAATTGGAAATCGTCATCGAGAAATGCTGTTCTGTTAGCTGGTTATAGATATAGATAATCTTTCTGTATACAACTAACCATTAGAATAGTGCTTGATACATTCAGAAAGGAATTTTTCAGGCTCATAATAGCGACTGACTTACACTCACCCCACTGGATCCATCAATCCAAATAGAACACGACTTCTCTACACGACAATTCAGTCGGATATAGTTCTCCAGAAGCTTTTCTTGAGGAACGGTGCGCATGCAATCAATCTGAAAATTGTTTTGTGACAGAAGTTTCATTCAAAGTTGAAATATAAACATTTTCTTTTTTTTCCATCCTCACATTTACTCAATTTCCCCCTAAAAAGGCTGTTCTACCTCTTCAATTCTCTCTTTATCCTCATATTTTTCGTTGTCCTCAGCGCATCCACACATTTCTGCTACTGCTCGCGACGAATAAATATTTGCGGCTGAACAATTTTCTTCTTTGAAGTAGACAATTACTTTTTGTAAAATCCATGACACCGTTGAAAGCTCCACTTTGAGAAACAAAACGTTGAAAGAGACCTTCAGTGGTGGGAAGCATAGCGAAAAATCTCTAATTTGTGTAAGATAAAAAACTTACAAGCGTAGTATTCCGTAGCGATAGGGGATAGTCACCACTACAATGTTTCTCTCCTAAAACCAACTAATGAATTGAAAAAACAAAGTTATTGATAATCGTATCCATTCGAATGACAGATGACTCGAATTTTCCGCCATGGATGACAGCCATCACGGGGCATTTTCCCTGGAAGAAGTTTTTTTTTTTTGATACACCCTTATTTTGTGAGAAGTTAATTCATAATACGTATTTTAGAATTTTGACCATATTTTTTTCACTTTTCAAATATAAAGCAAGCATTTTGTCACCTACCTCCTGTAAGCATGTCCTACTGCTGAAGACATTGATATAAAGACAATCTTCCGAGACTGTTCTAATTTTTCCTCCTTCTCGGAGCTTCAAAGTTTTTCTAAAATTGTATATTTTTCGAACGCTAAATAAATGAGCAGATAGTATTAGCTGCACTTGCATATTAGAGGCTTTTTTCTTTAGAAAAATTACTTACTTTGGATCGGACAAACAAGAATTTCGATATTGGAAGGTGTCCAAGATGCCGGACCTGGGATGAGGGTCTTGAGCTTTACGGAATCTATAATTTTTCATTAAAATTAGAATATATCAACAAATTTTGAATAAAAATTAAATTAAATTTAGTGTATTTCAGAGGCAGAAATCTTATAATAATACTAGAATAAAAAAATATTCAGCTCACCTAAGTGGTCCAATTGGTGGAAGAGCTTCTGGAATTCCGGCAAAGATAAAGCCACTCTGTCCTCCATAGCTGTCCAGACGTTTTCCTCTGATATGACCGAAACTGGAATAATATTAGAATATAGATAAAAATATATTATTAGTTATTGGAAGACTATTTCTAATAAAAATATGCCTAACCAGCAGCAAAAAAAAATTTACCTGGGCTTGTCTAGCTGTCGCGTCTGCGAATGTTTAACTGTAGCGTTTGTGCAGGTCAGAACTTCCTAACTGTTTAGGGTGCAAACCCGTTTAATTGGTTACCTCGTTGCTAAAATCCTATATTCATCGTCCTTTTGACCTGCTGATAATATTGAACTACCAATTAACAGTAGACAAATAAGATGAAGAAGAAGATCAGTCATCAACTAGAGAGAACAGCAAACAGACTGATGAATAAGAAGTGGAAAAAGAGATAAGATAAAAGTAGATAGAAAAAGGGACAATTTAGATAAAGTTCACGGAGAGAGACTGAGCCTAAAACAGAAAAGGAGCCACTTTATCATGTACGATATGTTATTTTGAAGGGATATTTTTAATTTTATTTTTGCCTAATAATAGTGCACAAAGTAGAATGAAGGACTTTGAAGAGTAAGAGTCGATAGTACAAGAAAAAGAAGTGAAAGAAACGGAGGTCTCTTGTTTCGGACGACCCCCAAATAATTTTAGACGTTGAATAAGTTTTCTCTCATTCTCATTTCTGTAGTTACCTTTTTGCCTTTACTCTTTATTTCCTTACGAATCTATTGTACTACACACTACCTGATGTTCTACTGCCTCGTTTCTCTGCGCTCTCTCTTCTTTCCTCCCTCCCCTCAGTCGTCGCGCTCCACCCCTCTTCTGAGAGTATCCAATTCGAGGATCAATACCAGCCCACCAGCGGGTCCTAATGGGCCAACAGCATTCCGGATTTGTTGTTGAGATTGCTGAGCCGAGATTGGGACGATTTCAGGTAAGCTTTTTTTATTTGAATTCATTGAGATCTAAATAACTTTTTTTTTTGGTATTTTATTTTTGCAGGTATGCAGCTCTTAAAAGTTCAGAAAAAAAATGTAATCGTTGTTGATTTTTCTCTTTCGTTTTATGATTCTAACAACCAATGCCTCTCCCCATCCCGAGTAACGAATTAAAGTCGAAAATTGCGGCAGCTGCGGGAAGGAACACGACAGATGGATCCATGAATATGAATGTGGAGGGATTGCGAGATGCCTTCTGTCGCATTTGTTCGAACCTGATCTGTCTAGTTGTTGCGTTTATGTAAATCAATCTAAACACAAACAACCCTTCCTGATTCAATTTCCTTCCACTCCAATCACCTCCTCTTCTTGGATCATTCTCCAACTTTTTCAGGCTGTTCCTCAAAAGGATCCTGATGAAGAGCCGACTCCCGAATGGAGAATTACAGTAAATCCGGCAGCTGAGCTGTTCGGCTCAACGAGGCTAAAGCAGCTAATTGACAGACTCTATCACCATCAGAAGTTGTTGACAGCCGCTGATGCAAAACAGGTCAGAATTACTGATGGGGAGGGACGTGTTTGTGTCATTAGGGAACGAGGGAGGAAACAAGAATGATGAATTGTAATTAAAGTAAAGTCATTCATAAATTAAAGAAAAAACTCTTAGCTTTATAATTCGGCTCTAACTAATTGCTTCAGATCCTCTATTCTTTACAAGGAATTGATCCGGCTTCTGATCTCCTTCTTCCCCTTCTTACCGTTATCTCTAATGCTACAGCTTATCCAGCGAATCAGGTAATTCTTTGTTATTTTATTTATTCATACTCTAATAAAATAAATATCTAAAATAGTTGCGAAAATAGAAAAACTAAAAGAGTTTTCCAGGTAGGGCGTAATGTTTTCAGCTGGAGTCAATTGGTAATATTTTATTTAGAACACGTCTATAGGTATTTTGATGTTTTCTTTCTTGGCAGCTTTACGGCCTCTTTTTTCTGTTTTAAAATTTCTCTCATTTTCAGCTCATAATGAGGGAGCTTAAAATCACCGAGAAAATCGTCAACATGATGGTTGAAGGACGAACATATTGGCCATCGCCGTGCAAATTGATGCTACTTCAATGTGTCGCCAATATGGCTGTCTCGAAAGAGAATGATGTAGGTTTTAGAGAAAGAAGGGAATTTGCTTCATAAATTTTATTATTATAAAAAAGTTTTTTTCTTTGCCAATAGGATTTTTTTTGCAGCTACTGGTGAAGAAAACAACGGCTCAAATCATTCATCGACTGGCTAATTCCCAAGATGAGATAGAAGTAACGGTTGCCCTTCAGGCATTGACCAACTTGACCTTACGTATTGCCATTCAAGAGGTATTTTATTTTGCGTTCCATGTAAAAATCCAGGTTCCCTCTTTCATCCCAGCCATTGCCCCTTGCTTGTCTAAACTATGGACACACGGGGAGGTGAATATAAATGCCCTACGACTCCTCGTCAATCTCTCCTGTTGTCCCGATTTAGTTCCGCATATTTTGGGATCAAAGGTTGGCTTTATTGAAATGGGAAGACAATGGAGTTTAGGCCGTTTCCGGGCTGCTGAGAATATTGGATTCTGACAGGGATGAAATTCTTCTTCGGGCGGTTACCTGGCTTTTATGTATCTCGTCAGCGGTGGAAGCTTTACAAATAACATATGATAGAATAGCGGAATATAATCAGGTAGGTATATAGTTAAAATTATTTTTTTTGCAATCAATAACCAACGTTTTTATTTTTATACCCTTCCATTTTTGCTAAATTTGATATTTTCCGAAAACTTTTTTAACGCATAGTAAGATTATTGTGTGCATGTACACATGTGATAGTTAGATAATTTAATTTTTCACTCAGAAATATAAACAAGGTGACAGTTCAGGATCCCTTCCGCAACCCTATTCACACCATTTTCTTCTCCATCTACGGTCCAAAAAATCGTGAAGAATTGGAAAGCCGTATGGCCGAGCTAGTGTCCCATCCATATAAGGATATTGCCGACAAAAGTCGCCGGCTTGTAAACATTTTGGTTAAGGTAAGGAATTCATATCCCTCACAAGTACCTTTAGATCCCTTCTTTTCCTACAGCCGGCTCCAATTTAAACCGCCTATGAAAGAAAAATAGCCTGAAACTCTGCTCAATGATGTTTAAACGATTCCTGTTGGTCATCCTTATTACGGTAGCTTGCGCTCTTTGTGGTTGAATTACGGTGAATTATTAAATAAAATTTAATTTTGAAAAGTCAGAATTAGAATTTTTTTAAAAATTACTTTCTTTGATTCCCATGACTTCTTGATCCGAAGAAAAAAAAGCCCAAAGTCAGTCCCAGTGAGCAGGAGAGACATAACCAAAGGCTGAACGTCATAAAAAATAACATCAAAGTCATAGAGAGAGTCATTTGGATGGCGAAAAGGAAAGTATCCAGCCAGTGATGCTTCGAAATGATGGAAGAATACCAGCTGGAAATAAAAATTTGAGGAAGAGTAAGAGGATTGATTACACTTCGGAGAGCTTCTGGCGATTTTTAACCTCCCATCGAAGCCAACGAATCATCTCCAACACGATTCCCCAAATAATGACAACGACGCAGGACCAAGCCATAGCTGAAATGATAAATATTTTGTTTCGGGTACCCCAAATTTTAGTATTGTAAAACTACACTGTTTTTACATACATCAAAATAATTGAGAAGGATATAAAAAAATGACTCACTTCCCGCATCTGTGATGGTCCAGCTCTTGAATAGCGCCTGGTCGGCTAGTTTTGTATGAAAATACATCCACATTTCGGCAGAGTGTAGTTTACAAATAGAATTCAATTAGTTCTTTACAAACTTTTTATAAGAAATAAATAAAAGCAGCAATGGAGATACATGGATCTATACCCACTGTTGGTTTATTCAAAACAAGGTAGCATTGAAACTTCCTGCTTTGTGATCTATGAATTATTCTTGCACCGTAAAAAATGTTAACTTCAGAAGCCAGTGAAAAATAAATAGTTCATATGCAAGGTGAAATAAGTTGTAGAAAAAATTAGTCTATTGGTAAGAATATTTATAAAGCAAAAATACTGAAGCAATACTAGTCAGATAAGAAAAATTTTAAACAAGCAAAATAAAAAAAAAGTGAAACAAAAGTTCTTTTTACGAATGCTCAAAATGAGGTTATTGTTGATTCGACAGAAGTGATAATGGAATCGATAAGGGACAGATGATAAGAAGGAGTGTTGCATTAGATGATGTATATGGTGAACTGGAAGTTTGGGGTTATCATGAACTAATTTCATATTTCCATAAGAATATACACAATAGCATATTGCCTATAATTCCTCCAGCAGCGACAATGGAAGGAAATGTTAGACGATCAGTTCATTGTGAACTCTAGTGTCGCTGAGTTAGGTTCGATTTTGCTACGCTTCAAGCCGAGGATTTGAATGACTCTCTTTTGAAC
Organism: Oscheius sp. DF5120; assembly: GCA_932521415.1. NCBI lineage: Eukaryota > Metazoa > Nematoda > Chromadorea > Rhabditida > Rhabditidae > Oscheius > Oscheius sp. DF5120. The sequence continues at coordinate 408,975 of OW051464.1, forward strand.
CGTTTTATTGATAAATAAAAAGAGGAAGAGATTCCCACCTGCAAGAACGATTTTGTCTAGGCGAAAGAACTTACTGGATGATAGCTGCCACATGATTAGTCCAACGAACGACACGAATTCCGGAACATGAACGAACTGGAGGACGAGATACAAGACACCAAGAATTAAATTACACAAACATACGTATGCACTCTGGATGAACATCTAAAGTAGAATAAAAGTATGAAGAGAGGAATACTTGGAAACTATTCTTGTTGATGGAGACATTGGTATAGTATTTATAAATGAAGACAAAGATGAAAGCTATGTAGAGGAGGAAACCGAAGAAGACGACGGCCGAGTTGTTAAAGGTTAAGAAGAAGCATTGGTAGGCCTGAGAATTGTTAGAAGGAAAAAATGAATATAAACATCTATCATTCGACCATCGGGGAAGATTAGTGGATCGAAAAGCCAGGTGCGGGCAACACTGTTGAAGAAGATGGGTTTAGCAAAGAAAAAGAAGTAGCCCTGATAGGCGAAGACGACGAGGAATGAGAGAACCAGTGGCTTTCCTATAAATTCATATCTTTCCTTCGTTCTTTCTTCGAATTGTATTTGCATTTTGCAAATTAAAAAGATATAAGAGTAAGTACCTTACCGGTGAAAAGAACATCGTGCCAATAACTGCTAACCACTTCCACTAAACGAGTGACTCCCAGAACCAAACCGGCGCTGCAAGCTCCTCCCCACCAGCCGAAAAATTTTTTTTTGCGTTTTTTTATTCACTATATTTTAAATGTATGCTAGAATAACTTTTTGCAGTTTTTTAAATAAACTAATATGCTATGCTGTCTTCTAAAGTACAGAAGCGTCTCTCTGAAGCTGTGATAAGTGGTGTCAAGTGGCGCAAGAGTTGAAATTTGAAGATTTTTTTGTGTTAGTGTCTCGGACATTGAAAACTCAAGTATATATGGATTGTGGTTGTCGAGTGTAGACCGCGAATATAATATTTTTGCTTGCAATAGATGCGTTTGAAAACGTACGTGGAAGGCTAAGAGATGCGAATCTCATCCAGAGTGCCCGAATTTGAGGGAACGTTATAAAAGAGTTTGCGGTTGGAACGCGTATCTCAACGATCAATGATGAGGGAAGAATCAAGCTAATATAGCCTTGCATTGTTTTTACTAAAAAAAATAGAAAAAAATTACCTAAACAAACGCATCCCCAAAAGTATATGAAGTTGGGATAGTTACAGTATACAGCTCCTTGTAAGAAGAAGATTCCAGAGAGAATGGAGTTTGGAATGAGACCAATTATATCTATACAGGAAAGATAGAAAAGAAACTTATAAGCAGTGTATTTGATGAGATCCTTTTGAAGAAGGACATAACAACAGACACAGTAGAGGGGCTTAAACAAATATGGAAAAAGAAGAAAAATACATACAATGACAACTATTCCATATGAGAGGCAAAATATACCTATTGCAACTTCCTTTTTCCCTTCGCCCCACCATTCTTCAGAAGTTAGATTTCTCAGTCTACATTATAACAACAGGAAGAAAAGAAACTTACTCGCATCGGTAGTCGGGAGGAAGTCCTCTAGATAAAATATAGGATAACATAATTGAGTTGAAGAGGGTACGCTTCTTTCTTTATATATGGAAAGGAGAAAGAGTACATCATCACAACTTTTTGCACTTTTCGTCTCCCTTCGACAAAACAGTTCGTTCGAAGAAGGACAGCAAGCTACGCTTGAAAGAAGATTGTTTTGAAGACTGTTCACACCAAGTTTCAAATGTATGGTTCCACCATCCGACACTGCCTTTCATATCCATTTATATGTTATTTAGGTTTTAAATTTGATAAAGGACATGTTCATTCTAGCCAATCATTTGTTTTCCTGTCTGGGAGTGGAATTCCAGCTACTTTTCACATCATTCGTCGTTCAATACAGATTCAAAGCCGTAAAACATTGTAATAGAATTCTATACAATAATAATCACAAGTTATATTGAGGCTTACAAATACGTATATGTATATCCTTAAACTCAACAAAACAAAAAGCACAGTCACAAACTCGAAATTACATCCCTATTTTAAATTTTTTGGTAATTCACCTCTACGATTTTATTGACTTCTTTATACATCTTGTAAGAGCTTTGTACCAGGCTATATATTTTTTTTATTTTCCTACCAATATTCTTTATTCGTTTCAGAAAAAGTAGTGTTTAGAATAGCTTTTTGAAAAATAAGTGTATATATGAACATACCAACAGAACTTTTTTTAACGTATGGTTGTGTAATTTTTTCTATTTAGCTTTCATATGGTTTTTGTGATTGTTGTAAGTTATTTTCGTAAACACACACATACACACTATTACACTTACACACATGGCTCGCAATAAGAAACAAATTGAATCAATCAAAGGTTATTTGATGAAGTTACATAAAATCAATAGAGGTGGATCAAAATTCTATTATTGTCACTACAGGTTAGTTCCCTTAATCGAATCAGTTCTTTTAGATATAGGTCTCATATCCAATGTCCTGGATCAGTAAAAGTACATTTTCCGTCTGGTTTTATTGAAGACGTATGTCCCCACTCGCATGATCCTGATCCAGAATACGCTCAGATTAGTTATTTGTTCTATCAGTTTATTTTATTATAGATTGAGATAGAACGTGATAGACAGAAGGAACTTGCAAGAGCGAATCCTTATATTGAACCGCAGGAGATTATCGACAGTTCCATGGAGATAATCCGCCCAGAATCATTTCCACTTCTTGGTTAGTTACATTATTCTCTTAAAATGTTTAGGATCGTATGATTGCATACGTAAACGCATTTACAGAGCCAAGCCGAAAGAGCTTAGTTTATCCGTACTAGACGGGAAAAACCCAAGCTAGATGATGTAATTAATATGGCAATAGCCATAAGAGGTAAAACATTAGACTAGTTTGATTGTACATATTTAATTTTTTGTTGTTATGTTTTTGCTTTATTGCTTGTTGTAAATATGGATGTGTGTTTACATATTTGCTTTATGATAATACGAAAAACAGAATTAACATTGTAAATTATAGAAAAAGCGAATTCTAGAAAACATTAAACTGATTACACCACGTTATCGCGCTGACGCACTTATACATACTTTTTTGGTGGCAAATGTCCCAGGTCGTGTCCTGTCCTGGTGGTTTCCGTCTTAGTGGTTTTCGTCTTGGTGGTTTTTGTCCTGGTGGTATTCATCACGAGTAGAATTCGGTACAGGTGGTATTCGGGGCAGTACTAGGTGATTTTCGGGTGCCTGTTCTTGGATGCAGACAAGATGGTCGTGTAAAGAAATCAATGATATAAATCAACGTAGAGATGAACTACCAGTCTATCAATATTCCTATAAAGCGCTTTAATTGGTAAGGCGTTATTTTTCATCCGGAGATAGATGATCTGACTATGGGCAACTTTAAAATATTACATGGTCAATTTTTTGAGAACCTTGTAACCAGTGTTTCAAATCGGTTTTTTAACCTCTCAATTTCTTTTTGCATGGAATGATGAATAGTTTTTTAGATTCTATTAGAAAAGATTTAAAATAGAGATGTAAATTCGAGTTTGTGACTGTACTCTTTATTTTGCTGAGTTTAAAGGTATTCCAGGATAAGGGGTAACCAACTAATTTTTTACTATTTTTACGAGGGCTTTTTCTGCCATTTTACTCCACGAAGAAGAGGATTATACATTCATTATCCATGCAGGTATGCTCCAACGCCGCTTTTGTATTTGTATAGATTTGTTGCGTGAGAAATTCCGTAAGACATCTGCACTTCATTTTTATTGTTTCTCCACTTCAAATGGCTCAAAACAATACAGAAGACATTCAAATGCAACTATATACAACTCAATCAGATGTCATTCTAATGGAGAAAGACAAATATAAAAAGAAAAAAGAAATGGATGAATTACGACGAAGATTGAGAGAGCAGAGTCCCAATGACTCTCTCGGTGAGTGACTGTTTTCAAAATAATTTTATTTCTCGTAAAAGTAAGACTCAATAATTATTAAAATGTTTAAGTTGATGAGAGGGAGAAGGAAACAAATAAATTGAAAAGGCCCCAGCAGGTAATTTGATCGGTTGTCCCCTTCAAAGAAATGGTTTACAGATTATAGTAATAGGTGGATGGAATGAAGACGAACTTTCTTCTGATATTATTTTACTGGATTATAATGGAAAAATATGGAAAAAAACTTCGATAGAACTACCTCAAAAGGTACAAGGCCATGGAACTGTAATTCTGGAGGACGAACTTTATATTATTGGTGGATTTGTTAATGGATATTCCAGTACTTTACATCGCTTAAATAAGAAAATGAAATGGGAAAAGTTGGCAGATATGCTCGAAGAAAGAGACAATATAACAAACAGTTGCATTTCGCATAACGGATGCATTTGGGCCATTGGAGGAGCGTCTGCATTTTTTACTTCTTTGAATACAGTAGAAAAATATGATCCGGTAGCAAATAGATGGGTGGAGAAACCGTGAGAAATAAAATGAAAGAAACCTTTTTTAGAACTATGAAAAGAAGACGATCCAGTGCTGCTGCTGCTGTGATCAACGACAGAATATATGTCTGTGGAGGAATAGATAAAATTTTCCTTTTGGATACAGTGGAAGTATTTGACATATCCTCCGAAGTATGGACTAATTTCTGTATCTTGCCTCAACCGAGAGCGGATATGTCAATAATTGTGGATGGAATAAGTATCGTTTTGATCGGTGGATGTATTCAAAAAACAGTGTGGAAGATGGATATGGAACGAAAAAACAAAGATTGGATATATTTACCTCCGTTGGATGAAGATCGATGGAATTCATCAGCTGTTAGGATCGATACAGGATCTATACTTGTTTTTGGTGGCTTCGGAGATCCAGCTTCCTCCTCAGTAGATATATTCTCCGGTCAAAAATGGGAGTCTTTCACTCCACTTCCACAGCCACGAAGGTGTCATACTTCAATGGTTCTTACTCCAGCAATGATAGATGCTTTTCGCCCTTATATTCTCGAAAAATAAATTTATTTTACAAGTTTTCTGGTCAACCACTGTCTGGGAGGTTTTCGGCATTTTTTATTGTAATTTATTGTAAAATCCAATTGTAATAATGTTTTTTAATCAAATGTTTGTCAAACTTGTCAAACTGCTAAATATTTTTTCTAATTTCGTGGCAATGGTTTTGTCCGCATTTAAAAATACAAGGAAAATATTGCGAATTGAATACCCTATATTGTCAGAAATCATAATCTTAATAAAAAAAGATGTTACGATTTTCATACTATATGGTTTCAAAAATAAAATGGTAATTTTCTTCCAACTCTTCCTGGGGAGTGACAATCGTGCCTCATATTTGTGCTTCGAATCGCCTGTTTGCACCAATCGAGAGGGCCACTCTCTCTCTCCCCGCTTGCCGTTTGACTCGTTTGTGTCGCCTCTCGGTTACATTTTCATAAAGGTCAGGCTTCCCATCGACTGACCTTGTCTTGACAATAGAATGGCGGCAAAAACAGATAGATGACACAGATGATCTATCCCGTCTTTCTTGAGAGGTGAAAGTGACCTCTTCGAACTTTTCTCGGAGTAATAATTACATTCGCTACGGAGGGATAATCGGAAGAGACGACGACAATTCGTCTGTCCTACTTCCTGTCTCTCCTTTTATTCGAGTTTTTGGACCTTTTGCGGTGGCAGCCTGCTAGAAACTCAAACTATCAATTTTTTATTTTCATATAATCGTATGTCTGGCAACATTTGAATAATTTTTCACTTTGAATCTGAAAAAGATAAGTGACTCTTAGGCTCATTCCCTTGTTCGTTAACTTTTTCCCTGACAGTATTCTTTTCTTCGAGGCACGATCCATCTCATCTTCATCACCTCCTAATTATGCGCCTTGTTTACAAGGATTGTGACCAATTGGCTCATGCCAGCAATTGTTCACATCTGTCTCTTCTCACTTAGCGGCGACACCTCATTACCGAGCACTTGTTATTGTTGGAGGGCCAAGAAGGAAGCCGATTGGGGAGGCAATGTCTGATTTTTCCTTCAAAATTCATTTACTGCTTTTCTGCTTCGAATTTGACATATAATCATAGAATAGACAAAAAGTTACAGATTTGTCAATTGTTCCTTTGTGCTAGTCATAGCTGTCAGATCCCTTTCTATTGACTATCATTCATTCCTCTTATTGTTTGGCATCGTCGACTGTCACAAGGTGTGTGTGTATGCTAATCAGCTTCTTTTCTTTAGTTTTCTATTTATTTAAAGAGATCATAAAATTTTATGTAGCAATGAAAACTGATTATTTTTATATTCTATTTTACTTTTTATAAAATCCATTAATTCATCCGATGAGGTCATTCTTCTCCATCTTATTCCTTTATCCGTTCCATTTGTCATTTGATTCTCTTTTCGCCCTCGTAGTCCTCATAATCGCAGCCGAGCAGAACTTTTTATAATGTAGTTTAGGGGGCGACGAGACTAGAAGGAAGGCAATCGGCAGCTCTCGTTGATTATAGTCCTCGATGTTGTGTAGTTTTCTGCATACCATGAGGAAAGCTAAAAAAACTGAAGATCTCCTCTCCACCCTTTGGGGATGAACAGAGGAGATCTTCAGTTTTACAGGAGAAAAATTGCCATAAATTTTACATCTTGTTTTACAAAATTTTCATAATAATCTCTATCCCCTCTACTCATAAAAAAGCTTTAAACAGCTTTTATTTTCAGTTTAATATCCTATTTCTAAGTTCAAACTTTAAATTAATCTTTATTTCTTATTCGATAGTATAACTTTCAATTCATTCGCAACTTTTTTGTCTCTTCGCCCCTTGACCTTGTTCGCCATTTTCTGTTCCTTCTCCTCTTTCTATTTCTCTCCATAGACTCCATAGTTTCTTCCAATTCATCACATATTCTTTTATATCATTTGATATGTCTCGACGAGATGTATAACTTTTTCGTTGCCCTTAGAAATGCTTCTTCGATTCAGAAAATACCGAACAAAAAAAGCAAATATTATTAATGTGCGTTCGATACTTCAGGGGGGGGGGGGGGGGGGGGCTTCAACTTTTGTATATGATGCTACCTACCGTTGACGCAAATAAATCTTCTTTACAGCACTTTCTATTAGAAAGGTTTAGCACTTGTCTAGAGGAATCAGGAAATTTTAAAGAAATATAATTTTGAATGGAATTTTTAGAAATTTTCTTAACTAGCAAAGTCTTGGTAAATCTAATTTCACCCTTGATATTCTTGAAATAATCCAGTCGAATAGGAATTTCTGTTATATTTGCTTGTCTCCGCCGTGAAGTTGCTTCATTCCCTTCCCCTCATTACTAATTCACGTCGTCCGGCTGGCAACATTCAATCGGTCAGATTGGTCACTACGCCCGTAGAGCCATTAGCAGTACATCAAAAATTCTTAGCTATGAATTTCCTAGGAGACGACGGAAGGAAGGAAATGCTAATTATTCGCCTCTCATTTGAACCCAGACAAAATTGTTTTCTCCCTTGTCTGTATATTCTCTTCCTAATCCTTCTCCTCATAAACTATCTTTCCTCTTTTCCTTTAAGGAGAGACTTGTCCTCTCCGTCTGCTCACCTCATTTGTCACATATGTCAACCATCATCTCTCCATATTTCTTCTGCCTCCCGGCCGTTTTTTCTTCCAACCCGGATGGAGCTAATCCGAGACACGCAGCGGCAATCTCCTGAGGAGGACGGCAAAACAGCAAGAAAACTGGCTCCGTGCGGAGATGCGCACACGTAAACCTGCGAACCTGCAAACGACTTTTCACGCTAGCAAGTGAAAGCAGCTTGTCTCTTATTCTTCTTCTTCTCGTGTCCTTTTTTAAGTGTTTCCTTTTTGTGGACACAATGGACAGTTTATTACTTGGACGTTTTTTAGAAACACTTAGTGTATATATGCATTATGCTTCCTTGTCTGTTTTTTTTGATGATTTAAACTATTTAAAAAAATGAATACAAGAGGGAAAAGTAAACAAATTTGATAGAGATCAGAGAGATACAAAATTAATCACTTTTCATTTCTGTCAAAATACCATATGTTTAAAAAAAGTTGTAGTCTTCAAGCCTTCTTTCTTCCTTTTCATGTATTTGCTTAATTACATTTATATTCCAATAGAAATACCGTTTCAGAACGACATACGATGCTAGAGATTGTTTCTTGATGCCACGACTACTTCACTCTTTCCTCTTTTTTTTATATTCTGTCGTGCTCATAAGAGGAGACTTCCATCCTGATGGTAATAATGGCATTAGAGTATTTACTATAGATTTAGTGAGATGGACCTGCGGTCAGGATTATGTTTCAATTTTCGTCAGGACTGAGGATCCATTTAATGGGATCATTATACCAAGGTGGGTAGAAAAGTTGAAAAAAAAAACAATATTTCATCAGAATATAGTTTAAAGTATTGTGTTTACTTTAATATCATATAAATAAAGTTAATATTATTAATAATCGAAACTTTCAAATTCCAGAAATTCCGAATCTGATGATGATTGTTCTACCCACGGTGACGGTGCCAATGTAGCTGCTCTGCGTCTTCCTCTCCAAAATGGCCATTGTGGAGTCCTTTTTGACCCTTCTGAAGATTATTTTCATCTTTCTGTTGACGTCCGATCGCATCCTGTCCTGATCGTAGAAAATGATCGAAATTTCAACATTACTTGTCGCCCAAGACCGCAACAAAAGTAATTTTTTGTAGGATTTATAAAGAAAACATATTTAGACATTCAGGTGCTGGATATTTCCTAGAAGTGTTCGATGGCAATTTGACGACAAATCATGTCAATTATGCAGCGCCGTATAGATTAAGAGTATCAGGAACACTGAAACAACAGAATTTTACTGTTGGAACGTGTACAGCAACGGCAGCTAATGGAAACAGTTCAGTTAAGGTCAGATTCAACTCCAAGTAATTCAAAAAAATTTGTATATCTAAAGCCCAAATAACAAAAATGTTCCCTCTTCTGGAATGTTGTCCTGTCATAAAAGCCAAATTTTGAAGAAAAAAAATTTATTTTAGCTCACTGACCATCGCGGCTGTTCCCTCCTTCCCAATCTCCTTTCCAACTTCAAACGAGAAGACTCTACAGCCATATCCGCACTTCTTCCATCCATGTTTCGCTTTCCTTCATCCAATATCGTTCTTTTCAGCTGTAAAGTAACAGCTTGTGATGGGCCTTGTGAGGTAAAATGGTTCCAGGGAGCTTGAAATAGTTAACATTGTAGGTTATTGACTGTGAAAAGCTGGCTTCTGCCGCTGGACAGCTGCTCGAAAAAACTACAACAACAATGGACGTGGAAGATGATGACACAGTAACGACTGTGACGATAACAGTAGTGGAGAAAGTGGCGCCAGAGGTGGTGAAGGCAAATGTGGTGACGGGTGAGTTGCACACAGCAGTTAGACAACGTGGTTTAATTTTTCAGCCAAAGAAGAGCCGGCCATCGCTCCCACTGCCGAACCCCAGTGCGCTCGTCCTGCCGACATGGACCTCCTCTACGGCATGTGTATCGTCCTCACAGGTCTTTTTCCACCTCCTAATCCTATAATTTTCCAGTTTGTTCCGCTTTCTTCCTCACAATTAATGTTTGTTTCTGCTGTATAATGTGGCGAAGAAGGAAAAGAAAACCTCAACCGAAATCATTGATTCAACAACAAAGTTCCAACAATAATACGGATTTTTGGATAATGGAGCAGAAACCAGCACCACAGCCGGAAAATTTAGGGGAGGATAGAAGAGTTTCCAGTATCTCGTATGCTTCTGTCAAGGTAAGAGAGAAATTTTTAAAAAATTTTGATGTTGGAAAAAAACAATAGCTTGCATATATTAAACATTTTTCAGCAGAAGCCTCGTCGAACACAGATTCCAGTCATCGAGTATGGTCTTCCAGCCTCCAGAGCATCCGATACTTCATCAGGATATGGTGGAGACGTTTATAGAAGACCGGAACACAATGTGAGAAATGGTCTAAAAAATACAAACATCAAATTAAAAAATAGAAAAAAAATCTGAGAAAATTCCAGGTCCGTCTCTCTAACTCGACCTTCATAACTCCTTCGGTAACCATGGAAACTGATCTGGATAGCTCTATCTCCTCAAATCAGACATCTTCCTATCATTGAATCCGCTCAATCACCAGTATTCATTGCTTTCTGTATATTTTTTGTGACATGAATTTTTTTTTTAATTTTTATTAATATTCCAAAATACAGAAGAATGGAAAAATTAGCTTTGGGTAGATGGAGCGAAGCCGATTTGCTTGTTACCGATATCATAGATGTTGCAGTATTGACCTAAAAGCATTTTTGATGTTATGAAAAGTAGCTTTCTATGTATTGATTTGCTAACAAAGCAGTTTCAAAATTTCATAGGTTCGCTAATTTAATAATTCCTATCAAGTTGTCCTATTTTGGTAAAAAAATAAAAAAGGATTTACGGATAAATGGATCTCCTAAAATCCAGCTTGGACCGCCTTCATTGGAATCCATTTGAAACAGCGCTAGTTGACATTCTCCTCCCATCTGAAAAGAATTAATTTTATTTGGTAGGTTTAGCCGAGTTTCACAACCACTTTATTAAGAAGTTTTTTTTTGGTTTTTCTTTTATATACTCACATTTACAATATAATTTGCTGGGCTGATTTGATACGAATTTCCTCCAATTTGGAAGGTAAGTGGAGCGGGATTAGCATTGCAGTCAATCACATACGCTTCTTCTTCCGCTATATACTGGATATTTTTTATAACATAAGAACAATAGTTGTTACCTTAGCGCCAGCCGTCTTGGCTAGGTTCGAAATAATATTGGTTGGTCCACCTATGAACGAAGTTCCAGTATCCGAGATGGCAGACTGTTTCTTGGTAATTTTATAGGATCCAAGGGACACGCCGTCGATCTGGAAGGTGATTTTTAAGTAGGAAATATTTTCCTCAAAAAAAAAATTATTAAAATTGAGTTTTAGTTGTTTTTTTCGTACGAAAGTCACATTTTCTTTTTTTGATTACAAATTTTATTTTTCTTATTTTTGTGTAAATTCTGGATGTCACAAGAAAAAATGTAAGAACTTGTAAAGCAAAAGAAAAAAAACATACTGGTATCGAATTTTAATGTTCAAAACCGCTACTTACATTAAATTCCCAATAACTAGCCGAGCTAAGTGGCTGATAGGCAATGACCGGCCCACAGTGAGTCGTGTCGATGGCTCCGTAGGTGAAGCTTCCTCCATTGTCACTTTCCGTGTTACCTCTTCGAGCTAACCATACAGAAAAGAGCGGTTGAGGAAGGATGTCTAGAGATTTTTAGATTTAATGGGAAGAAAAATAACTTTGTTTTACAGCTGTAGTTAGCGGAGGAGGAATTCCGTCAGAGGCGATGGATTGGAAGGCCAAGCCAAGAATTCCATCAGCTGGATCCTACAAGAATTTGTTTAACAAGTTAAAAGCACCAAAAAATCCAAAAAAAGCTTCTCCGCAACTAACATTTTGAAAATCCGGTGACATTTCCAGCGCCACACCAAAAATTGTCTTAGGAATTATCAGTTGCTGCTGATTTATAGCTCCAATTCTCAACGTATCCTCTACAACTATGCCATTCGCTGCTCCAGTTCCATATTGAACTTGGAACGGTATTTGGAGATCACGTCCAGAGCTAGAAGCAGCCAGATGGAAAGTACTGTGACCGTAGCAGCTAGTCCTAAAGAAATTCTAACTTTAAAGATGGATGAAAATGGAAAGAATTAGTTAATTTACAACTAACCCACAAATTATTGATGGAACCCATAAGTTTGAGGACCCTGTATCAAGAACAACTAAGAACGATTGCGGAGGTGTTCCGATGGTTATATTGGCCACGTACTCAGCGTCACCGTAATCCAGAACCTATAAATTCAAAATCAAAGCATTTCAAAATAGTTTTTTATGTTAAGAAATTTTGTAGGATCGACTTCAGCAAGAAAAGATTAATAGTCTAATTGACAAAGTAAAAATTTAATAATTTTAAAACCTTTATATAACCCTACTTTTATTATGTAAATGAGACTTTGTATTGGAAATAGTATATCTCATTGAAGATCCTCTACGAAATTTAAATTTAAAAAAAGGAAAACTAAACTGGGGGGAAATTATCATTTTTAATGAAGAACTTACCGTCTGCCTATCGCTGCTTCCTTTCTGAGCTCGTAACTGAGCCAATCTGGCAACATGATCTCTCAATTGGCCGTTTTGCTTTTTCCTATGTCTTAGCGACGGTCTCCAAGAGATTGAATGCTCCTGGCAGCAGATTGAAATAATGGATACCAGGCCTAGGAGATATCCCAGGTACATTTCTAGAAAATAACAAATTAATCAATGTAACAACAGGTTTGACAAGTAGAGTTCAACTTTTGTTATGGAGAGATTTATGGCTGATCGGATGATGACATCGCATAGAGGCGGAAATGAATCATTATGATCTGTGATGGATATTATTTGTTGATCGAGGGCAAATTCATGCACGAACAAGGGAATAAAACGGTTGGATCAGCTGACACAAGAGAAAAGGTGGTGGAGATCTTTGTCCTTTGAAAGGGATTTAGAAATTTAGAAGTAGACTCTCTCAAGATCAATATTAATATAAAGAAACAAACGATAGGTAAAGGCAAGCCATTTTGACTTTTCTTGACAATTTTACTTTACTGACCTTCACTCCAAACAAAGAATGTGAAATATTGACTTGTGTTAAATGTAAAGCTGTAAGCCTCGATATAATTCGTCATTAGTATTGTATAGTACTCTGTAGGATTCCCATTCAATGTGTTGTAATTCTGCCCTTTATCCATCCCAGCCAAGGGCGAAGTCAGTCGCCGGGGTACCGGCTTGGCAAGAAGCAGTGTTCCCTTATCTTTCTTTCTCTTCCTAGCTATCTGTGTGTTTGTGATATATTCAAGTCTCTGTGTGCTAAGCCTAAGAAGGACTAAATCTGCGATACATATCATGGGACTTATTAAACATATTTGTCTGATCAATGGTATGATTGAAGCATGTGATAAATTGTCCTGCTTTCTGAGGATTATCAACCTATTTGAACAGGAGTTTTTATAATAATGTTTCATTAGAATAGGTTTCAAGCAAAGGAGAAAAACCAAATCTCACGAACATTTATTGCGGTCAAAAACTTTGAAAACAATTATTAGATTATTATCTATACCTTCAAACAGCGCATCAACACAATATCGCATCGGCACATGTAGTTAGTTATAAGTTGATGTCGATGTATCAAGTGCAAATTGGCATGATAAGATGATAATAGATTCCCAGACACAACACCATATTTAATGTTTTATTTTGTTTATTTATCATCCATATGAGCCTCTGCTAAAGCATCCATGAAGAGATAGACAGCATCGACATGCATCTGATCCAATTCGGAGATTTTTTCCATTTTCGTTCGAAGATCCTTGACAGCTGCTTGATATTCAACCTCAGATGTCTCATATTTCCTTTGCCTTTCATCATTCTGCTTTGAATTGTAGTCAGCTTCAGCTGCGTCACGTGTCAGACGCTTCCTTTTCAGAATTTTGACAGCGTCCATAAGAGTCTTCAGCTCCACGCAAAAGAAAGTTTTTATTTTCTTCTCGAATTCCTGACTGGCATCATATGCTTTCTTCTCTTTGTCAATACGTAGCTTCAAATAGCTACCAAAAACGTTGAAGCTCTCTTTGAGAATGCCTTCATTCTCGCTGGCGATCTCTTCTGCTGCCTTCAACATCTCCGCCCGATGTTTGTTCTTCTTCCAATTTTCTGTGATGTCATTAATTGCTGTGATGAGTTTCTTGTCGCGTCCCTCCCATGCTTCACAATATGACATCTTTGCTTGAATATCCTCCGGTAGTTGGGTAGCTACTGCCTTTCCCGTCGCTTCTCTAACTTTCTGTTTCATGCGAGCGAACATTATTCCAGACGACCTCAATTGACTAGAGCAACTAAGAAGGATTGAGAAGGATGAGAGGATTTTTTTGACACTTAATTGACACGTATTTCTTACTGGCGTGTCGGGATTTGCCAAGAAATCTTGAAATAATTTTCTTGAAAAATTTTAAATGGGTCTATTAGATTTATCGATGATTTAACAACATATGGTTCACGCTTCGGAAGGAGTTGAATCAATTTTCTTATTCTTTTGTGCAAGTAACTACCTTTTTACTTTAGCTCTCATAAATGCATTTATGTTCCAAGAAAATAAAAAAATTCATAGATTTTATTCATCTCCCTGCACATTGTCAAATTGTCAAAGGCACATATATCAATTTAGAGATCAAAAACCCGTTATTTTTGCCTTGATTTTTTTTTCTTTTTTTTCATTCATCATCTTCCAACTCCTTACCAGACGGAAGTAGTTCTATTTCTTCCTGAAATTTTTCTTCATGTTTAACATTTCTTCCTACATCTATCTTCGTCACCGGAAGTGAATAGACTGGCTGACTGAATTTCCTCTTCAACTCATTGCTCTTCGGAGAGACTAAAAGAGCTGTGGGGTCGAGGATAGGTGCACCAGATTGTAATGTACTTTTTCTTCTGACTGGAGAAGGACTTCGAGAAGCTTCTCTAGAGGAGGCATCATAGCTGAAACTCCCATGTCGAATAAAAAAACGGCTTACTCTCGATCCTTCAACATCAAGCTTGACTTATAGGCATTGATATAAGCAGCTACAGTGATCTCCAAATATGTACAATCTTGCATTACTGTAGCGGAGAAATCCGGCATAAACATGAGGTCAGGACGACGGATAGCAAGATCAGTAGTGTCTGAAAAAAAGTTAGCTCTAATTTTGATACTGAAATTTTCGAATTATCTGATATTAAAGCTTGTTTGGCTAGAAAAAGAAATTAACTCACCTATCACCGACGCACTCCTACTCAAAGTAGCTGACGCTTGTACAAGCCTTTCCAAAATATCAGTTCCAAAGCAGTGCCACGGCCCGGCCTCGAAGACCATTCCACTCTGTCCGATAGTTACTTGAACTCTTCCTTCCAAAATGACGATAAATCGATCGGATAGCTCGTCTTTTGTGTATAATTTGGCTACTTTTGGAGGATTTAAGTGATCATTGGAAACTGCCATTATGCTCGACATATCAACCTGAATTGGTTTCAGGTAAAAAAAAGCCCAACCCTCTTGGCACTTTGACGAATCAATCTCTCCAAAACAGCCGTGTCAATGAAATTAATGGTAAAAGCTTTGTGATTGGCGACGAGCCATTGGAGGGCGACCAATTGTTGCTGAAAAGAACCAGTGGTATAATAAAAATAAACAATGCGTAACGGGTTGAATTTGGCGTGTTTCACTGAAACATTTCGGTATGTGTCTATTTTATTTTATTTTTTCAATAGACTGAAAAATAATCAGGGAAAATAAAAAAATAACTTTAACCTCAGTTCAAAGTAATGAAAATAAGTTACCGTGTTATCTATTTGCATGAAATTTTTTTCTGATAAATTTGACCATTTGATAAAAAAGCAAAAATTAATTAAAATGTTTGCATTTCAGCTTGCAATAAGTTAGTGAAGATTTCTCAGGTGAAGTAACCTTCCTAATAAATTCCTGACAGTTCCACTCACATGCATTGAAATATCAATGGTCGGAGCTTCTTTGCTGTCCATGAATCCACGGAAATCCCGATGACGATTCTCCCTTCGAATCTTATTGACGTTATCAGAGACAACATCGAACTCGTCATTAATCTCGGCCTAAAATAAAAAGCTAGGACTAGCAAACATTTTTAGTTTAAAAGTTTTTGTAGCTTTGAAAATTACAAAATATTATTTAATTTCCTTTAAATTTCAAGGGCTCAATAATTTGTAAGAAACCAACCTGTAAAATCTCTTCCACGATATCCTCCAATGTAACAACTCCCACCAACTCATAATATGGGTCTTGTCCTTCCATTTGTATCAACTTCTTAACCATAGCCAAATGTCCGTCGCCCTTAAAATATCCACCCTACAGAAAACAAATAAGATCTGGAGCCCCGCGGATGTCGGTGGCTGGCTACTGAAAGGGGAAAAACACAGCACACGGACACAATCATGCGGGAAGAACATTTCTAGGTCTATGCATGCAAGAATTCATGCAAAGCAGTAGTATGCGAACTAAAAAAAACTTAAATTCTTTGCGTGAAGTGTGAACAAATGAAATATCTTGATTGTTTTCTCGGATCAAACTATTGGGGGAAAATAGGCAAAAAAGATTTCACTCAAACGGGTAACAAAAACATTTTTGAAATTACATTTCCATTGTAGTTTTTGGGCTGTTCTTTTGGAAAAAATATATAAAATGCACAAAGATCGAAATGTTAGTTTTAAAAAATTTCACGCAAAGCATTCTGTATTTTTTTATTTTTGTTCGTATACCACTGAAACAAAATTTAAAATTCCCTACTTTTTTAAAGGCTTCTAGCAGCTGGGGGAGTGGTGTATCGTTGAACACGAATTTCACGGGATGTTTATGATAGCCACAGACAGTTCGGACGGTGAAATTGTCATCGGGATCAAGGAGAGCAAGATCTTTGACAAATAATAGATCCGTCACGTTGTTTTTGTCTCCTCCAGAATACACGGGAATACGGGTATAGCCCATCTTCACGATCTCAGCGACAGCTTTAGCATTAAGGATAGTCGTATCGGGGAGCATAAAGACATCCTGAAAAGACCTTATATTAATTCTTTGCTGTATTGGTGGCAACGATTATGTACAACGGTAGGGTAAGGACTATATTTTCATGATGAAATTAAAAATTCTTTAAAAAAAATATTTTGTCAAGTATTATAACAATTGAATTTATAAATTTCTGCAGTTAGAAAGACTAAATTTTTTTTGAAGAAGAAGTTATCTATTGAACACAATATGTCCCTTTTGTAAGTATTTTAAATGCTTCTACTGTTATCTTTTCAGCGAAACACCAGAAAAAAAAGCCTATAAAACTCACCGCAAGTTTTGTCATTACATTTTCTACAATTTTGTCAGCTATTTCCATGGCTCCTACAGCTATTTTCAATTCATTATTCATCATTCCGTTTTCATTATCTTTAATGGACATTCGGATTAGTTCCATTAGTCGTTTGCGATCATAGGATTGCTAAAAAAATTCGGTTGTGGTACAAAAATAAGTTAATGAATTTCTAAGGCGAATCGTTACTAAAAAAAATTACATTCCACTTACATATTCATCACCTAAGAGACAATCAAGAAGTTTGCTGATCGGCCAGGCGATTACATAAGTTACTAAGATGAAAATCTGGGTGATGACGATAGTATGGGCTCCGACTGCTAAGCCTTTTCTGGAAATTTTATATTTGGTCTAAATTGCAGCCTTTTCAGTAAAAAAAATTTCAATCAAAGCTAAATCTGAAACCAACTTGACACAAATACTTTGAGGCACAATTTCCCCAAAAATGACGATTCCCAGAGAGGAGACAATAAGAGCCAGTAAACCGGAGGTTAATTCACCGAAGAGGATGGAGATAGCAGCGTTGACGATAACATTACCAAGGAGAAGAGCGCAGAGGAGAAGATTTCCTGAAATTATTTATTTGATCAAGAGAAAAGAAGGTTCAGAAGAGAAAACAACTGCTTTTTTTCTCATTCTAATTTTTTTTGATTTACTTATGCAGCTTGAAAAATAAACTGAAGGTAGAAATACCATCTAAATCTAAGAAGTTTTCGTTATTTTTCACTTCGCTCATTTAAAAGAAAGATTTTCTCGATTCGAACGCTAAAAATTGAGGTTGATCGGCTGATAGACGCGATTAACAAAACCTATTAGGTTAAAAAATAAATTTTTTAGGATGCTTATATTGTCATATGGATCTTATGTTTGGCTCTATTAATTCCATGCATACCTTTCTTTCTGATTGGCAAAATCTTTGCTGCATATTTCTGTTCACTTGGGGATCCAGATTTCATCACCAACTCCAATTCCTGTGGAGTCAATGACATCAATCCTAGAGTGAGTCCAGAAAAGAGGGCTGACAGACAGAGTAGAAAACAGATGAGTCCTATTTGCAGCGGAAGAGGGAGAAGATATTCCTTCGGCGGCTTCTCTGTCGTGATCCATGTTGATATATCATCCAACGGTATCATTTCCTGTCCTAACATCATATTCTTGCTCTTTACACACATCTTATAAGCATGAACATTCTCCGGAAGCATAGGAAGAACGAGATTAAAGGTGGCCTAGGAGGTGAAAAAAAACAAAAGTAATTACTACCTTGTGGGTGAAATGGACAATAAAGTCATTCGTCGCGTCGACGACATGCTGTGTTTCAGAACAATTATTTGTAAAGGTGAAAACCAGTTGAGCGATCTTAAAATTAATTATATTATTGTAGCTGGAAAAAGTAAATTTGATAAAGAATGGAAGCTTTCACAATGAATTTAATTATTTTAAAGATAATAAAACAACTAATATTCTAAGGACGAGGTCAGAATTAAATTTTTCGGAGGAAAATTAAGATCGAAGCAATTTTTTTTTTGCTAGCTATTTCTGTTTATATTTTTATTGGTACTTATTTATTGTGCCCCAAAATAAATAAACTCTTACTTTATCCAAATGATTTCCATAGATAACAACTTTGAATTGCTCGTCTGGCGTCACAATACAGACACCGTGTTTACTGAAAATAGTTTTTAAAAACTGAGAAGCATCCATTTCATCACATCGTTACTAGGAATAAAAGCAAATTAAAACCAACTCATATCCGAATGGATCATCTGCCGGCAACTCGACTCTCATACCAAAAATCGATGGTTGACGAATCATCGATGCGTTTCCAGCTGATGGAACCTGCAAAAATAGAGAAGAAGGAAAATGACAAATTGAATTCAGTCGAGAGAGGCTCGAAATCCGACGGGGGGTCAATTAAGTTTTGCCCAGAGGCGGGTTTCCGGATTTCGGCCCACTCTATAATTATGAACAACAAGTTCAAAACTTACTGGTGTAATAGCAGCAATTGGAGCTGGCTGAGCCGTGTCAGTTTCATTGATTTGACCAGAGATGAAGGGAAGAAAGAGCAAGGCTATCAAGAGGATCATCTGAAAAAACTTCGAAAAATGAGAGTAAGGAACAGGTGGAGCAGTGAGACAAAGAGCAAAGCCATTTTTTGATGTCCATCAGCTCGGAGATTTCTCATTCAGATCGTTCTTCATTTTTAGCCTTACCATTTCGGGAGTAACTTTAGAAAAAAGGCGTAAAACTGTTAAATTAGCTTAGAAATTGACTGGGTCAGGAGGGTTTGTGATAGAATAATGGAAGAGTCTGTTTTCAGGAAGTTTTTGAGAACAAAGTTGGAAAGAGCCAATAGGGAGAAGATGAGCAAACCACTTGGAATAAACAAGAAAGCATTGAATAGATGAAAAATCGTCTGTCGGGACGTTCTTTTATTTACATTTTCAGCATGGAGCATTCAAGAACACTCATCGCCGCATTGAAATGCTAGAATTCATTAAGATGATTTCAGACGGTGTATATAAGAAAAAGCTAAAGAAAAAAAACTAGATTCCTGTCTTCATTTCGTTGGAGGGCGTGATGATAAAGACACCGTTGAAGCCACAAATCCAACCAACGGTCACTCCGAAATTCTATTCGCAAGGATCGACCTCGCCCCACTGAACCAATGTGTCGGTTTTTTTTGCGTTGGAGATTAGAATCTTTCCACGTAAACATTAGATTTTTTTAGCAAAAACATTTTAAACTAGATTATCTTGCACCGAAGTTTATTAAGCGATATATTTTCTTGTCGGTGAACATTAAGTACAATCTTCGTTCAATCCCACACGCTGGAAATATCATTTATTTTTCGCCTTTACATTCTATAAACAGACAACCACCGTCATCGAACAATATTCGACGAAAGGTAAACTGGCCACGAGAGGAGAGAATATCGGTGATACCATCTTCGCTAAAGTCACTAAACAGCTGGATAAATACATGAAGAATGAACTAATCCATTGTTTGTTTTTCTAATGATTCAATCCGGATTCTAGAAAGAGTGAAGAGATGAGAGATAAATGAACTGCTTATGCTACTTTGCTCATTTTAATAAAGAAAATGCTTGTAGTACTCTACGAATAAATTATGTGGGCGTTAGGTTTACGGAAAAGTCAGCAAGGAGTCAATGCATTAACTATTAACATAAAATATAAATATTGAATATAAATATATAAGCACTACAAAGCAGAGAGAAAGGCTTTCCATGATGGGCAAAGCTTTATCGGGGGCGACAGGGATGACCAGTCTTATGGCTATCAGATGATTTATGCGAAGACCTTTTCGCATAAATTCAACTTTAGTTCCTCATTATTAAAGAGTGAAAGAAGCATTGAATATTTCCAAGTAGGAAGGAGAATAAAAATTGGATAAAATTCAAAATGACTTTCCTACTGCACTTATGCTTAACAGTTTCTAGTTTCTATTTTAGTCTCGGATGGTTCACGGTCAAAAAACTTTCATTGTGGTCAATGTATTGTTTACTTAACCTTAAAGATAAAGGGAGCAAAGAAACCTTAGCTAATAAAAAAATTGAACCCTGAAAAGATACATTAGAGCCGAGCGTATTCCGTATCTTCAGTTAAACATTTTCAACAAAAACCAACAATTCGATTCAAGAAGTTAAAAACAACAAACTTCAGCTGGATAGAAAAAATAGGATATTTGTTCTTATTGAGATTTTCCAGTAAAAATAGTACTAAGAAAGTTTAAAAATTTCGGAGGTAAATTTGATGGAAAACAAGCAGCTTCCTCCAGAGACGGTGGTGAGTACACACAGCTGTCTCGTCTAGTCGTTGTCGTTTGACCGACCAAATCGATTAGTCTCTGTGTCACCAATTGAAGCCGATTGCGCGAGAGAACATAGGAAACGACACAACGCTGCAAGTAAAAATAGGATCGATAACGGAGACGGACGGCGGTCAGTCTCGTCGCGTAAGCATGGATCAGCTGGTAGTGATGTTTTCGCGAGATAAAAAAAGGGGAAACATTATTTATGTCTGTAAATCCTAAAGGTCAAACTTTATGCCATATCCCCAAGGTGACTGTTCAGTTTGTATAACAAAAAAGTAATGTAACAAGCTGGTCTTTTATAATTTAAAAAGCCAAGAGATTAGTCCGGGATGGCAGACTAAATGAATGTAATCCTCTACGGAGAAGTACAAACGAAAGTTTACAACAACGACCTTATCTAAAAAAGGATGGCACGATAAGAGAACAAATTAGTGAATGGAAAGAAAAGAGATGATAATATCTGAAATTTGAGAGTGACCTTGTCGCTGGACTTTGGAATTGGATGTATTTTGTTACACAAGGACAGTTGAAGGCATCTGGATGGAGAGTCGATAAGCGTAGAAGAAAATTTTTATTGAAAAGAATAGAAGAGTTAAGAGTCGATTTTTGAAACAGTTAATTTATAAAGAAAATCAGAGTTTATGTATGAACGAAAGGCCTCTATCATTGCTGGACAAAGAACCACTGAAGAATGTTGTTTCTTATGCCGGTTCTTAATTTGCACATATCTGCCAACTTTTCCCATTTCATTTTCTTATTCAGACGATATAAATTACGGGAATTGTCACCGATAATGTACATCCTCTAGGATTACAGTTCCATGACGGGCTACATTCTGAGGCAGTTTTATTGAAACTTCTTTCCATTTTTTTTTTTTTTATATCCTCTATCATAAGCACCCAATACGAGAATCATTGGTCCATTTCCTTTGGAGGGAACAGCCGAATATGTTTTTGGAGACTCTTCGGTCTGTTTGTTTCCCTTTCCATCTTATCAACTGAAACATTTTCATATTTATTGAATCTTATATTTCTACAGTGTCTATGTCATTTTTAAAGATTTCAGCCGTTTTTCTTTTGGTGTTAAGCATTTTTTAATTTAGATATTTCTTCTCATTTTATTTTTATAGTATTACTGTTTTCTGCAAATGACTTGTTGATAGAGTGTCTTCTTTTCCTCCATTTCCTTTTGCATTTCATTTTTTAGTCTGTCTGAGACAGAATTATATTAACTGATCGAGGAAATCATTTGGTCTCTGCTTTCCCAGTCGTCGTCGTAATTCATCCATTTCTTTTTTCATTTTGTTAATTTCTTCCCGTTTTTTTTCTATTTATTGTTTCATTAAAATGACATCTGCTTGAGTTTCATACATTTGCACTTGAATGTCGTCATTATTTTGAGTCATTTGGGGTAGAAAAAGTGGAAGAAGGGAAAAAATGTAGAACAGTCCTGAACAGACACAATGAATTGATAAGGTAAGGGTAAGCGAAGTCCAATGATTTAGTTGGACATATATAAAGCTTTCTTTTCCTTCACTTGAAAGTGAGAATTGTATCCATTGTATCTTTCGTTGTTCTGGTTATTGGGATAATTTTGATAGTCTTGATGATTTCATAATGCATGTGAGAGAGAAAAAAAAGGTCTTTTTGGCTGACAAAAAAACCATTATGAATAATTTTCGAACAACGTAAACAACGCTCCCAGATGCATCTCTTCTTCCTTCGACCTATTTATTTGCGCTTTTGTCTTCAAGAAGTCTTCTACCGTGTCCACTTCTCCAATATCATTTCTTTAGAAGTTTTAAAGTGTTTTGTGTCTTAGTTTAGGAAGAGCTGGTGAACACTCAGAATATCGACGAACAATGTAAAGAGATGAAAATACTGTAAAGGTTTCTTAATAAGGCATGAATTAGGGAGAAAAGACAACTGTTTTATGCAGCTGGTGAAAAGATTGTCAGGCTCGGCCATTTCATTAGAACTTTTCCGAATGTTGAAGGATGTTTAAGATTAGAGTATAAAAATTGGATCCAACTATATTATAGGCTACTAATTTGGCAAATAAATTTCTAAGCGCCTCTAAGTCAAATAATGTTCCTCGCCTCATAATTCTTCACCACTTTCCTCCCTGGAAAACATCTTTTCTCCTTTTCTCATAGCACAATCACGGCTAATTAAGCCGCAACAGAGACGTGTCTTGCTCTCTTCTATTCGATTAGGAAAGAGGGAGTCTGATGCAAAACTTTTCCTTTTTCTTTCCTCTTTCAAGAACAATCGTCTTTTGTCCTTCGTCCTCCACTGTCTTTGAACTCATTTCCCGTTGCGTTTCCGTTCATCGAGAAGTCAAGGCAGAGACACCAAATTGCTCTCTCACCGCCATTCATAGCTGTCAATTCCGATTTTCAAATGACCATTCCAGAGAGAGCAATTGTAAGAGCTCTAGAAATTTTTTTTAGCATTGTACTATCACGTTTTGTAATCAGATTTCATTTAGTTCCTCCGGTCCAGTTCTTTAAAAAAAATTTTGAATGGTACACAGCTCCAGATTGGAATAATCCAACTTTAGTTCTTCCAATAATACGAAAAACTACAATAGCTATATTTTTTCCTTAAACGTCCCCCCCTCCCTAGTTGAAAAAAATAACAAAAGATTAGTATGCTATTCTTCTGTTTCGAATTGTTAATGCGACCCAGCAGGTAACTGTGTGTCCTATTCTGCTGTTTATATAGAGCAGAGATCTGGATCAGTCATGTGCATATTTTATTTTTCGAGTTTGCGGGAAGCAAATCCCCTAAAAATTCTCGTTTTGGCGGCGAAATTCTAACGTTTCTCGAAAAAAATTCTTTTGTTTCATTTTATCTATTTTTAAGACATAAAGTCTTGGCAATAGTTTATTGTATAAAAGAATGTTACTGGAAAATGTCAGATACGTAAACCAACACCTTGAACTTTGTCTATAGTTTGAACACAATAATTCGAACAAACATTCAGCAGTCATCAAATTTCTCCCATGCATGTTCTCCTTTGCTCTTCAACTTTGATTCCAATCATTAGCTTTTATTTGTTCTGATGAAGGAAGTCCTGCCTAATTCATACACCCCCTCAGGCGTTGTTTTCCCTTTCCTCCGGGCTCAACAATTATCCGACTGCGAGAGATAAGGATTCTGACTGCTGCATTTTCGATTAGAGAGGAAGAGAAAATGGGTATGCTACTATCGGATAAGCGAAGACTGGATGTAGTTTTTGTTTACTCTCTTCTTTCTCTTTTTATAACGAGAAGCGATTGGGATAATTTTGTTACACAAGTAGGATTATTACGAACTCATTAGAAGGAAACCAAGGCTGTTTATTTTATTTTATTTTTTTGCAACTCCAGCTAAGAAACTGAACAGTTATTTTACGTATTGGAACATGAAAACCATAATCTATTGCACTGGACTCTTCCAAAAAGATACTCCTACTCCATCGTCACTGTGAAAAACTTTTTATTTCTCAAAATACTTTATATTGTAATCTAGCGATTCAAAGATTAATTTCTAATTCTACTTTTCATTGAATTTTTAGTTAGAGAAGAATAGTGTAAGAAATACTATTCTCTTTATAATTCTTACAAATTACAAAGCGGGAATAAATTAGTATAAACATTGCTTTTAGACCAATAAATTTAGTCTTGTAGAATATTTAAAATGCTAAGCAACTATATTCTACTTTATTTTGGATGATAATAGTTTTTATTTTAATTTTTCAATTTTTTTTTCTTTAAAAAAATATAAAATTTTGTACTATTCTCCTATTTTTAAATTAATATTTCAAATGTTATTCCGGATGATGTTCAATACTCTAATATTTTATTTCCCCCCCCCCCCCCCTTCCTTTAATATTTCATTTCTGAAACAAATTCCTACTCTTCTCACCGCTCATTTTTTTCTCCTTTCATGGAGTGTGCGAAGAACGCGTCATCCTCTTCATTTTTCATAATCTCAGGCGAATATTCGAGAAAGAGTTCTTGATTGGAAATCTACGATTATTTATAGCTCTGTCCCCAGGGATTATTTTTTCAAGTTCACAAGTTTTGTGAATTCGGTTATCCTACCCGAAACAAAAAAAATCTTTTCCTCCGTTGTCAATTGACTCTATTCTATAATCCGCTTTGGTTGCCATAGAGTCATCCTCCTTCTCATCTCGTCCCAACCTCTATTTTCTCGGCTTCTATTGTTTTCTCCTTTCTTTCTTGAAGTCTTTGTATTATCCACTATGAGGGGAACTTGTACTATTTGGGTGAGAAAAACTTTTCCAAGAAAACTTTACGAAGTAGAAAAACACAAATTGGACATCTGATTGTCGTCAGTTTGCCGATTAATTGTGTTATTCTCTCGCTGACGGAAGGCAAGGAACAGTAGGATTTTTTGATAGAAAAGGGGAGCCTCAAGACATAAGCTTCCTGCGAAGATTAAAAAAAACTTTTGACGTCATTAAGTTGAATGTTTTTTCCCTTTTCTTAGTTCGAATGACCATTTCGTCTCCGGAAGGTATGGTAACAGTAATTTTTTCAGAATCAACTGTATTTATTTTGCTACTAATTTATACAAAGATTTTCAAGAAAAATTCAAGTAACAGTAATCTTTCAATTTATTCAAAAATGGGCAAAAAAGCTTCAAACAGCATTGTCTCAAAGGTTCCTTTCTCATCACCAGGCTACCACAGACCATTCGACGTTTTCCATTCTCTCTCCGTTGTAATGAACTTTTCTTCTTGCAATCATTAGATTAAAATTACCTCAATCTCTTTCTGCTGAGCAGATTCCCACCGCCCGACAACACGTGTAAACCGCGGGAGACGTGCATCGAAGAGTAGTCTCCGGGAGGCGATAATGAGAGTACTAAATGAAGCATACGACGAATGCAGGAGCCTCGTTGAAGAGATGTTCAGCCAAGGAAGACATTTCTTCTTCCGCCTTCTATTTTGTTTCCTTCTCCAGTAGATATTCGGATTTGCAAAACATAATAGTTACAGTACCTCAATGGTATTTTATTCTATTCTGTTTACTCAATGAAACCACTAAATGTCTATGTAGTCTATATATATATATATATATATTCTTCTCCCTTCTCACTCCCTCCGCTTATTGCATTCGGACAAACACAGTTTCAGATGCAGAAATGAAGTTTCGCTCGTTGGCCCTCTCCCTACGCGTCTTTAATGTAAGGGCGAGGTTCAGTCGCCCAGCAACGCCGTCAGATGTGAGTTTTTTTGGATAGTTTGGGAAGAAAAGTGACTTCACTTTATAATAAGAATAGATTTAAAAAATTAGAAAGATACTTCCCATGATGAAGCGTTTTCGGTTCAAACAGGCGAAGATATTTTATTTATTTCGGGAAATTGAACCTTTCTTTTTGCTGATATTACTTTTAACTTGCTAAAATAAAATAATTCTCCGAGGTAGTTTAATTTTTGACTGGAACCCAGAATCTTGTTACTGGGGATTTATTTTTCAAATTTCATTTGAATGAATAGGGACTATGGTATTGCATATTTGCAAAAGAACATATCTAAAAAAACTATTTATTCATCTCTAATTTCAATCAGTATATTTATAAGTGTTTATTTTTAGAGCCAGGAAGCTACTATCAGTCTTTTGAAAATTCATTAAGCTGATATAATTTTTTCAAAAATCCCCCTCAAAACCTATAATCCTTTCTCCCAAATTGGCGGTTACTATCTGTCCTTCTCTCGTTAGATACGTGTCTTTGTTGTAACAGAGAGCGCGTAGCCAACTGGAACTACCCCGTGACGTCAGGGACGTTTCTTATCAGCCGATAGAGATTTGGGACGAAGGCGACCGAACTACCTGTCACGATTTGTCAGCTAGCAAGGAATTTTTACGATGGACCTTACGGTGATAATAATATTATTCAAGACTTATATTATCAGTTCCTTTAATTTCCCCCAAGACTTGCTCTTCGTTTTCTTGCAAAATCTCTCTCCACCCTCTTTGTGTAATCGGATCCCTATCCATTTTTGGCCGGTCTATTCGATTCTCTTTCCTTTTTCTTGATTATAAGTCTCAAAACATGGCCGTCCCGGAAATTCTTCTCCTTTGTTCCCTCCCCGATTTGATGGCCTTTGAACCAGAGACGGGACATTTGAGACAGGCCGAGAGCCCTCCCTTCTTTTTTTTGTCAATTCCTGTGTTCTTATTTGTTTGCTGAGTTATTTAAAACATATGGAGTAAATATTATGCCGATGAACATAATTTTGTTTCGTTGACCAGCAAAAAATATTTCAAAGATGCTTACAGATTTTTGGCTGTCTATTTTATAAACCTTGCTAAAAAAAGGGCTAAAAAAATGTTTGTACTGTTTGACTAAATTCATTTTTCTCCAACAGTTCTAAAAAATGTCTCTCGTCAAATTGATTTCGATATATCGAGAAATGTTACCACAACCCTTTAGGATATCCAAAAAAAAACTACAAAATTCTGAAATTTACATTCTATCCCGCAGAATTAATTTCACTGGCTATTTTAAGGTAATGTATACGATCTTTACATGGATTTTCATTAAGAATTTATTTTTTTTGCAAAATGTTAACTTCAACACTCTTGAAAAAAAGATAAAAGCAAAGAATGAAACAAAAAAAAATTTAAAACTGAACCCATAGAGTAAAATAAAATTAGATAACATTCATTTTTCAAGGAACTTACCAAAATGCTAAACTAAATTAACATTTTTAAAATTTTATTTGAATCCTCCTTAATACTAAAAAATTATCCTCAATTCTATTCCTCATCCCAATTTTCTCGATCAACTGCACTCCTCTTTCGCTCTCTTTGTGTCGTTGACTAAATTGTTCTATTTTAGTCTCTTTCCCTCGATTACAACTCTCCCTATTCTCTCCCGAGTCATTCTCTCCAAATTTCCCCTCTTCTCGCGCACCTGTTGGGTTGTATTTACACTTCTTCTCTCTCTCCAATCCCGCCATATGATTGGACCTCTCGTCAATCGATCGTTTTGTATTTTGCGCATCCCCCTGTGTCTGTCGGCAAAACCGGCGGCTGGGCTGAACTAGGCAGACGCCTTCCCGCTCTTTCGTCAACGCATTTCTAATTTGTTTTCCAAATATTGAAGCGGAAGAAAAGGAATGACTGTATGCTTAGATAGATGACTATATCTTGTTTCATTGTTGCGTTTTTCAGTCCCCGCAGAATGGAAACTACAGACGACGAAATGGTCAGAAAAATATTTATTTGTTTCAGGGGATATGGAAAATAAACAAAGTTTATGCTTAGTTTCTTTTATTAATGCTTCTAAAAAAATAGTGGATTTTTTCGTAAAATAAAAAAAGAAAAATTTATTTTGTAGAAGTACTAAATAAATAATAAAAAGACTAAATAAATAAGCATAAAACTACATTTTCTTATTTTAACCCTGGAATTCTTTAAAAATCCTATGAATACTTTTTTTTTTTTGAAATTATTTTTTAATTACCACACTACGTCATATATTTTTATCGTTGTAGTCTTAATAAATTGAAAAAAAAAACGCTATTACAATGCTTAAAAAATAACAATTAAATACTTGAAATTGTTTATCTCAAATTTTGATTTCTCTATGATTAAAAAATCAAGAGCTTTTATGAATGAAATTTGATGGGTTAAAAATAAATGGTAGATAAATATTTTCCAATAAATTTTAGTTTGCTCGTCCACTTATCTCCCCCAAACCCAAGTGCGTATTGTTTTCTTCTTGTCTGACTCGAAAAGCCGTCGTTGCCGTCGGTTAGTCATTTGTCTATTGCACACGAGCGAGAGACAAGAATCGCGATATAATTAGCAGCAAGTTCGAAGGGAAGAGAGAACTGAGAGATGGGGCTCTCTTGGAATGTAATTGAGAAGGCAAGAGTACAAATCTTGGTGAATTTCAACAAAAAAGTTGATTTCATCCTTTTTCGCATATATCCTATAATTTTTTAATCTTTCAACCTAATCAACCTAATTATAGCATATTAATTAATTAATAATTACCTCTTCTCTTTTTCTGTCTTCCTTGCACACAAAAAACCTGAGAAACCGCAGCTACTTTGCCTTTTTTCGTGCTCATTGAACTCTCGATTGCTGTCAGCAAATAGTCTCCTTTGCTGCGGCCAGCGGCAAAATATACGCGTCCTCATTTCCGGGGCCACGTCGTCGTCCTTTGAGAACTAGAAGATGGTGGACTTTTCATTTCGCTTTTTTGCTTTTTTCTTTTTTGTTATCGATGTGCAATAAAAAAAACTTGAACTCATAATTTTCGTTTAAAAAAAATTTTTCAAGAAATTTTTGAAAGTGTTTCGGATTTGTAATAGCTGTCGTTGTGTAAAATCATATTAAAACCATAAGTTTCCTCTTTCTTTCACCACCATTATTTAATTTGTCTGCTGATCTCTTCATCCATTATTCATTTCGATGTCTGTTCTCGTGAGAAGAAAGCGAGACACACGCTGCCATTTCGTGCCCCATTCCCCCATCCCTTCCTTTTAAAAGTCGAGGTCGTCTTTTTGAACTCACTTTCTTCCTCTACTCTACAGTGATAGAAAAAACATGGGAGGGAAGAAAAATTGAAAAGTGATTTCCTTAAATTGTGAACAATTTTAATGGATCTAATTAAATTCAATATTATCAGAGGCCTCCCTGGTGTATAACTACGGCGAATATCTGAAAATTAACGCGTGGTCTTTATTTATGTTCATTCTCTTAATTTATAAGAGTTATTTGTAGTATTTTCTTAATTTTTGAAGTATTCGATTATTAGCTGGATTCCAAAAAAAAAATCCCACCTGCCTACTCTAAACTGCTGCCTTTTCAACTCAAAAAGTCGTCGTTGGTTATGTATGCACAAGAGGGAGGGAAGCACACACTCTCCTTCTTTCTCCATCTCTCTACCGGAAAGGGCCCTCACCGGCTAATTTCTGATTTTCACAATGTCATTTAGATTAATTGAATCCGACTAATGGAGCACGCAAAGGGGGTTCCCTAGTCCTGTAACTTTCGATCTGGGTTTTTTAACTTCAAGATAGATTCCCATAGCAATTAGTTAAGAATTTTCGTGTCTTTCCTTTGTCTGATAAAATACAGCCTCTCATATACACGTCTTGATGGCTAATGACAGCTGGAACCCTGGGCAAGTTCACACCTGTTATGTCAGCCGAAAAACAACAACCGGCCACATTGAGTTTGTTTCGTCCGGGCTTCTAAAGAGCCAGATATATTACATTCTACTATCTTTTCTTTACTAGAAGGTCATATCTCCCTTTTCAATCAAAATTACATTTTCTAAAGGCTACCTTCTTTCTCTCTATAACTTTCTAATATAAAGACTTGTCTAAAAATACCATTTGAACTAAGTCTTAAGAGTGCGAAAGTTCTTGTTTATCAATCCATACCTAAAATTTCATCATAATGTTCTACCCTGTTGTAGGTCTTTAGAGACATAAAAAATATATAAAAAATTGGGAAAAGATATAGGGTTGGATGGGCCAATTCAGAAATCTGTGAATAGAAGATTTTCTCTATTCAGATGACCATGCCACCACGAATTAAAGGCCTTGTGTATATGAGTTTGGACACTGAATTCGAATTTCTCAGAGTTTGCTTTCGAAGTAAAAAAAAAAAGCTTTTTTACGTGCTCACCTTATCTAAAAACTTTTTTTCGCCTAATGTTTCTCCCGTCTGCCATTAATCTTCCTCGTCTTCCCCTAAGGG
Organism: Oscheius sp. DF5120; assembly: GCA_932521415.1. NCBI lineage: Eukaryota > Metazoa > Nematoda > Chromadorea > Rhabditida > Rhabditidae > Oscheius > Oscheius sp. DF5120. Next base: position 439,586 of record OW051464.1, read on the forward strand.
CCTCGTCGTCTCTCTTCTATCGGGCTCTAATCAGCGTCCGATTGTTTCTCCTCTTCCAAATGCTCTCTACGAGACAAAGAATTTCAGAAATTCCGTTCGTGTGTTGTAGATCTTCGCGGGGGAGTATTTACCTCCCCGGGAGTCGCCGTATATGCCCCCCTTCCAAATATTTATCAATATACGTCGTTGTTTGGCCTCCTCCTTCTTAACCTTATCATTGCATCCGACTGAGTCAACTGACCCTGTCATGACCATAAAATGCAGACCTATAGGTCTTCTACGGTTCTGTGATTTGTGACAATGATTGTTCTATATCTGCTTTAAACACTGTGAGGAGAGAAAGTCTTCGAATTCTATACATTATTGTTTCATGCTTCTGCTCTCTCCCCTTATCTTCCTGTCTCTCTTGAGTGGGAAAAGCGTGTAAACAGTTTCTTTTTCTCCATGAGAAAGAGGCAGAAGATCATGTGATTACTCGGCTTTCTTTTCGTGCTTTGTTGACTGGAAAATTTTAAGTATTCATAATAACTTTTTTAATTTTCTACAAGCTTTAAAGCCTCTCAAAAAGTGCTACAGTCCTAAAAAAAATTTTGTACTATTTATCTCAAATTTACACAGGTGTATGTAATTTTGAGGCCTGGTTACACTATTTTTCCAGGCTCCATTGACTGTTTATCCACAGAAATATTTGATCAATTAAAAATGTGTTGCAAAATTTTTTTATAAATTAGCAGTGAATCGTGATTAATTTGCAAATGAAAAGAGACAAAATGAATTACTCGAATCAATCGTGATGTCATTATCCCGCCTTCCCAATCTCTTTTACTCCAGTCGCCCCCCACTCTGGATATAAATCCAATTCAAATCAATGGGTTTTATGCCCGTTTTACGGCCTCCAGGCGCCTGGTTGCCTTCATCGAAATATTCGAATCCAGCTCCTATTAATTATTGATGATATGCGTTTTTAGGTAGTCAACGTCTTTGGGTTGCCACATCCGCCACCGAGTCATCTGGCGCTCGACGCTTCGCCCACCATGGCACGCTGCGACAGCGTCTGCAGGTAGAGTGGGAATTTTCAAGGAAATTTTCCACTTAGAATAGTAAGAGCTCAAAAAAACCAGGCTTTTGGATACTTTATAGATTATGATGTCTCAAATGAGCCTGATCTACCCAGTTTTGCTGTAACAACAAAATTGTCCAGAGTCTTTCATTTTCCTCTCAATTAGGTGTAAAATTTTCTGCAAAGTACCAAAACTTGACAAAAAGAAATGAAGTAATAGTAGTGCAGTCAAAAGATCTGCTGAATGATATAATACAAAAGAATTATAAAAGTTATTCGTTGATTTTGATCTAAAAAAATTCTTCTTCCAGACTAAAACTCCTGCGTGCTGACGTGCCAGCCGAGCAGCTACCGGCTGGTTGCTCGATAACTGACCTCCAGCCAGCTGTTAATGTGAAAGAAAAAATCGAGGTTAACGGGGAATGTCGACTAGTCCAAAAGAAGAAAACGACCTATCCAGAATGGGACAAATGCTGGGATACGGGAGTGGCAGAAGGACGGATACTGCAGGTTTTACTGATGCACAATCAAACACCAGTTGTGGAAGCGACTATGAGGTTGGAGGTGGGTGTTGCACACGAAGAGAGTTTGGTTTTCGGTTTTTGCGCAAAGACAGTTTTAACAGTTCAAGTTCACATAAACGCAACATTTCTTTTCAGGACATCATCTCTAAATGTAAAAACGACACCATCACTCATATTTGGATAAATACTAAACCAGCTGGTCGTATTTTGGCCCAGACGAGACATCTTCGACAGAATGGTGAGTCCCCATTCTCTTTTATTTCTTCCTCCTCCCTCGTATAACACAGAATATTTGAACCAGCTGGATGGCTTGACACCTGTTTCTGGGCAGCATATCTTTTGCGGAAAAATGACTAGCCATTCTTCCGAAAAATTTTATTTCTAATAAGAAAAAGTATTATATAATGCGCTGCTTGAATTTTAGAGGTTTGTTTTTGTATCAATTATCAATTTTCCTTAATAGTTATTTAAGAAAGGCAAAAAAACCGCTTTCTAAAAAAAATTCCCAGCATGATTAAAATAATCACCTGTTTTTTTAAAATTTAACGGAATATATTGGGAATTTATTGTCAATAGATCAGTTTTCTATATAGTGAGACGGAAGAAAAGGAATGACTGTACATTTAGAGATGACTAGTTCCAGCTTCATTGTTGCAAGTTTTTGCTTGTTTTTTTGGTGTCGCAGAAATGAAGAAGTTTAAATTTTTTGCGAGAAAAAGTAAGTATGTAAAAAAAACAAAGCTGATTTTTTGCTTATTTCTTTCTTTACATAAAAATATCAAGTTAAAAAAAATATTATAACCTTCTAAAAAAGTTTGATTTGTCTAAACATCCAAATCTAAGCCAAATTCTTGTATTATAATTTATTTTGCTTCATTGAAATTAATAATGTTAGCTTGCATTTTTATCTCCTGATCGTCTGAACAATTTTTTCTATTAAAGAACTTTGTTCAACTCTAAAAAACTAAGTTACCAACCAGAGTAGTATTCATAAGATTTTATTAAATTAGGAGGCTTCTTTCTTCTTTTATTTTTTCTGGAATTCTTTTTCGCTTGAAAATTGCATTTTTTTGTTCTGATTTACTTTTTTCTAGATATAACTTTGATTCTGAATATTACAAGAAGAAAAATACCGCAAGTTGTGAAATAACAAAGCAAAATAAATACTGATATCAAAATTTGGTATAATCCAATAAGTTTAAAAAATTTTATAAATAGAAAAAAAAACTTAGTTGAAACTATTACTTCTATTATTATTTAACTTCTTGTCTTCCAGCTAGGTTCACAGATCACAGCGATGGCCTCATAATCCTTCTTTCCATTCTTACAGTGTTTTCTTACCCGATCAGTCGTTATTAATCCTCAGCCTCCTTCCTCCCTCCCAAAATATTTTCCTTCCTCCTGGCCTCTCTTTTTCCTCTCTTCACCTTAGGCGACAACATAATCGGCAGAGCCGAATTCTAATAGAATTGGCCCCCGTCGGCCACAGCTTATCTTCCTCTCTCCTCTGCCGCCGGGCAAAAGGCTTGAGAGTCCTTCCTCCTTCAGACATCGTTTTATTCTTTAATGACACACAAAGTTCGTAATCTATGATGACAAGAGAAAGAAATTGGCAGTCAATATAAAGGTTTCTCGTTTGAACCTAAATCTTGTTTGTTCTTAGGCTATTTGTTCACCTTTCTTTCTTTACAATACTCGAAGCAGGAGAAACAGAAAGTAAAAAACTGGAAGCCAGAGGATTACATTGCTGTTGTCTAGAAGACATTTTGTTTTTAATTTCTGTTTTGAAAATTTGGTTTTATTACTTTGACAATTCAGGATTCTAATCATTTCTGAAAAAAATGAATCCAAATTAAATGTTTTATCACCAAAATTGATCCTAGTTTTACTGACTAGGCTATTTCGTTTTAAATATTATCTTCCAGAAAAAAAAACTATCTCCCTCCCTGTCTGTTTTTTTTCAATCATTCTCTGATAAACCACTATCCAGATACAATGCTCGTATCCTTTACTCCTGAACGATCTTGTGAGTAATTTAAAAACAGAAATCACAAATAGCGATCTCTTCGAACTAACTGTCTCTAAAAATAATATGCATGTTAAAGTTTTCTTCCTTTCTTCTCCTTAGCTTTTGAAACATAATTGCACCTGCTCAACGACCATCTTTCCCACCTCCACAAATACCTTTCCCATCAGTGGTATGCGGAGAAAACCATGAAAAAACGTGTTGCGCGAAGGATTTGTGATTTGTATGCAATTTCGTCAAATATAACAATTATCAAGGAAAGATATAAAAAAAGATTTCAACTAAAAGAATGATAATGTCTCAATTACAATAGTATGTTTTGTTTTGAATATTTCTTTTGCAAAATTTTCTATATAGATTTGGTCATAAAAAATGTATAATAATCAAAAGTTGTCAGCCTCACGCAAAATCAAGTTTCTTTCTCCACATGTCACTGTTTTCCAGCATCACAGAGGGGATAGCAAATTCGATTTGACAGTTGGATGAGAATCAATAGAAAACTTTTACAGATGAGGAAGAAAACCCAACGGAAGATCCACCTATGACGACGAGGAACATCTCCGGCCCGGGAATTCAACGGCGAAGAGGTAGGTGAAGGGATTGTGAGGTATTTAAAGACGATAAGAAGACAAATTGAATCGGCGAAGGAAAAGACATAACAAGCGCATCGACGATGAGGGGATATTTATCGAATTTCGGGGGAAAATGTATTATTAGCCCAAATGCTGCAATGTTAAAATATTAAAATAAAGAAATCAAAATTAAAAAAATTAAAGATAAGGTTTTGTATTAAATATCTCATACAAAGCGCTATAATTTGGATTAAAAAGATGAATTAAGAAATTTTTGCTTTGTCATAGGCGGTGTATTGAACACAATTTAATCAGCCAAAAAAATAAATGAATCTAATTTTTTCCAGGTGCCATCAAGCACGCCCGAGTCCACGAAATACGTGGACATCAATTTGTTGCTACCTTCTTCCGTCAATTTACCTTCTGCTCATTGTGTTCGGATTTCATGTGGTTGGTTTTCTAAACTGAAAAAAAGATTTTGTATACCTTCCTTGTAACTTTAGTCTTTTCTTTTCGTCAATACATTCAATTTTTTTCCTAGTAAAATATTTCTCTGTAAAAAACGGCGCATGCTAATTTTATTTTGTGAATTTTGCTTGATTCAAAATGCAAGATTTTTATCAAAGGATTCCTTCAAAGCTGATGATGCCATATAATGTGGAATAGGAACACCAATACCTTTTATCTGAACAGAAATTATGAAATTCGACATGAATGATTCACTCAAATCGCTAGTTTCACAATCTTTTAGGGGTCTGAACAAGCAGGGCTACCAGTGTCAGTTATGCTCCGCCGCCGTGCATAAGAAGTGTCACGAGAAGGTCATCATGCAATGTCCAGGATCGGCAAAAAATACCAAAGAGACCATTGTGAGTTTTGTTCCCAGATCAGGACTCGGTATTATTCTGTACTTGCCTTATTCCATTATTTTACAACTTTTGAATTTTGTTCCTGTGATGTTCAGAATTACACTCAGAAACTATAAATCGCAAAAAAATAAACCGGAAATAAGGAAAAAATTCTTTTTATATAAGGAAAAAAAAAGATTTCAGGCACTGAAAGAGCGCTTCAAAGTTGATATTCCGCATCGGTTCAGGACATATAATTTCAAGAGTCCAACATTCTGTGACCACTGTGGCAGCATGCTTTACGGTCTATTCAAACAGGGACTGAGATGTGACGGTAAGGAGTTTTTTTTTTTTGCAAAACGAAAAATTAAAAATTTCTTTTTTCTCTCTTTAATTTTTATGTTTCTAGTTTGCAACGTTGCCTGTCATCATAAATGCGAGAAATTGATGTCCAACCTGTGCGGAGTCAATCAGAAACAGTTATCTGAAGCCCTTTGGGAAATCAAACGCGGTACCCACAGTATCGCTTCTTGTCCTCCAAATCTTAACGGCCTCCATCTCAACGGGGATAAGAATAATCAAATGACAACTGGCAGTTTGCCAACTAAACTGAAAAACTTCTTCAATAAACATCAATATAGTGTGGAGCAGACAAACGAGAAAGAAGAATATATGAATGATTTATGGACAGGAGGAGATGGACCGGTGAAGAAATTTGGACTGCCTCATTTCACACTTCATAAGGTGTTGGGAAAGGGATCTTTTGGAAAGGTGAGTGTTGAGTACGAAGATAGTTCGGGTTAGCGCAATAGATGGACGGAGTGTTTTCGAAATCGCTTTTTTTAACCCAAAAATTATTAGCATAAATCTGCACAAGTAGGGTAGTTCCTATTTCTATTTTATCCAACCACCATTTTCAGGTAATGTTGGTCGAATTAAAAGGCAAAAGCGACTACTATGCCATGAAATGTTTGAAGAAAGACGTAATCCTTGAAGACGACGATACAGAGTGTACATATATAGAAAGGCGGGTGTTGATCCTCGCCTCACAATGCCCCTTCCTCTGCCAGCTCTTTTGCTCTTTCCAGACAAATGTAAAAATTTCTAGTTTATCTGGAAAGAGAAATTATAGGAATATCTTTTCTTCGTGATGGAATATTTGAATGGAGGAGATCTGATGCATCACATACAGCAAGTGAAAAAATTTGATGAGAATAGAACGCGATTTTACGCGTGTGAAATCATCGTTGCCTTGCAGTTTTTACATGCTAATAATATTATTTACAGGTTAGATTTTTTCTTTAAAAAAAAACAAAATAAAAATAAATACCTCTTTGCCAATGTAAAATTTTTAATCAAACCTTTCAATATTTCCAATTTTTTACCGTTTTAATACCTCCCTAGGCTTGTTCTCTCAAAAAAAAACTCTAGAAAGGATAAGTTTGATTCTGCTGAAAAATTTTGTGTGGATAAAGCGTCGAGGAATTGAAAAAGAAAAGTATTAAAAAATTGTCTTTCAGAGATCTAAAGCTTGATAACATTCTTCTTGACTCGGAAGGACATATCAAATTGGCCGATTTTGGTATGGCAAAGACGGAGATGAATCGAGAGAATGGAATGGCCAGCACATTCTGTGGGACGCCGGATTATATTAGTCCGGAGGTGAGGAACATCTTTTTTTTCTTTGTTATTTTTAACGTGATCTTGAGTGACAAATTAATAATTTATCAAAAATATTAAAAAAATTTAGATAATAAAAGGTCAGCTGTACAACGAGGCTGTTGACTTTTGGTCCTTTGGTGTCTTAATGTATGAGATGCTCGTTGGACAGTCGCCATTTCATGGAGAGGGAGAGGACGAACTCTTCGACTCAATCCTTAATGAGAGACCATACTTCCCCAAGACTATCTCGAAAGAGGCAGCCAAATGTCTCAGTGCGGTTAGTTATTTTAATTATAAAACAATTTTGGTTTCCAGCTCTTCGACAGGAATCCAAATACAAGATTAGGAATGCCCGAATGTCCGGATGGACCCATTAGACAGCATTCCTTTTTCAGAGGAGTTGATTGGAAGAGATTTGAAACGAGACAAGTGCCACCACCATTTAAACCCAATATTGTGAGTAAGAAAGAGATTTTTGGTCGGGAAGTTGTAGATCTAGACGCAAGGTGGGGATCTTTGCAGAAAATTTTTCCCAAAAATTAGGATCGATCTACATCTGGAGTTATCTATAACAACTTACTATGAAAAAAAATCTCATGTTTAGGGGTCAAAGAGGCAACTAAATGATTATGCTAAATGTTTAACGAGGAAGTTGTTTAGAAGTCATCATCTGACGCATCCAACTTCGACGAGGACTTTACCAATGAGAAGGCGCAGTTGACACCTGTTCACGACAAGAATCTCCTGGCCTCTATTGACCCGGAGGCTTTCTTGAACTTCTCCTATACGAATCCCAGCTTCGCCTAATCTACATCTACTTTCCATACTGGTATTAATTCAACGGAACAATCCAAACTGTGCTCATTCGCCTCATAATACAACCACGAATCTCTTTTTTCTTTTTTATTTTGTTTTCCGTCATATCCAAAAGATTTTTAGAAATGATAGATAATGATGAATATACGAGATTATTACAATTGACGCAGAGACTATGAATAGATTATTTTAATGCATTTTTACGAGCAGCCATGTTTTGTGAGACTGCTATTTTTGGAGTAAATAAAAAATTTTTAGTGGATTTTGAAATGGAGGGAAAAGGTTGTGTGTGCCAAATCTAAAAACTACAACCTGAAAGGCTTAAAAATGAAAATTTCATCATTTTGTTTGCTCTTGCCATCTACATTATACATTCTATTTCTCTTTTCTTTCAAATATTATCAAATGATATTTTTCATAATCAATAGTCACAAAGGGTTTAAGCAAGATTTTTTATATTTACATTTGATATCTTTGAATTTAGACAATAGTCGTCACTCTACTATGTGAAACTGGACTCAATACAGCTGTTCTCCTGGTAGTGGTTGTTGTCCTAACTGCTACAGCTTCATATGGCTGAGGAGGATCCCCGCTGACTGTAGTATTTATATGATAGCTCGGTCGTCTAGAATCTAAATAATGTATAATTAGGACTCTTATATTGTAATAATTAAGAAGTCCAAAATTCAAATTTTCCAACCATATATAGGTGTTTCTACTAAAGAATTCGAGAACTGTCTTACCCGTTGGATAGGGACCTAAATCATAATGCGGTTGAACTTTATATTGTTCTTGAGGAGAGAAAGGAACCAAGGGAGCTGGACTAGGAGTCTATAATAAGGAAGAATTTTTTTTAATCTCTCAAATACCTTTGTGAAGTCCATCTCCGGCGGAATAATCACAACTGGCGGTCCTTGCGGATATGTGAAAACCTGAAATCTTGTCATGTTCATAGAAACGGCGTCAAAATCTAGTGGAACAAGGTCGATTTCAGAGTTTTTCAAATGTTTGCCCAGGTCGCCCTGGGTACAGAGACAAACATACAGCACTCGCGATAAGCACACGTGATTCTCCATTTTCTTTTGTTCCCGTCATTTTTAAGGATTTCTAGAAGGTATTTTGAAGACTATAAAAGGGTGAAGGAATGCTAAAATGCATACCTGAGATCTGGATGGAGTGTTAGGAAGGGAAAAATTGGGATGGCTTGAAGCAGGATAGGCTGCTCCGGTTGACTGCATCGCTCCTGAAAAGGAAAGATGTGAATCATGGGGGGAAAATCGGGAATCGATAGCGATTGAAAAATAGTGAAAACAACGACCATCTCCTTTATTGAGTCATTTGAACAACCATCGAGAGTAGAATATGTAATTTCTGTCTTATAAGTTCTTATTGTTAATTCTTGTTTTGCCCTGTTCACCATTAAAAGAGTCTAATGCAATTTTCCATGCTTAATTCGTATTTATTAGTATTATATTGTCTATGAAGTTCAAAAAATTGCCTTGAATAATGACTACCCTGCTCCATATAACCTTTCTTCACCCTCTCGTTTCCTCCATTACCCCAGTTCACTCGGAGCAATTTGACGACAATTGCCAGCGCTAACAGCTTCCGTTCAGTTCTGGGTTGACCGAATCTTACCTGGGGTAAGGTCACTCCATCTGAGAGTACTGGGCCTCCAATTATGATATGGCAACGACGGTAGTGAAGAGCTCTCATTTCTTCTTGAAAAAAAATAAATCTCTCAATAGGGGAATACCGTGGCAGCCACCAAAATTTGTAGATGAGAAAACCGACAAGGCCGAAGAAGGCAAAAAGAGCGATGAAGAACCAGAATATTCCCCAACCCTGAAATTTTTCTATGTATTTTCTAGAATATTCCTCATTTTTATTGTGAAAGATTATACTTTTTAAAGCTCTTGAAGAGAAAAATCTAATGAATCCTGTTAGCTTTTAGCTGAAGTGACATGATGGAAAGTAAAGAATGGACCACTAAATAGTCCGTACTTTGTTACCTTTTACTTAGTTATCTTTGATTCAAGGTAGCTGAAAAACTACGATTTTTACAATTAAATTGCTCAAAAAAGATTTATCTGCTTGTATATAAACATGTAGAATTAATGAAAAACGTTTTTTTAATTAATAAAACACATAAATTTTAAAAATAAATTCATGATATCTGGTAAGCAAAACGGAAGCAGGGCCGTTTTTGGAAAAAAAATTACCCAATCGTCGTCTGTCCTTCTTAAAGCAACTGCTGGCTGGCAAAGGGACGTCGTTGTCATGGTCGCCGGCTGGCAATGATTAGCATAGGTGCGGCTGGTGACCATGGTGCTAATCCCTAAATGAGGCTGTGAGTTTCCTGCCGATCCCTCAATATACACTGCATGGGAGAGCTTCTGTTTATAAGTGAAGACGACAACTGACGGGGACGGCGGACAGGCGGTAGAGAGAGAGAAGATGGCCACGGGAGAGAGATAGCAGGATGGTCAAGGGAAGAGTATATTTCAAATTTCATATTGGATGGATTTTTTAAAAGCCTCCTGTCGCCAGGTATCATTGGTAGATAAACAAGTCCACTGGAAAATCCATTTTTTAGTTGATTTATTTAAAATAATTATAATTTTTGAGAAAACCATTTTAAAGGATTGAAAAGTTTTGTAGATTCCCTTTCGACGCATCGGTTAAATGAGGTTGGGGATTATTTTGTTGGTTGCATGTTAACTAAGATTTGGGGGGTCGCCAGACACATGAGTTAGAGAATATAGTCAAATGCTTAAAAAAGCTTTGCCAGGTAAATATTCGATTTTTTTCGATTTCTCGGTCCAAATTATATTTTCTCTAATTTTTTTCAGTCTGGAATATTGATAAATAGTCGTAAATTTCCCGCTATTCCGATCGACTGTTCTGATTGTGGTAACATGCACCTGTCACTTTCCTCCCTTGCTACCTGTCATGTCGTTCTCCTGTCTGTGGCTAGCACATTCATACATCAATCGACGCCTGTTGTGAGCTTTTAGTCGGATAGACTTAAAAAAGAGGATCGACTTGCGAGCCATTGACCAGCAGGACAGCAACAACTGACGGGAAAAGTGCAACGGAGAGAAATGAGTCACGGTGTTGTATACGAATATAATTTCAAAAACCCAATCTGAGAATTCTGACATAAAAAATTGTGCCACAATTTATTCCTCCATCATCCTGTCTGTTGTTCGTTTATTCCCACCATCTGATGTCCATTAAACATCGTTGATCGTTTGGTTTATACGCTACGTCACAGATGTTCGTCTCCCGAACTAAACACACTGTCCGATGATGATGATAATGATGAACCATCAGCAGGCAGCATTCCTCCAGCCAATATTACACCCGGAGGAGACGGAAGACTTCATCCGTCAAGGCAGCCGGCTGTAATATGCTAATGAAGATCGCGTAATCGGTCATTAGTCACGCAGGCGGGGGAGTGGGTACGGTGGAAAGGAGAAGAAAAAAGGTAATTTCCCGATCATTTAACCACAAAAAAAAGGGTTACTTCGGACGCTAAATTCATATTCAGCTATGTTGATTTGTCTTTGAAGACTCAAAAAAGTTTTTGAATTTTTGATAGTAAGTTATGGATAGCATCTGAAGGAAATTTTTTTTAAGAAGGTTAAAACATGGGAAAACGTTTACTTTCTTTTTTTGGCATTTTTTAGTTTTTCTTCTATCCCTTTTCACCTCATCGCTTGTCATTCTATCGTATCATTTTCATAGCACTCGCAGCAGCCTTTTGAATGTCACACGTTTCTGATTACAGTTCATTTTGATAGATCAGTTGAGGAGAAGTTTCTGGACACGAAATTCGTATTCGGTGACGAAATTCAATCGATATCTATAACTTTTGTATAAAACTGCAAACTCCACTAAAACATCGAAAAATTCAGAAATAAATTCCTGAACCGAAAACGCAGAAATAATTGATGCGAGATAGAACTGGGGGCTGATTTACCAATTGATCGACATATATGGCTTAGAACTCCGCATGGAGACAACAAAACCAAGTTTTTAAATATTAAATAGGTCTTTTGTTCATCTGTTATTTTTATGTAATTCGAGTGAGCAATGAGAGCATCAAATTTCTGATCGATCAATCACCTCCTGACTCTGGAGCTCGATGGGCGGGACCCGACACTCTTCGCCGACATGCGCGTCGCTCTCGCCTTGCTGCTTCTGGCAGCTTCCTTCTGTTACTCCGAACAGAAGAAGGTTAGTTTTTGCAGGCAAGTTTAAATCTAAGACTTCTTAAAAAATCCTAAAAGAATTTGTTTCACAAGGCTTTCCTTCTAGCTTCATATATTTGTCTCAAAAATTTCTTTTGCTTTGAGGGGGCTATATAATCCATACACTTTGATAAATTATAACAAAAAAGGTTTTCAAAATATAATGCAGGCTAGAGACGGCTCTGAAGAAGTAGTAGAGCCCACTGATCCTCCAAAAGTAAGTTTCTACTGCACTTTATAGTTGTCAGATTTGAACTACGGTTCGTTCGCATGTGTTCTACTCACTTTTCATAGTTTTACCACTAGTTTACCTTCTAGGGATAGAAAAAAGACTATAATAAATGTACTTATAAAAAATAAAATCCATTACAGAAGGATCTTGATGACCTTGAATCTCTTCTGGAGAACATTGATGAAGAACAGGACGACGGAACCAAGACTCCGGTAAACAAGGGTAAGCAGATTTTCTTTAACCCTCGGCTGTTCACAGCTGCGACAGCTGGCAGTTTTTTGTAACACAATGACCGCTTTTTGTAGCACTGCCAGCAGCTGTAGCTTTTGATAGAGAAGAGAAGGAAAAGTGCATCGGGGAGAAGGTCAATTATCGATGGGATGAGAATATTTAGCGCCGCGTCTTCGCCGTACACTCTTGGCCGGTGCTTTCAATTAGGTCACTCTGAAAACCAGGAGGGGTTACCTAAACAGGTCTTAAACTTTGAGGTTTGTGACTTAGTAAATCACATTGCAATTTGTGGTTCATTAAATTTTGGAATGCTCTCTGAAAGGAGAGCTGATTTAGCTTGTAACAAGAGTTTTATTACAGTTGAGGTGAAGAATCCCTGTGAAGACCACGTCTGCGGTTGGGGAAAGGAATGTGTCGTCACGAAAAAAGGAGAACCCATCTGCGAATGTATCACGAAGTGCCCTGAGCTTGATGGAGATCCGAATGACATGGTCTGCGCCAATAACAACCAGACCTTCACCTCCCTCTGCGAACTCTACCGCCAACGTTGTCTCTGCAAGAAGGGTTCCAAGCATTGTGAGAAGAAAGCTTTTGCCAAGGTTCATCTTGAGTATTTGGGAGAATGCAAACAGCTCAACGAGTGCACTGATGAATTGATGGCTCAATTCCCTGAAAGGATGTCCGATTGGCTCTTCCAAGTAATTTGAAAAGTTTAGAAAAATACACACTTACAGGTAATGCGAGAGTTGAAGAAACGTCGTGAACTTCACAACATGGAATGGGAAGAACTTCTCCAGGAGGCCGAAACCGATGACGAAAAGCGCCACGTCTATCCCGTTATTTGGAAATTCTGTGATTTGGATACCAAGCCACACGATAAGGTGATTTTAAAGCCTCAAGTTTAAAACTAGCAGCAAGCAATCAGTCATAACAACTGCCACCAGGCAGGAATTTCGTCTGAGAATTCCCCCGACTGATACCTATAAACAAAAAAACTTACAGGCTGTCTCTCACCACGAGTTGATTCCCATCACTGCTCCTGTTATTCCAATGGAATCTTGTATTAAACCCTTCCTTGAAGGATGTGATGCTGATAATGATGGCAATATCTCCATCAAGGAATGGGGAAAATGCCTTGGACTGAAGGAGGGAGAGATTCAAGAACGTTGCTAGGCTCTTCTGTGAAGATTAACAGCAATCATTATTTATACTCATTTTCAGCTTTCACTGCCATTTTATGAAGTAATGAAGTTCGTTTCCTAGTAGTAAAAGATATATATAATTATATACAATTGTTTACTAACAAATGCAACAAGTAAACGAATACCGGTAAAATTCGACTATCTGAAAAAATCAAACTCATTTCCAATTCTCAATCATGTCTTCCACATATTGGAAAAAAGTGTATTCTACTTTAAATTCGTATCTTTGTAGACATGCTATCAAATTACCTGAAAATATTAAGAAATCCAAAATAGACCGATACCTAATAAAATTCCTTTTTTCTTTAATCTGTCAACAAGATCACAAAATCTGCTAGCTAAATCCCTTTCTCCAAATGGACAGTAAATAATATCTCGTCCGGCTACAGTTGCAGCAATAAGTTGAAGTATACCTATATATTTTTTCATAAGAAAAAAAGGCTTACATTTTAACTGAAGATCACCATTGAATGCACCACATCCCCAATTACCAGTAGCCACAGGTGCTTTATATTCGAGATCTGTAGTAAAACCGGCGATTGCTTTAGTAGTTTCTCGTTTATAAGATTCTTTACTATACTGATTCCTTAAACCCCATTTGCGATTATAATATTTAGCATCTATAGCAACTACTTCGCACATTATTCGTCTAAATAAATATTTCTGATGAATGAAAGATAATACTTGAATTTATCCCGAGGTGGATGAACACCATTGAAAGGTTTCAGCGTTGTTTTAGTACCATAACCATTATAGGAACTATATTGTTGTGCTCCTGCAATAAATATAGCTTCACGTTCCTCCATTCTCGGGCATAACATCATTGAAACGATCATTTCCGGCCAACATAAAAACCTTATCTCCTCCTAAAAAAAATCGACATAGAACATATATAGGAAAGTTACCTGGACAAAACCTGTACCTAGAACACCGCCTCCAATATATTCATTAGCAAAGTCAACTTGTAAAACTTTATAACATTCTTCTATGGCCTTTGATGTGATGCCAACATGACTTAACTGAAAAGTAAATGTCTAAATTTGAAAGTAGCCCACTGTTGCATTCCAATATTTTTCGTCATTTATTTTAATAGATGTTTTGTTGTAGACACGACGAATACTAATAGCACCTGTGGGCATATGATTCATAATAGCCTAAAAAGAAAATTGAAAAACGCATTGATTAGAACCATACCGCAAAATAATTCAGAATAAATTGTAGTTTTCTCAAATAAACTTCGTCGGTCTGTCGCATAAATACAGAGAGATCATTCGAATTGAAATCTGATTGGGATTTAGGCATAATCCCAAGAAAACTACAAGCCAGTAAGCAGGCGCATTGTTCTTGTGATAGTGAAACGGAGCATTCTCGAGGTCCCCAAGGTGTTGTTTTCAAGATTGGAAGACGCTACAACAATAAATATAATACAAATAAACAATACTTTTGTGAATAATTCCGGTCCTCGAACAGCTAAATTAACAATATCTTGAAGGAGATCTAGTAAACAATCACGTTGATCTTTCGGCATCAGACGATAAAGACGATAGAGAGCAGGAATTCCCTTTGCTACACGTATACGCCATAATAAGTTCTTCAAAATTAAACAGAAAGAATAAGACACATACTCTAAAGTCTTCTAATACTCCAAAACCTTTATTTGCTGCTTCCGTCAATTCCCGCATAAATATTTTTCCCATATGCAGGCCATCTTTTGATATATATTCTGGAGACCATGGCAAATTAACATAACCATCTTCCCCATAGAACCTAAAATTGAAAAATTGGTCTGAAGGCAACAAACTTTGTGCCTTCTACAATTTTTGGTGGTGATGGTAAAGGTGGCCTCTCATCTGATAAACTATCAACTGCAAACATAACAGTATCCGTTTCAGTCAATCTATATAAATCCGGGCGCATTTCTGAACGACAAAAGTATAAAAAGTAAGGAATGTATACCATAGTTTCTATCGTTAGCTTGTTGTAAAAGTTCTTCGGCCTTTCGTTCAAATCGACTAGTATCAATCGTGCTTGATAGAGAAGACCGTGTTTTCATGCTAAAAATAACAAAAAATTAATAGTTATACCGTGGCGATGAGTGCGTTGAAGATGATGCTTGTGATGGTGATGATGAGGATGATGGTACTGGAACTGCTTTCCTTTTCTTGAGTGGCGGAGCTGGTTCATGAATAGGTCCTTCAGGTAATCCATCAAGGATTGGTAATTTCCTGGGCCGTTGTTCAGTTTTTATACATACGTCGGTGTTCTAAAGAATAAAAACCAAACAGAAATATACCTTGTCGAGTTTATCAATACGAATATGACTATCTTTTCCTTCTTTTCCAGCATTAGCTGCTACTTCAGGTATAATATCTTCTTGGTCAAAATCATCATCATAATAACCTTTTGGCCGTGTCAGCTGAACAATTTCATTTGTATCATACTCAGGACTGGGACATGTTGGTCTTATTCTAGGTCTTGCTGGTTTTGTTTTGGTCATTTGACTGAAAATGAAGTTGACAAATCAGCAAATAGTAACACACTAGTATTTATTTTCGGCGTGAGCTACGAAAGTAGCAAATATCTACCAGTTTTATGTTGTTTATTCGTATATTTACAAGAAAAATTGAACATCTTTGTATAAGCAAAAATTATAATTATCATTTCTAATTTGACTCTTTTATTTATTGAAAAAAAGTAGGATATAGAAATAAGAACCAGAAAAAATAATAAAATAACAGCAAATAAAAAAAGCTTTGATAATTTGTCTCGTCGATATAAAAATGCGAATTTTCAATGTAACATCAGTTTTTTAATATCATATATATATTATTTCTCTTTTTTTAAATTTTTTATATTCTATTTAGCTACTTTTATTTTAAAAATATATGAAAGCATACCTTTTACTTAACCAGCGATCTAAGGACGGTGTCGACATCGTGAATTGCAAAATTTCTTTCCACGTTCCCGCCGTTTTCTTTTTCCTTCCTCCTCTGCGTACATTCAGTTCAGTCGTCCTTGCCCTCTGCGTCTTTTCCCTCCACTCCAGCCCGTCGATATACGTCCAACATGCTGCTGCTAGTTTGCCGCGCCGCAAATAACATCAACTACCTAAACTTCACATCAGCTGATCGGGTTTTTTTTGATGATGTAATTGCCTCTCTGTCCCTCTTCGCCGTTTCTAGTCGGACCAATTATTTTAAAAATGATGAAATTTATTGTAAAAAGAAGATGTGTCAAGAGGGTCGTGTTGGTCATAAGACCACCACTCTTTTACAGCCAGCGAGTTCAGAAAATCGCATTTTGTCATTTTCACGTGATTTTCTATTAAAACGATCAAATTCCACCTTGTATTTAATAAACGAAGTGTTTTATCGATCGACGACTTCTTATTTGATGATCAGTAACTGGCTTTTTACATTTTTCTAATTGTCTCTTTTTGTTTTTTTCCTATTCCTTTCGTATTTAAAATACAAAATCTTTTATTAATTTATTCATTACTTTGAAATTTTTTAAATAAATTCTGAATTTAATGACAAAATGGCCAAATAAAGCAAGATTTTCGAATTCTCATTCGTTTTATTCGTTTTTTTTTCTATTTTCCAGTTAGTTAATTCTGATTTTTATCAGTGTAAAAAGATGACCAGGATCAGAAAATAATCGGCTATGTACTCACGGACGAGATCGAGACTTTAGCACAACAACATAAGCATGTGATCGTGCGATTTGTTTTCTTCTTCTTTTTCATCTTTTAATTTTCTTTTTATTCTTTATAAGCCTTTTTTTTATTTATTAGAAAAAAGTTTCATAAGGTTATTTTAATGTGGTATTTCGAAATGGTTAGTCAGTATCCGAATGGACGACAGTCATGCAATTTCTAGCTTTTTTTTTTATCGCGTGCTTCTCTTTTCTATTTTTATGATATTCAGATTGATCGCCTCGTTTAGCCTCAGCCCTCGGCCAACGTTGGCGAAAAAGAGATGGAGGGCATAGATCCAGACGTGTTGCTGGAATGGTTACAGACGGGTATGGGAGATGAGCGAGATTTACAGGTATTTTTCCAGTCTTTTTTTTTTTCATTTTCACAGCTCATGGCCCTTGAACAGCTTTGTATGCTGCTTCTTATGTCAGACAACATCGACCGGTGCTTTGAATCATGTCCACCAAGGACGTTTCTACCAGCTCTTTGTAGAATATTTTTGGATGACTCAGCACCAGATAATATTCTAGAAGTTACTGCAAGAGCTATCACTTATTATTTGGATGTATCTAATGAATGTACAAGAAGAATTACACAGGTGAGTAAATCAAAAAAAAAGACAACCGGAAATTGAGAACAATAGAAATACGTTGGAAAGCAGTGAACAAATCATCCTTTAGATTTAAATTAACATTCATTACAAAAAGTAAAATGCAAAGAAAATCTAGAAAAAAAAGCGATGATAATACATTTTTCAATAGAGCAACCAATTGTTAAATTATTCTACTGCCTATAAACATCCCAAAAAAATAAATAATAGGTGAAAGCCAGAAAATTTTTTTATTATTTAGCTACAGTTACAAAAATACCAAACGCATGATTGCCTTTTCTTTTTCACATCAAAATAGTTTTTTCTTTAGGTGGAGGGAGCCGTTAAAGCCATTTGTAATCGTTTGGCTGCAGCTGAAATGACAGAACGTGCGAGTAAAGATCTCGCGGAACAATGTGTCAAACTCCTGGAGCACGTTTGTCAACGTGAAACACTGGCCGTCTACGACGCGGGGGGAATGAATGCTATGCTTTCATTAGTTCGTGCTCATGGTGAAAAAATTCATAAGGTAAGACTTTACTTATATGTTTATATACTCAACAAGATCTTGAAAAAATTTTTTTTTCTTACAGTATTTTTCAGGACACTATGCATTCTGCCATGTCGGTTGTGACACGTCTTTGTGGAAAAATGGAACCCCACGATACTGATCTGCCTCAATGTGCGGAATCTCTTGGAATCTTGTTGGGTCATGAAGATTTAAAAGTCTCTGAATCGGCTCTGCGATGTTTTGCCGCTCTGACAGATCGTTTTATTCGTAAAATGATGGACCCAGCCGAGCTGGCAAAACATAGCAATTTGGTGGAACATCTTCTGACCTCCGTTTCGAGCAATACTGCCCAATCTGCCAGTTTCGTCTCAATTGTTCTATCCCTTTTATCGAATTTATGTAGAGGAAGTGTAACAGTAACAGAACAAGTTTTAAGGTAAGCAAATAAAAAATTAAGTTTTAAATTTCAGTTCACCTCATCTAATGGCCGCAATAAATGCCGTTTTGATGAATAAAGATGACCGGGTCGTTACCGATGGTCTTCGACTGGCTGATCTACTCGTTGTTTTGCTCTGTGAAGGAAGAAATAGTCTTCCTTATACAACTGTAGTGAGCAAATTTTCACATTTTTCGCTTGTTTTTTGCATTTTGAAGATACAAAAAATAATCTTTTCAGTCTGCAGGTGAATCCGCTTCCTCTAGCGGAAACGCTGAACGAGCTCACCGTCATCTAATTGACGCCATAAGACAAAAAGATCTAAATGTACTTGTGGAGGCCGTGGAAAATGGCACAGTAAGGCCCCTTTTCTAGCCCAAAAAAAAATTTCTCCCCCAGGTTGACGTGAATTTCACTGACGACGTCGGTCAAACCCTTTGTAACTGGGCTTCTGCATTCGGTTCAATGGAAATGGTCCAATATTTATGTGAAAAAGGAGCGGATGTTAACAAAGGAAATAAAAGCAGCAGTTTACACTATGCTGCTTGTTTTGGACGGCCAGATGTAGGTGATATTCCTCATCACAATCTGAATTTTTGCCACAATTAGTGGCTTTCCAAAATTTTCCAAACCCTCAGGAGAACCTGTAGGTATCTATCAAGGATTACCTTAACGAGGAAATTTAAAAATTTCAACTTTAAAAGTTATTCACAAGGTGCCATAAAAATTGGCTGTCGAGGTTGTATGGCGGGGATGCGGCCCACGCACAAAATAATATTTTTGTATTTTTTTTTCTAGAATGTCAAATTTTAGATTGTTAAACTCCTTCTTCAACGCGGAGCAAATCCAGATCTACGTGATGAAGACGGTAAGACAGCATTGGATAAAGCAAGGGAAAGAAGTGATGAGGACCATACCCAAGTTGCTGCCATTTTGGAAAGTCCTACTGTTTATATGCATTTACGTGAGGATTTGTCAGCTTCTATAGGGATTTTTTAATTTTAGAAAGTGAAAAGAAAACCGAATCGTCTATTCCAACCAGAAAAATAAGCATAAGTGAGCTGCCGGATAGAGAACTGGCTGCTCAAGTCCTCCAACAACTGTTGCCAATTTTTTGTGAAATTTTCCAGGTGAAATTATTGTTTAGAATAAGTTTTCTAACTGTTTTCTTTTTTAGAAATCCCTCTCGGCCAGTGTTCGTCGAACCTCTCTCTCTCTTCTCCGAAAAATTGTCGAACACATGCAAGCTGAAAATCTCCGCAGTGTTTCGAGAGCCTCCAATTCCTCCAGCTCTCATGCAAATATTCCAGAAGGAGCAGAAAGTCTTGTCGCTGTTGTAGTCGCCGTTCTAGATCAAGAGGAAGATTTCGATGGACAGGAACAAGTTATGCTGATCCTTTCCTCTCTTTTGAGAAAAGATCCTGAGCTCTGGGTTGGAGAAATGGTACGACTAGGAGTATTTGAACGAGTTGAAGCCATGGCAAAGGAACCACCGATGATGGTTGATGTAAGAAATTTTTGAATTGATAGATTTGCAGGATGATGTGGATGAAACGGACAAAACTGAAGAACTCAATAGCAAAAATATGGCGGCAATTAGATCTACCACGTCAACTCCATCCGTTGCTCTTGAGGTAGAAGTCGACAGAGCGACTTCCAGCGCGGCCAGTGCAGCAAGTGATGACAGAGACAGGGAAAGAGCAGCAATGCTGAATATTACTATGGAGGTAAAATTTCTTCGGTTTTCCTAGTATTTGTGAAAATTTCGGAAAGTTATTTGACAATGGGGGAAATTGCGAGAAAGGAAAAAGTAAGAGGAGTCTAGAAAGTGTTTTTCAGAGTGACGATTTATCTTCGACAGAAACTCCGCCCCCTACTTTGGAAATGGTTGGTCTTCCAGAAACTGTCACTAGTCATGCGGCATCTATTGTGACTTCCTTCGCACAGGCTCTTCTTCCTGGAAAGGATAAAGAAGACAAAAAGAATAAGCAAATTCTTCAAACGGGTACTCCGTATCGCTGGAAGGAATGGCGTCTTTGTCGGGGAGACGAGTCCCTCTTCATCTGGAATGATATAATAGCATTGGAATTTAGTTTTACCAGCAATGGATGGTTCCGTTACCTGTCGGATAATGAAGTACGACTGATGTTCACGAACGGGAGCCAAGATACACTGACACCAGAAGCTAGAACGGATGTAAAGAAGGCTTTTATCAGTCGATGGAGGAAAGCGAAAGCTCTCTGGCCGGAAGATAATACCCCTGTCGCCGTGATGGGTTTTCCAAGTACCACTAAGAAAGCAGAAATTCCTCAATGGGAGATTCTTTCACCTCGTCCTTCGGAGTTACAACTACGATGCGGAAAATTGGAAGGGCTTTTGACCATTCGAGACGATACTGGTGGTTTTTCCTACGAGTCAGCCGATAAGAACAAGAATCAACATTTGCCGGAGAGCACCTTACCACCGGAATTTTATACGGGCTGGTGTATGAATGGAGTCTCGCCGCGAAGGGCAAAGTTTAGAAATGATATCCAAAAGAGAAAAGTTCAAGAGCTGGCCTGGGATTTGTGGATAAATCATTTGAAAGAAGCCTGTGCAAAACCGAGAGAAGTTCTTATTGAGCTCGAGTCAGCGGCTAAGGTCATTCAAATGGCCGTGAATAATCATAGTCAAGGGCATTCGGTGAAATCGAAACACGTCAAGCAACCCAGAATAGAGAAGGTTCAAGAACTGGTAGCTGCCCTTCGAACCGTCAGAGAATCCGTAGTTGATGAAAGGAGACTGTCTACCTTTGAATTTTCTGTCTCTGGAATAGTTCCAGCAATGCATCAGCTCCTTGCCTTAGCTGAAAAGAGTCCTGCTAGTTATCCAGCTAGAATTTTTAAAGAAGCCTTTTCGCAAGGAACAGCGCTGACTTCTTTAGTTTTGAAAATGGTGAATGTACTGGAGGCAAATGAAAAATTTCCTCAATATCTCTATGATTCACCCGGTGGATCCGCTTATGGTTTGCAACTACTGCAGAGAAGAATTAGGTTAAAACTGGAGTTAGCGGAGAAGGAAGGAGGAGAACTGCTCAATAGGTAAAAAAATGGGCTAGAAATCGAAATTTTGCAGAAATGGAAAGATTATTAAAAGCGAACCGCTCACCAGTGTTGGGCAACTGAAAGGATTTCTAATGAAAATGGTTGCAAAACAATGGTAAGTAATATTTATAGTCCTTCTGTACCCATTATACAACCCCCATCATATATAATCCTCCCTCTCGGGCGGTGTTTCAAAAATAACTACTAACCTCTAGAGAAATCTAGGGTCAAGCGCCAAGAATTACCTAGCTTCGAGGAAATTAAACAATTTCAAATTTCAAATTGAATCGATATTACTCTATAAAAAGTTTAGGTCGAGTGTGTACGGCAGATGCAGTGCTAATTATTCTATAAAAAAATTCCACTTTTCAGGTATGACCGCGATCGTTCTTCCCTCGGTTTCATCCAAAAAATCCTTGATCTCAAGAAGAATAATGACTGTGTGAAATGCAACTATGCCAGTGATTTTGACCAGGAAGGAATCATTTATTATATTGGTACAAATGGAAAAACGACGGAATGGACGAATCCAGCGACGATCAATGTAGTTCAAATTTATTGTAGTGATGCGAAACAACCATTTGGAAAGGCTGAAGATATCCTCAGCAGAGATCATAATCCAATTAATTGTCACACAAGTGATGATAAGTAAGTTGTTAGGGGGTAAAATTTTCCAGAAGTCGTATTGTGATTGCATTTGACAGAAATATAGGGGTTAGAATGTAGAGAAAATTTCTCTCACATTTTTTGTTTAAAACGCTTTGACAGAGATCTAATGTCTTGTTACAAATCTCTCATCTATTTCTTCCAGGAATGCCAATTTCACCATCGATCTCGGTGTTCAATTGTATCCAACTGCCTACACTCTCCGTCATGCACGTGGCTATGGTCGTTCTGCTTTGCGCAATTGGCTCCTTCAGGTATTCTTTCTTCTTTTCCATCATATTTACCTTTTTAGGGCTCCAAAGATCGTCAAGTCTGGGAACTTCTTGTCGCCCATGGCGATGATTTGTCCCTCACTGAGCCGGGTTCCACTGCTACCTGGCCAATTGAAGACGATCGTAGTCGTGGGCCGTATCGTTATTTTCGAATTGCTCAAAATGGGAAGAATTCCTCGGGTCAGACGCATTATCTATCCCTTTCCGGTTTTGAAATCTATGGAGATATTGTCGACGTAGTGCAGGAGGAGCTGCCAAAACAAGCAAGTGAAGAAGACAAATCAAAAGCCAACTCATCTGGGGTCAAAAAAGAGGAGAAAGGAATGCCGAAGAATATGTTAGCCTCAGTCAGTCGTCTCCCTCAAGGAAGTAATAATAATCGACTCAAACTCGGTTTTCCTCCTGATTTATCCTCTTCCACCGCACGATTCCGTCATCGTTTGAGGAACCAAGGAACAGATATTCGAGGAACAAGGGTGATTAGAGGATCTGATTGGCGATGGGAGGATCAAGATAACCAAGGCGAAGGAAGGATTTTAACTCATCCGGAGAATGGATGGGTAGATGTTGGATGGGATAATGGATATATCAACAGTTATCGATATGGAGCTGAAGGACGATTCGATATTAAACGAGTCGATGAAAGTGTTCCCCTTCTTACTCCCACAGCTTCATCGCCTTCCTCCGTCCTTGAAGCAATGAGAAAAGGCAGTAGACATCTGATGAACCGATCGACGTCAAAAGACAGCCCCTTTCCTGGACTGGGATTTAGTTGGAAGTCCAAGAAAGCCAGTGCATCGAATACTCCACTGTCGAGATATTCCAACAAAACGGCATCAACTAGTGGACAGTCGAGTTCAGGACAATCAGCGAATATCGGACAGAAGTCGAGATCTACGACTAATTTGGTAGAGGATAGGACGAAGAAGGGACCAAGTGTAGCAAGTACAGGACAAGCAGCATCGGCTGAGTCATTGCAACATCAAACAGCCTCCCTGGAGAACCTACTTGCCAGGTAACAACTTCCACTTTACTATTTATTTAAATAATTATTACGACCTTCCTTCCGGAAGGCAAATCAAAATTTGATAACCACAGCTCTATGAGCAGGGTTGGATCAGTTACAAACCTTAAAGTTTGCGACCTGTATAGGTAGCCAAATAGCTATAGTAGCACTAAGCCACAGACAGTGCCAGCCGAGGTTGTAAGGCGGGGACGCCGATGTGCATTTTTATAAATCATGTACTTTTTTTAGAGCCAATCCACACTATTTTGGCCGGATAGCTGAGACGAGTGAGAATGCCGAGACGCCTGAACCAGGAAGAGAGACACCAGTTGCTGACGGGGAAAGCGAAACCGCCAGTGCTCAGAGTTCCAATACGGCGCTGTCGATCTGTTCTTCACAATCGTCAGTAGTGGCTGGAGGAAATACGACGGATGAAACGGCTCCAGGGACACCACAAGGAGACTCGAAGCTCAATAGGTGGGTGTTGAAGACAGTAGACATTCAAAATCCTTCAATCTCTCAATTTTTTTTTTAGTTTATCTATCTCTGCTCCTGATCTCGCCGCCGTCCGCCAACGCCAGCAGTCCAACGATGTAAACGAAGTTGACAAAACTGTCGAGGAGGACGAGGACCAGGAAGAAGAGGATGACGACGAAGTTGAGACGGAAGACGACGAATCAGCTGAGAAACTTTTCGCCAGTATGATGGCTGATGCCTTGTCTGGTTCAACTACTTCCGTCTTAGATCGATTTCGGGAGTTTCTACCAGATGAGAATAGCGATATGCCGGGACCCAGTGGGCTTTCTCGGACACGAGCTAGTACTTCATCTGAGACTTCAGAGAAAAAAGAAGGCAAAAAAGACAAGGCTAGCTTGCTGAAACAGAAGCTAGGAAGCTATGCAGAAGTGCTACGTGGTCTTGTAAGCACTTTTAGCGATTCCGCAGCCGGTTTGGACGTAGAGGAGCTATTGGATGAGGATGATTATTACGATGATGAGGATGAAAATGAGGCAGATATTGACATGGTTGAAGAGTTGGAAGACCATATCGGGGCCGCTGACACGTTGGCAAGTGTCCTAGGAAGTGGTGATTCTCGCAACTCATTGAAATTAAACTGGAAGCAGTTGACGCAACTGATGAGTACTAATGGCTTCGAAGCAAGATTGAGAGAGCATAGGAATGGAAGTCAGAAAATGAGAAGTTGGGAAGATGAAATGGTACTGAAATGTTCCTTCCAAGCCCTCATACCTGCCTTTGATCCTCGACCAGGAAGAACCAATGTGAATCAGATACAAGAAGTCGAATTGCCAGCGGTTGTCTCAGGTTGGTTGATGATTATTATAGATGAGATGAGCGAGATACAGTATAAAATTTAGAAACAAGAGTCAAGAAGATTTTTTTTATTTTCGATTTAAAAAAAAGTTATTTTCAGATCCAACAGAAAAATCAACGGAAAAAGAAGCAGCTCAACGGTTGAGACTCTTCCTTCAAGGGCCAAATATTAGCGGAATTGAAAATATCACAATTGAGATGGCAAATGAAGATGAGAGCATCTTCCGTTATGTTCAAGACATCATTAATATGATAGAATGGGGAACCAAATGTGAAAGGAACAGGAGAGTCTGGGAACCGACTTATTCTCTTATCTATGAATCAGCCGATGAAGTCTCTAATGTGACCATGGTCAAACCAATCCCGACAGAGGAAAGTCAAGTTCCAATCATCGTCAACGAGGCTCTCGAAGTTATTCGTTTGTTGAACAAGGTCATGGAAAAGCTGCCGGAAGCGGAAATCAATCCACAAGTCTTCATTAGCGATAAGATTACGCTCAAATTGACTCAAGAATTATCCGATGCTCTCGTCGTAGCCGCCCGAGCCCTTCCCCATTGGTGTGAAAGACTCATCTACACCTATCCTTGTCTTTTCTCTGTCGAAACAAGGAATATCTATCTCAACGCGACAGCTTTTGGTGTCAGTAGAAGCATTGTATGGCTTCAGCAGAGGAGAGATGCAGTCTTGGATAGGTCTAGAAATTCGACCCCGTCTGTCGTGAGCAGTGTGAACAGAGGAGATCGATATCAAGAGTTCAGAATAGGCAGACTGAAGCATGAAAGAATCAAGGTAGAATCGTTTTAAAGCCATTTTTGCATAGGAGTTGCGTTTCTTATTAAATTTTAGCTTTTTAACTTTCTTCTTTTCAGATCAGCCGCTCTGAAGAGCTCCTCCTCGAGCAAGCAATTCGATTGATGAAATTCCACGCGGATCGGAAAGCTGTTTTGGAGATCGAGTATCATAATGAAGAAGGCACTGGGTTGGGTCCAACCTTAGAATTCTATGCCCTTATCGCGGCTGAACTTCAACGCAAAGCTCTCGCTATCTGGCTGTGTGATGATATGGACGATAATCAGTTGAAGATGGAGGAGAGGGAGCTAGATTTGGGTGAAGGAAAGAAGCCTCCCGGTTTCTATGTCAGGCGACCGGGTGGGCTGTTCCCAGCTCCTCTACCACCGCATTCTGAGGAGGTTAAACGAGCCTCAGAGATCTTTAGGACTCTTGGAATCTTCATGGCAAAGGTATTTATTTCTGTTAATATTTTGAACATCCCATAAAAAATTTAGCGTAAATGGTTGGTATTATAAAATTGCATGCATGCTGCGTCTAAATCTTTCAGTTTTTTTTCTAAAACTTTTTTTTAGACTATTGAAAAATATTGCGATCCATATGTTAAGTTTGTATAGAAAGTTCATCTTTTCAGGTCCTCCAAGACGGCCGCCTGGTCGATCTTCCCCTTGCTCAGCCCTTCCTCAAAATGGTTGTTAGTCCTCAGCTAAGCGATTCAGGTCATCCAAACCTGGACAGAGTCCTTAATTTGGATGATTTTGAACAAGTTCACCCTGTCAAAGGAGGATTTTTGAAGGAGTTGAGAGCTCTAGCACAGAGAAAAAGGGCTATTGAGAATGATCCACAACTGGATAGGGAAGCGAAAAGAAGAAAAATCGATCAGTTGAAATTATGCATTCATGGAACTAGATGCAGTGTTGAAGAGCTGGCACTTACATTCACGTAAGTTTAGGAGCCGTGGGAAATAGCGCAAAAGTAACTTTTGAATAGAAAAATCTGTGACGCGTCCCCGCCGTACAATCTCGACATTACAGCATTTAAAATATCGCACCTATCAATTGATCACTCGAAATTTTTTAATTTCCCTAAGCTAAGGTATTTCTTGGGAAGTGACCCTGAGATATTTTGGTGGTCATATGAATTTTTGAAATGTCGCCTTAGGGTGACGACAATGGCAGGGGTTAGAGTTATGCGAGTTAACACTGTAATTTTCAGTGTTAATCCTCCTTCTAAAGTCTTTCAATACGAGGAGATGGAGCTCGTTGACGGTGGATCGGAAATGGATGTAACGATGGACAATGTGGAAATATATGTCCAAAAATGTGCTGACTATTATTTGAATTGTGGGATCCTCGAGCAGGTAGTCTCGTCGTTTTTTTTTCAACCAACATTTTCAGATGAAAGCTTTCCGCGAAGGATTCGACCGTGTTTTCCCTCTCCGTTCCCTTCGATCTTACAGCTCTGACGAGATCCAACGGCTAATATCTGGGGAACAGTGTCCGGAATGGACGCGCGATGACGTGATGAATTATACAGAACCGAAATTAGGATATACCAAAGATAGTCCTGGTTTCCTGAGATTCGTTGATGTAATGGTGGCGATGAACGCACAAGAGAGAAAGAATTTCTTACAATTTGCTACCGGATGTTCTAGCCTTCCACCTGGAGGGTTGGCTAATTTGCATCCTAGACTGACAGTAGTGCGACGAGTTGAATGCGGAGATGGCAGTTATCCATCGGTGAGTAGAAACGAAGAAATAACTAAGAATAAGACAGTTGGTTTCTAGAATTTTTTTCTGAAACTGGCTATATCTCTTTTCTTTCTTTCCCCTCTATGAAATCAACAGCAACATATCGTGTGAATGCCATTTGAATTGAAGTATAGTATGTATAGCGAAAGCCCGTAAATGAACACCTAAGCGCACAATTGTATCAGATCCACCACGTAGTTTTTCGCATTATTTGAGTTAAAGAAAGTGTTCACAAAGATTGCAGATCTCGTGGTAACACAAATAAGTTTATCTTCGGTTGAATTGT
Organism: Oscheius sp. DF5120; assembly: GCA_932521415.1. NCBI lineage: Eukaryota > Metazoa > Nematoda > Chromadorea > Rhabditida > Rhabditidae > Oscheius > Oscheius sp. DF5120. The sequence goes on from OW051464.1 coordinate 467,433, forward strand.
AATCGGGGTCGGAATGGAAAAATTGAGAATCAATAATTTTCAGGTTAACACATGCGTCCATTACCTCAAACTGCCCGAGTATTCGTCAGCTGAGATTCTTCGGGAGCGACTTCTGACGGCCATCAATGAAAAAGGCTTCCATTTGAACTAAACACTTCATAGTCTACCCTTTTTGTATCCCGTGTGCAGTCAATTGTGATTCTTCTCCCCTTCCCCAAATTCAGCTCAATATCCCCCGTGACATTTCACTCGTCAAAAAATCTGTAAATAGTTTTAGGGTTCTTTTCATCTTCTCCCTTGGGTCTATTACCTTTCTCTCTCTCTCTCGCTTTTTTTAGCACAAACACAAATTTTTTTTCTTGAAAAACAGCCTTATCAGATAGCAATATTTGTATCTTTGTTGGTCATATAAAGTCTTTTGTTAAATATTGATTTACCTACGTGGGCCGTGAAAGTCAAGACTTTTTTCAAATACTGACGCGCAAAGAGGATTTTTGCCAATACGAGGGCGTTATCGATTCGTAACTACCCCTTTTTCAGTGTCAATATGTCTATTCCTGCTGTCGTAAAGGATATGGACCTGTTAGGCAGTCAGATATTTGATCATACCCCAGTTGTGAGGAATGAAATTGAAAAATTTCTTGAAAGGTGAGTTAAAAAAACACTGAATTTTCGTTTAAGATTTGAGAAAAACGAACGTCACAAGGAATTCGACGGTATTCTTCGAGCTAGCCATGCGCTCGAAGAGGCTGCGACTACTCCAGTTGAGGCTCTCTTCGAGCTGGGAAAAATGAAGACTCTCACAGAGAGCGTAAATAATCTTACAGAAAGGATTAAAAAGCTTACTACGCCTGCTTTCGCAAAGGTAACTTTTGCACCTACATTTTCATTTTTAGGAACATGAAGATTATTTAACAGAGGTAAATCAAGCACAGAAAGCTTATGTTGACCTTTGTCGAACAGAAGCACAGAAAAAAATGCGGGGTGCTGTGAATGTTAACCGATGTTGATTTACCTTTTGCTGAAAAATTGTATAGAAAGTAAATAATGAAAACGAATCTACAAAGACTACATATGTTTATTAACTATTTTACACACCGATAAAAGAAGAATTAAAGTTTTGGATTTGTCCATTTGTAGGTGCCGGTGAAAATAAATCCATATTTCCTCATCATTTCATCAGCTTCTTCAGGTCCTCGACTAAAAATAAAACATACCAGAGGGAAAATATACGACTAACCCGCCAAATTTGTAATTAATGGGTTTAATTTTCTGCTCTTCCAGTTCATTTAGAACCGGTGTTAAAATTCGCCATGCTTGTTCCAACTCATCGGTACGAACAAAATTAATTTGTGATCCCATAAATACTTCCAAAATTAGTCTCTCATAGGCATCGGGGAGACGAACATCCTTATAACGAGCGTTATAGCTCAGATCCAATTCCGATTCTTCGACACCGAAACCCATTCCTGGTTTTTTTGTCATGATTTTCATATAAACAGCCTCATTTGGCTGAACTCGCATGACTAATTCGCTCCTAAAGATTTGAACAACTCCATAACTGATTACCTTTTTAGTTCTCCTGAAGGATAAATATCACCATTAACTTCTTTGAATTGAATTCTAACTTCAGCCTTCTTTTCATTTAAAGCTAAAAAAAGTTATCACAAAGAAAAACAAACCTTTGCCACAACGGAGGAAGAACGGAACACCTTCCCATCGTTCATTGTTTATATGAAATACGCAAAATGCATAAGTTGGAGTAATTGAATCTTTAGGTACATCTTTATCGTCTTTATAACCTTCTTTAGCTTCAGGGTCTAAATGAATCATACCATTCCAAAATATGAAAACATACGATTAAATTCGGGATTAGCAATATATTGTCCGACAACAACATCTTCCAATACAACAGGTTTGACCTTTTTGAGGACTTTTACCTTAAAAAAATTAAAATTTAAAGAGTGGATTGCTAACCTTTTCATCGCGAATGTCTTCTGCACTCAAACTATTTGGTTTTTCCATAGCTATGAGTGAGAGTACTTGCATAAGATGATTTTGCATAACATCTCGAATTATTCCAGCAGTGTCGAAATAACCAGCACGACCACCTGTTCCGAAATCTTCTTTAAATGAAATCATAACAGATGCAATATTATCCTTATTCCAAGAAGGAGAAAAGATTCTGTTTCCAAATCTAAAAATTTCAAGTGTCAAAAAAAAATAAAGGAATAAACCTGAAGACCATAAGATTTTGGACCATTTCTTTTCCAAGGTAATGGTCAATACGATATAATTGATCTTCTCTAAAAAGCTTGGAAAGATGAGCCGACAGTTTTGCGGATGACTCGAGATCATGCCCGAAGGGTTTTTCAATAATTATACGAGTCCATGAATCTCTGAAACGAGCAGAATACACAAACTTTTTTTAGCTTACCCTTTGTCCATACAATGTTGTTTTAGCTTTTGCGAAACGACTTCGAACACCTCTGGGGGAAGAGCAAGATAGTAGAGACGATTTACAGGCACTTAAAATTGAAAATAGATAAAAAAAATTGTATACTTCCATTACAAGTTTTCTGAATTTCACCAATTGTCGCTTGTAGCTTCTGAAATCCTTCAGATATGTCATATTTGCCTTGGATGTATGCATTCATTTTCATAAATTTTTCAAATTTCTCCTTCTCGTTTTCGCGAACCTTAAATCGGAATGTAAACAAAGAAGAAACAAATTTACTTTGCAGTTTTTCTCGAAGCTCGCCTGTAACTTATCGACAGTCAGATCTGAACGTGCATAACCGATTATTGTACACTTTTCAGGGAGAAGAGAATCACGATAGAGCCACCAAAGTGTTGGATAAATCTTCTTCTTCGCCAAATCACCCTGAACAACAATCATACAACAAAAAGACTTACAGAAGCCCCGAAAACTACGAATACGTGAGGATGTTCTTCTTTTAGTTCGTTCGCCATGGATTCCCTTAAATGATTGATCGTCTCCGGTGAAAGAGGATCGGAAATGGAGTTAATTCTCACTTCACGGCTTTGAGAGTACATCTTGTCTAGAAATTATTAATTAATAAAAGATAAATTAAAAACAAGGTAAACTTACTGATACAATTATTGCCTCAAAAAGAGTGAAACCAGTTGTGGAACGTGGCACAGAGACAAAATGTAGCAAATATAAGGCGGAGCAAGTAAAGAATGTGTAAGAAAGGAATTGTAATCCTAGAATTTGAAACCTGATGTTTACTTCCTCCGACACGATCAATGTTTGTTCGTGTCCAGAAAGGATTTGTCAGTTGAAAATAATGCTGTCTGGGGGAAATTGAAAATCTTTTCTTCGATAATGAGCATACAAAAGAGCTATAAAATACAGGTCGGTCAAAGTGTTGCCAATTCTCAGCATAACAAACAACAAATATCAGCACGCTTTCACAATCGCTTGAACGCTTGAGAACAGGGCATAAATCTAGGCAGACAGGCTAGATTATAAATCGCTCTCGATAGCTGTCTTGACCGCTGACAGTGGGAGCATACGACGGGAAAATAGAGAGCACCTCATATTGCGACAGACATAGAAATAGGATCATATACGGTGAAAAAGTGGCTAAAATCATTTCAGCCAGGTAGCTTCAAATAATCGAAAATGGTGAAGTCAGCGAACAATTATCAGTGACGTAATCTTCAATGCGACTTTTAAAAGTCACGGGTGATAACTGGTTCTTTGATTCGTACAACTGTCAATATCAACGTAAAAGGTCTGAGGCGGAATTGGGAACAATCAGTTATTCGCCAAAGCGAGTGGACTGATAATCAGCAAGAGTAAGACATAGAACCATTTTAGTCGTTCCATAATCAGGCGATTAACGATAACGAATGAAAAGAAAATGTTGTGATTTATAAACACTAAGATGATTCTAAAACTGGTAAACAATAAAATTTACTGCATAAAAAAAATATTAAAATCAAACAAAGCCAAAAACCTCAGCATTATGAATGATTAGTCATCTTTCTCGGTTTCCAAATTAATTCGATCACCAAACTTAGCATAAAGGACTTTTTTAATAGCATCCATTTCAACGTTCACTTTATTGATTTCACCCTAAAAAATTTTAGTAAGAAAAATTACTGTGTAAGTGACCTGTTTTTGTACTAGCGTCTCTTGAGTTTCCTCTTTGACTTTTTCTAACTTTTCAGTCAAAGCATCCTTTAAATTGTTAAAAAATGTTAGAAGACTACTTACACTAGTATAATGGACAAAAGTTTGTCCTAGTTTATAGGGAATTGATTGGGCATCCTCATCGTCTAATAGAAGTAATTCATCAGCTGCTTCGTTTATATTCTGCACTTCATTCATAAGTTCAGCCATTTCTTCCTAAAAACAATAGGATTTGAAAATTGATATACAATAAACCTTTAGTGCTAAAAAGTTTTGATGAAGCCTAGCGAATTTGTTGATTTGTTGTTGATCGGCAGCCGTCGGATTAACATTCATCCTAAAATTTTTCATTATTTTAAAGAATATCCTATAAAAATAAATAAACTTCCAACAAAATTACTAAAGGAAATGAAGAAATAATCAAAACTGTAAAAATGTTTGGTTGAAAATAATTCTGTATTACGTAAGCATAATTTATTCTCACGACAATTTTACTGCTTACTGTGACTTGAGTACTTTACCAGATTTTCTTCGTGTTTTATTACTAATTAATTTAATTTTTTCATTTAAGGGATGAACCGTGTGGCTACATTATCTCGTATGGTACGAGGTTATGCTTCTGCAGCTCCAAAAACGTCTACCGGTATTGAGCATGCGGATAGTATGTTAAAACTTGGAGGTTTATAGTTTGATTCCTTTTTATTATATAATTTAGGAGGAAAACCAGATTGGAAATTATATAAAGTTGATGAGTATCTCAACATGAATAAATATTCATTTTACGATGTTGAAGTGAGTAGTTAAAATTTGTTAAATGGGTTTCAGCTTGAAATGGCCAAGCTTCGTGCTCCTCAACCAACAAATAAGAAGCCTGATGTCTTGCCCAAAGTCAAGGCATAATTTGAACGTAGACAATTTAGATATTACCATGATAAAGGTTTATAATGGCAATATATATTGGTGTTTATTGATGGGAGTTCCAATTGTTATTTCTTTTTCTTTAATTTCATGATTTATTTTGTTTTAGATAGAAGAAAATGCTACGGATAGTAGGATTAACCCATCAACAGGCTAGAATGCAATCTACAGCACCGATTATAAAGAAAATTGATAGAATTTTGGTTGCAAATAGAGGAGAAATTGCTATTCGTGTTATGAAAACTGCTAGAAAGATGGGTATTGAAACTGTTGCTGTTTTCTCTGATGCTGATCGAAATGGTCTTTTTATTCGTAAAGCTGATAAAGTTGGTTAATTTTGGTCATTGCGTAAAACAGTTTTAAGGCATACCATATCGGTCCAGCAACAGCTTCAGAAAGTTATCTCAATATTGACAAAGTTATTGACACGGCGTTAAAAGCTGGAGCACAGGTTATTTTTTGTGATTTTCATAATTTGTTAAGGCTATTCATCCCGGTTATGGGTTTCTATCCGAAAATGCCAACTTTGCTGAGAAATGTGCAGAAGCCGGTATTGTATTCATTGGACCACCCGTGAAGGCTATTCAAGATATGGGATCGAAGAAGAAAGCTAAACAAATAATGCAGGATGCCAACGTTAGTTTTTCTATTGTTTTTTATCAGTCTATAGGTTCCCGTTGTAGATGGATTTCATGGAGAAGATAGATCAGATGATAATTTGAAACAACATGCAAAAAAAATTGGTATATTGATATAATTTATTTCATAAAATTGTAGGATATCCCGTTATGCTAAAAGCTGTTTATGGTGGTGGTGGAAAAGGTATGAGAATTGCTTGGAATGAAAAAGAATTTGATGAAAAAATTGCTTCCGCCCGTAACGAAGCGAGAAAATCTTTTGGAAATGATGATATGATTGTTGAACAGTTTGTTGTACGACCACGACATGTTGAAGTCCAAGTAAGAAGTTCAAATTTGTATTGAGTCTATTGATAGGTGTTTGGAGATCATCACGGAAATTATGTTCATCTTTGGGAGAGAGACTGTTCTGTTCAACGAAGACATCAAAAAATTATAGAAGAAGCCCCTGCCCCTCTCATTAGTATACTCTTCATCTTTTACGTAAATCTTTTTAGATATGGATACTCGACACAAACTTGGTCAAGCTGCTGTACGAGCTGCAGCTGCAGTCGACTATGTTGGTGCTGGAACCGTTGAATTCATTATGGATCCTAATGGAAAATTCTATTTTATGGAAATGAACACACGTCTTCAAGTAGAACATCCAGTAACAGAAGCTATCACAGGTTATAATTCTTTGCAAAATCTTTATTATTATTATTATTATTATAGGAGCTGATCTAGTTGAATGGCAATTACGTGTTGCACAAGGAGAAAACCTTCCTGTACATCAAAAAGATATTCCATTGAATGGACATGCTTTCGAATGTCGTGTTTATGCTGAAGACACTAAAAATGGAGCATTTATGCCCACAGCTGGTTTATTAATATTTTGCTTTAAATTATAAATAATTTTTAGGGAAATTAGACTACGTATCCTTTCCATCTACTGCACGTGTCGATACTGGTGTCATTTCTGGAGACGAAGTTTCTGTTCATTACGATCCAATGATTGCAAAGGTTTTTCGCTCCATTACAGATTATAAAAATACTACTTAGGTTATCGTATGGGGAAGTGATCGGGCTACAGCAGCTGCTAAATTAGATGCTGCTCTAAAAGAGACAATTATTAGCGGGTTGCCTACTAATATAGACTTCGTTAGAATGGTCCTCAGACATCCAGAATTTATCAAGGTATTTTACTTTATTGTTAGAAATTAATGTACTTTTAGGGAAATGTTTATACAGATTTTATTCCCGATCATCAGAAAGAACTTTTCACGCCTAAAGCTACTTCGTTAGCTACATTCATAGAAGGAGCTGTTGCACAATTCCTTTTAGAGCGTCCTGTTGAGAGCCATACACCTTTTGAAGGTCTCAGTAATTTCCGTTTGAATCATCCTTTTAAGAAACTTTATAAAATCGGTTTGTATACTTTTGATTAAGAAAACCAATTTTAGAAGATAAAGAAGTACTTGTATCTTTCATAGATACTAATGAAGTTCTTATTAAAGTCGATGATCAAACTCATAAAGTTTACATTCGTCATGTCGAGGTTTTTGAAAAAAAAAGAATGCTAATTCCTTTTAAGCGAAATGATAACCAGCTCAATTGCACTGTTGAATGTGATGGAAAACGATGGTATATCAAAGGTGTTCAAGTTGGAAACACAGTTATTGTAAGTTTATACATGATATAATAACTCTCTTTTAGGTCTCCGGGGAAGACCAAGCTGAATATGTTGTAGCTAAAAGTGATTTCGCAGCAGATTCAGCAACTGGAGCTGGTGGAGCTTCATCTGTCGCACGTGCTCCAATGCCAGGAATCATCGAGAAAGTATTTGTTCAGATTGGAGATCTTGTACGTTTTTTAGAGGTTACTTCAATCTATTTTTATTTCAGGTAAAACAAGGAGAATCCCTTATTTCAATGACAGCTATGAAAATGGAGTATATTATCAAAGCCCCCGCCGATGTCAAAATTTCTGCAGTCACCTGTGCTCCTGGTAAAAATGTTGCAAAGAACACAGTTCTAGTGAAATTCGAAAACGATGAGAATTAATACATCGACGACAAATTGATTGTAATTAGGGAAGAGTTTTATATCTTAATAGTTTTATTAGGTGCTTGCTTATTTTTGTGGTGTCTAAAAGTGCCATACATATCTTTTTTTTTCGTTTTAAAAACATTTTAACAACGGGATAACTAAATTTATATTTTTTTTCAGTAAAGTTTCCTAGCAATATTGGCTTTTTCATAAGATTTTTACACATCACACAGCAATTTCCACTTTGCAGCTTATTTTTATCTACAAAATTGTCTACTTTGGTGGCATTCGTCACTAGAAGTCGAAGGGTTTGTGATCGAATAAGGATTGAGGGAAGGGATTTTCCGGATCTATCAAGACTTCCTTTGAACTTGGTGTTCCGGCTCCAGTTGTCGACTTCAGTACATTCAAAGATGTTATATTTCCTTCCCTACTCCCCAGTATTCCTTTACCCATCACATTTTCTTTTGATTCCGTCATCAGTACCATCATCTTTGTCTCCCAATCCCATGGGTCTGTCCATTTGAATTTTCCACATTCCATAATTTCATTGAAAAGTGCAAAGATCCGTAGGTAATCGGGACGGCTGAAATAATTGTAAGTCTTCAGCAGTTCGGCAACTGCGACGAACTGAACAGGTGAATTTTCGAGTATCATATCTGGTTCGGTAGCTTTCTTCATCTCCAAGATTTCATCTTTACCCGTCCTGGCAGCCCATGGCAGCGTTCCTCGCATTTCGGCAAGCATGTAAAGTAGACTCCAGAGATCATCGACCCGTCCCTGCTCTTTTCTCTCATGTGTGGCTATACTACAGTATCGAGTTGTTCCACGGAAGAGAGCGCGTTGACGCGGACGACGAATCTTTAGCTGACAGTCTTCTTTGATTATAAATTCTCTCGCCAGTCCAAAGTCCAAAATGTGAAGGAAACGGGCTTGGTTAGTTCCATTTCGTCCCACAGCTATGTTTGCCGGTTTCAAATCTCTATGGATAAATCCTATCTAAATAAAACACTCATTTTGTTATTTTACTTTCTCACAATTGGTTGCTTTTAAAATTTGTCAATTAGGCATAAATTTTGCAAACCATAGAACCTAAAAGAACCTAGTCTTATATGTACATTACAGATTGACTAAGTTTATTAAGGTTTAAGGGAAAAAAAAGAAAAAAACTAACATCGTGCAGTTGCTTTATACCGTAAAGTGCATTGATGCCGACACGCGTTTGAGTAGAGAGGCTTGCCTGTCGATTCAACTTCTTCAGGAGCGTGTTAAGACTGTCCCCCAGCAGGGTCATCACCATATAGCTGTATGTGCTTTTCTTCCCGGATTGTATTAACTGAGCAACATTCGACCTGCCTTCAAGACGGCGCAAAATTTGTACTTCCAATTTAAGGACCGATCCACCGGAGACGAAGTTGCTCTCAACTTTCAATGCTGCATACTCTGTCGTATTTTGAATGTTTCGTACTTTGTAGACAGCGCCACATCCCCCTTCTCCAAGCTTATTGATGATTTTCCATTTTTTTGCAATGACTTTCCCTTTCGGCAGCTGCACAGGCCCGACATCGTCGTCTTTTTCATTGGCCGTCATTCGAAAGAATGAAATATTCTTCTGCTTTAAGATGACTTACAACACGTCTAAAACTTGTATTATTCCAATGTTTTTATAAGTTAGTTTAAAAAAAATCATATCTTTATCTAAACAATAATATCAATCAATAAGAATAATGGCACTAAATTGTCTACTTTGGTGGAGATCGTCAATAAAAAATTGAAGGGAATTAAACAGTCTCTCCCAAAGATGAACATAATTTTCGTGAAAAAATAGAATAGAAAATACAAATAGATTGGCAGTCTCTAGCTGGCAATGAATACCGTAATTTTTAGTAGTTTTTCAATAGCTCGAAAACTTTGTAACTACTGATTTCTTTCCATTCTCATTTCTTTATAACACAGCTAGCGGATATGATAGAATGCTTTCACCATCCATCATCTATTAGCTTTTTCTCTTAATAAAAAAGCAGAAATTGTATTTTATTTTTTTATTTGAAAACATAGTATGAGGATTGTAACGTTTTTTTTAATCAAAAGTGCTGATGATTTCCGACAAAATCATCCAGCTGTCTTCACCGGTGAAGAAACGGTAAATATTGTTTCTCAGATCGTTTCAAAACCTACATGAGTTTCAATAACGACGCCCGTAGAGATATGTATTCGCATTCCAAAGGTATTAGTTTGCTTAGCAAGATAAAAAATTGGCCATTTCCCAATCTCTTCACCTATTTTATCTAAGAGTTTCCTCGGCATGTAATTAGGACACCGTATCATGTCATCTTGACACATCTCGAAGGCCACCAACCAGCTTCAAATTTACGAGGTCATTTTCGTGGGCGAGTAAAACCGCCATATGATAATATCGCCGGGTGTTCGAAAAATGAAAAAAATTTGAACGTTCCCATTAGATTTCATTAGCACCTTGGTGTCATCCCCAGAAGTAAATCTCTCTTGTTTACAATCGGTCAGCTGTTAGTTTGCTTGCCATTTCTCACACTTCCATTGGCAAATTGTCAATTTAGATGTCGCCACAGTGGCGCCAGGGAAGACTAAGGTTCAATACTAAAAGACAAAAATGTGTAATGGGTTGAGTGAGGCGTTTTTTTATGTGTGAAATTTAGTATTATCTCCTAAATAAAATATCAAAACTTCCCGAAGTTATAGTATCATCTGTTTGGGTTTTTTTATACTTCCCTGATAGATATGGTGATAGAAATGCATCATTATCCAAATATATTGTCCGCGTCTTTTGTAAGAATTTTAGTCTTTAATTTTTTGTTGGTATACCAGTGCTCGATGTAATCTTGAGGGTTTAGTACCAGGTACGCTCTCAAAAGGACACATTGATCGTAATCTATCAAAACGAACAAGTGTCTAATTCTTACGCGGCAAGTAGCTCATTTATGGGATGGTCAAATGGGGTCATATTCGAACTTCCTCTCTTTTGTAAGACGATATGAGGGGAGGATTATCGCCCGGGCGGATGGGCTTTGACGCCGGCGCGTGTCATTTCGGATTAGGTGTCGTTTACAATGTAATGGGTCGAATGGGAGGAACAAGAGATTGAATAAGAATAATATAATGAAAAACCTCCGTATTTCAGAAAATACTCGAACGGTTCTTTTTATTCACCATTCATGATGTCTTTGCTCTAGCAATATAGTTGAATATTTTCATTTCTCTTTGTCAATCAAGTGACCGTACTCAATATCCATTTGAATGATGTCAAAAAGTAGCAAAATAAATTTCTGCAATTCACAATAATTTTTTCCCGCAGCCTAACTTAAAGACCGGAGGTTATGACAGCGTGTCATGTCAGAGATGACCGATAGCCAATAGCATCAATCACATGAACACGCATGAGGCAAGGGAATCGTCTCAAAGCAGTCGTCTGTTTGCCATCTGTTTTCATATAGTCCTTAAGAGCGGCTTTTACGTAAGGTCTAATTATGTGAAGAGGGATGAGTATAATTGATAAAATAGGCTTCCAGTCGTGGTCAAATCCTTTATGATACAATCACCCGACATTAGTTTGTTTGTGATTCCATCTTCACCTCCATAGTCTCTTGTGCTTCTGGCCTTCTCACCATTCACTAATTGCTTTCCCCTCATTGACCGTCGTTTAGAATTAACATAGTCGATGAATTCCGACGTACCAAGTGGCATGATGAATGGCTCGAGTGCCGTCAGATGTGGCGGGGCAAAAAATGCCTATGCGTAAGAAAATTTGAATGCTCTCGATGACGCCGAAAGTTATGAGTCGAGTTATGAGCCTATTCGTATTGTCACCTAGCGGTTAACTTCAGAGAAAGACCACGTCAAAAAGGATTAAGGACGGTCAGCAGAGTCAATGAAAAGGCAATTAGACGGTGTATCTGAAAGCGATCCATCGGCATCAATTACAGGATTTAGAAAGAATTGATGGGAAAGTAGCAAAAATCCAAAAATGAAGAAAACTATAAACAGATTAATTAAAATTTGATTTTTTTTCCAGTCACTATCCTTAAAAATTTTTCTTCCATCGTTTTGTTTTATTTTTTTAGATTGTTTTATTGCTTATTTTGTGATTAGAAATATTGTTTCATGGTTGGTTCTAAAAATTTAAGAAATTAGAGGTAGTTTTGTAGAAAATGAATATTTTTGTATTTTAAATATGTATTTTATTAATTAAATAAATTGAATTTGAAAGTCTTTTGTTCTTTCAATCTATATTGTCCCTTTTTTATATTCTTTTTTCACCGATGTTAGTAGATTACAAATTAGATTCAATGAAAAAAATCTAAAATGCATAGGATCTGTTTTCAAATTATCTTTCGTTTTTTGGTAAATTCGTAAATATTGTGCTTTCTCCTCTTTCAGCCAGACATTCCTCAGACGACCTCGAGCGTTTTTCTAATTCAATCTGACAGTCGACATTCAAAGTTTGTCGGCGATAACGATCTCTCACCGCTCTTATGTAAATCTGGCTACCATTGGCTGCTGCTGCGTTAATTTGTAAAGATATGCATATCAGAGAGATGCACCTGGACCACAAGCAGGTGTGTGTGTGTGGATCTGTGACCTGAGACTGTTATTGCCGACTGTCAAATCCGGTGTGTTGCGCGATCTTCCGCAAACATAGTAAAGAAAGACTGCCGCCATCTGGAGTTTACCCAAACTCGTTTTTTGCCTCGATTAGGTTTTCCAGCTGCTATATTTCATTAGCATAAGAAAGAACTGTCTTTTAAACCGTGTGTTAAGAAGAGAAGGATCCCTCGAGCTGGCGTAGCTATGTGTTGATCCATAATTGTCTACCATGAGATCGACTGATTTAATAGGTGCGCGAATGTGGGAGAGCCCCAGAGAACAATGGTCATTGGAGACAGCTCAATTAGAAAATAATGAATTAGCTGAATTTTCCGATTTTCTCAGGGATATTGTGCAATATCTAATTAGCGATGATTTCAGGTAAATGAGATTCGCTTTTTTTTCTAAATCTTTTTTTTTCTGCTATCTTTTTGTTTTTAATTAGTCAGTAGTTTGCTGGCTTGTAAAATGCGGCATTGAGAGCACTAGGGCCCTAAAGTAACAGGTGGTACAGCATGTTGTCGTCTTTTGTCATTTGCCGCCCTAGTACATTGTCGATAAGATAGTATAGTTACCATCGATTCTCGAAAAATTTACGCCTCAAACCTTTCGTTTGTTACTGCTCTTCCGCTTTCAATCTGTCATCGGGTGGCGCTTCATCTTTTCGTAAATTTTGCCGAAAGTTGGCGATAAATCAAAGCATTGACACCCGTAAGAGAGGGGCGGAGCTAATAGCCCACCAAGTGGTCCGCTTTCTTTTGGCAGCAGTGACTCCGCCCACTAAAGAGGCTCAGTCTCTCAACCATGTCATGCATAGCGATTGTCTTTAATGGTCCGAAGACTCGAAATGGTCGTCGTGTCTTTGAGTCGTTTCAATTCGCCAATCAACAATGTTTCTGGAATCGGTAGGTCCTCAATTAGCGAGCGGCTTGATAAATCAAAGACTACGATAAGTGCTAAGAGCTGACCTTATGGGCTCATCGTTTATCGCCTATATCTTGTAAAGCGTATAATTATGATTTGGAAACTTAGTTACTCAATGTTCTTGCTTCCCTTCCTCAAAGGTGAAAAAATCTTTTGCTCTCTTTTGTTTTCTTTTCTTCTTCTTTTACTCTAAAATACAACCAATTTATTTGAAAACTCTTTGCTTTGTTCCCATAGCCAGCTGTCAGCTAACTCAGCTCTTCTGCCTTTTGTGTGTCATACTACCGACCGCTTACTGTTCGCGTATGATTAGACATAGAAAACAAACCATTTTTTAATCTCTATTTTTTTAGGGAACTTGTCGCTGCTGCTGACTCGTTGAAATATATGGGTTTTATGCGACCTGGAACGCTTTTTGTTTCCGCTCCTCCCGTTCATCTACAAGCTTTGAAATCCGCATGGTCGAGAAGAGTTCTCAAGCCAGCGGATGGCTACCAAATCACATCTGTTGGTGAGTTCATTCGTTTATAATCAATATTTACCTATAATTTTACTTACAAATCCTTTTATAAGACGTTCCGCTGTCCGTCTCCGTAATCCTAATCCTGGGCCCAAAGGCAATTTCTCACCTTTGTCCCTCCCGATCTACCTTGACCGTTTCTCTTTGAGTCGTAAAGAGTAGACGGATCACTGGTAGTTCTGTTCATTTTACTGCAAGGTGTGAATGGTTGTGAAAGGATACTAACAGGTCGGGAATATGTTCTTCACTGGAAGACAACGATAATCAAAAAACAATAGAAAAAAATTCTTTTAAATGTAATAGTCTTTCTTTTAATTTATGTAAATGGATAGTCATTGAGGAAGGGGGCGCCAAAATGACTTGGTATAAAATTCCAATGATTTCCCCGGAGAGGCTGCCAGCTGTCAGCAGTAGACCCTCGGCAAAAAACTGAAGTCTACTAGAGACATAAAAGTCTCAAGGTGGTCCTAATTAGCATGACGCCACATAATTTGACGGGCACCTGTTGGTTGCAATCTGATACGAGTACAGGTGCAGGACAGATGTATTGAGATCTGTTTATACTTGAGAATGAGAAGCAAACTTCATATGATATGGGTTACAGGTGGATTAAAGTCAACAAATAAGGTTAAATGAGAACAATTTTTTTCATTCACTGTATGATTTGAAAACTATTAAAAAAAATAAAATGCAAAAAAATTATTGACATTCAGTCCCATTGATTCTTTAGCCCAATGTTATTTTTTTCAGGTGATCTGGGTCAAATTCAGCCAATCGAACAGATGCACTTCGTTCCTCTTGGTGATGTTATCTGTGATACGATTGCGCAGTTGAACAGAGTGGGAATGTCGGCCTCTTTGGCTGCTATCAGAACACATGTCATTGAGAATTGCTCACAGGTTTCTATCTTTTTCTTCCTTTATTCTTATTAGGTAGCACCGCCGAGTCTGGAAATGGTTCGTCAAACTGTAAATTCCCTTCTTGCGACAGGATTTGTCTATCGAATGGGTGAACATCATTTTGTTTCTGTGCCTACACAGTCTCCTGTACGGAATGAGAAGAATACGGTTGAATGCCAGACGGGTCAATCGATCATTCTACCGGAAAAGAAGACGAGAAAGGGAATTTTGGCTAGATTCTTCGCCAAGCGGTCTCCCGTCATCGTCCCACCACAGCCAATAGCCTTCTCGACAGAATTTCCTCCGCCTTCATGGTTGGCTCAAGCAAACAGCAGGGTGCCGGATAGTGCACCACAGAAGCAGCAGACGATCATCCATAATAAGTAAGTCGAAGGGTCATAATCCGAGAGAAAGGCCACGTCTCTTTCCTAAATCAAAGATATCCCAAGGTGGTAATTAAAACTGCCCTCAGAGCACACGTTATGTAAACGATCCATCAGCACCTATCTATTGAGACGAGATGCCGTCGGCTTGAACCTGGACAGGGGTCCTGACACCTCATTAGTCACTATGGCTTGAAGAGTGCGATAGGTTGGATGAGACAATGGGACAGGTTAGCGGCCGACGGCAAGCAGATGACGCAAAGATTGTCAAAATATGTAATGAGGAAAAAAATATAGAAAAAAAACTTAGTTCGGCGTGTCCTCGACTATCCGCTAATTAACGGTCACGCCTGTTGCGTAACTCCGTCGACGACCGGCGCATCTCACGTTTGAAATTAGATACCCGCCATATGGGGACAAGATGGATAATAGAAAATTACCTTTTTGCAGATTTCCCACATTCAATGATCGACTATGTGACCAAGCGGCAAAAGTTGAGATCTGCGAGGATCGACGACGAAGAAGTCGACGAAAAGAACGTCGACAAATCAGCTCATCGTCCGAATGTCTAAACTACGGACCAATTGATCCTCCAGAATTGCTGCCTGATCATATTGAAGGTAAGGAAACCCTAAAAAATGAGACAAAATTGCAGTTGTTGGAGCAATCGGAAATATTCGACCTAGAAGACGAGCAAGAACTGGCAGCAGAAAAGCTGCTGCAGTAAGGACATCCACGCCAGTTGATTCGGATTCTGCATATTCGCCATCGCCTGTGACGGATTCTAATGAAGAACCAGCTTCATGGAGTGAGCCGGAAGAAGCAAGAGTGAGTCTATGATTAGTTGAATATCCTTTATTTTCATATTAGTATTTGAAACAAATTAACTAAAATCAATTGTCTAAAAGTTACATACAAAGCTGAAAAAACCCAAACAATTTAATTTTTCAGAATAATCATACATACATCAATCTGCAGACCAATGATTCGACGCAATTTGAGGATATTTCTCTTCTGCCGTCAATTCCACAGAAAAATGTTCATATTTCTAGCGTTTAGACAAAAAAGATAGAAAAAACGAGAGTAGTTTGCCTTAAATTTATTCCCATATTTTCCGTAGTCCAACTTTTTCGAATTGGTCCACGGAAATCGATACGGCCGCAGCCGAATTTTGAATTCTTGTCAGCGAGTCGCCTTTTTTGCGATCTCCTTTTTACATTTTTTCCTTAGATTTATTCTATAACTTATTATTTATACGATTGTTATTGCATTGTTATAAGATAAATATTCACCAGATACATGTATTTCACTTGAAAATGTTGTGTAAAAGACAAAAACTTTCCCGTTTGCCTGTGACTAACTCGTTCTCTACCAGCCGTTTGAATAAGCCTCTCGCGTGTACGTCCTGTTTATGCAGGTTTGGCAGGTGCTTGTGTAATCCAGCCAATAGAGCTGGTAAATACAGAACCGCAGGGGCTAATTGGAACACTAGGCTTATTAGGAGAGAAAAGGTGTGAAGCAGATGGCTGGACAGGAACTAGAAGAGAGAGAGGGGGGGGGGGGGGGTGTTTGAATGAATAAGCCTAAATGATTCATTTGCCTTTCTATTAATTAATTCTTCTGATTGTTTCCATCCTTTCAATAGTTCTCAATTTTTTGTAAAAATAAATGTGTTTCAGGTAAATAATACTATGTCAAAACATGTGGAAGAACTGCCTGAGAATTATGAATGGTTTCAAGATCAAATTGCCGGCCATCATCCAACAGTTTATCGCAATGGAAAACGAGAAATTGGTCAGTTTTTATGAAATTTTTGTAACCTTGTTAGTTCTAACAATGTTGAAAATCTTTGTTTTTAATATAATCCACCTGGATAATCATAACATTTACCCGAAGGAGTGTCCACTTGATGTCTCGCGCAGGCTATTGACACAGGTGGCTGTGAGACTTTTGAATAAGCTGCTAATCAGTCAAATTTATGTAATGTCTTTTCAGGTATTTTAAAGAAACAAGGCTCGGATAAAGTACTTAAACTTATACAAGATGGTAATAGAGGAATTTGTGAGGTGAGCTGTCTTCATGTGAATTACGCTAACATTCTTGGAAACCATCTAACTTATCCTATCTAACGTCATAGTCTTTCTTTTGTTTGTCCTTCTTCCTGTCACGAACTTCCGTTCGGGATTACGAGCGTGTTAGTTGCGCAACGACGGGGAGGATGAGTGACACACGTAGAGTTACGCCAGTGTCTTTCAGAAAAGTGTGTACCGTTTTATAAAAGGGGATAAGGGCGACGATCCTAGTGATGAGGCGACAAATCCGTACGTTTATGATCTATGAAATTAAAAAATGATTTAGACAATTGTTTTGGAAGGAAGCTTCCGAAGAAGATCGTCAGGCATTGGCAACCTTTGCTCCAGATTATCATGGTAGTAAAAGATTGACTGTTGATGGAGAGGGTAAGTAATGAAAATGGCTCTACATTATGTAGAACATGAATTCCTTATCTTCAGCGACCTTACAATGCTTTACAAATTACCTGCTATTCTCGATGTGAAAATGGGTCTGGTCTGTTATGATCCGACGGCGAATGAGGATAAAATAAAGAAGACTAATGCAAAATACCCGCCCGGTCAAATAACTGGCTTCCGTCTTTTAGGCTATCGAGTAAGTTTGGTTAATCTCGTTTGCTTATCAATTCAGATCCATCGAGAAAATAGTGTAGATATTCGTGAGAAGCCCTGGGGACAGGCATTTGACGAGAGGAACATCGCCGACGGATTGAAGGAATTTTTCGAAGTTGGCCGACCAGGGGACTCATCGGCTATCAAGAAAAGAGCAATCGAGCTGGTCGAGGGTGTTCTTAACTTTTTTAACCAACAGACATCATTTCATTTCTACGCCAGCTCGTTGTTATTCCTTTATGAAACGGATCCCTCACTTCCCATTGATTTGAGAGTATATATGATTGGTGAGGAAAATATAGAAAAATCTGAAATCTCTTTAGATTTCTCCCATGTTTTTCCAGGAAATGGAAAAAAAGACCAAAATTATCTTCCAGGACTGCATAAACTAATTAATAGTCTAAAGAAAATCGTCTAAGAACAACCTTAATAAGAAAAATCACTTCCAGCACATGTAATAAACGACTTTCACTTGATTGCTTTCAAAAAGACATGAGTCATTTCGTGTCCAAATTATAGACGAACATGTTGCCATCTGGGAGATCTTGAGAGCGTAACAGGTGCTCCCTCCCGAAATATCTTCAAATTCGACGAGGTCAAGTAACATCGGTAGATAATTACTGACGCGTAATGGAGAAGGATCAAATGAAACGACCGTTATCGTTCTCTCACACCTTTCCAGTGTACCGGTTCTTCTTCCTGTCGCCAACCTGTGTGACTAATTGAGGGTTTTCAACAGGAGCCGCCGTATGGCGATAGCCGATGCCGACAGTAAGATAAGCTGGCGAATAGAGAACGCGGTTTTGTGCAATTAAAAAAGGGACGTACCAATAGGGAAAGTGAAGAATTTGGAAATATTCTGTGCAAATAATGCCAAGCAGCGGATTAACACATCTTGGATAAAGACTACAGCCGGAAGAGGAAGGAATTAGTGGTAGGTTATGCAAACTCTAAAAGACCGAGTTTATAATGTCTGTTCTGGTATTACTCATCCTTCTGAATTATTATACTGAAATTTAAATTATTGAAAATCATAAGAAATATACAGAATAATACTTTTTTAAATGTTTCAAATGACAAAAAAATAACAAGAAACTACATAAAACCCGCGAAACATGGTAAAAGAAAATCCGCTCTATTGTAAGATTACGATATGATTTTGACTGTTATTCAGGCTGCATATTTCTTATATTTGATGTCAGTTTGCTGTTTTTCTTTTTTTATTCATGAACGTTTTTGTTATTAAAAATATTTTATTTATAAAAACAATTAATGTAAATTAAATAAGTTAGAGTAAAACATTATGCATTTTCCACTAATAGTATTCTCTCTCTTCTTCTGTTTATCTTGATTTTTTTGCCTTCAGATGGCTACTCGTCCGATGAATTTTTTCGAAAAAGTGGCCAATTTCACAGGCGCACTCTATCGCCATCAAAAAGTCAGTAATTATTTTAAATATGCTTCAAATATACTTTTAGGCTCAATTCCCTCGTCGTCTTGAAATTCTCAAGTCTGTGTGGAAACACGAGCTAGCACCTCCTAAGCAGGCAGACTGGCCAGCAATCAAGTCAGATTTTAATAAAGTTATCAAGATTATCGAGTCAAAGGCCTATACAAAGTACACTATTCGCGAGGCTATGGTCTATGGAGCTGTATTCATTGAGGTATAGTTTGCTTCGATATATTCTTTGCTTAAAGATTCTTGCGTGGTTTTTCATCGGTGAAATGATTGGACGTCGCTATATCTTCGGATATCTTGTACCTTCGGATTATGTCTCCAAAACTACGCGGGAGCAAGTAAAGCAAATGAAGAAAAGCGCTGAACTCTAACAAGTTTGTCATGATATGTTTGTAGCAGATATGTATGAGGCACGGAATGATGCTCCGCGCATTTCTGATTTATAGTACTCAAAAATAAAGAATTCTTTTCCATGTTTTATTTTTGTTATTATATAACCTGGAATGTTAAATCTATTCAAAGAATAATAGTTCAATTAAATAACATAAAATAATGAAATGGCCGATGGTTCTTCCCTATTCGTGAAGTAAAATGTGTCTTCTACTTAGGGAATAGTAGAAACGTCTTTATCAACTATTTCCCCAATGACTACAATACTCTTGGCGCATCATCAATCATTATCTTTGTCGGCAGCTTGGTTCGTATCCATCTCATGTCAGAAAGTCCTTAGAGGGCTAATTAGCTATTCGAATGGTAACAGCTGTCGCGTCCATCAAAAATACCGACAGTGACTCCCGTGGTCGGTGATCGTCTATTAGAGCCAGATTAGTGGCACCTGTTGTGGAATCTTTTTTGGTTTGTTCCTGTTGTAGACTAGGGGCGTAAGTAAATAATATTGTTCAAAAAGAGAAGACCGCACAGTCGCGCAACTCTAATTATCCGTTTAGGAGCGACCTGCTAATCATCTCTAGATAGAATAACAATATGGGTCGAGAATGCGACGGGTTCAAGCGGAGAACAATGTATTGTATTTCTTAGCTTTTAGGGAAGCAGTCGATTTATTTCAGGAGTTGTTTTTGTTCATTTCAGTAATTTTACCTTATTCAAGGTCTTTTGGATCATCTAACCCGGTCAACACATGTCCTCCTATTCATGATGCCTAGGATTGTGGCAGATGTCGCACCGGTCACGTAATCCGATTTATAGTCAAGGCAGCATGCTATTCAAAGAATGATGATGGCTCCTTTACTTCTCAGGGGACCATGTTACACATTTTGTTTTTCGTGATGCGCATGGCTCTACTCAATCGGCCTAATTGTTGCACAAATTGATGAGTAAAAGGTGCCGATCGGCCTACAGTATTAACAGGTGTGACGCCATAAGGACACGTTATTTGACCAGCCCATGAGGATCATCGCTTTTTGTAAAAAAGGGTGCGATGGCCGAAAAACTTGTCACTATATCGGTTTCTCTCTACAGTAGTTTATAATGACCTTGTTGAGTTGTTGACGTAATCTTATCGGATGTCAGCTCTCGTCCTCGGAACTTCCACCGGTTATTGCGTAAGCCAATAATTTGAGCACTCTAGCAATATGAGAATATGATGAGGTAGTAGAACAATATTTTATGAATTATACTACTTGCTTTGAGAATATCGAGATATTGCATTTGTTCCATATGAAGTTCAAAGAAATTGTATTGGTAGTGGTCTGTTAGAGAGATTTGAAGCTGTTGAAGAAAATGCCCTCAAATCGCCTTCGTTCGTCAAAGTTGAAGCCTATAATGTTATGAAGTTGAGTGTACGTGCTGCATGGGCAATGTCACTGTTCCGTCAAAGAATTGGTGAGATATCTCAGTTCTTATGTTTAATGCACGATGATGAGTTTGTTAGAGTCAAAATGCATCAGTATAAGAGCTTTTAACATCATTTTGACTTCTTTGAAAAACTGTTCGCAGTCTGATGACCAATTGAATGGCATATCCTTCCGGAGCATCTCGTCGAATAGTGCTCGGAAAACGGACATTTTGGGCACACAATTAGTTGATATTTCCCAAGAAAGATGGAACGTGATGTATGTCTTTTGTCCTATTATTGCTCGATGATACTTTGGAATATTCTGTAAACTGATTTTACTTCGAAAGAGAGACGATTAAATTGAAAAAGTCCTCTATCTGTATTGATGGTGAGAAGTTTTCTTGTGTACCTGTATTTGAAAGTAGGTGTCAGATAGATCAATTTGAAAAAAAAGTTAATTCTTCCATTTGAAGGCATCATTTATTGTGGGTAGTGGGTGTTGGTATAACTGTAACTGTTATTTAGACCAGATGAAAAATTCGCGGAGTCTGATGGATTGAATGAATTTTTGCGAAAGGAACTGGTCTTTTGTTTTAAATATAGCTTGGCTTGGTTTGAAGTATAACTTGAATGAGTATAAGTCTATTGATAATGTCCACAAGCGTAATTTCTACGTGACTTTTCATCCATTATTTTTTCCGATTCAACCTCATGACGCTGAAATGTTCGAGCAGTTATCAGAAAGTAATCCAAATAGGTTTGTGATGGTAACTATATAGCAGGAAGGGATCCCACTCCCTTGTTATTTATCCGTCTTCATTGTTTCGTCCACGGTTATTTTTTTTCCATCTATTTGGAAAAGTAGATTGATTCTGTATTCTACTAGCATCGAATCGCTGAGAGCACAAAAGTCGGTCTTCAATTTATGAAGTCCTAAATGTGAGGATAAAAAATATTATAAGTCGAAGCAATCATTCGTCGCCGTTCTTCTCTTCCTATTGGCTCTTCGATTTTGATTTGCTATTCATTATATGGAAAGTTATACTATTCTGATCGCTAGTGATATGTTGCAAGAAAAAAGATAGAGAAACAAGGATCTGTAGATTCGACTATATACAGTGCGTTTCATATATGGGCATTTGTATAAGTCAACAAAATTTATTTACAAAAGAGAACAGAAATTATTATTAATGTTATTTAATACTTAGTTGGTCCCCCGCAATTAAATGCCACCTCAAAAAGACGACTAAGCATGCTACTCGCCAAATTCTGAAGGAGTTGTGGCTCCAAAGCATCCCCCCTATAATTATGAAACGCACTGTATATTATAGAATTAGAGAGCAATTATATAATTCATAAATGATGAGAACAATAGAAATGAAAACAAAAAAAATTTGAAGAAACTTATAAACTTTACTTAAACTTAAGACCAATACAGTTGAGGTAAGAAATATAGATCATTCGTCGGAATCAGAGAAATCAAATTGAGGATCGTCGTTGATGATAGGTTTGGGATCATCAAGGTTTGTCCCGAAAGCTTTATAAGAAACCTAAAAATGCTACATTATAAAAAATAAAATCTAACCTGCATACTTTCCATATCCAGAAGAGTAATAACTGGAGCGCGAGAAAATCGTGAGACAGAAATCAAAAGCGTTTTTCCATCCGTAGATTCAATCCATCGATAATCAGATTTTGCTTGATTACCACAAATAAATACATGAGGACGACGTTCCATTATAAGAGGATCTCTCAAATAAACTTTATCAAAAATATAAAAATGGATTACCGTTTATCCATAGGGAAAGCATCAATAGTATCGGGAGCCGTAGGAGCAATGTGTTGCCAACTGAGAAGAGACTGCATAACATCCAGACTGTTACCAATACTGCTCATTCGTAACACATCGCTTACATTTTGTCCTAAACATAGTACAAACTAAGTGATTAAAAAACCTGACGTTGCGAGAAGATCAACCCCTCCCAGAATAAAAGAATAGGGATTAGTTCGTAGACCGAGAGCTTTCCCATTGCAGCTGGCCATTGGTAAACAGGCACGATGAATTGGTTGTTGAGGCCAGAGTTGAGTACATGGATCGCCGGCCCCTGACATAATATCTACTCGCATTTTACTCTAAATATCTTATACAAGAAATGAAAAAAAGAATACAGTCAAATTAGAAAGAAGACGATCCACCTGTTGACAAGCTTCAACAGTTGGTGTTGTTCCATCACGCGGAATTAAACGAAGCAGTCGCGCAGCCGATGAAGTTTCTTTTACCTAAACTAGATCTTGAATGAATATTTCGAACAAACCGCATTAAACGCCAAACTGTTTCCTGTGATTAGAACTCTTTCAACTTTAGCTGCCCGATCCTTGCTTTTTTCAGTGTCACATAATTCACCATTCAACCATCGTGTAAACATTGTAAAATTGAGAATTGTTTTAGCCTAAAAAAACATTGAAAATTAGCTAAATTGATAAGCAAACATCTAAAGCCGGTACTCCAGTGAGCTCTAATCCAGAAAGTATAGCAATTACTGCTTTTGGCTTGGCTATTGGCCATTTGAGAGGTAGTGCAGCTTCTGGCCAAACGATATCTTCCACTTCAAAGTCGTCTTCTTCTCCCTAGAACTGTTGCAGAAAGAAAAAATAGTAACTTTTTTTCCATAAAGACCAACTACACATCCAGTTGCTAAGCTGTCGAGTGAAATACCTTCTCCCAATCTGATTATTTGTTTTTCATCTTCAATTTCAAGATAGTCTTGTCCAGTTGCATATGACCGTTCATCTTCAACTGAATCAACTATGTCTGGCATATCGTCCTCAGGAATTAAATGTTCATCTCTTGCAAGTTCCTAAAAATAATAGTTCAAACCATTGTTTATAAACACTTTCAAGATTCCTGGACGTTTAGCTAGTCTTTTGATTATTGTGCCAATAATTAAACATGGCTCCGTTTCTTTTTCTACTGCTTCGATCGGCTTGTATTGGTATTTTCCTGTACAAAAAAATGTTAGAAAAAAAATGTTCTAACCAGCGCTTTTAGCAGCTTTGATAACTCTTTCTTTCATAACTGCTAGTCGAACCCGATACATTGAATAATATTGTCGAAGAAAAGCCATTTCTTCGTCTTCATCCGAGATACGAAAACGCAAACTTGTGTTTTTATAGACCACTACTGGCCTTTCAATTTGTGCCATTTTCTAATTTAAAAAATTGTACACATATAAAAGCAGTGAGATAGATAGAAGAAAAAGGACATAAAAGGAAGGAATTAATAAAAATGGGAATATACTTTATTATAAAACAAACCGTACCATAAAACTTTTGTATAAATAATCCATCTAATATCACAGAAATTCAGGAAAGGATATTTCGTATTTCCCGATGGAGATGACACAAATACTCGACGTAAGATTGTGTCGCCGGTGACGATTTATCCTATAAAATTCATAATAAATTTAAAAAATTCTTACTTCGACAAGATATTTTTTCATCCAAGGTTCTAAGCCATCTCCTTGTCTTATAACGTAAACTTTCCTTGTTCGAATTCCTTTCTCTAATAATTGAATAACCCTTCGAAGAGCTCTAGATTTAGCATTATCCTTCTCAGGAATTTGATGCTAAATAAAAATAATAAGAAAATGGAAGGACTAACATTTTCTGTATCAATTTGTTGAACACTATTAGCACCGAAGATATCTCGAACCCATTCATCTCTAACAGCTAATCCAATCCATAAAAACATAACAAATCCATTATCAATTATGAATGCCTAAAAACAGTACTATCATTTTTAAATTTAGAAAACCTTCTCATTAGACATATATTCTGTACTAGCTCTCACTGACGTAGGTAAAACAGTCAATTCCGATGGATCTTGAATTTCAAGATCCGAAACAGGGTATACTCGCGGATAGAGCATTCTCATTGCATCTTGTATCTTTATACCTCTAACTAATTCTATCATCCAGGCTTTATCATCTGGTGTCATTTCAGCACCTAAAATAAAAATAAAAAGAAAAATAATTAATACCTCCACTGACGGCGTCATTTTTCAAAATAGAATTAACAAATAAAGGTAACAGTTTTAGTGTCTCAGGAAGGATTAATTGACCTAGAGGTGCACCCTCGCTGCATTTTTCCCTATAATATAGTTATTATAAACCAACAATAGACACAAACCTGTATGTTGCTAAAATTTGTGCAGCTCTTTGACCCATAATATCTTTGACTTCTTTATTACCTTTATCCCTATTAATTTGTACAGCTAAAAATAGGAGACAGTTAGCTTGAAAAGGTACAAACCAATTTTTAGAAGATACGCAGATAGGGTATCTGGATCTGCAACTCGATAAAGTTGATTATAATCGGAAGACACAGCAAGACATAGATTCAAAATACGTAGCCGTCGTTTACCAGATATAGAAGTGTAAAGGACAGCGCACTAAAAGCTAGAAAGATGAAGAGAAAAGATACCTGAATGACGGCAGCTGGATCGGAGAGTTTATCATCATGTTTTAATTCGGCATAGAAGCATTTATCCTCATCTATGGAAGCAATTTCTAGATCTGTTGCATTTTCCATATAAAAACTTCCGCTAAACGTAACGGGTCGAATTCCTGAACAATGTATGAAGATCATGAAAATAGTTACCTGCGCTTGATCGAATTCTCACCATACAATCGAAACCAATTTTTCTACTTACATCAGCTTGAAGGTCCGTCATAAAACGCTGGGTATCTTTGTCTGCCTGCAAAACGATATTATAAAATAAAAAAGTTACCGAAAAATACTGATACTTATAGACACTCCCACCAGTAACAGCTGAAAGTTGGGCAATGGTAGCTACATCAATGAATGAATTAGGAAAGAGAAACAGATCAACAGTGACACCAGCTTTAACGCAATTTTCTCCAACTTTTGTATAATAATCTACTTGAGGTGTGAGAGCAGTCTACAACAAATTACATATTTAAAAAAGTGTAACCAACCTTTTCTTTTTCGGTTCCTAGAAGAGCTCTGTCATTCTTGGATTTCAATTTACCGGGTGCTTCCATCGTCGGTAACGATGTAGAAAATACAAACAACTTTCCAGCTCGATCAGCACACTGAAACAATTCCCGTGAAATATACAACTAACCTTCAAAGCATCTAATCCGGCATTTACTACAGGGCCAAGAATAGTTTCAGTAATTTTTGTTTGAGCGAAAAGTTTTGGAAGTTCATTCAAAACAGCCCTAATACTTGCTGCTCCTTCATGATAAGGTACAAGAAGACCGTCCACTATTGGGACAAACATTTCATCAACATCGCGTACAACCATCATACTAGGTCTAAGTGAGGAAAGATCATAGAAATGAACAGCCTGATCGAATGTAGCTAGGCCAACACGAATGGACGACTGTTCTTCACCATGTTCCCTATAAATGACAAAAATTAGAGCCAGTATAAATAATAGTTTACCTGGGAAGTGATGTAAGAACTTTTTCGAGATTATGACATAGAATTTGTAGCATACCAGTTGAAACAGAATTATATGAGACGTCAATCATGAAAATATAAGCTGGTGCTTTAGGTTCAAGGCCATTCTAAAATTATACATACATTTATTACAAAAAAAAATACCTTGCAATATTGTTTTGTAGCAACAAAATCGTATGCACCGAGGAAAAGCTCAGGTCTCATTTCAATATCTGTTCTTCTGCCAGTATGATCGAGATGTGCAAAATAATTTTCCTCCACTACAAAGAAATAATAAATAAATAAGTTATACCTGGTGTGCTTGCATGACAAAATGGGCATCTGAAACGCCTTCCTCCATCTTGAAATTCCATAAAAGGACACATATAAGCTTTGCAACGCTGACAACGAACAGGACCAGCAGGACCAAGGTCAATAACAGGTGGTTCGTACTACAATTTGATGTAAAACATTACAAGACGCTACCTCATTTTTATGAAGACGTGCAAAGGGAGAACATGCAACAGCGAATGGCAAATTTGAACTTTTCAAGAGATCGTTAGATGCTGGAGCTATGTATAAGGTACTTCTCATCAAACGAGGATTACAGTTTCCTAAAAAGGAAAAAAACTAAAATCTGAAAGAAAAGAAATACCTTGATCTTGAGAAAAGAAATCGGTTGAAATCAGAGGGGGACTCTCAGCATGTGGATAACCTGTAGGAAACAATCCGGCTCTCACTGCATCATCTTCCATAACAGCAACCTGAAACATGTGGAAATAAAGAAATTAATAATAAACATACTGCACTAGGCATCATATTTGGATCTAAACGCTGTCGAGGGGGTTGTTGTGGGAACCCCATTCCTGGAGGACCTGGAGGCATATTCGGCTGTGGAAAAGATGCTGGTTGTGGAAAATTTGTTGGCTGTTGTGCTGCAAAATTTGGAGGGAAAGATGGTGTAGACGGTTGCAGAGGAGGAATTTGAGATATTGGCTAAAAAAGAACATAAATTCTAAAAAGATAAACTTTTTGAGGTGCACCAGAATAATTTGAAGGTTGTGGTGCACCAGGGAAATTCGGAGGTTGCGGTGCACCAGGAAAATTTGAAGGTTGTGGTGCACCAGGGAAATTAGGAGGTTGAGGAGCAACTGGAAAATTCTGAGGTTGAGGAGCAACTGGAAAATTCTGAGGTTGAGGAGCAACTGGAAAATTCTGAGGTTGAGTAACCAACTGCGGCTGATGAGTTTGAGGCTGTGGGAAAGCTGGAAAAAAAAGTGAATTGAAAGAAAATATACCAGGAGCCGGATGAGCAGGTATGGAATGTTGAGGATTTTGAAAACCGTTCGTTTGTGGAAGTGGTCCATCAATTCGCATTTGTTGAAAACTTTCTATTGAAGGTTGTGGAATCTACAAATAATTAAAACATCAAGAATACTTACCGGCTGGTAGCCATTCTGCTGTTGTGGTTGCTGCTGTTGATATCCAGGAAACTGTGGAGCAGAAGCAGTTGGTGTTCGTTGCAGATAACTATTATTCTGTTGTTGAGCGGCAGGGGCACCTAAAAATTGTATTTGATAGGAAACGAACGTACCAGCAAATTGAGGCGCAGTTGTTACTACTTGTTGATCGTGCGGGAAACCATTATTTTGCTGTTGAGCGCCAGGAGCAGCTAAGAATTAAATATAACAAGAAAAGATGTACCGGAAAACTGAGGTGCAGCTGGACCTGGCTGTGGATAAAAGGGTGGCTGGAAGGCCATTCCTCCAATTATCTGGAAAAGAAGCCGTTAAATAGTAAGAGAGAAAGCAATAAAGTTAAAAATGAAGAGAAGACGTTGTGAATAAAGAATAATATCTAGGAATTTCGAGAAACAATCAAAATAATACATAAAAATCGCAACACATTCCACGTGTTGATGTTGTTTCCTCCCATATGAGTACGTCAGAATAGGGAACGTATACACAAAAACTAAAAGCAGATAAATTTCGAACAAATTATAACATAATATCACGTATAATTTGAAGGAAAGACATGAAAGTGAAAATTAAACGTTGTTGGAACCAAATCTTCCAAGTCACTGCTGTGTCCACCGACGAGGACCATTATATGCAATCACCTCGCTGTGAGACACCGTCTTGCCGAACAAGTTTATAAAAGGAGTAGTGTTCCTTTTAATGGTCGAAATAAAACTTTCTAATTATAACATGTTGAAAAATTGAAACTATAAATTTAACTTTTCATCGTTTTCCTAAAGGCATGAAAAATTAAAGATAAAATGTACGTTTTGAAAATTATCATGTTTCTCTTTTGATTTATATATATTTGCTTAGATTTTCAACGGCATACTTGATGTTGCCGGAAGATCTGCGTGATTCATGCGCTCCAGAGGGCTTTCTAACAGCGCTGACCGGTTTGTCCGGAACGGCTCCGCGTATAAACACTCTTGCCCTTTTGTACGTCTCGAACAGAAGGTGGCGCTGTTCTAACGTTTTTACTTCACAATTGTGCAATTCTATTTTAAAAAACATCCATTCGATTTTCAGTTTTTGAATAAAAATTGTTATAAAAAGTCCTCATAGAAAATTTCTTTTGAGCAGTTGTCCCTGAATCGGTAGTTTTTTCTACAATATCAAATGCTTTTGTTCATAATGAAAAATTAGGAAAAGAATAAAAAATATGCATCGTAAAGCAGACAAACAAAAAAAACAAACAATAAAACTTTAATCTCGAAATTACGGTAAAAATGTTTAGTAAAATTAAATCAAAAATAGTTCTTGGTAGTTCTGCATATTGACGGAAAAAAATGTCCATAATGATCAATAATTCGTTAAATCTTTATTTTGCCGTCCAGTTTTCAATCGTCTTGACCTCTGTTCCAACCTCGATAATGCGCTTATGCCCGCCGGCTATTCTTGTGTTGACAGCCGCTGTGACAGTTCATGAGCGTGCTTTTTGCGTTGCGGCCCAGATGTCAAAAAAGCCTCAGCGCTGAGAGAGAGAGAGACAAAGCACCGTCTCCAGGACTCGACATCGGCTAATATGTCGGTCGTCTATCGGCTATATGTCTCTTGGCTATCTTTCTATTCCAAACCGGGTCTAACTGGTTCGAAAAGCTCTCAACAATAGAACTCAATCCTCTTTGGTAGTCACATAAAAATGTATAACATTCGGATTTTTTGGTTTTTCTGCTGGTGTTACTTTCTAGCAGAATTTTTCTAAAAGACTTAACTTTGACTAGACTTTGATGATTCTTTTTTTTTGCGGGTCTAATTGTTCTTTTCGCAAGTGTTCTTGTATTTGCTTTCGAACGCGTTGAATGATTCTCACGAGAGAAAAAAAACTTCTTCAAAAATTTCAGAGGTCACAATTGAGCAGCCCGACATTGGGCTGCGTGTCGTCGATGTGGTTTTGGTTCATTCTTCAGTTGGCAGCATGCCAACCGAGTAACATTTTCGGCTCTTTTTCACCATTTCTACCACCACATCTTCGACCGATACATCACGAATGGATGAATTCTGGTTGGAATTGAAGAATACGTCAAATCTAATCAGCGTTTTAGGTAAATTTCAAGGCGATATTGATGGAATTGATCCAACTCTACTCAGAGAACCTGTAAGCAGAAGTAACTATAAAAATGAATCATTTTAGGATGCTTTCGTCTATTTCAATGCTTTAAAAAACAAGCAAATGATTTGGACCGATGGAATAATTCCATACGAAATGGATCCAGCTTTTTGTAATTTTTTTATGTTACAAAAAATTGCAAATTTCAGCCATCGCTGAGGTAAAAACAATTGAAAAAGCCTTTGGTAGTTATCGACGAAGCACTTGCATTCGTTTTGAGCCACGCCAAGGAGAAACCGATTACCTGAACATTGTAAAAGGTTATGGTTGCTATTCGCAGGTTGGTCGCACGGGGGGAAAGCAAGAAATTTCCCTCGGACGTGGATGCCTCTTCCATGAAATCATTGTTCATGAGCTCATGCATTCCGTCGGCTTCTGGCATGAACACAGTCGAGCTGGTAAGTTTATACTAGGCAGAAATAGACATTTTAGACAGAGACAGTCATATTCGAATAATTTGGGATAATATTTTACCTGGAATGAAATCACAATTCGATAAAATATCAGCTGCATTGCAAGTAAGAGAATAAAAACAGAAAACTGATTATTCCATTTCTTCTTGTTTAATTTTTTCTATTACAGTAGTTGTTCAACATGTTTTGATCCTGTTTGAAAGAGAAAAATCAAAAATCTTAACCTTGTTTCGTAAAAAAAATGCTATATACTTAATTTCGTATAACACAGGATTTTACAGGATCTTCAAGGTGAAAAATATGATTATAAAAGCATAATGCATTATGATAGCACGGCATTTTCAAGAAATGGCAAAAATACAATCGAAACGGTGGAAGACGGTTTCACAGAAGTTATTGGAAGTGCAACTGACCTTTCTCCAATGGATATAGTCAAGGTTTGTGACAACTTCCATTTTTTTCGGTCATGCATTGTCTCTAAGATTTTTATCAAAAAAACAAATTTAAAAATCACCAGGGACGTTTCCCACTGTAACAACCGTGCCACTATGTTTTGAGTATTTGTAGTTACCTTATCTCTTCAGACCAGATGCCATTCAAAGAATCAGTTTATCAGGGAATTTTTATCATGTACCAAAACCCTAACAATTTAAAAAATGTGATAGATTTAACTAAAATAGAAAGTAGTGAAAAAAAAACGTCATGAATACAAAAGTTTAGAGGAATTTGGAATCATTTCAACGAGAAAAATTTTTTTTTTCAAAATTCTGAATTGCAAGTTATTGGACTGTTAATGCTCGAGAATGTTTGAGACCATTCATATAATATTAAATCAATTGTCTCTCTACCTTTTAAAGCTATGACCGGCTCACTGTTTGCCTGTGTTATGGCGTGCTGTTTTTGGCGGGGGAACGCGTCTCCAATGGAAATGCAAACAATGGCCCCCACCCGGCTGGACATGTATTAAACATTTCGCACTATTAGACAAATCTTTATTTACAGATCAATAAATTATATCAATGTAAACCGAGAAGGAAAGAAACAGCAAAACAAAAAGTAACCCAACGACCTCGCCCAACAACACCGCCGACAACTGAAAGTAGGGTTTTAACTAGAAGATTTAAACCATAGACTTTATGCGCAATTTCGTCGAAATTATGTATGACCTGAATTAAGTTTTTGCAAATAGATAAGACTCGAAAATAACAAGAAAAAAAGAATCAAAAGAAATATGCTCTAGAGAACAGGGATTCATGCGACATGTCATGTTCTTCTTAGCCTATTTTATAATTTTCTTTTTTTTCTAAGTAGCTTATCTAATGGAAATACTGGTTAAAAACTGCTCATGTAACATTTTACGAACTTCGCGCATCTCTGATTGAATTAAAAAATTGCAGAATGTATGGATCACTTTGTCGACTGTCCTCACTTCAAACAATATTGCAAACGAGCCTCCTTCTTCTTTGTTATGAAGAGCTATTGCCCACAAACATGCAAACACTGTACAGCCGACGACGAGTAACCATCCCAGTGGATGTATGAAAAGTATTTGTTGTACAAAAGTGGAATATGTAGTAGTATTCGAGTAGAGTATTTATTTCCATGACATTTGTTCAATTCTTTCAATCTCACTACCGGTGATATTATTTATAAAAATAAAGAATCTGGATATATATCTGCTGGTTTAGGGACAAGACGCGACAAATTCCTTTTTTTGACAACCTTATCGTTTTTTTAGACAGATGACAAGATGTTTGGAGACATAATCCGAATATCACCGATGAAAAATCACGCGAGAATCTTTAAGCAAAGAATATATCGAAGCAAACTATACCTCAATGAATACAGCTCCATAGACCATAGCCTCGCGAATAGTGTACTTTGTATAGGCCTTTGACTCGATAATCTTGATAACTTTATTAAAATCTGACTTGATTGCAGACCAGTCTGCTTAGGAGTTACTGTTATTTTTAAATTGAAAAACTAAACAGTTTTAACAAGAAGTAAAGTAAATGAAAATCTGCTACATTGCAGGATTACTGTATATTTAGTTTTGGCGGGTACGTTATTTTTTTTTACAGACCTGACGTCTTGAGAAGCTATCGATATCCAGCGATAGGTCAATTGTCTGGCCCATTATTTTTACATTTTCTGCGAATTATTATTTTCATCTTTTTGTTTGATCACTATATTCTTGCTATATTTCTTTTTTATCTATTTTATGCTGAAAAATTAGATCTGAAAAAAAAGTTAAAATTGTCTCATAAAAAATGAGAAATCGTTTATTTTCTACGATTTTTTATCTGTCACAAAGACTGTTACATGTGCGTATCTTTATTGATCACTTTTCTGCATCTCGAACTATTGAAAAAAATGGAATTTTGACCCAAATTATGAAACTCTTGTGGAATTTCAAAAAACGGTATCTATACGTGATGTTGCGTAACCCGCGTGTTCAAATTGACGAAATTTTGTTTGCTGATCTTTTTGTTTCTTACTTTTGTATTTTGCTTATTCTTTTTTTAAAGGATGGAAGACTTAAAAGCAATTCTTGCGAACACATTAGTACCTAATGCAGCCCTCAGAGTTGAAGCAGAAAAACAGATTAATGAAATGAGTACATCAAGACGTTAGTTGATTTTTCCTTGATATTGTTTAGAGTTTTTGCAATTACTTTTGAATTTGTCGGCTTCAAATGAAACATCTGAGTATCCAAAAATTGCAGGTGTTCTTTTTAAGAACATATGCAAAAGAAACTGGGTAAGACATAATCGTTATTTTAAAGTTTTTAGGGTCCAACACCTGATATTTGCCTTGAACCGGATATCGAAGAAGAAATACGTTCCAACATTGTAAATGCGTTATTAACTAAGACTTCAGGTAGCTCTTTGATATCTGAAGCAATCCTTATAATTGCCGAGGTTTTATTCTTGTTTTTTTTTTACATTGTTTTAGAAAGATTTTCCTGAGAAATGGCCAACTATTATTCCATCTTTGGCTGATGTTTTAAGAAGTGATAATTTGGATTTGATAGTGTCTGCTCTTTCAACAATCGAAGGTTTATCGAAGAAATTCAGAATAAGAAGTAAAAGTCATGAACTCTGGATCGAACTTAAAATATTTCTTGATAACGTAATTTACTTTTTAACTCTAGTAGTCTTGATTTTAAGCTAGCTCAGCCATTAACCGCCTTATTCGATAAGCTTGTGAAGCTGTTACCACAACTTGAAACTTCGAATGATCAGAAATTAATAGAAAATGTCAATAGCAGCATCAAATACTCGTTAAAAGTCTTCCGTAACTTGTCATTCCAAGATTTACCCGAATTCTTCGAAGACAATTTGGCCACATGGGTTGAAGGTTTTGTGACTTTATTGTCTTCCAATTTTAAATCTCAAGAAGGTCTTTATTCGGGTGAAAAGGAATTGATCAAGGTTTTTTTCTTGGTTTTTTAATGTTTTACAGGTGGAAATTTTTCAAATCTCAGCACTTTATGCACAACGATATGAGGAAGAATTCCGTCCTTTCATCCAAGGTATACTTGAAAATGCATGGAAGACACTTGTTGAGCTCGATGCTAGTCCAAAGTACTTGATTATTTTATTGTCAACAATTTTGTTACAGATATGATTCAACCGTTAGCGCTGCATTAGAGTTTCTCTCTATTATTGGCGCTAAGCCCCAGTATGCTGAACTTTTTCTCCAAGGAGAAGTATTGAAACAGATAATAGGTAATTAGTTTTTTGTAGCTGATTTTTATTTCAGAAAACATTTGCATCCCAGCTATACGTCTCCGTGATGTTGATTTAGAAATTTTTGAAGATGACCCTATTGAATACATGAAGCAGGATGTAGAAGGATCGAATATAGGCTCTCGCCGACGTGGTTCTATGGACCTTATGCGATCTCTCTTCAGTAGATTTCAAGATCGTTTGGAAGAAATGATGATTTTTGTAATTCGTTTTTATCTAAAACTTGTGTTTAGATTATCAATTCACTGCTACAGTCTGGTGACTGGATGAATATTGAAGCCGTGTATTCGATTGTTAATGTAGTTTCTGTTAAGAATGCTACTGCAAGTGACGGAGCGACGACAATCAGTACTGTTGTTAGTTTTCCTATTATCTGTTATTATTATTTTAGATTGACATCAATACTTTCTACAATGAGCATGTACGAACCCATTTATCATTACCTCCTAATGAGATGCCGCTGATCAAAATAGCTGCTTTGAAATTTGCTGTTCTTTTCCGGAACCAATTAAAGCCTGAAGTAATTGTAGAAGTTTTGAATCAGGCAATTCAACTTCTTTCTTCGGATTATAAAATACTACATAAATACAGCGCGTATTGTATTGAAAAATTTTTAGTTATGAAAAATCCTGAAAATGTAAGATTTACACTTTCTTTACATCATTTGTAGCTACCTCTTTTTAACGCCAACATTATCAGTGTACCTGACTTGTTAAAGAATCTTATGGGAGCATTCAAGAGAGATGCCAAAGCACAGCATACACCGTATCTAATGAAAGCAATGCTTAGAGTTATTGCGATACTTGACGTAAGTGGTTGATATGAACGACTACAGTTAATCTATTTTAGGATAACACAGCTAGTCATGGCGGAGATATAGCATCGGAATTGTCTCAACTTGTAGCTGCTTCTGTAGACAATCCGGCGGATCCTGTTCATGTTCATTTCCTTTTTGAATCAATTTGTTTATTAATTCAAAAAACAGCCAGGTTGCGTGGATTTAATGGACTAGATGCTCAACTAATGCCTCTTGTAGAAGTGATTCTCACGAAAGATTTACAAGATCTTATTCCGTATGCATTGCAAGTTACAGGTATTCTGGTTTTTGGATTAAATACTATACGTTTTAGGGGTCTTGCTCACTGCAGCAGTTATTCGAGGAAATGTTTCTGATCAATTTACAGCATTTGCTCCTGCCCTTCTTAATCCTGAACTTTGGAAAAGGACTGCTAATGTTCCTGCAGCATTAACAGTAGTTGAGGTATATTTTTTGTTTACTAAAATAGCTTTTGAATGTCCCTCTATAGGTATACTTGAAACAATGTCCAGATCGAATTCTGACGGTACATTCGACTCTTATTTTCCAACATTATGTTCGGCTAATTGCGAATAAATCCCTGGATAAATATGGTTTTCAGCTTGCGAATGCTCTCATACCTGTCTTAGAGGTATGCGGTATTCCTTTTGTAACAATTTTTTTTTAGCAAATACCACTTGAAGATCCGATAAAAATTTTATGGAACAATATGTTCCAACGTCTTCAGTCAAACAAAACACCGATTTTTGTGAAACAGTTTATTGTACACATAGCCCGATGGGCCATTGTTCGTGGCTCTGAATTCCTGATACGGGTTTATTAAATTTTTTTATTTTTTTTTTAATTTCAATCTTCAGGCATTAACTTCAATACAAGCAAATATTTTCAACATGGTAATTGAACGTATAGTCATTGCCGCTTTCCGTGAAAATCTTAGCAACATTACTACGCTCTCTGAAAAAAGAACAATCGTTATTGGTTTTGCGAATATCATCGCTGAAAATCCTTCACTACTGGGGTTAGTTTTATTTTTCAACAGAACATATTGATAATAGACGCCACTTGGGTGATCTCGCACATCATCTGATAGAACTGGTGGAAACTGTGCCAGCTTCAGAAAAACAGTCATTAAGTCTTGAAGAAGAACAAGCTAGTATGTACAATGCAGACGGAGAATTTTGTAATCCTTATTGTCGTCTTAGTCATGTGCCGAAATCAGAGCCTTTGGCACCACAAATTATCAATTTTAAACGTAATGTTTGTGCTTTGACCTTTACAGTACGTTTTAGAATATCTTGCTAAAGCTATCTTGGAACTCGCTCCAACTCGGGATACTTCTGTCAGTGCGTGTATTACACAAGAAGATGCCAACAAACTGCATCAATATGTATGAAGTTGTTAGATTGTCATGTGGATTATAAATATTTTGACTTCGAATAGCAAAAAAAGAAGTCCGAACTTAAACCGCTGCGATTTTTTATTAAAGTTTTTTTTTCTGTAGAACTTCAGTAATATTTATCTTCTTCTGGTTACTACCAAGTTTAAAATCCCAAAATCTGCCACCTGCAGGTGGACTAGTCAAAATTTGAAAACCTTAATTCTGTCTTAATTGGGTTAGGTCAGTTACAGACCTCAAAGTTTGTGACCTATATAGGTGACCGTATTCCGTTGTGCTCCTACGACCCCTTTTGCCCTTATGTCTCTTTTAGAACGTTCTACCGCCTCCCAGTCGTTGGAAAAAAAGAAGGCATAATCCATTTCAATAAAAAGACATAAATATTTCTTACAATATCCCCCCTAAATGTCCGAAAAACAGCCGTATTTCGGAAAATACTTAATAATCACGTACAGTTCTTTTATTCACTATTCTTTTTCATTTTATTCTTTATTTGTGTTATGGGGTCAGGATCTATCAAGAGTTGGGAAATAGCGATCTATGATATAGATCAGTGTTCTCTATGTACACGCTAATAAAAGGTCTGTTCTATTAAATTCATTGTCACACATATAATAGATTCTTCTCTATCATTGCATGGTCTATTTAAAAAGAAATTTGATATTAATTATGGTTTAAACCAGCAATAAGAAACATTACCTGCTTAAATAAAGTTGGAGTTAAAATATCCAATACTAAACAAAAGACATTTGTCGACCGTTCTTATACATACGCATTATTTTCCCGTGTATAAGCACTATCTCATGTATAAGACCGTTCTTATACAACGGAAATCACGGTATTTTTATGTTATACAGAGTTCAATGAGCAAGCGGCGTGCTTGCGAAAATAGGCATTTCACAGCATTTTTTACCACTATTTCGGAATTCGCATTAGCGTTCTCAGTTTTCTTTGTTGGCAATTTTTTTATAAATAAAATTCAGACTAAATTTTGCGATGGATGATGATATGACAGGAGATGAAATGATGGAACATGCTTTTGAACAGAACCCTGTTGATTATGCTGAATATCTTTTAAAATTTGCGCAAGGTATATTTTAATTATATGGAAAATCTTTTCAACAGATTACGGAGATCCCAACAAAATTCAATCAGCTTATGAAAAAATTATTGAAAAACTACCTAATGATGAAAATTGGTGGCTGTCTTATTGCGGATGGTGCGATCAAGAACTAAAATTACCTGCAGTAAGTTTTACTTCTTTTGTTGTAGTTAATGTTATATTTTTACTGTAATCTATTCAATGAGGCTTTTGTATCTCTAGTGCACATTGAACTCCATATCACTATGACTCAGTGATATTGATAACATTATTTTCATTTATATTTTTCAGGTAGCTCTAGATGTATATAAAAGAGCTGTTTTCCATTGTCCAAACAATCAGTATTTGTGGCAAGGAATATTAGCTTGTGCGGAGAGAGCTAATGCTGATGTAGATGATATTGATGGTTATTGGGAATCTGCAAAGGAATCCATTAGGTTAGCATAATCATACTTTAATTTTTATATCCTTTTGACCGTTTCAGTGATGCACAAGGAGGCATTTGCCTTTATAGAACATATATTTATCTCCTTCGAAGGCGCGCAGCCGCAACTGATAAAGATTATACTCAAATGAACAAAATTTTTGAAGAAGGTCAACGCGTCCTCGATGAATATTTTGGTCGTGATTGGGATTCAGACGGAGTGTACAGAAGAAATTATGCTTATTTC
Organism: Oscheius sp. DF5120; assembly: GCA_932521415.1. NCBI lineage: Eukaryota > Metazoa > Nematoda > Chromadorea > Rhabditida > Rhabditidae > Oscheius > Oscheius sp. DF5120. The sequence continues at coordinate 505,706 of OW051464.1, forward strand.
CTTGCATCAATTGGAAAGAATATGAATGAAGCGAGGAAAGTTTGGCAAGATATACTGGCTTCTGGAGGCGGACGTTTTGCAGAAAAATGGTTAGAAGCTGTTCGACTTGAACGACAATTCGGAGATGTTATTTATGCTAGAAAATTACTTTATAAAGTAAGTTACATTATTACTTTAGTTATTTTAGGCTATTAATTCCGTGGGTGATCAACCGACAACAGTATATGATTACTTTATCCAATTTGAAAGAGAAGAAGGCACATTAGAAGATTTAAATACTGCCTTAGAGAAAGTTAATGCGCAGCAACGAATTCGTAGTACAAGACCTCAAAAACAGAAGAATGATAAAGGAATTAAACAAAAACCACAAGCGAAGAAGCGACCTATTGAAGACAGTAATGGAGGACCTGCCGCAAAATCGTCTGTTATTGAATCCTCGGAAAAGGTTTTTTTAAACTTATTGTATTAAGTTATCTATTTTAGATTAGTGAACTACCAGTCGTCAAGGATAAAGATGGATTTACAATGCCACTACCAATAATGATCAGAAGAAAATCCAGCACACCTGATCGCTCTCCAAAGAAATCCGAGGAAAAACCTCCAGAGCCAGAGACATCGACAAAAGTACAGCCAATTCCCAAAGACGGAAAACTTACTGTTTTCTGTTCCAATCTCGATTTTAAAACAACAGAAGATGATATCAAAGAGGTAAATTATCTGAAATATTTTCAATTAAGGTTTAGGTCCTTGAGGGAGTAACCGACGTGCGTTTTACTTTCCGTCCTGGTTCCAAAGTTCACAAAGGTTTTGCATATGTTGACTTTGGTACGGAGAGGCATTACCGTCAAGCACTCAATAAGGATGCTCAAATCAAGTTAGGTCAAAGAAAGATGTTTGTAAGTTTTTATGTCTTTTCAATATGTTATCAATATTTAGATTTCCGTTAATGATCCAAATAACAGAGCGAGTTTCAAATATAGTGCTGGACGTGAAAATAACAAAGTTTTCGTTAAGAATTTACACTACGATGCAACTGAGAATCAAGTAATGGAATTGTTCTCAAAATTTGGCAAAGTCATAAGTGTACGTATTGTTACTCATATGTCAGGAAAATCAAAGGGAATTGCTTTCATTGAATTTGAAAATGAACAGGATGCACAGAAAGCCGTCGATGCTACTGATATTATTCTACTTGGTAATTAATTCACGTTTTATTATTGTTATCATTATTATTTAGATAGAAAGCTGTCGACTGCTATATCTAATCCACCCTCACGTGATATAACTACTACTTTTGCTCCACCTCCTATATCTGGCGAAGGAACTCGACGCAGCCATATCCAAATCATACCTCGGTCTGTTGTCACCAAGAAGGAAGCAAATGGTACTGCACAGAAGTCTCTTTCCAACGAAGAATTCCGCAAAAAATTTCTGGGAAGGTAATCAATGTTTCTTTTTTCTTTATGTATTTTGCATTAATGTTTTACGGTGATTATTTGTCATTCTTTTGATTAAATTGTCTTAAATAAGTTTTATTATTTGTAATGTCGTATTTTCAATTTTGTTTACTTCAGTCACTAATGTTTTCCAATGTATGAGATTTAGTTTGAAATGGATGAATTAAATCACTTGAACGGCGATCAATCTACAGAAGAATATATAACGGGACCTTATGATTATATTAAACACCATCCAGGAAAACATGTTAGTCCTTTTTTTTGTATTCATCGTTGTAGGTAAGAGCTCGAATGGCTGAAGCATTCAACTATTGGCTACAAATAGCTCCGGATAAATTTACAATGATTTGTGGTTTCCCTCTTCGATGCTTTGAAAAGTTATTTCAGAGATAGTTGAAATGTTACATAATGCCTCGCTTATGATTGATGATATTGAAGATAATTCAGTTATGAGACGTGGAGTTCCTGTTACCCATAGTGTTTATGGTGTTCCAAGGACTATCAATAGCGCCAATTATATTTATTTCCGAGCGCTGGAAAAATGTCACTTATTAAATCATCCTCTTGCTGTTGTAATTTTCTCAGGTATTGCACGACTAAAATTAAATACTTTTTTTTTAGATCAGATGCTAGAACTTCATAGAGGACAAGGTAAAGAACTTTATTGGAGAGATTGTGTCGTTTGTCCTACTGAACATGAATATGAGATGATGGTTGAACAAAGTATGTTTTTTCCCTCATTTTTACAACTTGTGCAGAAACCGGTGGACTTTTTATGCTTGCTGCACGTCTTATGCAGCTATTCACTACTCATGATTTTAAATTGGATACGATATGTCGTTTATTATCAAAATTTTTTCAAATTCGCGATGACTATCTAAACTTAACAAGTGATGATATGGCAAAAGCAAAAACATATGCTGAAGATCTTACTGAAGGGAAATTTTCATATCCTATTATACACGCAGTTAGAAATGCTCCAACAAATGATACAAATGCGGATCCAGTAATGAGTAATTTTTTTATTATCTTTATCTATTATTTTCCGATGTTTTACGACAACGCACATCATCGGTCGATGTGAAACAATATTGTGTTGCTGAGATTCGGAATCGTGGATCTTTCGCGTATGTTGCTTATTTGCTTTTTGCTATTGAAATTCAGATATACTCAAAACAGATTGAACGAATTAACGAAGGAAATTTCTATGGAGATCATGACGCTTGGTGGAAATACAGAACTTCTTAATTTGGTTGGAACATTGGCAACTGGTTTGTTTTAATCTTTGATGTTTCTAAATTTTTACTTTTCAATAAATTTCATTATTTCTTCTTTATGATTTGTTTATTATTAGTAAAACTTGCTGTATTCCATCTTTGATACCAGTTAGTAATGGTCTCAATCGTTCAGAAGTTTCATCGTTACTTAGAACAGCTAGAGCTTCTGAAGCTAAAAGATGAGTTGATTCCAAAATGCTTTTAGAAAATGTTGATTGAGCATGTTCTTCTCCGCGTCGTCCCTGTAATTTTTTAAATTATTTTACTGCTTCATACTTCTGATACAATATCTGTGTAAGGTGGTGGAGCTGGTGGGAGAGGTATATCTACCTGTATCACCCCTGTATTTCTGTAGCGTTCAATTACTGCCAACATTCTTTTTTTTGGTCCATAAGCTACCCCCATTTCTTCCAAATCCTTCAAATTATTTTATAGTTTTGTCTTTAGATGACAAACCTTATCTGTAAGAGAGAAAAATAGACGGAGGTCTATACTCTCTTTTTGAAAGTGCTCCAGATAGCGCGACAAATTCATGGCTTCCATTAAATCAGCTAATGTTTCAGGTTTACGATGACGGGATGGATCTAAAAAGTTAAAAGAAACTGAGATCTTGCTTATGATAGCTCCAGCTTGTTCTTGTTTCTTGAAATTCTTAATCATTTTCAAAATTTTTGAAGCATCGGGTGCCAACTGTTCGCCATCCTCCCCACGATTATTTTTCTTATAAGGATCACCTCCCTGTTTATTGATATAATTTCATTGTATGCCTTACTTTTTCGAGAAGTGAGGTGAGTGTTAATTCATGAGCAGCTTGACAGGCTTCTAAAACGGGTGTCATTCCCGTAGAATCAGCGGCATTTGGATCACAGCCTGCTTGAAGGAGGCTATCCACAATCTAGAAATGATATTCTCATATAGTCTTCACTCACAACATTTTGACTACAACTTGCTGCATAATGAAGACTCTGGCGTCCATCACGATCAGATCTTCTACCATTAGCTCCTTTGTTCAAAAGAATCTTCACAACAGTCGAATTTCCACAGGCTGATGCTAACATTAAAGCGGTTTGCCCGCTGGAATTCGTCTCATCAACCTGTAAGTAATGTTCGTGAAGCAAAAAACTACGTGAGCTCCATTGTCAATAAGAATATTGCAAGCTTCACCATGTCCAAGGTAAGCAGCATAGAGAAGAGGAGTCCAGCCAGCTTTATTCCTTTGGTTTACACTTAATACATTCTTCAAAAGTTCCTTAAAAGAATAAAGATATGAAAATAACCTACTTTTATAATATTAGCTTCGCCTATGCTGGCAGCAGTGTAAATGTCCATCTCAAAATTTCTTTCTTGATGAGGTGGTGGCAATGGCTTTTGAAAAAGTTCATCTGCTAGACTTAATGTCTTCACTTGAGAAGGTAAGTATGCAATATCAGGACGATCTTGAGAAAAACGGACACGAAAAGACATTTTGATTAACTAAGATGCCCAGCGATTGATTTATCTGGTCCGCCAGAACCTGTTTCTACGCTTGCAAAGATAACGATCATAAGATACGTAAAGTTATGACAGTTTGCTCATTCACCGACTGCCTTAATCATTCCCCTATATCGTATATTATGTATAAAAAACAATTCATAACGACAAATAACAATAAAAACAACTAATATGACTTCAAAATAAAACGTATGCCTACTTTTTGTTCTTTACCAAATTGACTAGATGTTTAAAGCGACGAATACAAGCTTTCTTCGACTTTGTTCCAATATCGGTAGAAATCTGAACATAAAAATTATTTATACAATGGAGAGGGTGATACTTTGTCCCAGCGTTCTGGATCTGAGGCTGGATACTTTTTCATCGCTTCTTCCAATGATTTCTGCTCCTGTGCCGTCCAAGCATCTTCATCTGGCAGCGCTGTTCCAAGTGTATTTTGTGTTGTTTCCGGTAACTTCACTGACATGGACTGCACTGCTTTACACTGAATTAGATTTTGTACAAAATATAACCAAAATCACCTGTTTAATTACTTGTTTCTCTGTTTTTGGTGGCAGAGATTTATCTTTTCTATGCTCATTTATATAATCAGCAATAACATTCCATCGATCAACAGTTCCTGCAGGGTATATACGTGAAGCGGCCTACAAATGGTAAAAGAATTAAAATTATTTACTTTAATCAAAAGTTGTATTTCTTCATTAGTCCACTGCAATTTTTCATTTTCTTTACCCTTGTCTTCTATTTTAACTACAGGCCTTTGAGATGATCTTTCTTTTTCCAACTGAAATTTTCCAACTTATAAACTTGAACAAACTTACTTCAGTTTCTCTGATAAGATTTATTATTTCTTCGGAAACAGTAAGTTTTTCAATTGCATCGCATAAATTATGCATATCTTCAGCATTCAGCATGTAACAGAGCTAAAATATGAATAAAATAAAATGATAACAAAAACCTTTTCCACCCGTTCCATTTCTTCCAACTTTTGTACAGGCTTCTCTACCCAATGCCCTGCGTTTTCAGCCAACCTCTTGAAACGTCGTCGTTGTTCAGCTACTGCTTTCTTAGCGGCTTCTTTTTCTTTTTTTTCTTGCTCCTAAATATTACGTATTATCATTGAATTGAAATAGCTCATCTACTTTTTCCAGTCGAATACGCTCTTCCTCTTCTTGCTTCTTTTTTAGTTCAGCCTCCTCAGCTTCTCTTTTTTCTCTTTCAATCGCTTCCTGCTTTTCTCGCTGATATCTTTTTTTCTCTTCTCTTGCACGTGCCTTTGCCTGAAAAAAAAATTAAAAAAGGCTTAATTACATACTTCTTGGTCGCCCTTTTTAAACTTTACGATACGAGGATCTTTAGCGTAGGCCATATCAACAAGTTTTCTTATCCTTCTTACTTCTTCTTTTCGCCGTCGTTCTCGTTCAGCCTATTATGAAAATTATCAGAAGCAAGCCTTACTTTATTCATTTTCTCCATTTCACGTCTTTCATAACGATCTTCACCTTTCTCTTTATCTTCCTCATCCAAATAAGAAAATTCTCGCCATGATGTAAAATCGAACCAAAAATTATAAAATTCTTCTACATGAGAGCGCTCCGAATTTATATCTCCAAGTTTCGGGACAGGTTTACGTGTGGACCAGCTAAATTTATAAGTTTTTAAATCACATCTTGACAAACATACCGAGAATTTAGATCAAAAATAGAAGCAAGTTCAGAGAAAAAGTTTTCCGCACTCAATGTTTTCTCATTCGGCACTTTATCGTCGAACTTATGATCCACAGAATCATAAGCTCGTCGCTTTTCTTCCGAAATACCTAATTGCTCGTAAGCCTGGAATTTATAAATTCAATTAATGAAAATGTACCTTTGTGATACAAGTGAAATAATCCTCTCCATTATTAAGAACAATTCCTTTTGCTTTCTTTTTATCCGGATGATGCTTAAGAACTTTTTGGCGATCTAAAAATAAACTAATGTTAGTAAATTACTTACAACAAGTTCTAATTTCGGATTCAGTTGCTTGCCAACGTAATTTAGACAATCCTAAGACTTTATAATGATCCTGATTTTTCGTATCATTAGGATTCAATTTCATTAAAAATTTGTCATATTTTTCATCATCTTTATCAAATAAGTGAGATCTATCACCAGCTTCCTGTAAGATATATATAAAACTGAAACGAAGTGACTTACATCATTTTCGTCCAGCGAATTTGATGATTCAAGGATCGATCTGCACACTGGTAGTGTACAACGTTTTAAAGCAATTTTATCCAAAACAATTCGACATTCATATGATATTCCGGCGTCTTCTATTCGTCGAATATCAGGCAAAAATCCATACACAGCTAGTGCCTGTTCACATACTTTGCCAGTCATCTAAAAATTCAACAATAGTAAAAAAAAGATTAAAAGAATAAATGAGACAGTCGGAAATAAATTTGGGCTACTTCTCAAGTACGTGCTCTATTGACAAAAATTATTTTGCTCTTTTGGCAAACTGGAAACAACGCGGGAAACTGAAATTTCCAAGCTATTGTGGTTTTTATTTTACTTTTTCTTTTTAGAATATTTGTTATCGTATTCCTAGTAACTATCTAGCTGTTGCAGAAATCTTTAAATCGATTTTTATGTATTTTGTTACTTCTGTTTATTTATCGATTTATCGAATCACATAGATATCGTCTAATCTTTTCAGACATGACGGACACAATAACGAAGGGATCTATTTCGCTCAGGGGATCGGCTCAACTGGTCCAAGAATTTTTTCGTAAGTCATTTGCCTCATTATTTTCCGTTTCTCAGACTATGGAATAAACAGTATCCTTTATCAGCGCGGAATATATCCAGGTGATTCGTTCAAACGTGAAAAGAAGTATGGCCTTACCCTATTAGTAACAAATGATCCCAAACTGCAAAAGTTTCTAGAACCACTTTTAAAACAGGTTGAATGTAAGTTGTCTTTATTGTATAAATCTTCTCTTGTAGATTGGCTTGCTAAAAGACAGTTAAAAAGGCTTGTCGTTGTGATTTCTGAGGTTAAAACAAAGGAAGTAGTTGAAAGATGGCAATTTAATGTCGAGACGGAAGACATGAGAGAAGAAGGGTTAGTCTGCTTTTATCTTGTATTCTATTTTCAGAGAAAATTCAGTTAGACAAAAAGATGAGAAAAAAATTCGCCAGGAAATGTCCGATGTGATTAGGTTCGTTTCATATTAAAGAAAACTGTACAGATGGCATAATTGCATTGTTTCTTTTCCTCATCTCGTTGGGGTCAATTACATTGCGAAGAGGTCGTTTAGTCGACCATTGTTTTCCCAAATATTCGTCTAAAATTACAGCTCATTATATTTTAATATAACTTTATGTTTCAGGCAAATCACAGCTTCTGTCACATTTCTGCCATACCTGGAAGAGCTCTGTTCATTTGACGTATTAATCTACACAGGAAAAACAACTCAAGCACCACAAGAATGGACAGAGAGCAGTGCTTGTCTTATTGAAAACGGTGAAGAAGTTAGTTTTTTATAAGTTCTAGATGAACTTATGTTTTCATGTTATTAACAAAATTTTTTGAAGGTTCAACTTCGCTCATTTTCAACTGCAGTTCACCATGTTGGCTCCAAAGTACAGTACAAACTTGATTAGATCTCCTTTTCGCGTCATTACCTCCACTAACCGCTATGTTGACCTATTAATCCGTAGCTATTGTTTCCTTTCTATATAATTAGACCGCTCTGTGAAAGTTGCTCAACATTGTTATCTGAGTCCGGTCACCTGCAAAGGCTACCGTGTCTCTTAATTATGTACTCACCGTTGGTGGCCCTTTCAAGGTGCCGAGTTGTTATTTTGCACATTGTGTATATGCTTTGTAGAACTGTCTAATGAATTGCATATTTTTAAAAATGTCTCTTCTCATATCCAAACCCCTTCACACTTAAGTGTTATTGTAATGGATGACAGCTCCCCGCGGTGTCGCTAAGGCGACTGTTGACCCGGTTGTCGTGTTACGCAACACGATACCGTAACATCGTGGGTGGGGGAGGCTCATCCGACTAATCCAATAGAATGTGTCCGCCTCCAAGGATATCTCCGCCCAGCTCAATGAGCCACCATACCATGATGAACGATCAGTACAGTCAGCCACCATCATGCTATTCTTCTCCCGGCTACTATATGCCAATGGAAACTAAGGAACCAGTGAGCTTTACTTATTTTAATTTCCTGCTTTTAGAAACGTGAAAAAAGAAAATACCGATGTCGGAAAAGATCGCCGGCAGCTATAGAAAGAGCTAAGACTGTTAGACGGGACAAGGTAAGGTATAAAAGCCTTATCAAGATAATTATCTAGGCAAATGCAAGAGAACGACGTCGTATGAATAATTTAAATGATGCTTTGGAAGAGCTTCGAAGTATTCTTCCACAGCTCCCTGATGAACCAAAAATGACGAAAATTGAAACATTACGATGGGCCCAAGGGTTGGTTATTAAAGAAAATGAACGAAGTAAAATTACAGATATATAAAAATGATGTCTGAAATTTTGTCACATGATGCGTCTATGTCTCCTACATCGCATTGCCATTCATTGTCGGATCGACAGAGTCAATATTTCGATACTTTTCACAATAATTGAATAAATCAACTGACAGCTGATTGTCATTTTGACTGATTTACATTGCCCTTGTGGGCCATTGACTGCGCGACAGATTGTTCCAGATGGCTCTGAATGAGAAAAAGCAAAAAGTCAACAAATCTCATCCCAAATTAGCGTATATGTCTAATCGTAGCTAATCGCAGAAGGAGCACCTGTCAGTCGTAATTCCACCCCTCTGGTCAATCGTCTTATATAACCAGATGACTGCTTACCATATAATAATTTATTTTAAAAAGACTGGATTATCTAATAGTTTTGGAGATTAAAAAAAATCTATAAAGATCAAAATCCGCTCATTATTCCGTAATCTTCTTCTTTTCTTTATCATCAGCAGACGATATACGTTCTGTTTTCGGTAGGGATAGTACCTAAAAGCTAAAAAGATGAATAAATATTTTAAACTTTTTGTCGTATTTCATTCCAATCTCCTTTACCATCCCATAGGCGTTTAATTAAGTCTTCTGTAGGATTTATTGAATCGGATAGACCAGTAAATAAGGGATTTTCATCAACAACATCCCATCCTTTTAGTAAATTCAAAGCACGTCCATATTCAGCTCTTGTTACAACCATATCATCCGGAGGATATAAACCGGCTGCGACGTATCGTCCTTCAGAATTCAAAAAGTTAAAAGTTGAAATTGCATCTTCCTGAACAAAAGAATTAAGTGATGTCAATATTAACCGTATCCATAATTTCTAACCCTATTTTCTTTTCTCGTAAAAATGGATGAATTCGCTTTCTTACTCTGTAAAATTGGAAAATATCTACACATTAATAACATACGAATCTATATTCTTCTTATCGCCGACTCCGAGAACAAGTATATCAATCTTCGGCTCTAAAGCAGCAAATAAACATAAAGATTGAGGTGTAATATCTTGTGGAGTATGTACACGCCAAGACAATGCTGTTTTTGGAAAAAGAGCAACTGGGCCATATCTAAAAATACAATAAACTAAAAGAACTCATACAAAAAAGTTCCATCTAATAAACGAAATCCAAAACATGATAAGCCCCGAACTCCCATTTGTTTAGATTCGAGCATTTCTGTTGATAAAAGCTTCACTCGTGTGCGCTGAGACATATCTGTTTCTCCCAAAGGAGTAAAATGAAAGCCATCCAAAGTTTCTGGAAGGAATTTAGAATAAAGTAATCTTACCGCTTGGTCCATTATGCGATAATCCTCTACGTGCCAGTCGAATTCCTCGAAAAGCCGGATGTAATTTATTCATCTACAAGATCCTATTTCAATAAAATGGACAAGTATACAAAGGGATATTACATAAATGCAGCACTTGTATTACCGGTCTACAATTTATTAAATATGGCAAGAAATAACAACGTTTTGAATATCACAGCAAAAAACACATAACTACAAATTATTTTAATACAACATATGTATATTAGTGGGCTTCAGAGGCTTCTACTGATTCTGATAAAGTATCGACAAACTCATCTTCTTCATCCTTTGTAAGAGAAGTAGTTCCTTCCTTGACTATACGCGAAGCATTTGCTGGTGGTCCAGCCTAAAAAATAAGAAAATTAATTGATAACTTACACTTTGCCAGCTAGGAAGAGATGTAACAGTCGGCGTAATAATAGGTGCTATATTGTTTTGACTTAGAAGTAAGCTTTTAATAGTTGAAATTCCTGCCTAAATGAATATGACAACCTAATAAAAATCATCAACTTCGACACGAGATAGGTCAGCATCTCTGCCACTGATTGAATGTAGAGCTTTCGCAATATCCGACTGTTGTGTGGCAAGTGCTTGAGTCGTTTGAGCAACACTGTCCATAACAAATTTAATAGAATTTTGCAGCTCATTCACTTGTCCCTGAAAAAATACATTATGAAACTTGATTATTAACTTGCAGAAGCCTTAGTTCTTCCGTTGCTGGATCAGGAATATCAAAGAATTTCGGTAAAATATAAGATCGGAGAAAGCGGTAACTAGCGTAAGACACACTTCCAATGACTAGAACAGCATGTGCAGCGGATGCTAATCTGAAAAAAAAAACAATAAAGAAAATGTCATCCATACTGTTGTCCTTTTGAAGGTGGTGGAGGAACAGAACAAGCAACATTTCCGTTAGAAGCAGATGTTATTTGAACAGGAAGAGAAGCTCTTGCTTCGGATATTTCAGACTCCGTTAAACCTGGAAGTATTGTTAGAAATAAACAGGATAACCTTTTCCTATAAGAAATTGCCGTTGTTCCTCGAAAGGAGTATCCCGAACCTTTGGCGTTAACATAAACTTTCTTGCAGCCTCCACCATTTCCGCTCGGTTTTCACTAGCCATCTGAAACATAACTAATAACCAAGAAAATTTAACGATATGTCATCTCGAATATCGAAGCATTCTGACCACAACAAACATCAATAAAAAAATTTATGTTTTACCTGTAATGAGAAATACATACACAAGTGTTAATAAATAATACATAGGTTACAATAATATACAGGAACCGTAATAGTTGCATATATATATATCAAAGTCTAGAAAACATCTGTAAAAAATAAACAAAAAAAATCTATTGTGCTTCCAATACTTTCTTCAAACGATCAAGATTTCGATGCATGGCTGCAGCAAACTGTTCGGCATCTTTCTTAGACTGAAAGATGTTGATTAAAGCAAAATCGATAACAGCGTACCTTGTTACTCGAGATAACAGCCCCTAACATGTTCTTGACTACATTGTAGCCAATTCCAAATCCATCAGAAACAACTGGACCAAATCCCCCAAAGACTATTGTTTCGGTTGAAAGAGTACTGGTGGATAAAATGAAATGTCCCATTCTTTTGTATCCATCATCCTAAACGCATGAATATATGGTAGATATAAAATTAACTTCGTAGAAGGATGGTATTGATTTTCCCTTCCTCTGAGCAGTAATTTTCAGTCCTAATAGGTGACGATCAAATCCTTGACCCATTGAAGCTTCTTTAACTAGTTGACTGTGAGCATTTGAACAAGCTTCTAAGAGTGGGCGTACATCCGTCTTTCCATCTAGAATAGCCAAAGCAGCAGCAGAAGTAGCACTAGTAGCAGAGCTAACAATAAACATTCAATTTATAGTTCCAACCGTATACATTCAGTTCTGCCTTTTAGGAAAGCAGCTGTAGAGCATGATTCATAAGTCGGTGCAAACTCTTTGTATAAATCATAATAGGTCATCTAAAGAAAGTAATAAAAATTGGCATTGTGATTGAAAAGTAAATGAGAAGCATCAATTGAAGTAGATGTTGAATTTGCTCCGGAATAATCATTTAAATGTTATTTAGTTGAATAAAATTTGTTTGCAAAAAGCCGCAATAATTATGCATCAACTCAATATATCATACCTGAATAGCAAGCTGTAAAACAGAATCAGGTGATAATTTTGTTTTCTTGATTGTATCTCGATTCATTCCTTTATATTCAAGCGTGGCAAATTGTAAGTCACTGTTAGAAGAAATATGTTTCTTCTGTGCTTCTCCAATTTTCTTTTTGAGAGAATCAGTTAAGTTGAATTCTGTACAAAAAAGGTTAGAAATAACAAAAAACTAACGGATCTCCTGAACATTGTTCGGGTCAACAGACGCCGGAGCATCATCAGGAGAAACAAAATGGTTCTTGTTAGTATCCTTGTAGGACTCTTCCATTAGACGAAGAACAGCTACTCCATCTCCCCAAGAATGTTCAAAATTTATAGTCGCTTGTCCATTCGCTGAAATAATAGTTAAAAATAAATATTAAAAGTATTCACCGTCTACAATAAGTTGAAAACACTTATCAAACCATCTGTTTCTACCATCATCACCAATAAGAAGAGACTGTACTAACCTAGAAAAAAAAAGAAATAAAATACTAATGAATCACACCTTTGTGGGTTGTCAGTTTTCAGATCATCAAGACATAAAGCAAAGAGAGCTCCATCGACTTCGCGCAAAGCTTTTTCATTATCAGCATTCTCTAATTCTATGCGAGCATCAGCCCAGCTGTCGCGATCCAGAGTCGTTAATGAACCAACAGCAGAATTGTTTTCTATAGCAGTTGCGGTCTTTAAAATGTGAGCCAATGAGCTGTGTATTGACTCTGTAGGAAGAATTTCGCCTTTTTCATTGAAAATGTTAACGCGATACATTCTTCCTTTATGTATGACGAGAAAATGTTTAGCCGTAGGATCCTAAATATAAAAATAAGAAACACCGTATTACATGATAGAGAACATCCTTTCCTTTTTTAGGTATACGGTTACCATTGAAAAGAGATTTGTATTGGCTCATATCAAGAGGAAAAGCTTTGAAAGCAACAGCTCCAAACCAGGACACACTCGGCGGAAGAGTTCTGAATGCAAATAAACAAAAACAAAAATAGCTTACTTGCATACTGTCCTAAAGAATTTAGTATCACTTTTCGCGGGATTGAGATGAAATACTTCGGGAGCGAGAATATTGTTATCCAAAGCTCGCTTGAACCGTGCATAAGATATAGCAAAATTAGTTGCACGTGTAAGTTGATGGTTAAATCGGGTATTCGGATCCGGAGCATACATCATAAACGGATTATAATTGACAGGAACAGGCACACGAGCACTGAGATACATATCGAACCATGGTTCCGAAATATAACTTGTTTCACTATGATTCTTGTCATATTCAAGGAGATCTTTTTGTAACTCTAAAATATATTAATGTAACAAACGAATGACAAACCTGATGCTTCGTTTTTCGCAAAATCATTTATGACCTTCTCCGTTTGTTTGTAAAGAGCGTCAGGGAGGACTACCTTTGCGGCTGATAAATATCTAAAATGAAGATAAACATAGGTAAGTAAGTATACCGTTTAACGGAATCTTCTACTTTGGGTATAGGTAGACGACGTAAACTCTTTTGAAAGTGGTAGGATGGAATTTCACTTTTGTGCAGAAGTTGATAGTCCTCCCCGGAGAGTGAATGCATGCTGTAAAGAAAATATATATGTAAGTACAAGGTATTAACATGAGTAAAAACTCGACGTTTTACTATTTCAGCAGTCAAAGCCACACAAATCTACCAACAACATTTGCTAGCGAAGCAATTAAGAAAAATATCTTACCATCTCTTATTTATAGTTTTTCCAACGGAAATATAGAGCGGAGACTTCGTCAACAACTCTTTTTCAAAACGCCACATCTGAAAATATCTATATATTATAAATCAGACATAAACAAAGAAAGAGGAATAAGAATAAAATTTCAGATAAGACAAAGTCGAAAGTACGTCCAAAAGTACTGTATCCCAGAAGGTACGAGTTGCGTACAGACGAAATCTTTGCATAGGATTCTGTGCTTTATTTTTATTCTTTACATGTCTATTGCTATTTTTATTTTTATGCTTCACTCTTATTCTGTATTGCAAATGTTGCATAACGACTACGTCGTGTAACATTTTTGTAAACAAGAAAACAAGTTGGGATGTATTTTGGTTATACCTATTCTCCTGTTCTTTATTTTTGTTACTCTTCTTTGTTTTATTATTTGTTAATCACTTTGTTTTAGAATAAAATGTTCCGTATGCAGCAAGGTCCTCCAGCTCCTGAACCGCTTCGTACAAGAATCGCAATAGTCAACACCGTATATAATGATCCCTTTTATTGGTTAGTTTTGTCTTATTGCCAATAATTTATATAGGTCTATTTTCAAAAGTTTAACTGGATTTGTCGTCGGAGTAGCCATTGCCCGACAAGTAAGCGATGAATGGGCGAATAGCGCCTAAAAAAGTATGATAGTGTTGTTATTGTTATATTATCTGACTTTAAATTTTCTAAATTTTTATCTCGTTTTTTAACTCTTATGTTTTTATCAAACAGTATTTTTCAATTCATCAATAATTTTAAAAGTTATTGATAGTTTGCAATATAATTAGCTGATATCTCCACTATGCATGATGAATATTCGTTACACGCCGATGAGTTGTCAAATACGGCGACAAAAGTGCGCCGATCGGGCTGTTTGATTTGCTGCCCATACGTGGCGGTGGGCGGTCCCTTCAGCTGTGAGTCTTTCTAGTTCAAATTCGAAGACAGAAGGAATGTTCATCGCTGGTTTCTATGGATTAGCAGCCGTATGCGCTCTTCTTTATTATTATACGAGGTTTATAATGGCTAAATATTACTCTTCTATTATTTTTAGAACAGCTGTTGAAACAACTGAGGATGTCTCTTTTCGCTCATTTCAAACCACTTATCTTACAGTTTATTTAATGGCTGTTGGTACGTTTGTTTCTATATCTCGGTCAACGAGGAAACTAGGTCTCACTTTCACTGATTTCTAGTCACCTTTATGGTCTGAGTATGGGTGTCGAGATAATCAATGACTCTTAATAAAACATAAAGAACTTTGCATTTTGTATGTTCTATTTTCTAGCTTCATTACATTTTTTGTCTAGCGAACCGGCCTGTTGGAAAGATGTATAGTAGATAAGTAGATGAAATCAAAAAGCCGTTTCGAGTCCGGATTTGATCTTTAGGAATAGAATTTTGCTTACAAATATGAAAACAATTTTTTTTAGCTGGTGACTGGCTCCAAGGGCCTCATGTCTATGCGTTGTATGAATCTTATGGAATGACAAAACATCAAATTGAAATTCTGTTCATTGCTGGTTTCGGATCGTCACTACTTTTTGGAACAGTCGTAGGATCTTTTGCCGATAAATTGTTTTGATATCGGTTATCTTCTAAATACAAATAATTTAGTGGCCGACGCAATAATTGTCTTATTTATGCTGCTTTATATGGAGGAGCCTGTATAACTAAACATTTTGCATCTATGGAAATCTTAATGATCGGTCGATTCCTCGGCGGAATCGCCACCTCAATTCTATATTCAGCTTTCGAATCGTGGGTGGTCTACGAACATAATCAGGTCAGTTTTCGTTTCTTGGCAACTAAATGGCTTCTTTGTGCTTATGAACACATTTTTAACCTTAATATCAAATATAAGAACCTATTTTTTTCAGCGTGGTTTTTCTACGAATCAACTAGGGACTCTCTTTTCTCATGCCGCTCTTGGAAATTCATTAATTGCTATTCTCTCTGGTGTTGCTGCTCAATTTGTTGCTGATGCATTCGGTTTCGTGTATGTTCTCTATTGTTTTAAACGTAATCATCTTATAGAGCGCCTTTTGATTTGTCACTTTTCATTCTCATTGCAATGGGCTTGGTTACCATCAGTACCTGGACAGAAAACTATGGCAACGAGAAAGCTGCAGTCCAGGAATCATTTGCTAAAGCTATCGAGACAATTAGATCTGGTTAACAAATTTTCTCTTGTATATATGTCTATTTCAGATGTCAATGTTCTTTGTCTGGGACTTATTCAAGCTCTTTTCGAAGGATCTATGTATACGTTTGTTCTTGAATGGACACCTGCTTTGACATTAGCTGCTGCAGAAGGGGGCTCTATTCCCCATGGGTACATTTTTGCCTCATTCATGGTGGCCACAATGATAGGATCATCTATTTTCAAAATAGTTTCAAAACATACTAGACCTGAGGACTTTATGAGGTATTGAATTAATATTTTTTTGGAAATATTACCTTTTTAGATACGTACTTCTTGTATCCGCCGTATGTTTATCTGTGCCTGTAATAGCACCAACAAGTGGACCTTTAGTTTTTGGCGCCTTCATATTATTTGAGGTATTTTCATGTTATGCGTATGTTTTTTAATCTATAGGTATGTGTCGGTATTTTCTGGCCATCGATGGGGTGTCTTCGTGGTGCCTATCTTCCCGAAGAGACTCGTTCAACTACAATCAATCTCTTCCGTATCCCACTAAATCTTATCGTTATCTTTATTCTCCTGCAGGTAACTTTTTTAGAATTGTCTCTCAACATAATGTCTAGAATTTCTCAATGCTGTCGATTTTCAAATTTTGTGTAATGTTTCTTCTTCTCGCAGCTGGTGCTCAGCACGTTCTCTTCAGGTTGGTCATCTCGTCCCGAATGCAGTAACGGTTTTACCTTTGTGCTGCCTTTTATCATCTTATAAAACGTTTTTAATTTCAGCCGAACCACTACTCAAGTTTTGCCAGAAAAAATAGCTCCTGCTGAAAACACTATGCATTAAAACGGATGAATATATATTATATTTATGATTGTTTTATAAGTTATTTTAAATACGGGCAAAATAAATTTTTTATATTATTGGCAGGATAGTTGACACACTGAAGCCTTACTGGTAAGATTTGACCATATCAAATTTAAATTATCCAGTTTTGTCTAAAAACAGCGATAAAAAAGAATGCAACAACCTGTTTTAAGGGTGGTTCTCGTAAACCATAAGGTTGATCAGACGCTTAGGCTTAATGAGTCCCATGATATCTGTCCCAGATGATGTCCTTCTAAGCACATAGAGGCTTGAATATTTATATAGTCACTAACACATCAGGGTTAGGAGAGGAAAGAGAGAGGAGGACACGGCTGATCGTCATGCCAGTCCTCCGGCGACTGCCTTGCACTTTGGGCGGGGCTGCACTTAGGTTATGATTACAATGTGTTGAGGCGTATCTACTGAATTCTATACAATAATAATGACAACTTCTATTGAGGCTTACATTCTAAATCTACTAAATTATAATAGTAAATGCTAACCTTTATCGTAGACAATGATTTTTTCAAATAATCGTAAAAGTTATATATTAGAAAAAAAGTTACCTGTTCTCGCGAAAAATTTGAATGATATTCTTGACTCATGATTCTCACCACATTTTTTGGCTTGTGAGTTGCCAGAAGATCTCGGGCATGTTCCTTTTGCTTTACAGTCATTTTATTTGTTAGTTTCATATTTGGAATCATTCCTCCGTCATACTGATACGAAACTAATACGTCAGCACAGAGCACTCCATCCAATAGCCTCTCTCTCTCATAAAACGTATATATCTAAAAATAATGAAGCGAAAAAATCCTACTGTTTTAGCAAACAATTGATTTTCAGGATGTTTTATAATTGAAACCATCAAAATATACGAACATCCAGTTTCTATTTCTTTTTGCTTATTTCTGAGTATACAATGATGCTTCTCTCCGGTATCTGATAGTCCGAAATATTTACAAATTGTGTAAGAAAATACATAACTTTAAAAACACAACTAACCTCCTTTCTTATTCCATGGCGAATAATCATCAATCGTTAATAATGCTGTGTTAGTTATAGATATTTTCCGCATAATGAAAAATATACATATTTTCTCTTCTTTATTAAACGGTAATTTCTTAACTTGTACGTCCGATCTTGCATATTTGCAACTATAATATAAACAGGTGCATAATAAACTAACCGATAAAGAAATAGAAATTCATCTATGGCGAAATCAACAGTAATAGGATAAGATACCTTATGTACATTAGTATTCCATTGTATCTTCGTTCATAATAACAGCATCATCTTCCAATGACATATCTACACGGAATGAAATATAAAACACAAATAAAACGTTATAAAAGAAGAGAAACACATTATACTATTCTAGTCGAATGAAATAGTTATAAGAGATAATGTAGAAGATCAGAAATTTTTTCAGAGATGTTATGGACGGTATACTTCTAAACATCGCACAAATAAAAAAATATAGGATTTTTTGGAAAATCATTTCAGTGACAATAGTTGAAAAAACAGCTACTAGATATGCTATTGGACACAAAGAAACCTGATAAAATCTTAAAAAAAGAGAAAAAAAATTAAAGAAAAAACGTACGTGTAATACAATTACGTGTTCTACAAAAAAACACATGTTGTACGTGTTCTACAATTGAGCCTCCAAATTCTGTAGTACACGTCAGGGCTGTGCGGGACTGGCATTTTCAAACCGGGACGGGAATAGCACTCTCAAAGGGCAAATTTACACATAGCGTAGGCGGACACTGTAGCTTCAGTTTTTCCTTTTTATTGTGTTTTTATCTTTTTTTTATGAAATTGTTTGTAATATAAACATTATTATATATAGTTACAACATTTACAACTTATAAGCTAGAAAAAAAGTGAATGGATCATGGAAATATATGGACAAAATACGTCTATCATTGCGGAGTAAGAACCACTGAGATATGACATTGTAGTGGCTGTGGAAGCGGAGGGAAAGACTCCCATTGTTGACCGGAGAATGGCAATCCGAATAAATTGACGATATATTTCGAACTAAGAGTAAGTATATAGCAATTTTTGACTTTAAAGGAACAGTGCCGCGACTTTGAATTCTAAGGGATTATTGAAATACATAGAATGAAAAAAGATAAAGTAACTATCTTTTTGTTGACCCATTATGTTTCACTTTGCCATCTAACGGTAAAGACAAGAGAGTGTTCAGTTTCACTGCAAGGTCCTTATTTTCCGCTGCTAACAAGGCAGCTCTGTAAATTTAGGTTCATTTATTTCGTTTACTCACTTAGGTGGTACACTAAAGAAGTCTAATCTACGCCGTATATCTTTTTCAGTCACATTTGCTTCACTGTTCGCTGTCTGAACTCTTGTCTAAATTGTATTTATTTAGACAATTTAATAGTTCCTACTTTCATTAATTGGAATGGAAGTTCAATTATTTTTGTACACTCTTCCACTTGTTCTTTCAGTTTTTTCATTTGAACATCCATTGCATAAATTTGACTCAATGCCTCCAGCATTTTCGTGCGAATATTAACCATTGGGCTACAAAAACTGTCTGCTATTCCCTTGCGACGATCATAACATTTTTGCACTAATTCAGTGGTGTAAATTTTGCTGTTTTCCACTTTTTCTTTATAACCTTGTAGGTTGTGTAGGGCATCACAAAATGCGTAGCGGATCAGTTCAGCTAGAAATATATAAATGAAATGATCAGTACCGTTCATTCCTGGTAATTCCCTCTCATCTAGACGTAGCTGATCAAGCCAGTTTACCTTTCTATCCAGCTCTTTTATGGCGTCGTCGAATTTTTCTAAAAGCCTTTTATTCAGCCTCTAATTCTTTTACCAGAAACTGTTGTGAGCTCTTTTGTTATCTGTTGTGATTTATTTATCGCTTCCATAGCCAATTCCTAAAGAAAATATCTTTTCTAAACTTCTCACTTTGTCTTCTTGGTTTTGCACTAGCCATGCTTGTGACTGGCAGTTGCCATATGCTGCGAAACGTAACGAATACGCCGCCGTTTCCTTCGCGGAAGCGATTTTCATGCGCAACTGAAAATTAAAAGAAAATTGTTGAAATTTCTAATTTGTTCCAACCTTTTTACAATGACTATGAAGTATTTGCTTTCCTGTGTCAAAAATCGTATATATTTTGTCGGCATCCTGTAGTGCGAGAAATCCTTGGCCAATATAAGCCGCTCTTACTTCAAAAACGTCTTCATCTCGATTTTCGAATACTATAAAAAAATCTTTGTTAGTACTGAAGCACGCAGCTCCATTCGCATGTGTTTAACGTAAAGCTGGGCTAAAGTCAGATCGACGCGCTACATAATTTCTAAATATGGAGTCTCGAAAGAAACGAGAAAATAAATAGCAAAAAAACCAGAGAAATTGCACGGTGTTTAACGGGACGCGTTTATCGAGGCGGATGGAGTTGTGTGCTTCAGTACTACCATCTTTGCTTATGTTTCTAACTGACTTTCTGGTTGTGCTATAGTCTTCCATTCTTTACGTTGTAGTCTACTTTCAGTTGGGTCGGGAAGAACAAGATAGGAACTTCTTTCGTCTAGACTATTCAATGACCCGTTGAATAGCCGAATCTCATTGTCCTCGCCGAACAGAATACAATTTGTCGTTTTCGGTAGACCTAGTACTTCTTGCAGTGTCGGATGCCCTTTTCTGAAAATTAAAATTGTTTTTCGTGGTAATTCGATCACCTCAATAGTGGTTCATCACTAACATCCGCATATTTCACAACGTCAAGTTGAGTGACAGACAAGAACGTATACTCTTTGCTGTTTACTAGCGCTATAAAAACCGGGACATTATTCAATACAGAGAGAAATTACCTTTCGCAATTGCATCGTATGTTGATAATTTTTGTTCGTGTAGAAGATTACGAATTAGTGTACTAAAGGCCACTTGGAACCATCTAGACATTATTTTTCTAATTGTTTTAAATTACCGAGGATATCCTTGACCTTCAATCTCATTATTATACCGGAATTGGATTGGGTGCACACCTTCTACTACACTGGCGGATATGCAATCTGAATGTGTCTATAACTCACTTTTCACTTCTACCTTTAGGACATCCATCTACAAAGTGAGAATAGATTTTGGGGTCCTTATTATTGTTCGGGAAAGGATCACGGCCATTAGCAGCGAAGTAAAATATACAACCAATTCCCCATAAATCACATTGATCTCCTGTATATGTCACATCTTCAACATGTTTTTTTGCATGTTTGCGGGCCAGTGTTGGACACTAGATGAATCAATTTCCGTTGAATAATCTTGTAACTTACGAGGGTTTGCGGAGTTCCTACCACAGAAGTCATGCCATTATCATCCTTCATTTCTTTACTGACACCGAGATCACATAATTTGAAAAGGTATGTAGATCTGCAATTTTACTTTGGCTGGATGATACTTACTTTCTCTTTCTTTGATTACTTCTAAAAACAAGAATGTTTTTATACGAAATGTCACGATGAGCTAGATTCTTTTTACGGAGGGAATGTATAGCAGAACCTGAATATAAATATAAACTTTGTAAACCAAAAAAGGGATCTTTAACTCACAACAATCCATAACTAGATCAATCAAAATGTTTTGTGGCAATCCACCAACATTAGCTCTTATTCTTTCTTCTTGCATCAATTGATACAAAGAACATTCAGCTAACTCCATAGCGAATGTTAGTATAGGAGGATGTTTACCCGTTGTATCTTCAAAATATTGGCATCCAATGAGCTAAAATGGATAAAAAACAAATACACGACGAACTTGCACGATATTATCCTCATTAATTAACTCCTTTAAAAATAAATATTCATTTTCTGCATCTTTCACTGAAGCTACTTTCACTGCTATTTGCCGCCCATTTTTCGTTCTACCGATTCTTACCTAGAAACAAGAGAAGTCTTTAAGTTTCTTGAGACTTACCTCCCCGAAAGTTCCGCGTCCAATTACTAGTTTACGATTATGAAGATCGACTTCATAATCGTCTCCCCACGTTCGCTGGCCTTCCATAAGATTCTGAAAAAGGACGCATGAGACGGCGATTGATTAATGAGAACGGGAGAGAAAAGTGGGGAGGAAATGAGATCAGGGGACTGATGACGAATGATGAGAAAAGTGATTATTTGTTTAAATTGTGTTTGTTTAGAAGTACTTAAGGAGAAACTCTTCGTCACTGGCTTCACTAAATATAGTCTGTCCCAAAACTGATACTTTTTTATAGGTATGAAAGCTACAGAACGAAAAAGGTCTCGAAGCGCGGGTTTTTAATAAAGAGATTTGCTCTAATTCTTATTCTATTCTTTTCATTTTTTGTTTTGTTGGAGCTATTATTGCAACAATCATACAAATGCACCATTTGTTTGGGATAAACTATACTATATGGCTTTATATATTTATTAGTCACTAACACAAACAGGTTAGGAATGGAAAGAGAGAGGGAGGGGACACGACCTCTCACCAGGCCGGTCCCCTCGGCGACTGCCTTTGCTCTCTGGGCGGAGCTGGACTTAGGTTAGGATTACCATGGCAGAGGCGTGTCTGCTGAATTCTATACAATAATAATGACAAGTTCTATTCAGGCTTAAATCGTCGACTTAGTCCAGCACGATCTGTCTACAAGATGGCCAAGAAACTGACCTCAATCCAAAGGATTGTTCTCAACACAGAGAGAAAGTACCCGGCTCGAATTGGAAGGAGTAGTGTGCGCCATCAACCAATTTCGACACTATTCTGGGAGCAGCATTCACTCTCACCACCGATCATCGACCGTTTGTGGCCCTCATGAAAAGGAAAGATTTGATTGGACGAATAGCAAAATATCAGTTGACTATCGACAAATTATCATTAATGTAAAATCAATTTTGAAAATTATTTAATCATCCAAATAAAAAGAATTTTTCAAAAAAAGTTAAAAAAGGAGGTCAATCAGCTTATAGTGCATGATAAGGCTATTCGACAGGGAGAATATAAGGACAGAAGGCGTCTATCATTGCCGGGGTAAGGACCACTGAGGTATGATAGGCTCGTTTCTGTGGAAGCGGAGGGAAAGACTCCCATTTCTGACCGGAGAATAGATCCACGGAGGGGGAATATCCATGATTGTTACTGCCACCACCAAAAACGAGTATACATCCTGTTTCGATCCTAACCGCTGAAGAAACTCCTCGACCTTCATTCAATGGTGGTAATTCTATCCATTCTTTGTCCTTTCCTTCCACATCCATCTTCACAACTATTTTTTGCGCCCTACCCTCATATTCTCCACCAATCAAAACGATGCTGGTTCCATCTACAACTATTGACATCCCCACTATCGGTCCATGTATACAGAAATCAGTCCATACTTCGGAGGATATGTCAAACACTTCCACTGAATCCAATTGCTTTCCATCATCTCCTCCACAGACGTATATTCTGTCGTTGATCACAGTAGCAGCTGCACGATATCGCCCTCTTTTCATAGCTCTAAAAAAGGTTTCTTCCATTTTATTTCTCACGGTTTCTGCTTCCATGTATTTTTAGCTGGATCATATTTTTCCATTGTATTCAAACGGTCATGACATCCTTTTTCATTCCATCCTCCAATGACCCAAATGCATCCGTTGTGTGAAATGCAGCTGTTTGTTATGCCGAATCTTTCTGTGTGCATATCTGCCAATTTTTCCCATTTCATTTTCTTATTCAGACGATGTAAATCACGTAAAACAGGATGTCTAACACATCCCCTCCTAGATTCAGCCGCTCCACCGATAATATAAAGTTCATCCTTCAGAACTACAGTTCCATGACAGGCTATCTTCTGAGGCAGTTCTATTGAAACATTTTTCCATTTTTTTCCATTATAATCCAGTAGAAAAATAGAAGAAGAAGGTTTAACACTATCATCCAATCCGCCTAATACGAGAACCTGTGGTCCCTTTCCGTCGGAGGGAACAGTCGAACAGGCTTCCTGCTGGATACTCTTCGATTGACTTGTCCCCATCTCACAGCTGAAACATTTTCATATTTGGAGGTGGAGTAAAATGGTAGAAAAGGAATTTGACACAATGAATAAATAAGACGGGAAATGGATAAAAGACCAATCATGGTTGGGAAATAAAAAAACATTCTCCAAAATGACATCTTACGAAGGATCCTTCTGTAACATTACTTAAATAAAGAACCATTTTGTAGACATACAAAAGAGACAAAAACAACTAGCAGTACTTCTTATGTTGTTAGAGATGGTGCCAACCAGTGGTGCACGGGACCCGTCCCGTCCCGTTCCCATTCCCGCGTTTTTTTTTTTAGATTTTTCCCGCATCCCGCATCACAAAAGCGGGAATTCCCGTCCCGTGTCCCGCGGAATTTGGAAAAAAAAAGGGACGGAACGCGGGACAGCAGTACTTATATACTGGCATACACCTTGAGCGTAAAAGCCGATTTTCTTCTTTTTTATTTGTATTATTTATGATTTTTTTTTGTTTTTCTTTGTGCTTTTCTCTTTTCTCGTTTTATATTACTGTTAAGGGTCGTCAATGGGGAAGGATCCTTCTCCATACGAAGAATACTTTTATAAATCAAAAGATATTGGAAGATGCAAGATTTGTGATAAAGAAATAAAATGGATGCGAAAAAATGGAACAAGTGGTCTGCGAAGACATTTAGTTTTTTGTACATACCGTAAGCCATGTTCGCGTCGACTCGAACAGGATTAATAGGTCCCATGATATCTGTCCCAGATGATGTCCTTCTAAGCACATAGAGGCTTGAATATTTATATAGTCACTAACACATCAGGGTTAGGAGAGGAAAGAGAGAGGGGAAGAGAGAGGAGGACACGGCTGATCGTCGTCCTCCGGTGACTGCCTTGCACTTTGGGCGGGGCTGCACTTAGATTATGATTACAATGTGTTGAGGCGTATCTACTGAATTCTATACAATAATAATGACAACTTCTATTGAGGCGGGACAAAAGTCACTAAAAATTCCCGCGGGAATGAAAATCTTGTCCCGTGCACCACTGGTGCCAACTAGAGGACGAGTCACCTGTTGGAGGGAGTTATTTTGTTTGGAGCCATTTGAAGCGGAGAAACAGTGCAAGTGGAGAACAGCTGTATCCGAATTTCTCATCCAACCAGTTTCACAAACAGAAAACACGGAGCAAACAGAAAGGCCCCATAGAACAAAGAATGGATAGATTTGTCTTCTTTGAGTGAAGGTCGACGCGAGTCTTGAGGGGCAATTATCGAAACAGGATGTATACTCGTTTTTGGTGTTTTTCCAGGTTATCGTTTTTCAGCTGTTCCTCTCTACTTTAACACATTAACAACATACAAAGTTGTCTAAGTTTAAGGTTTAGAAAAAAAAGGTTGCTTTCATTTTTTTTTCTCACGGTTTCTGCTTCCATCTATTTTCATTTCAATTCTTTCAACTTTTATCTCATTTCAAATGTATACAAAGGATACATTTTGTGAAAATCGATTTTGTAGCTGGGACGTTTTGTGGAATTTGATATAAATGTGTGTCAGACGATCTGTTGCAGCTAATTTTTGTGAAATACATTGTGCTTAACATGGAAAATGCAGCATTCGCTCTCTCTGCATACATTAAACATTTTTCCTCATTTGGCATCTGCTTTGCAAAAACTGACAACATAGTCGGATTTACTATTAAATGCACATCGTCATCAATTATAATCTAAACATAGATATTTTCAAAATACTTACACCATTCTTTTCTTTAGGCCTAGAATAAGTATAAAGTTTCCAACTTGAATCTATTACTACTCTTTTGAATATGTCTATGTTATCTAATTCAACAACTCCTTGTGGCCCACGAGTAGCTTCCGATTGACGTTTAGCATCGTAAATCTGTAAATTAGTATTGTATTACACACATATACCTGCATTCGCGAAAAATTTGAATCATATTCTTCACTTAGCATTCGAGCTACTTCCTTAGGCTTACGAGTCGTTAATAGTTGCCTGGCATATTGTTTCTGCATTGTCGTCATTCGTTCCTGAAGGCTATTTCTCGGAATAATACCGCCTTCATACGAAAAGGTAATTAATACATCAGTAAATAGAATACCATTAAGTAAATTGTGTGTCTCATAAAAAGTGAAAATCTAAAAAAAGATGATGACAATCATAGCAGTTACCGATTTTACGAATAAAGCATTTTCCGGATGCTTCATCTTAGATATCATGAGAACATACGGTTCTCCACTTGATATAACCTTCTGCTTGCTACGATACGGTGATTTTTTCTTCTCGCCCGTGTCAGATAGTGCATAATATTTACAAGTAGTATACGAAACTAAGCATGATAAAATTATAATGAATCAACTGACCTCCTGTTTTGTTCCAAGGTGAGTAGGAATCCATTGTCAACATTGCTATATCCTTTATAGAGATGTTTCTCATTATGTAGAAAAAATGAACTTGCTCATCCTTATTTAGGGGAAATTCTTTTATTTGTTTTTCAGATCTTGTAAATTTGCATCTACAATATAAACCGCTTCATAAAAAACTAACCTTCGCAAAAAAATTTCATCGATGGCGAATTCAATGGTTACAGGATTCGGCATTATATGAACATTTATATCGTTCATATTTACTAAAAACAAATTGTTAATAATAATAAACTACAAATATAAGTACAAGTACAAATACAAAAGACCTTTTTGTAGTGACAAAGTTTAAATCGGATTCTAAATAAAATATAAACTAATAGACACACCCTATGAATCAAAGAAAACCAAGAAAAAAAAAATAGTAGTAACCGCGTACGTGTTCTCCAATTACGTGTTCTCCAATAAATGTGAAACACGTACGCTTTTTACATATTTGGCGTACGTGTACTCCAAAGTACGTGCGTACGTGTACTCCAAATTGCCCAAAAACAATGCAAATTGAGAATCGCGATCTTGATCGCGCGCGGGAAATCCCGAAATATTTCAAAAATTTCCCGAATTTCGGGACGGGAACGGGATTTTGGATGAGTCAGTCCCGAAAACCGGGACGGGACCGGGACTGAAAAATTTTGTCCGGGACGGGAACGGGACGGGAATCCCGCACAGTCCTGGTACACGTACGCAAAATCCGTACGTGTACTACAATTTGCCTATTTATCAGTTATTGTTTGTCTGGAAAATAAACGGTTGTTTCAATAGTATTCCTTTTTTGTATTTGTCGTTCGGTATAAATTAATCTAGTCGTATATTTTTGTCTTAGAAAAAATTTATTTATTTAATTAATTAATTATAAAAATGGATCTATTGTTTCTACTTGAAGTCCCTCTCTTTCTCCAAAGAAGACGGTATTAAACTATACCATTTTTGCTTAGCCTTTGTGTCCCCTGGTTCATTAGTTCTTCTGCAATAAAATATGAAATTTTTTAAAAATTAGAAGGAATAGAGGATGTGTTACACAGCTATATATCTCTTGAGTTCGTTTAACGTTGTTAATGGGTATCCCAAGATTGTTTTATGTAAACGAATGGCTTACCTCTCAGTCTCCTTGAAAATACCACTTTCTTTGATCACTCTTTTAAGAAATCTCTTATTCAAGTCAACTTTGGTTATGTTGGTGCTGTTGACGAACAGCGAGAAATTCGATGTTCTAAAAAATAGGAAAATTTTCTAAATTGATACCTGGACTTTTGAATAACTTGCCCGCAGGAGGTCAGAGTCTTCAGATCTTCTACCATAGCATAAATTTCTTCCGGTGTCTTTGGCTGTTTGCCCTCGTCTGTTTCCCGTTCGAATACTTTTTGTATAGTTTTATATTGTTCCTTGAAAGTCTCTAATTCCTTCCATACTCTGTCACTAGCTCCACCGACAACTTTGTCCTTCTAAAAATTTATATACCAATAATTAAAAAAAAAACAGCCAACCTCTTCCTTGATTAAATGCTCTAAGTATTCCAAATAAGCATCATTATATGGTACAATGGAATGTTTCTTCAGGAAAGCAGCAAAATGCGCACAGTAATACATGATCCTTTCATTTTCTTCTTGAAGTTTTATACGATGTTTTTCTTCTTTCGCGAGGAATTCTCGAGCTGCCTTTACCTGGCTTTCTTTAGTATTTAAATTTTTATGAATAGTTGGATCTTCGATCTGAAAATTGAAAGACTAAAAGGAATGACTGCATACTCTGCACTCTGCACCAGACATAATTGCGCAATTTTGGATATTATTATTGGGGAAGACACTCGGCTAAAAATTTCGATATGTAAATGTCCCAAATAAAAATCCACCTTAATATCTTCCAAATAACATGGGGAATGACACTCGGTTTTATAAATAGTTTTCTTATTTCCTGCTGTAAGTTGCGTATATTCTACGCAATCCTTATGAGTACAAACAGTAATAGGCTGATTCAATGTCTCCGGCTCAATATCTACCGTCTCCATATACAATTTGTCTTGAAGGTCCTTGCCATAAACGATACAGTCGTCTATCTAAATGACCATTTTTTAGAAGGAACGGATGCCTACTTCGTGTTTCTTTTCATTGATCAAAGTAACATTGAGCAGTTGATTTCTAGCTATTTCGACCAAAGGACGAGCAAGAGTGGAGATAAGGAGACGTATATTGTTAACACTCAACGTATCGCATACTTTGTGAGGGGGGAAGCTGCTTAATTCGACCCAGCATTCTAGAAAAACAAGTTGAATTTAATAAAGGGGCTACTTGAAGGTCTGTTTCACTGATATTTCCCAACTTTCTCTAAAATTGTCAACCTTCTTTAGAGCAAACTGCGCGTCTTGGCTCCAAGAACAAAGGAAACGAAAGCTCTCGTTGTCGAATGCGAACATATTGGATCTGGAAACAAGAATTAGCTTTGAAAGTTGTTAAATAACTCACTCATTGAGGGGAACTTCAATCTTTGTCTTTTGATACAACTTATCTAGATAAACTTTCAAGCAGTTGTAACTTTCTCCCGGACGGTAAAAAGTCTGACGAGCTTTTGTAAAACAAAAGAGAATATTCCTGGCCGCGGAAGCATGCAGATGGGTCAGTAGTTCGTTAAGACAATATCGGAAGGTCAGGTCCAGCCGAGCTTTATTTGGCTCAAGGAGCAGGAGAATTGCGTGGATTTCACTGAAAACTGATTTCTTTAGCCAAAAAAATTACTCAAAGTCGGCGATGAAGTTCAAAATCTTCGTAAAATTTCTTTGATCTACATGAGCTCCTCCAGTGTCTCCTACTCCTGGAGTGTCAATAATCCTGATGTGTCTCTCCTGACCAGGAGGTCCAAGAGAGAAGACGTAACTTCTGGGACTCTGGGTAGCCGACTTTCCTTCTCTCATTGAGAGTCTCATCATGTTCATAGCTAGTTCTTTCCACTTCAATAGTCGGTCTTACTTCGATCCTCATCTGCTGCATCTAGATATTCACAAGAGTAAAAGGTGATCAAATATGGTTACATTCTCGTCAGCGTAGCAAAAGGCGAAGGAAATGAGTACATGAAAACCCTTTTGCTTGGCTTCTTCCATACTCTCGAAGTTCAGATAATTGACCAAGCCATTGATGAAGGTGGACTTGCCTACTCCTGTTCCACCAAGGATAAGTATATTTGTCATGGGACGCAAGCTAAATGCTTATTGTTTATTTTTAAATAAAAAACTCACTTATCAAAAAAATCAGCTGAAATCTTGTAGTCAGTTTGGCCCTGATATAATTTTGGAATAATTAGTAGTATACAAAAGGTTGACGCTGGCGCACCTTTTTTGCCCAAATGCGATTTTTGCAGATTTTCAACATTTTTAAAACATTTTTTCATTGAAAATCATACTTAATTCCCCCAAAATGTGTCATTTTTGAAAAATGACCAAAATATGTCTGGCGCACCACTTACCCATTTTGCCCACTTTTAAATTTTTGAGACTTTTCAATGATTTTATCGCTATTAAATGAGCTTTTCCCAAAATCTTAAACCTCTGACAAATTATGATCTCTTAGAACTAGTAGACACACTAAAGATCAAGAATTTCCGTGGTGTTTTCATGCGAGACACTTTACCGAGTGAAGGAATTGGAGAAAAAGAAGTTGGTATTGTCAATCTAGACTCTTCTAATAATAAAGGAACTCATTGGGTTTGCTACTCCAAGAATAAAGAAAATATTTATTATTTTGATTCTTTTGGATTGAATCCACCAGAAGAAATCATAAAATACCTTAAAGATAGAACAGATAGAAAAATAGAACTTTCAACATTTCAAATTCAAAAATTCGGAACCCATCATTGTGGTTATTATTGTTTGTTATTATTGAAGCTATTAGAGACTTCAGAAGACTTCACAAGTGCCATTCTATTTCTTTTATAAAAGATTCGGGTTAATACTGACATTTCCAAATGCCATTGTCAAGTGACTATCTTTAATAATATAACGTTTATGTTCACTAGAGTCATTATTCAGAGCTACTTTATTCTGACATTGTGTGAAAATAGTGTGTTTAACACTCCTAATAGTATATTGAGTCTTTCTTACAACAGTCTTATTAAAAAGGCTGTGCTTATAATCATCGACAGTCAACTCATTCTTGACAACATTCTTTTTAACACCTTTACTTTTCTTAGTTTCATCACCATCTAGAGTCTTAAAAGCATATTGTTTAGGCTTTAGAGCAACTATTTCAGTTATAATATTTCCATTCAATTCATCTTTAAATTTTCCGACAACTTTCTTATTCTCTGTGCTATGAAGTACATGATCTTCCGGATAATCACTGAAATCGAAATGTCTTCGAAAATAGATATCTTTTTCCACATCTTTGTAAAAATCTTCAGTCTTGATGTCATATATGAGACTGTCAGTATCTTGGTAACATAACTCTACATTTCGATATTTCTTCTGCATAACATTGTAATGAAAGTCGTACATCAACCACTTACTCAGATCTAGAATAGCAAAACCTATATAAATCGGTTTATCAAGAACGATATTAGTTTTCTCCATTTCTACAGCAGATAACTCACTGTTATACATGATGGTTCTTTTGTAGTTAGGTTTTGAGGCTAATTTAATTATTTTATCTTCATCTGTAACTAAACGGACATCAACTCTTTCTCTAACATTTTCCATTGTTTTACCGAAAACTGAGTTATTCATAAGTTTGAAAAAATCTTTCTCAAAATCATTTTTAGCTGTTTTTCGAAGATTAGTATTCATTTCAATGTAAGATTCAAGCCATTTACTCTCCTTAAAAGTAAGGATTCGATGTATCTTTTTAATTTTTAGTCCTAATTGCAGACATTGCAACACGTTTTCATAATGAATAACATATTTCTCTTTATCAAATAATGTATTACACAACTTTTTTACAGTTTGTTTATTAATTTTCACATTTTCTGGACACAGAGGAAAATCATTGTGCTTTGAGTGTAAATCCTTAGGATATTCCAAATCTACTTCGAAAATACATCCTTTACCTAAATTTTTCAAATAATCAATATAATCCTCTATTTTTAAACATGCATCTTCTCTCTCACCATTGAGAACATCAATTAAAGACTGAATAACAAACTGGAAATCTCCTGTAGGTAATTTTTGTTTCATGGCCCAACCATAAAGATTATTAGCATCTAAGTACATCAGATAATTTGAAGGAATTGAAGGATCAAAAGTATGAGTGTATTTATTATTAACCTTAGAGTATCTTTTGACAGCATTAACAATACCACCCCTTATTCCCTTCTCAATCATCAGGTATTTCTCAACATCTTGAAGTACTTCTAATTCTACTTTAGTCTTTTTTAACATAGCATCCCAAGCTAATCCCGGACTTGTGAAATACCAACAAGGATCAAGCTCATAAACCCTGAGACTTAAGTTTCTAAAATTCTCAAAAACATCAGCTAAAAGAAGGACATCATTGATCATATAAATTCTAGTATAATCTCTTAAACTAGAGCAATTCATTTTATTCCAAACCAACTTAGCATATAGATAATCTTTTTGTGAACATTCTTTATCATTCAGTTTATCATAAAATGAAGAAATACTCGGAAGTTTAGTTTCTTCAAATCTTTTGAAAGAATCCATGTATTCATAAGGATATACACCTTTTCTTTGCATTAATTCGAACTTTTCTAGTTCTTCACTATTACTAGGTCTTCCATTATGAGAAGAATAATAATCTTTAGTAATATACATGTCATCACTACACATGTTTTGAACAAGTTTATCTAGCGATGAAGGCATGAATGAAAAAGAATCTAGAAATCTACACTCGATTTTGTTATATTCTTCAGTTTGCGAAGGTAACTTATAACTAAAACTAATAAATTTTTCTGTGTTACTAGAAATATTTTTGATGTCAATTTCATGCTCATTCAAATATTTTGTACTTTCAAGACAACCAATAATAAGATGTGAATCATAACCCCTTAGATTGTGAAAGAATATCGGAATGAAGGTATTTTTTCTTTTTAATAGATTGCAAGATCCACAAAGAGGTCCACGATATTCTCCAGTCCAATGATCATGATCTCTAACTTTGGTAGTTTTCATATCATTAGAGTTGTATTCAATCTTACAATTAGGACACTCTTTATTCTCATCATGAAAAGTCCATTCTTTTTGAGTTAATTTTCTCATTTTCTCATTACCGAATTGCATAATTTCTTGAGATATTTTAATGATGTATTTGTTGAACTCTAAAGCAGCATTATGTCCAATACAAGATTTGATGCTATACATTTTTTTGGTGAAAGAATCAACTACAACAACACAAAATCCAGCTGCCACATGTTTTCCAACATCTGTAGTCCATGATTCTTCTGGATTATTAAATTGTGTGTGATATTTTTTGATAATACTCTCGAAATCTGCATATATGACATAACGATGCTTCTGAGTGTTGCTAATGTTTTCGAATTTTGTGATTTCTTTCTTAGATAAATTATGTCCAATAGGTTTGTTTTTCCCACAGTCTTCTAAATGTCTGTGATAATTTGATCTAGTTTTATCATTCATATTTATATTATAAGAGCAATGACATCTAACACAGAATGTTTTTTGATGTTCTCCTCGTTTATTCATAAGTTTATCAAGATTTTTGATTAGGGAATAATGTGATTTTCCTTCATCATTAACATGATATAATAAGTTGATAACTTTACTATTATCAGCAGTAATTCTTCTTGACGGACGTAATGGATTTATTTGTCCTTTTTCAGTGCATTCTAACACATTTACAACAAGATCATTCATCTCCTCAAACTTATTTATATCTTTAATTTTCACTGGAAAAGGTAGACCTCCAAACTTTAATTCGTTTTCAAAAGGAATATACTTAGTAACTCTTTCTGCATCCCGATCAGCAGGATGTAACTGAGCTAATATAGACCACATAAAACACTTGTCATCCTTATTTTTAGGATTAATGACACAATGCTTATCTTTAATACATTTTGGAAGATCAATATAGGCAGAACCACTACGTGAATTACACATAGTTTGATTCATCTCAAGGTAATTTATTCCTGAAATAGTCCAACCAGAACCTCTTGATTGCAAATTCTCCATGTTCATCATCAGTTCTTGACAAGCATGATGATACCATTCTTCTCGATCTTCACCAACACACAATTCCTTAGTTTCTGATCTTACAGCAAAGTTTTCACTTTTTTGAGAGTCTTTCTTTTGCTTGAATTCTAGTTTCAAATATATTTTAACTGAAGTATCACTTCTGATGTCATTAATTACAAAATTTTTGTTCTTTTCGAAGAAAGAATTCATTATTTTTGTAATGATTCTTATATAATATTCAATTCCTCTTTTCTCAAAAAGATCGAAGTATTTATCAAAATTTATATCTTTACCTTTGTTTCTATACACAGTAGTTCTTACAATTCCTTTTCTAGTTTCTTTGTAATCACTAAAAATAAGATCATCATAAGGAAATATTTCTTTAAGCGTAAGCAAAGCTTCCTTAGAAGTGTGATCAATTGGAACATTTCTAATTTCGGCTTGGTTTATTTGTAAATGTTCTCTAATAAATGCCAGAAGTTCTGAAGTACTCATAGATCTTAATTGTTGTGATTTTAGGATTCTTTTACTTTTTACACCTCCGGACATTATATCAAGAAGTTTAATGACTTCTTTACGAAGATCATCTCTTGACATTGAATTGAAATGATCCATTTTTTAAATGAAGAAAGTACTACTTTTTCACTTTATTGATGGTAATGAAGTTTCCGATTTATTAGAAAAAAAAATTTATCAAAGAATTTCAAGAAAGATCAAACTTTCAATTCTCTCACTAAAGCAATGAAATCAATCATTTCCTTCTTTCTCATTTTCTGAACTTCACGAGCTTTTAGAATCATAGCTCTTAATTTATTATTCATTTCAAAAAGTTCTTTACGAACTTCATCTCTACTCATTTGCTTCAAATCATCAATAGTTTTTACACTCTGATTACTTTGATCACTTTTGAGAAGGTTATACATTTAAGAAGTAAATTTTTTTTCAAAATAAAAAAAAAGATAAAATAAAAAACTATTTGATTATTGATATTAATAATATTGTTCTGTATAATGTTGTCTAAGAAATTTTAAAATACTGTGATTATATTTTTCAAGAAATTCTTTGAAATCTTTGAAATCACCAGTCATCAAAGAT
The DNA here is from genome assembly GCA_932521415.1 of Oscheius sp. DF5120. Lineage (NCBI taxonomy): Eukaryota > Metazoa > Nematoda > Chromadorea > Rhabditida > Rhabditidae > Oscheius > Oscheius sp. DF5120. The sequence continues at coordinate 540,362 of OW051464.1, forward strand.
TTTAAAACATTATCTCTTTCAGAGTAAACATCAACATTAATTTGATCGAAATGATTAAACCTCAGATGAAGACTATTTATTTTATCAATGATATCAATCTCAGATAAACCAAATTTAATTAATCTATTATTATATTCTTCAATATATTTTTCATATGATCCACATTTATTGAATCTTACATTGATATAATCAATATCAAAGCAAGCACAGTTTTGTTGAACAAATAACTTTTCTATGGTAAACCATTCAGTTTCGCTCATTTCTTTTTCAACTTTATATATCATGTCTTCAACAACATCTTGATACACTTTCGAATAATCATCTCCAAGTAAAAAGATATTGTTTGAAAGAAAAATGTTCTTTTTATATTCAGATTTATTATTCAAATTGTTTATTATTTTTATATCCAATATAAATTTCACATTTGTATTTCTATCTTTCAGAATGTCTTCAAGTACTAAGTTCTCTTTTTCTAGTAGGAAATGTCTGACACTATCTGTCGCATTAATGGCTTTGTCATTCAAGTAAATTTTTTCTAAAGTTTTATATGTTTTATTGTCTTTTACCCAATGAGCATAACATAAATCAGTATGATGAATATTAATAAATTCTAACATTTCTTTTCTATTCATTTTCTTAATATCTTAATCTTTTAAATATTCAACTCCAATACTTTCTACAATTCTTGAAACTTGATTAGTCAGAATATCATCTTCTTCAAACGTTGTTTTGTAATTCATAATGATATTAATAACATCCTGACAAAGTTGAACCATAATTTTTTCACCTTTACAGTTGGTAACAATGTTTCCGATTTATTATAAATAATTTTTATAAAAGATTTTCAAATCTCTGGAATTATCAACCTTTCTAGAAGTCTAACAATTTTTGAAATAATTTTCTCTTTATAAATACCTATAATGCCTTCTGTCATTGAAATCTATGATCCAAAAAAGAGGAATGAGATAATAAAATCTTTTTTAAATAATAGAAAAGAACACAAATTCAAGAATTTAGAAGAGCGCAGCAATTTAGAAAACGTAGAAGATCACCGTATAGAAGTATTCAAACCCATACTAGAATCAAATAAGAAATTACAGGAAGAAATTATTGATGAAAAGAATAAGATAGTTCAAACTCTTAATTCATTTAAAGGAGTAACACAGCAACAACAAATTCTACCTCCTCCGGGAACTCCTACTAAACAAATCCAATCCACACCAAGTAAAACTTCGGAAATCAAAGTTAGTAGTCTAATTGCTACTTATCTTCAAGATCCTAGAGATAAAAGTAATGCAGGATATTCAATAAGATACTCTAATGAGACAAAGGGGTATACTATTGGAAATAAAGAAGTTACTTTTGATGATAATACGATGGAAATTGATAATGTAGAGTATAATGCAACTCCTGGTCTAATGGAATTATTAACTAAAAAATCTCCAGATCTCAATAAAATTATGAAAGATGACACTCAAAATTATCGAGAAATCTTACTTTGCTCAGATGCTCTGTATCATAAATTTGATAAAAGTAGTAAAAGATATAATGCTGATGCTAGTGATAAATGGAAGTTTATTAAAGACAATTATTTCACCTCAAGGAGTCAAAGTACTCAAAGTAGTCAAAGTTCTTCAGGAAGTTCAATAGATGTTGAAAAATACAACTTTTTACCTCAAGATATTAATGCTCTTATGGATTCATTAAGATTATCAATAGGTTCTTATCAAGCTGGAAATAATGGAGAATACAATAAAATTCATGCAATTTTAGATGAATTAATTCGTAGGAGAAAAATAAAAAAGAAAGATTTACCGAGTATTTATTTAGGTATTGGTTTTTAACTTCTAGGAAGCTTGCTGATGCTGATGACGTTGAATAATGTTATTCTCTTTATTTGTTCCCTTCTTTACATATGCCCTGGAAACATTAGGAAATTCTTCTGAAACACCAACTCTTTTAAATTTATCACTAAGAAGTGTATCATCTATATCCAGATCATTGAGAAAATCTAGACATTCTCTATTTGTCAATGTCTTTTTATTCTTTAGAGTAAGAGAAAGATCAATTGAAGGTACTTCTACTATTTGTTCTTTTTGTTTTTCATTATATTTTTTTCTAAGCTCATTGTGCTCATCTCTTTCTTTTTGAAATGCTTTTTCTACTTCCTTGAGCATCAATGATTTTTTCTTATTAGAAATTCCGAGACAATTGATTATAATACTCTTACACTCGCTTTTACATTCGCTAGTCATATGTTTTGTGAAAGCAAACTTGTAATTGAATTTATCACTTGTGGATAATTTAGAACTATCTATGGTTGTTATCATTTTCTCTAAAGCATCTAAATAATTCTGAGCTATTTCTTTTGTATGTTCATTCTGAGTGTATTCTAGAATTTCTGAGAAATCTACATCTTTTGTTCCATCAAGCTTTTTAATATCAGTTACGAATTTAGATAACTTTAATTGATCTATTTCGTTAGGAGTTCTATTCATTTATATAAGTAAAAATTATTACAACAATTTCATTTGGTATTATGGTATTATAGTATTGTAGATTGTAGGGTAATATGGAATAGTAAGGTAATATGGAATTGTAAAGTAATTTGGTATTGTAAAAAATATTTGTAATTAAATGGAAGTTGAAAAACTTATCGAAGAACTCAGAATCTATGACTTCAAAAAGAATAGTATAAATTCTTTTCATCAGAAAACTGGTATATCTCCGAAAACAATAAAGAAATATTTAGTTCAATATGATATACCACACAATTGTAAGGGTGTAAAACATTCTGGAATCAGAGACTCTTTAGGTAGATTTTGTATCAATTTTCCTAAGATTCATCTTGAAAATGAGAATTCAAAAACTCAAGGATCTCCTAGGATTCACCATACTCAAGGAGTTCAAGGAATTTCAAATAATCAAGGACTAGTAAGGAAGACAGATCTCTTAAGAAATAAAAGAACACCTCAAGAACAAATAGATTTCATACAGAAGAGTATTTCTCAAAACTCAAATCAAAATAAGTAAAAATACTTTAAACACTTCCTGAATCTACCATCATCCATGGGACTAGTTTTATCAATTGTTAAAAAATTATACTTCGTAGACCAAACTTCTCTTGAAAATTCAAGAAATTCTTCTTTCTTGATTTCTGAACAGTGATCTCTGTATATGTAATCCAAATTCATTTTATCTTGCGGAAAAATTATAAAAAGATTAGCATTCTCTCTTATTGTATTCTTTGGTAACTTAATATAATTCTGAGAAATGTAAAAACAATCTACACCAGAGTGTCTTCCTCTAGTATAATATTGTTCTATTTTATTTTGTTTTTCTAATAAAAGATCATCAAAAATTATTAGAGTCTTCTTATTGGGATCAATTGAACTAGGATCTGGAATATCTTCTAAAGAAGAACTAGTGAAAACGTCAATGATTGGCTTGGAATCATCTTTTTCTTCAATTATGAAGTCTTGCTTTTCGAAACATTTTCTAATTTCTTTTTTACTCAATCCTTCATTCATTCCATTAATTAATGCTTGATAACAAGGTTGAAATAAGGTTGTACTAAAGATATAAAGATTATTATAATCAAGGTATTCTTCTCCTTTACCATTAGGTGAATCAAGGAGTAAATTCATAAGTAAATTAGTCTTTCCACATCCACTCTTTCCAATAATACAACCTCTTATTGATTGAGGAAGTAAAGGATTATTATTTCTTTCAGGATAATAATTTTTGACACTATAATCATTAAATTCAGAAGTCATTCTTCTTTAGAAAATAATTTTTTATTTAAATGACAACATTATTTCTCAATTTGCACAGAATTAATGAAAAAACATTTTATTTTGATTTTCCTCCAAGTAATAAAATAAATGAGCTTGCAGTAGTCAAAGTTGATGGTATTCTTCAGTTACTAGAAGGTAATAAAAATCTAGATTTTGTTTATCTATCTTGCAATCTAGTTTGTGATACTTTTATCAATGAAAGACAAAGCAACGTTATTTGTAAATTTCCAATTCTTAAAGATAATGAAAAAATAAAAAATGAACCAATTAACCCAATTTATCACAAACTTATGGATAGACCAAATGTTTTAACTCTCAAGCTTGTTGACTCTTTGAATAATCTTATCGATTTCAATAGGTGTGATCTTCATGTAGAATTACACTTGAAAACAGCGTAAGCAAAGCTTCCTAGAAGTGATAGTTTCAAGGTTTTGCTATGCAAAAACGAATGAAATAATTAAAATAAAAAGAATTTCTAGATCCTTTTAAAACCAGATCCACTTTTTAGTGCTCTAAGAAATGCTGCATTCTTTTTATTCAATCCTTCGGATCTATTAGTATTCAAACCTTCGGTTCTATTAGTAGTCAATGATTTTTGAGTAATACTTCCTCCTTCACTTACTTTTTTATTGTTTTCTATTTTTTCTTCATCTAGATTGTCAACTAGTTGTATTTTATCTTTCTCTTTTGGAGTTATAATAATGAAACTCCTTTCGAAACTTGATGTTTCTTTGAAATCAGAATTGAAGAATCTCATTGTAAAATATTTGATTCTCAGGATTTTGTATTGAAATTTAATAAGTATAAAAAGTTTAAGATAAAATATTTAATCATTCCTTCCAAGGAAGCTTTGCTAACGCTCTAGGAATCTTCAATTTAGTCAATCCTTCGGATCAAGGAATCTTCGATTCAGTCTACAACAAGAGATCTCCTATGTTCATTTCTGAAATCTTGCAGTTCAACACCTTGGTAATCTTCACCCTGGGAGTGATTTTTTGTTCTCACAAAAATTGGATTCCTATTTCTCAGATTTCTATTTTCCTTGTTGAAAAAGGTTTTTGGAGAAAGGACCATCCAAATAGATCTACCTATGAATATATAAAAGAGAGTAACACCAATAGTTACATAAATCCTCCATATCTTGATGTAAAACTTCTCAAAGATGCTAGAAACTTCATCTAATATTTCATGAGGAATCATTCCATCTTGACTATTTGAGTGTAGATCAATGGATACATCAGCTTTTTCACGCATCTCATTAATTAATTCTTCCTCAATATTGGTCTTAGTATCCATAAGAATGTGCTCATGAAAGATCACTTTATCATCTAAAAAGTTGAGATCAAAATCATTAAAACTCTTGAGATTCACAATCTCTTCGCTTCTAGGAAGTTTACCGAAGGAAGTTTTTCCTAAAGAACTGGAAATAATTCCTTGTGAGTAATACCAAATCTTATCTCCAAGGGATCGTATTCTAATGGGTATTTGTCCTTGAGTAAGAGCTAAACTTCCTTCTATTCCAAAATGTGTTAGATCAATAAATTCAATTTCTTCATCAACTAAAGATTTACAAAATGTTACTTCTACAACATCTTCACTAACTAGTTGAACTCTTATCGCTGAATGATTCAGTTGTTTTTGAATATATCTTCTAGGATTTTCTTTTATGAGAGTCTCAAGAAGAGAACTATGTTCATTAAAGATATCACACATTACTTCAGTTGTATGACGCAGCAAATTATTAGATTTGTTCTCAAGGTATTGAAACTCTCCAGCTGCTTGAAAATCTGAGTAAACTTGTCTTCTTGTTCTACCAATCCTTTGATTTCCAAAGGTCTCGGAATTTTTAGATTTTCTATTTTCTAATTCTTCGTATATCTTCTTCTTTTTTTTGGCGTTAAAAAGGTTTCTTCTGGATCATATTTTTCTACTGTCTTCAAATCTTCTCGATCTCCATTCCATCCTCCAATGACCCAAATGCATCCGTTGTGTGAAATGCAGCTGTTTGTTATGCCCGATCTTCCTTCGTGCATATCTGCCAGCCGTTCCCATTTCATTTTCTTATTCAGGCGATGTAAAGTAGGGAAGACCAATTCATTAACAAATCCATTAGTCGGTTTCATATTAACACCAATATATGTATTTCTTCCTTGGGATCGATTATAGCGGGGGCTTTTTCACTGGGGTTCTCCCAGATGCTGCTAGCTGGGCACTATGCTGCATAATTTCCTTCTGATGGGAGTTGTGGTGTAGAACGCCCAACATCATTCGGAAATCATTGCCGCATTTTTTAGTACTAAAGTACCAAGTAACCGAAAAGAATTTCACTTACTAGTATATATTCTTTTGTATGTATATTTGTGATGCTAGAGAATGGTATAACTCTATGCATGTAGTTGGATATCGTGACGAGTACGATCTAACACTTTTGATAAACGCGATGTCGTGAACTACTTTATACAGTAGGTCTAAAGCTTCATGATGCTCCTGTTTTGTTGGATCGAGCTGGCAATTCCCATCATCTCTTTCAGAATGGGGACATCTCTTTACATTCGGAAGATCATTTTCAAACTTATGTACGCCTAAAAATTTAACAACGCTTTTATGCGCACCTTGATAGTGTAAGATAGCGCTCTTTACGTAGGCTTCCGTCTGCTCAATAGATCTCCAACTCCAGGTCAAGAATTTATCCCATATGTCTTTAAGAGGCTTACACATTTGTGCTCGTAGTAACTGGAAGGTAAGTTATAAGCCGCCATACCTTACGATACTTACTATTACAATTTTTTATTGTCTGCCATTTGTTGGTAAACAGTGGCATCGTGGGAAATTCTTTTTATTTCAGCCATAGCTTCTACATTCACATCAACGACCGTTTCTTTAATAAGGTAATTAGGATATTATGATGTAAATTCCTTCAGAGATCGCAAACAATCAATTGCTTCTAAGCTAATAGACGAATCTGTGCATAGTTGTAGAAATACAGTAGTAGTAGTAAGAGGTAGTAAGAAACTCACGAGAGTCTACTCCACGGGCGCATATGCTGTAGGCTAATATTAACCTAGTATTTAACTTCATAACAGTATAGCGAAGAAAGGAGGCGCAGTGTCCACGGGAATCATATTGGCCCACTTTTCACGGGATAGAAATCACAATATGATCCAAAAATAGCTAGGAGAAGTGCATCTTCTTCTTCTCGTAAGCCACCATCGTTCGTCAACGAATGGGCTTAATGAGTCCCATGATATCTGTCCCAGATGATGTCCTTCTAAGCACATAGAGGCTTGAATATTTATACAGTCATTAACACATCAGAGGGTTAGGATAGGAAAGAGAGAGGGGGAGAGAGAGGAGGACACGGCCGATCGTCATGCCAGTCCTCCGGCGACTGCCATGCACTTTGGGCGGGGCTGCACTTAGGTTATGATTACAATGTGTTGAGGCGTATCTACTGAATTCTATACAATAATAATGACAACTTCTATTGAGGCTTATACTCCGTTGGTGTTTATGTTTTGTTCTTCAAGAACCTTTATTGTGTTTTTCATCTCTTCGTCATATATTCCTTTAGTTGCAGGAATTACTAAGGCATTTTGTACTCGATAATATGTCTTTTCGCAAGGAATACCTAGGCCTAGAGAGTTCGAGAAGTCGACAAATCTCTGAAAATATTGATAAAAATTAATTTACTCACATACAGTGGTATTCCATTAGTTGCGATGCTTGTTATAATTTTCATATTGGATTTGAACATAAAAATCTGAAATCACGAAATCTATTAAAATTGGATGTCCAAATGTGGACACTGCAGTGATCGACGACAGAAAAAACGTCTGTGGTGGATATTTCGATTCAGTGGAAATATTTCACATATCCTCCGGAGTAAAAAAAAGCAAAAATCAATTTTGAAAATTTTAATTTAATCACTTAAAGGAACCCTCCCGAGAGTTAGGACAAATTTACAGGCGGATACTGTAGCTTCAGTTTTTCCTTTTTATTGTATTTTTTACCTTTTTTTGTGAAATTTTTTGTAATATAAACATTATATTATAGTATTGTCAGACTAACTATTATTTAAACAAAATTTATTCAAAATTATTTTTTTATTCACTCGTCATGAAACGTTTTTCATTTTATTCTTTGTTTACATTTTTTAAGACATATTGAGTATAATCCCTTGATTGACAAGAAGAAAACGAAATTATTCAACTATATTGCTCGACATAAAAATCTAAAAGTTTTAATAAAGTTTATTCAGTTTTGGTGAAATTCGTCTTCCCATCTTAGGTTCGGTCTTCCTTATTTCTTTTGACCATTGATTGGTGTCCATTCAGTTATTAATCGACGATCAGTTGAGACAATAGAGTCAGCCATTTGTTTAGGAATTTGTTCTGATCATAAAATATCCAAATGGTCGAGATATGAAGTTCTTTTTAGGTAAATTATTATTAACTCATTCCAAGATGACAGCATAAAATGGAAATTATAAAAAAACATTTCTATCACTCGTTATAATGCTGTTCCCAATTTATTCGGATTGCTTTAGAATGTATCATAAAATTATTAGTTTAATTGAGAAGGACTTTGTAGATTGAAAGAACCATTGTTTTCTTCGGTATTTCATTGTAGGTTCCAACGATTCGGCTGAGTGCAAAATGATTCCAAACACCGATAGTCAGACTGATGATATGGCCATCGTTCACGTCGTTTTTTCCATCGAGAACATTGGCAATTATTATTTGCAAGTTTATAGTAGCAAAAGTGGCATCCAAAAGAAGTGCAAAGAAAGCTTGAATATTCAAGACGCCAATAACGACCATCAGTGAAAATCCGAAGATTACAGCAAAGGCAACGGAGGCGAAAACCAATTCCTTACGAGAGTTGATAAGAGGTCCGCTTAGCTGAAATTTGGGTTAGTTATGCTTTAATTTTTTATTTACGTTTTTCATACCTGAAAACTCAATCCAACTATTCCTGGAATAAAATATGAAGGAGGCCCAATATTTAGAAATAAATTGTTATTGAAAGAACTGCTTCCTATACCCAAGACAAATGCAAAAAGACTTATTAGCACTCGTAAGTCCATTTTTGTGAATTGCTGTAAAATTCCCAGACTATTATAATGTAATTTTGTAGACCTTTCCATAATTTTTATACAGCAAGTAGCTACCTGATGGAAAAACAACATAAACAAGAGAAAAATGCAGTAACGAAGGACAGAGATTCATAAAATCACTTATGAACCAGATTCCTCCGAGGCGTATTCCAAGTACGAAAGATGTCATATATACAGCTCGCCAGAAATAATTTCTGTTTTGTACAGTTCAATTATTATATTTCCCTTACTCGAATACGAATTCAAAAGGAAATGAAGCAGGAAGTGGCCTTTTATCAATGATTTTCTCATAAGTTGAATTTAGACATCTCCGAGTTTTTTGAACGACAGCCATGTCAATAGGTAGAGAGAAAGAATGCACAATTGTTGAGTTGATTTACATTTTTCTTGTATTATCCTGTCAATATATATATATATATATATATATATATGCCTAATTGCGGTTGTTTTAATTTTTGCCTAAGTGCTTGAAATTTTGTATGCTGTTTAGCAACCACCCCATGTCGTTCATAGTTGGAGGAAAACGGTCTGGCAGTTCTTTAGAAATTGAAAAAGTATTTATTTTGTTACTTTTTCTGTTCTCTACTATACATTATCTAATGCTATTTCTTTATTTTTCATTATGCTTCGTTAATATCTCCTTATTTTTCTTTTTTTCTCTTTATAACCATGCTTACCGTAATTATATTTCAGATAAAGATGGTTTTAGCTGATCTTGGTCGAAAAATCCGTAATGCTATTGGAAAACTCGGGCAGGCTACCATCATTAATGAAGATGAGCTGAATTCTATGCTCAAAGAAGTATTTTTTTTTTATTTAAAAATCATGTTTTCTAGGTTTGTACAGCTCTTATTGAATCAGATGTACATATTCGACTAGTAGCACAACTCAAAGAAAATGTCAAGTAAAATATATCTATGTTCATTTTTATTCTGTTTAGAAAAGCTATCAATTTTGAAGAAATGGTTGGTGGTGTGAATAAGCGACGGCTTATTCAAAGAACTGTTTTCAATGAACTTTTAAAACTCGTAGATCCGGGAGTAACACCATTCACACCAACTAAAGGAAAGCCCAATGTTATTATGTTTGTTGGTCTTCAAGGTTCCGGTAAAACTACTACTTGTACAAAGGTCAGTTGGTTTTATTGCTCATCTTATAATTTAGATGGCGTATTATTATCAAAGGAAAGGTTGGAAAACATGCTTAATTTGTGCAGATACATTCCGTGCTGGAGCTTTCGATCAGTTAAAACAAAATGCTACCAAAGCTCGAATCCCTTTCTACGGTGTGATTATTTACTAAATAGTTCTCATCTGTTCTTTCAGGATCTTATTCAGAAATGGATCCAGTCATTATTGCTGCTGAAGGAGTTGAAAAATTCAAAAAGGAAAATTTTGAAATTATTATTGTTGATACATCTGGTCGTCATAAGCAAGAAGCCTCCCTTTTTGAGGAGATGCTGCAAGTTTCGAATGCTGTGGTAAGTAATTTTGCTTTTTTTCCTTCCTATTTCCATTGTTTGCTTTATTCACATCTCGTTTAGGATCCAGACAATGTTGTTTTTGTTATGGATGCCTCGATTGGTCAAGCTTGTGAAGCTCAAGCTCGTGCATTCTCAGAAACGGTCGATGTTGCTTCAGTTATCATCACAAAATTAGATTCTCATGCAAAGGGAGGAGGAGCACTTTCAGCGTAACCTTTATTTTGTTTGTTTGATCATTTCTTTTAGTGTGGCTGTTACAAGATCTCCTGTCATCTTCATTGGTACTGGAGAGCACATTGATGATTTTGAAATATTCAAACCCAAAGCTTTTGTGCAGAAACTTCTCGGAATGGGAGATATTGCTGGTCTTGTAGATATGGTTAATGATATTGGAATTAAAGATAATGAAGAACTTGTAGGAAGAATAAAACAAGGTTGAAATTTTTGAAAAGAAAGGAAAATTTTTTTATAGGTATTTTTACACTCCGTGATATGTACGAGCAGTTTCAAAATCTCATGAAACTTGGTCCTTTTGGTCAAATTATGGTACCACTTCCTTTTTTTTATTAGTTTTTAGAGTATGATTCCTGGTTTCGGACCCGAATTTATGTCTAAAGGAAATGAGAAAGAATCAGTTAATCGATTGAAAAGACTTATGACAATAATGGATTCGATGAGTGATTTAGGTAATTTTTTAAATTATTTTTTATTATATTGTAGAACTTGATCATCCTAAAGCTAATGATATTTTTACAAAAGAACCTACTCGGGTGGTAAGAGTTGCGAGAGGATCAGGTACATCACAAAATGATGTCAGAGAACTGCTTTCTCAGTATAAAAAGTTTGCTGATATGGTAAAGAAAATGGGATCAATGAAGGGGCTTTTCAATGTAAGTTTTCTTATTTTTGTACACTTAGAATTTCAGCCAAAGACTGGTGATATGAATCCAAAGAATGTTAATCCTCAACAAATGGCTAAGTTAAATCAACAAATGGCGAAAATGATGGATCCTCGTGTTCTACAGCAAATGGGAGGCATGAGTGGTCTTCAGAGCATGATGTCTCAATTACAAAAAGCGAGTGGTGGTAAAGGCGGGTTCTTCTAACCTTCCATCTGTGAGAATTTTATGTTAATTTTTGCATATATCATGCACAAAAAGATTTTTTATAATGGTAATCCCTAGTCTCACAGTCCGCGATTATATTTCTCTATTCTGTTGTACATTGAGATGATACTTTCAACCTCTTTGAAGATATTTTTTTTTATTTATAATTCGTTTCTTTTCTGAAAGTCTGAATAAAGATGTCTATTGTATCTGATATCTTTCACTGCGTCATTATTTCGTGCTATTTATACCGTTGTTTATCGATTTTTATCCTCCCAAAAATCTGCTACTACCTTTAAGAACAGCTCTAGATAGATGGTCAGTACGCGATCATCAACTCCAGTCGATAACGATAAGAACGTTTCTATAGACCAACATGAATCAAAAATACCGACTTCTGATTTAAGCAAATCTCTGAAAGTATTAATTTCTCCAAGTAAGTTTACTTCATCTACTTTTTTCAACACTTCTAGAAGCCGCTATTCATCATCCTATCTATCGTTTTCCTCATCCAAAAAGCAATGCACTCGTTCTTCTAGTTATAGGCCCTGATTTTTGTGCAGAGGTCATGCGAGCTGGGGAAAATTACCGATCGTGGTTTTATGGCAACGACATTGTTGAAGATGGCTGTATGCAATTTTTTTCGCCTGTACATCCCATTTTCTTCGCTCTTCCTTACTTCCTAAAATCAAAGGTTATCACAAAAATACCATGAAAGAATTATTTCAGGACAAATTCCTCGAATTAGATCAAATTCTTACCGATCCTGAAATGACAGTAGCTAATATGTTGACTAAAAATAATCAATTTATGAAGAATATCGTCGCTGTTGCAGACATAAAAGGTAATATCGCACAAACACAAATAACGTCTGTTGATTCGAAACAGGCATTTTTAAAATTGATTATTTTTAATCAACTTTTTATTCAAGAGATTTGTATAGTATTATTTTAGAAGTTTGTGACACTTTAGTCTATCGCTACAACGAAGAGAAAATGCTACAATGGATTAAAATACGCCATGAAAAAATAAAAACTGCACTGATTCTTGAAGGAGCACTACATAAATCAGTTGCAAAAAATGGTAAGTGCTCCATGATAATCTAATTTTTCTCATCTAGTCGATGCCTTAGACCGCTATGCATTCGGTGTGCTTTGTGACTATCTGGCACCGGACATATCAGCTACAGCAAAAACACATCTCAACATAGTCGATGCTATCGAAGCAATAGATGAAAAAATTGAGATTTATAAAAGGAAGACTCTTGAGGATGACTTCTATAAGCCGAAGGAAAAGGTGGTTTCCTGGAGCTATTATACATCAATCAATTTCAGAAACAAAAAGAATCAGCAATCAAAAAGCAATTGGTACAAGCCAGTAAAAATTCGAAGAGCATCAGCAGCTTTTTCACAAAAAAGTAAACTCTGATCTTTCACTATCTTTTAGGGAAAGATGGTTTTTATATCGATATTTTGTTTCAAGCTTATTTTTTCCTGATCATCATTTCTTTTACGTGTAAATTTTCATGTGCTAAGTCGTGTACTTTTTGGGTAAATATTTTTTCTTATGACTTTTTATAAGTTTGAGTTTTTTCTCTGATTACTTCATACTTGTTTCTTAAAAAAAATTAATTTTTTAGAATGTCGAGATTAGCAGCCTCTAGAATTGTACAGGCTGGAAGAGGAATTGGAGAGGCAACACCATTGGGTAAAAGAATGGGACGACTTAGTAATAGAATTTTTGGTGAAGTCGTAATTCCGTCGAACAGTAAAAGTCAAAAGGTTAATACTTTGACTATGTATTATTTTCTTTTAGATTGTACGTGTTTTGTCCATGGAACCATATGAACAACGTGATCAACTTTCGCCTAAATATTATCCTAATTTACCAATGTTTCACTATTTAACGAAAATGCTACGTTTTCATGGTCTCTTTTTTGATGATCATGTCGTTTTTAGACAGGTTCGAAATTATTTTCTTCTTTATATTCTATTGTTATAGGTACAAGATGAATTAAAAATGTTACGAGGAAAAGTCGTTCGTCCACCTATTGGACAAGGAAAGCGAGCGACGTTACGAGGAGGGAAGAAATAGTTGTTTAGTGATATTATTTTTCCGAATAAAATTTTATAGGATCATACAATATTTGCATGATGTTTGCTAACATTTATTATTTTCCAGCTTACTAAAATCTATTGTCTTAAGTTTTCAAATTGCTTCTCAAATTATAGAAAACTATGAAGAGAAGCGTTGATGGAATAGCTAAAACACAGTCAACTTTGACGTTAGCCAGTTAGTAATCTCTTATTTTTCTAAATTCCTGTAGGTCTGGGGAACTCCGAAAAAGGAATATGGAGTTCCTCAGCCGAAGAACTTCTATGGGTTTATACATCAAACAATTCGGAACCTCGCTCAAAAATTGCTGCATTTGATATGGGTATTATAAATTTTATATTTCATTTGATTCTATATTAGATGGTACTTTGATAACTACCAAATCTGGTAAAGTTTTCCCTGTGGATACAAATGACTGGAAATTGCTTTATGATGTGATTCCGATAAAGATCAAAGAATATTACAACAACAACTTCAAAATTGTAATCTTTAGTAATCAAAAAGGACTTCAAGTATGCTTTATGTTTTTTTTTAAATTTTAGTTTGGAAAAGTAGACAAGGTTGGATTTAAACATAAGATTGAACGAGTAGTTGCTAAAATAGGAGTCCCTATGCAGGTCTTCTTATCCATAGGAGATGGTGAATATCGAAAACCGTCAATTGGAATGTGGAGAGCGTTGAAAGAACGGCAATTAAATATAGATATTGACATGAAAGAGAGTTTTTATGTCGGCGATGCTGCTGGACGACATAAAACTAAAGTAGTCTTTCCTTTTCATCAATTCATTTTTTTAGAATCGAGTAAGAAAAGACCATTCATTTGCCGATCGATTTTTTGCTCATAACATTGGGCTGGAATTCTTTACACCTGAGCAATTTTTCCTAAGACAAAAAGTAGAAGAACCATGGGGTCCACCATCGTTTGATCCGGCAGAAATTTTTAAACCCGATAGAATTCATTTAGAGCCTGGTAATTTTTTTTTCATTTTCAAATTTTTATGTTATAGATGCAAAAATACCTTCTGATAAGCAAGAAATTATTGTTATGTGTGGTTCGCCAGGTATTTTTCGTTTGCTTTGTATTTTTTTTGCCAGGTTCGGGAAAGTCGACATTTGCAAAAAAACTTGCTAATAACTACGAATACGAAGTAGTTAATAGGTTAGATATCTTTTAATTATAGCTACTCTTATATTAGGGATACATTGGGAACATGGCAAAAGTGTGCAGCGGCTACAGAGAAATACCTAAAAGATGGTAAAAGTGTTATTGTTGATAATACGAATCCAGATATAGAATCGAGGTAGAAAATATTCAAGTTTTATATTTTTTAAAGGAAACGTTACATTGATTTGGCAAAAAAATTAAACGTTAAGTGCCGATGCTTTCAAATGAATTGTACATTAGATCATGCACGTCATAATGTCCGTTTCCGCAGTTTAACAGAAAAACGACCTATTGAAGTAAATACAATGGTTTTACGTATGTTTGAGAAGAAATTTACGGTGAGATGTTTTATCTCTTTGAGAATATTTTCTTCAGCCGCCGAAATGTGATGAAGGATTTGATGCCTGCATCAAGGTTAACCCGATTCCAGAATTCGAATCTGATGATCACAAAACGCTCTATATGCAGTATTTAATCGATTAGGGCGAAGGTTTAATTTTTATTATGATATTTCATCCGATTACTTTATGTGAAATCACGTCACGCAATTATAGAAAGTGATGACTCTTTAGGATTGAGAAATATTTTTCTTGACGTTATCGTAAATTTCATCTTTTTTTTACAACAAGTGAATAACAATTTTATTTTTATATATTTCTAATATGTATCTTTGATAAAATTACAAGATCTGAGCAAATGTTCAAGAGACCCTGTATATAGGCACGTTGTTATGTAGTTGGCAGGCAGAAGCGTGTGAAGAAGTGAAATGCGAAAGGAAGGCCAATAGCTAACCGGAATCGAACCCGTAGAAATAAAAAAAATTATGTCGATCATACTACTCGTCATCATCTTCGACTTTTTGTACTAACGCCGGATAGCGTTCTTCATAAGACCGCTTTTCAGCGAGGTAACTACTCAGACAGAGGAGAATTATCTAAAAGAGTCTTTTTTCAAACTTTTTTCAAATGCCTGTCCGAGAAGAAAACTTCCAAAAAGAATAATCAACGTCGTTTCCGAACTGAGGAAACGTTCTAACTGAACGCATTGTACTCTCTCACGGCAAACAGCTCTCGATTGCCAGGTTTCTTCAACTTTGTAGTGTAACTGAAAAGTCTGCATGTTTTTTCTTCCTTGTTTTTGAGATAAAGCTATCTTATCATTGTTTTTCAACCTACCCTTTTCCTGACGGTGATTGTGAAAGCAACTGCAACAAATTGTGCCAAAATGAGCGCCAATTGCACGAGGACATGCTGAAAATCAACTTTCCTGTGATGGCCGGGGTTGTCTTCTTTTACAGCCCGATCAAAACCGGTTTTACGATTCTCCTGTGATCGCTACGTAAAAATATTTTTAGGACAAAGTTAACGCTAATGTGAGCAGCTACGAAAGCAATTATTTCTCACGTGTGTACAACATTGTATAATATAAACAATATCACTCATTTCAATTGTAGAATGGGTGAGAAAATTTCAAAAAGATAAAAATTTTAATATTTTCATGAGAAAAATAATAATTTTAATTAACAAACAATTCATTCATTTTTTATTCATTGGAGAGTCGCGCAATCAATATTGCGACACTCAATGCGAAACCTTGATAATCAGTCTTTCAGTGTAAATTTGATGTTTGCCTACACATCTTCTCAGCAAATAAAAAAGCGTCGACTAGTTTTGCCCCATCGATTTAAACTTACCAATGATAGCATAAACGAGTTGAAGAATAATAATGAGAGCAGACCGATAAATGCGACGAATAAGAGGCAAAATCCAAAACAACCTATCAATAACAGTGTAATAATATACTGAAAATCGAGAAAAACTAAGAAAAATATAAAAAATACCTGAGGATATGAATTAATCGGCTGCGGAGAAATATCCGGCTTTGGTGGACTCAAAGCTGCTAGAGCTGTGAGCAGAAGAAGGACCACAGAACATGTCTGAAAAGTTTTTATGAAGAGGAAATCTCAATTCTCAGCCGGAATTCTTTTGCTTACTGCTTTTATGCTTCCATTTTTATGAACGAAAAATTATAATTCTTCCGCTTCGCACACATGACACATAAATAACGAATAACATGACTACTAGGTCGGCAAGAGCGGAGAAAAATCGACCACGTCTGTTATTTTGGACGCTTAGCGGTTTTTCTAATGAATTATATAATTTTTCTCGACTTTAATATATTTATAAAAAATAAAATCTAACCAGGAGGATGAAATTAAGAATAGTGGCTAAAAGACGAATAAATTGTGGTCGAGGTCCGGGTCGAGGTGGCAGTGGCATCCACAGCAAAGCAAACCACAGCGAAGAGACTCCGCCCACTTAGAGGGACCTCGGCTATTTACCAATCAGACGCGCACCGCCCCAAAGGGACACTTTTAGAGGTGAACTGTCACACTTGTTGAGTGTAACTAACAGCGAGAAACAAGCAACTGACGTTTTCCGTCGAATCAATATTAATTTCCGTGGCATTGAATCTCATTGTCGGGAGAGAGAGATAGGTTTCGCCTACGCTTCAATTGAATCGTGGGAATAAGTGGAGGAAGTTGTTTGTTTTCGCCTATAACAAAAAGTAAAATGTAAAATAAAATATAGCGTAATGATCAAATCCCGCTATCAAAATCCACCATCTCGTGCCCGAGATTCGCCGATTTCCCTTTTCATTCCCGTCGCCACTCACTATTCATTCCCAAAAGCGACCCTATGAACCCCATTTTCATTGTCCTTACTCTTGGTAAACATTTTTTTTGACGTACAGATAAGCAATTAAGCTGGATGCGCAGCCGCCAGAACAACAACCCAACTCCCTATGGTTATTCCGCCTTGCCCGCTTGGTGCCAGGCCACTTCTACGACCAGATGGTCAGCCTAGAAAGTGTCTCCCCCATCAGAATAGTCTCTGTGTAAACGCTCTGCCCGACAAGGTACAATATAAATCAAACTAACCTAATTTCTAGCCGGATGCCAGTACGGTTTGCTGCTACAATAATCAAGTCGATTATTATTGCTGCCTAGACACTACATCAGATCAATGTCCTGACTATCATCAGGTTTCAGTTCTAAACGTATAAAACACAGCAAAATTCAAAGGTTACCGTCGTCATTCACAATTCCCTGCCACAAAATCCATTCGCTATGAAATCTTTCTTCTTCCGTGAAGGAATTGAAGATGAACTTGTCGATGCAGCGATTGATAATCAACTCGGAGAAGAGATCCACAATGAAGACGGTGTTCTTGTTAGACATCCCGAAGTTAGAAATGCTTGATATTTTAATAATAAGTTTTCAATTAATAAACATTTCTTCTACCTGTTTTTTTTACTTTCCATTTCTATTAATGGGTGTAAGAATAGCGGTTCTGTTGAAGGAAAGAAAACCGATTCAAGGGTACCTTTTTATTGTTTTCCCTAATATTGATTTTGAGCCTACTGGAGATCTTTAAATAAGATAAAAACTACAACCGTAGTGTTAATAACAAGTTCAAGATCAAAAATATTTAAAGGAACTATCCCGAGAGTTTGAATTTGCTTTTTTTTTCCAGCAAAATTAGCCGGTGCGCAGCAGATAAAATATGTTCGATGACAAGTAAAATACAAAGAAAAGTTAGTTTTATAACTGATATCAAATTGAGAGAGAATAGGAGGACTTTGATCATCATAATTGAGGTCAATCTGTAAAAGTATTAGTGTTTGAAATGACTCACCGGTTTATGGCTTTTTTCAGGCTTCTTGGGAAATCATGTACCAATATGTTGTGTTTATGGGAAACATTAGATCTTTCAACTTTCATTTCTAAAAGTCAGTTATTTTTCAGGATATGAAGATCTTCGTCAATAATATACAGTTCAGTAATCCATATTCTGCATTTTTACTTTTTTTAAGCTTATAAATTGTAAATGTTGCAACTATAAGATCATGAATAAGACTTTGATCCGAAGAAATTTTAGAAAAAATGAAAACATTTGACAATCAAATGAATAAATTAACAATACTACATAATTATAGTAGATCATTTATACAACAAAAAGAATCAACAAACAATAGTAGCTCTTGCAGCACAGATATATTTTCAAAAAAACATTTTAAGTTATTTTTTAGTAAGTTATTTTTCTAGATGTACCATATACATTTAGCACTAAAAGGGTCACTGATTTCCGGACGAAACTATGCATTCTCCATCATAATTGTCATCAAAAGGAGATCATGCAACATCGTACAGAGCTAGAAGCTACGGGAAGAACCCGGAGAAAAAGGCTTGTTACAGCAGATCGCAAGATAGCAGAAGCTCTATAATGGTCAACAAAAAGTCTATAAACGCATTTCGGAGGAAGATTGTTCATAGAGCTATTGAATTCTATTTGCAAAAGAGGAATGAAGATAATAAAAATAAATACCAAAAAAGAAAAACAGTAGATAAAAGTATTGTTGTATAATATCGAAGAATAATAGATAATATGCCGTTCTAGCGCACCTTTTCGACCATCATCAATTTTCGCAATTTTAAGGCTTATTATCATTGATTTTGTGTCTCAACTCTTCGAAAATGTGTCATTTTCAACAATTTTCAAAATGGTCAAAATGTCGAAATGCGCTACTTTAAAAATGTGGTCGAAATGGTCGAAATATTGCGCTAAGCCATCAAATCACAAACATAGGACTAAATTAGCAATAATTTTAAACGCGAAATTCTAATACAATTCCAAAACCCTATCCAACCCACTTCAATTTAACAGCAAAGTATACCTAATTGTAAGTTGTATTTTGAACATAAAATTGGTAAATTATTTATTTTAAAAAAGTTGTTAGAGCCTTTTCGAGGCGTTTAAAATACCGATCGAATGTCGCGCGATTAACGTTCTGGTTGTTCTTCAGGGCAGGAACGTTATTCATTGCTTCTCTTGCTCTGTATATATATTTTTTTTACCCTTGTTCCTTTGCAGATCACTTAAACAAAGTAGGGAAGACAAGATCTTCATCTGATTTCTCATTTCCGTATCGATGTAGACTGGTTCGATCACTAAAAATAAATTAGATTCATGTATAACAATCTAAATATCACCTTCAGAAGAAGTACTCGCTAACATTTCAGAAGCTGAGACTCCCGAAGCGGTTCGAAATCCGTCAACTAAATTGTCAGATATAAAATTAAAAATCAAACAGATGCCCACTTAATTTAGTTGCCATGAAGACCAGATCAGATTTGGTAATATCTGGTATCACATGAACTTCCCACACCAATTAATTTGAGGAGGAAGTAAACATAAATTTCCATCAGATCGATTTTTGGGCAGTTTGGGAAGTCGGACTCCTCGTCAGGTCCCGGAACACTTCCAAGATTTTTCGCATAGTAAGAGGGCTCATGATCGATGAACACAAAGACTCCGAGCTAAAAATGCGTAAAAATAAAAGATAATAAGCAATAATTACATACATGAACTCCAGCAAACTCTTCGGATTTATCCTTCACTTCCACCGTTTTATGCTGCTTTAAAATATGCCGAAACGGATCGGTGAAGGTACTTCTTGGTGTTATGAATCAGAAAATTCACACTCTTACCGATGTTCATTTCTTCGATTGCCAAACTGGGATAGCTAAAAATAAATACACTCCGAAGTTCAATCCAAAAGAATTATCCAACTTCCTTTTGTATTTAGATGCTAATAATCTTTATGGTTGGGCAATGAAACAAAAATTACCTCATAGTAACTTTGTTTTCGAAAAACAAAACCAACTTAGTATTTTAAATATTTTGATGGATGAAGTAAGCAAAGTAGCAATTCGGAAATACATTGAAAATCTCAATAGACAAGGAAAAGGATGTATCCTAGAAGTTGACCTAGAATATCCAAATGAGTTGCATCAAAAGCATAATGAGTTTCCACTTTGTCCTGAAATAAGAGACTTTGGTAATGGAATTAAGAAGTTGTGTAACACTTTGGAAAATAAAAACAATTATGTTATTCATTATCGAAATCTGCTACAAGCTCTTGATCTTGGAATGAAATTGAAGAAAATCAAGAGAATTCTGACATTTGATGAATCTAACTGGCTTGCTTCTTACATTGATCTAAATACCAACCTTCGTAAAAAAGCTAAAAATGATTTCGAAAAAAAAAAAAAAAAAAAAAAAGAAAAATGGAGAAACTCATTACATTTCGAAGAAGGATAGAATAACAAAGTTAGCTAAGAAACCTAACTTCAATAGGAATATAATAATAAACAAAGAATTGAATCTTGTTGAAATGGCTAAAACCAAAATAGTTCTTGATAAGCCTATTTATGTTGGATTTGCTATCTTAGAGCTTAGTAAATGGTTGATGTATGATTTTCATTATAATATTATGAAGAAAAAATACAGCGATAATCTAAAATTGTGTTATCAGGACACAGATTCTCTTATTTATGAAATTATTACTTCCGACTTATACGAAGATATTCAAAAAGATGCTTCATTGAAAGAATATTTCGATTTCAGTGAATATCCTAAAGATCATCCCTTGTATAATGTTGAAAATAGAAAAGTTGTTGGCAAATTCAAAGATGAATTAAATGGTTTAATAATGGACGAACTTGTAGCCTTGAAACCCAAACAATATGCATATAAAACTGCCGAAGAAACACGTAAGCTTAAAAGATTATTATAAAAAAAGAATTCAGGAAGAAAAAGAAAATCCTAAACTTTCAAAGGTACCCCAACCTGGAGAAGAATCTAAAAAAAGTAAAGGAATAAAGAAAAATGTTGTAAAATCATTGAATGTTGAAGATTTTAGAGAAAGTCTATTCAATAAAACTATTGTTAGAAAGAAACAATATTGTATTCGAAGTATCAAACAACAGCTATATACTCAAGAACAGGAGAAAGTTGTGTTTGACAATGAAGATACTGAAGCAAAATTACTGCATTTCAAACGAATGATAATTCCTAATTCATATGATACAAATGCTTATGGGTTTAATCCCCTTCCATAGGAGATTCTAAAGAATCTGCAAGCATTCACTTTAGTGAAGAAGAGAAAGAATTGAACGTGTAAATGTGGAATGTTCCAGTAACTTTAGAAGAAGTAAACAGTAATAACCACAGTGATAAGTTCCGAATTCTTGTATTTGAAATGTGGAGAGTTCTATTGAATTCATCGGTGAATCCGTAGGAGAATCCTTTTTTAAATCTTTTTCATCTTTTAAATATTCTTGAAGTTCTAATGGAGGATCCAATCCAAATGAATCAAAATAGTATACTTTATTTTCGGAGTCCTTGGAATAACAAACCCAATGAGTTCCTTTATTGTTTGAAGAATCTAGATTGACAATACCTACTTCTCTTGATAGTATCTTATCTGGCAAAGTGTCTCTCATAAAGATTCCATGGAAATTCTTGATTTCCAATATTTCTACCAAAGCAAGGAGATCTAGATTTGTTAATGGCTTCAGGTCTTTATCGAAACTTAGATTCTCAGATCCTCCGGATTTATTAAAATGCATTTATTGAACATTATTTTTATTCAAAATTGTTAGCGCAATATTTCGACCATTTCGACTACTGGATTTCGACCACATTTTTAAAGTAGCGCATTTCGACATTTTGAAAATTGTTGAAAATGACACATTTTCGACACAAAATCAATGATAATAAGCCTTAAAATTGCGAAAATTGATGATGGTCGAAAAGGTGCGCTAGAACGGCATATTATCTATTATTTCGAAGGCAGTCTTGGAGGTCATAGTCAATTATGAAGACGTCAATTTCTTCTATTTCTCTTCCTTTTTTACTGTTCGGCTTCAGAGTTGACACAGTTCTTCTGGATGTTAAACTTGAAATAACTCACCAGTGCTCTTCCTTTGGGAAGGAGATTGGCCTCAATACCCGTCCAAGCAAGGCAAACAACCTTCTTTCCTTGTCCTATGTTGTATACGTACTTATAAACGAAAGTCTTTCCTGTTCCACCGGGGCCATCCTTTTAAAAAAGACTGAAAAACTAAATAAATAGGGCAAATTGTATATCACATACTGCACATACTTGTATATCACATACTATAATTTAAAATACCTTGTATATCACATACTATAATTTAAAATACCTTGTATATCACATACTATAATTTAAAATACTTTGTATATCACATACTTTTATATTTTATTTTTTTTCTCCCATTTTTTCGGGATTTTATCAGCTATTTTTGTGTCACATGATACATCTAGATGAACAATAATATTTTCAGAAAAATCAACTTTTTTTTTTTTTTTTTTCTTTGTGTTTGGTATGTGTTGATATTTCTTATGTTTACTTCGTTTTTTGTGGTATTCGCGGATTTTATTGTTGGGCGCTACTTTTTTTTATTTATTGTTTTTTTTTTGTAACCTAACTTCTATTTCTAGTTTCAGTTAAATTGAGACATGTTTTCAGGATCATTTTGAGAAATGAACGAATCAATTTTTAACGAGTCGTCAATTCTAGAGGTAGTAGAGAAAAAAGGATTATACACTATGGATATTCCAATATCAGATGACTTTGTGATAGATGAGATTTTTTTGCGAAGGTCAGTTATTTTCAATT
Source organism: Oscheius sp. DF5120 (assembly GCA_932521415.1). Classification (NCBI taxonomy): domain Eukaryota; kingdom Metazoa; phylum Nematoda; class Chromadorea; order Rhabditida; family Rhabditidae; genus Oscheius; species Oscheius sp. DF5120. The sequence continues at coordinate 563,691 of OW051464.1, forward strand.
ATATATTTTTCCAGGTTGTCGTATGACCGTGTTGATGTCCCATTTAAGGAAGTACCGTTGATCTTGGATAAAAATGTTTACTTCTTTTTCATATTGAGAAAATTGGCCTGCAGCGATGTAAGCAGCCTCACATTAGACAATTATTCACCGTGGTATGTTAAAGGAAGTAAGTCATGTTTTTTGCTACTCATTATTGTTTAAGAATTTGCAACAACGCAAAAATACATTTCACTTAGCGAATGTGGGGAAAAAAAGAGCATTCATCGTAACAAGAAAAATGTGTTACAAACTGATGAACCATTCGTAATGATGGTTTCAAAAAACCATCATCCATGTAACAAGAGGTTTATAAGGAAGGTAACTTCTTTTCTACTTCTTTTTGAATTTTTTAGATTTACTGTTTTTATGATAAGAGACATTTTTTAAATACTAAATTACTTGCTGACGTCTTAATTACTTATAGTTATTCTGGCGGTAACATTCCAGTAGGCAGAATACACGGGAATCAGAGAATTGAAAAAATTGTAAGTTCCTTTTTACATTTTGCAATATCCAATTGTAGTCAATAACTACAAGGATGACATCTGTTCAAAAAGATAGCGCAAGAAATCTACTTCAAGTTTACGCACCAAAAGATGTCGCTAGAATAATGAGCAATGAATTTGAGGGGAACTTTAATAGAGAGCAGGTATGTTATTCAACTAAATTATTTTTCTAGTATAGGTATACAATTCAAAAAGGGGAATAAATGTTCAAAGTGGTCCTCAGGGGAAAACAGAGTTAGACAATGTTGATGCTTTTAAGAAAGCAGTTTTTGAACATAACTGGCAATTATATTCGTATTCAAGACCAAAAGAAAAAGACGGAGTTAGCTTATAAAACTAATTATAACTTTGTTTAGCACTTAATTTATGATGACACCTATCTTTTGGTAAATCCAGTGATGTTGTCAATTTTCATAAAGCAAATGCCGACAGATGAACAATGTACACAATATGACGAAAGAGCTGAAGCAGTGGCGGAAATTTTATCTATTAATCGCTATGATTTATTGAGTAAGTTGCTATTTCTAAATTCTATTTCTAAATTTCAGGTGATTTTGAAGATAGCATTGAAACAAAAGGTGTTGTTGTTTGGCTTGATTTCACTTTCTCACTATGTCGATATCAAGTGGGTCAAATTTGCTTCCAGTCGATAAATATGGAGTGAGCTTCTTTTTATTATTATTCATTTTTCTAGACGAAGCTCATCGCGAAAACCACCTCTATTTGCAGCAGCATATATAATTGTTGAAAAGCCGGATAATGAATCTATGATATGGGCTTCAACAGTATTCAGCAATTTAGTACAGACTGAACGTCCTGTAGCTAGAATATCCGCCATTGTCACTGACAAGGAAAAATGTCTAAACTTTTTCAAAGAAGTTAGTTATTTTCCTATAGATACAATTTAAAGGGTCCTTTATTTTCTAAATGCCGTCGATTATTGTGTTCCACTCATCTGTATGAAAATCTTAAACATCCTGATAAAAAATTAGGAGAAAAAATTGCAGCCAAGCTATTTGCTTATTTATTTGGCACAGAAAAAGATCAATAACAAACTCTAAATATAAACATCCTCCAGAATAACAGTTCCATGACCGAATGATCTGCCTCTAGCCATTTGTTTACTGAAAAGATGAAAACATTTTTACCACTGAAGTTTAAAAAACTATTTTCCTCTAATTCACCTCGAAAATCGAAATCGTAGGAAGAAAGGACGTTGTATTCACGAAACTCAACGGTAGTATAACATTCTCACATTTCGATTTATCGGACGCCTACCTTCAAATAAAGGTTCACAAAGAATCTAAGAAACTCCTCACAAACGCAGCAGTATTGATCCTCCATTTCTTTTTTCAATGTTCGCTCAACGAGATGATCGTAGGAATACATGATCGTAGGACGAAAGGCGTCTATCATTGCCGTAGTCAGAACCACTGAGGTATGATCGCTTCGTGGCTCTGGAAGCGGAGTGAAAGACTCCCATTTTTGACCGGAGAATAGTGCCACGGAGGAGCAAACGTGAGAAGAGGAATCGTTGATACCGTTGATATCGCCACCAAATACGAGTATACTTCCTGTTTCCATCATTACCGCTGAAGAACTAAATCGACCTTCATTCAATGACGGTAAATGTATCCATTCGTTGTTCCTTCCTTCCACATCCATCTTCCACATTGTCATTCTTGCATGCAAATCAATGTATCCACCAATCAGAACGATGCTGGTCCCATCCACAACTATTGACATTCCCACTCTCGGTAGAGGCAGGGTACAGAAATCAGTCCATACTTCGGAGGATATGTCGAACACTTCCACTGAATCCAAATCCTTTCCATCAACACCTCCGCATACGTAAATTTTGTCGTTGATCACAGCAGCAGCAGCATATCCTCGCCCTCTTTTCATAGCTCTAAAAAAGGTTTCTTCCATTTTCTTTCTTACGGTTTCTGCTCCCATTTATTTGTTGCCGGATCGTATTTTTCTATTGTATTAGAAGAGATAGTTACAAACCCAGTACCTTCAATGTCCCAATTCTCCCTAAACGTAATCTTTATTTTTTTCAATACAATGCCCCCGCGCGGGATTTAAATAGTCTTATTTTTGTTTTTGTTTACATTGCACATATATTTTGTGTTGTGATATTATTTTTATTCAAAAGGTTGTGGTTATTGTGTAGGTTCTGAGAATCCCGGAATCGATTGTTTTGTGGTGAACAAATACATTTTTCTAGACGAAGCTCATCGCGAAAACCACCTCTATTTGCAGCAGCATATATAATTGTTGAAAAGCCGGATAATGAATCTATGATATGGGCTTCAACAGTATTCAGCAATTTAGTACAGACTGAACGTCCTGTAGCTAGAATATCCGCCATTGTCACTGACAAGGAAAAATGTCTAAACTTTTTCAAAGAAGTTAGTTATTTTCCTATAGATACAATTTAAAGGGTCCTTTATTTTCTAAATGCCGTCGATTATTGTGTTCCACTCATCTGTATGAAAATCTTAAACATCCTGATAAAAAATTAGGAGAAAAAATTGCAGCCAAGCTATTTGCTTATTTATTTGGCACAGAAAAAGATCAATAACAAACTCTAAATATAAACATCCTCCAGAATAACAGTTCCATGACCGAATGATCTGCCTCTAGCCATTTGTTTACTGAAAAGATGAAAACATTTTTACCACTGAAGTTTAAAAAACTATTTTCCTCTAATTCACCTCGAAAATCGAAATCATCAGGTATGTCTACCTGACTGTGCAGGGCCTTTCTGTTTGTCAAACTTGTTGGATGAGAAATTCGGAAACAGACCTGCTCTTCACTTCCACTGTTTCCCTATGTCATTCATGTTTTTTTAAAAATTGTCAAAATTCCTTTATTTCCCTGCTAGTTGGTTCTTTATTTTATGGCAAGTAATGTTACAGAAGGATGTTTCGTAACATGTCATTTTTGAGAATTTTTGAGAAAAAAGAAAAAAAGGAGCAGAAGAAATGTAAGATTTGGAGAATTTGAAGATGTTTCAGCTGATGAAACAAGCAAATCGAAGAATATTCAACAGACTGTTCAATCCGAAGGAACGGGACCACACATTCTCGTGTTAGGCGGATATGATTATGGAATTCACTGTTCTGATATTTTTCTACTGGATTATAATGGAAATTTTTAAAAAAACATGAATGACATAGGGAAACAGTGGAAGTGAAGAGCAGGTCTGTTTCCGAATTTCTCATCCAACAAGTTTGACAAACAGAAAGGCCCTGCACAGTCAGGTAGACATACCTGATGATTTCGATTTTCGAGGTGAATTAGAGGAAAATAGTTTTTTAAACTTCAGTGGTAAAAATGTTTTCATCTTTTCAGTAAACAAATGGCTAGAGGCAGATCATTCGGTCATGGAACTGTTATTCTGGAGGATGTTTATATTTAGAGTTTGTTATTGATCTTTTTCTGTGCCAAATAAATAAGCAAATAGCTTGGCTGCAATTTTTTCTCCTAATTTTTTATCAGGATGTTTAAGATTTTCATACAGATGAGTGGAACACAATAATCGACGGCATTTAGAAAATAAAGGACCCTTTAAATTGTATCTATAGGAAAATAACTAACTTCTTTGAAAAAGTTTAGACATTTTTCCTTGTCAGTGACAATGGCGGATATTCTAGCTACAGGACGTTCAGTCTGTACTAAATTGCTGAATACTGTTGAAGCCCATATCATAGATTCATTATCCGGCTTTTCAACAATTATATATGCTGCTGCAAATAGAGGTGGTTTTCGCGATGAGCTTCGTCTAGAAAAATGTATTTGTTCACCACAAAACAATCGATTCCGGGATTCTCAGAACCTACACAATAACCACAACCTTTTGAATAAAAATAATATCACAACACAAAATATATGTGCAATGTAAACAAAAACAAAAATAAGACTATTTAAATCCCGCGCGGGGGCATTGTATTGAAAAAAATAAAGATTACGTTTAGGGAGAATTGGGACATTGAAGGTACTGGGTTTGTAACTATCTCTTCTAATACAATAGAAAAATACGATCCGGCAACAAATAAATGGGAGCAGAAACCGTAAGAAAGAAAATGGAAGAAACCTTTTTTAGAGCTATGAAAAGAGGGCGAGGATATGCTGCTGCTGCTGTGATCAACGACAAAATTTACGTATGCGGAGGTGTTGATGGAAAGGATTTGGATTCAGTGGAAGTGTTCGACATATCCTCCGAAGTATGGACTGATTTCTGTACCCTGCCTCTACCGAGAGTGGGAATGTCAATAGTTGTGGATGGGACCAGCATCGTTCTGATTGGTGGATACATTGATTTGCATGCAAGAATGACAATGTGGAAGATGGATGTGGAAGGAAGGAACAACGAATGGATACATTTACCGTCATTGAATGAAGGTCGATTTAGTTCTTCAGCGGTAATGATGGAAACAGGAAGTATACTCGTATTTGGTGGCGATATCAACGGTATCAACGATTCCTCTTCTCACGTTTGCTCCTCCGTGGCACTATTCTCCGGTCAAAAATGGGAGTCTTTCACTCCGCTTCCAGAGCCACGAAGCGATCATACCTCAGTGGTTCTGACTACGGCAATGATAGACGCCTTTCGTCCTACGATCATGTATTCCTACGATCATCTCGTTGAGCGAACATTGAAAAAAGAAATGGAGGATCAATACTGCTGCGTTTGTGAGGAGTTTCTTAGATTCTTTGTGAACCTTTATTTGAAGGTAGGCGTCCGATAAATCGAAATGTGAGAATGTTATACTACCGTTGAGTTTCGTGAATACAACGTCCTTTCTTCCTACGATTTCGATTTTCGAGGTGAATTAGAGGAAAATAGTTTTTTAAACTTCAGTGGTAAAAATGTTTTCATCTTTTCAGTAAACAAATGGCTAGAGGCAGATCATTCGGTCATGGAACTGTTATTCTGGAGGATGTTTATATTTAGAGTTTGTTATTGATCTTTTTCTGTGCCAAATAAATAAGCAAATAGCTTGGCTGCAATTTTTTCTCCTAATTTTTTATCAGGATGTTTAAGATTTTCATACAGATGAGTGGAACACAATAATCGACGGCATTTAGAAAATAAAGGACCCTTTAAATTGTATCTATAGGAAAATAACTAACTTCTTTGAAAAAGTTTAGACATTTTTCCTTGTCAGTGACAATGGCGGATATTCTAGCTACAGGACGTTCAGTCTGTACTAAATTGCTGAATACTGTTGAAGCCCATATCATAGATTCATTATCCGGCTTTTCAACAATTATATATGCTGCTGCAAATAGAGGTGGTTTTCGCGATGAGCTTCGTCTAGAAAAATGAATAATAATAAAAAGAAGCTCACTCCATATTTATCGACTGGAAGCAAATTTGACCCACTTGATATCGACATAGTGAGAAAGTGAAATCAAGCCAAACAACAACACCTTTTGTTTCAATGCTATCTTCAAAATCACCTGAAATTTAGAAATAGAATTTAGAAATAGCAACTTACTCAATAAATCATAGCGATTAATAGATAAAATTTCCGCCACTGCTTCAGCTCTTTCGTCATATTGTGTACATTGTTCATCTGTCGGCATTTGCTTTATGAAAATTGACAACATCACTGGATTTACCAAAAGATAGGTGTCATCATAAATTAAGTGCTAAACAAAGTTATAATTAGTTTTATAAGCTAACTCCGTCTTTTTCTTTTGGTCTTGAATACGAATATAATTGCCAGTTATGTTCAAAAACTGCTTTCTTAAAAGCATCAACATTGTCTAACTCTGTTTTCCCCTGAGGACCACTTTGAACATTTATTCCCCTTTTTGAATTGTATACCTATACTAGAAAAATAATTTAGTTGAATAACATACCTGCTCTCTATTAAAGTTCCCCTCAAATTCATTGCTCATTATTCTAGCGACATCTTTTGGTGCGTAAACTTGAAGTAGATTTCTTGCGCTATCTTTTTGAACAGATGTCATCCTTGTAGTTATTGACTACAATTGGATATTGCAAAATGTAAAAAGGAACTTACAATTTTTTCAATTCTCTGATTCCCGTGTATTCTGCCTACTGGAATGTTACCGCCAGAATAACTATAAGTAATTAAGACGTCAGCAAGTAATTTAGTATTTAAAAAATGTCTCTTATCATAAAAACAGTAAATCTAAAAAATTCAAAAAGAAGTAGAAAAGAAGTTACCTTCCTTATAAACCTCTTGTTACATGGATGATGGTTTTTTGAAACCATCATTACGAATGGTTCATCAGTTTGTAACACATTTTTCTTGTTACGATGAATGCTCTTTTTTTCCCCACATTCGCTAAGTGAAATGTATTTTTGCGTTGTTGCAAATTCTTAAACAATAATGAGTAGCAAAAAAGATGACTTACTTCCTTTAACATACCACGGTGAATAATTGTCTAATGTGAGGCTGCTTACATCGCTGCAGGCCAATTTTCTCAATATGAAAAAGAAGTAAACATTTTTATCCAAGATCAACGGTACTTCCTTAAATGGGACATCAACACGGTCATACGACAACCTGGAAAAATATATAATTGAAAATAACTGACCTTCGCAAAAAAATCTCATCTATCACAAAGTCATCTGATATTGGAATATCCATAGTGTATAATCCTTTTTTCTCTACTACCTCTAGAATTGACGACTCGTTAAAAATTGATTCGTTCATTTCTCAAAATGATCCTGAAAACATGTCTCAATTTAACTGAAACTAGAAATAGAAGTTAGGTTACAAAAAAAAAACAATAAATAAAAAAAAGTAGCGCCCAACAATAAAATCCGCGAATACCACAAAAAACGAAGTAAACATAAGAAATATCAACACATACCAAACACAAAGAAAAACAAAAAAAAAAAAGTTGATTTTTCTGAAAATATTATTGTTCATCTAGATGTATCATGTGACACAAAAATAGCTGATAAAATCCCGAAAAAATGGGAGAAAAAAAATAAAATATAAAAGTATGTGATATACAAAGTATTTTAAATTATAGTATGTGATATACAAGGTATTTTAAATTATAGTATGTGATATACAATTTGCCAATAAATAGTTTATTCAGTTTTTTTGAAATTTGGAGGGAATTTTCTAATAGGAGGAGGTTTCACTTGGAGTATTTACAGTATATTCAACTGTTGCCTGCTTATCTTCTACCGGCTTCATCCATCTTATCTCTATGATGGTCTTATTTCGAATATCGAGGAAAGCACAGCCATGAAATGCCATACTGATGAATACATCAATATATTCCGTCAATGCAAACATCTCATATGCTGGCTGGTTTAATTCTATTTCTTTAGTGTCTTACCTACGGTGATACATCCTTTCCAATACAATGCATAAAATGTAGCGATTAGTGGTACTGATGAGATGTAGAGGGTAGCAAAAATCACTTTCAAACGGTAACTAAGTTTTCCCTAAATTTATTTTCTTTTTTTTTACGTCCTTACATAGGGCATGAGGTAGTAGAGCGACTGGCTATGGCAAATTGTGTTTGTCGTAAAGAAAAAAAAGGCAAAAATCCCGAATGTATAGAAAAGTATTACATGAACCACTGAACGAGTTTATTCGTGTTATACTCTTACCTCCTTGTTCTTTTTCCCCAACCGCAGACAATCCCATGAGAAAAACCAGTTCCAGGACTCCGAATACCACATATCCGATGCGAGAGATCAGGAACAACCGTGGATGATTAACATTGACCGCCTTCAACCGATCATAGCGATAAACTAAGGTTTTTTTTAATATTTTTAAACTTCTTACATCCAATATAAATCTCAAAAAGACGCAACGGAAAATGGAAATACATACATATTTGCCAGAATATGCCCTCGAAGTCTAAGTTTATAATACGTGAGAGGCTTGGAAGAAAGGCTCTCTATCGATTGATCGCTAGAGGCACAAACATTGACTTACTCCACAGATCCAATTATAATTCGTAACAAGATCTTGATGGACAGTGAGGGCCGTTGCTATAGCTATTATTGCTCCTCCGAGCGGCGGAAGAAACCCGACCCAGAAGACAATACTCGGATTGACTTGGAACAACGTCTTAAACAATTGTTAAGAAAGAGTTAAAAACCAACTATAAAAGGAGTACCAGTAGGATAAACTGGCACAAAGCGCATCTCAGCGCCCCACTGAAGAGAAAATGGGCCTATAGGTCAGGAACCACTTCACAAACAATCGGCAACTTGTATGATAATTGAGATTCGAGGAAATAATTTAATTGTTTCTTTGTTAAATCGTTACAGGACACTTGTATGAGCAGGAGAAGACAACGGGTGGGGTGGGACTACGACGGGTAAACTATACAAAAGGAAGACCACATCATGGTAAAAAAATAAAACGCGACAAAAAAAAATTAGTCCAAGTATTGGGATAACCAGCGGAAGCCTTCGCCATAGCCTTGCCTCCTCAGAACAGAACACATAAAGACTTCAACAGGCCGAGAAGCCAAGTCGTTCCGAGAAATTTCGCCTAAATGATTAAAATATGAATATTAAAGAACTATAAACCTTTTCCTGTGCATAGATGTTGAATTCCAAGATGCCACTTGAGTTGATCTTCGCTTAAAGCATTTGGCTTGTCAATTTTATTTCCCAAAACAAGAATAGGCGAAGAAGCAACCTGAAAAGATGAATTAGATATATGATAGCGGGTGCAACCAGATAAAGAAAAAGGACTAACCTGTTCATCACGAAGAAGAGAGTCAAGTTCAGCTTTGCTCTCTTGAATACGCTCCAAATCTGCACAATCCACCAAAAATACTATAGCATCTACAGCCGGAAAATAGTCTTTCCATACGCGACGAGCTGAATTTATAAAAAATGATTACGAAAAGAATGGAACCTTGTGCATGTCCTCCCAAATCAAAAGTAGTAAAACGAATACCTCCCAAGGATAATTCTTCGGATGCTGGAAAAAAGCAAATTATTCTTTGTTCTTATCACTGGTATTCCGATCATAAGGTGAACTCGCGAGACATGTCAGCTGACATTCGGACGTAGCCCCCACTCGTACGTTCAAAGTATTTGAAAGATAAAATTAGCAAAAACTATATGAAGCACATCGGTGCAATACTTTCAAATACTTGTTTGCTTACTGTGAAGCCGGTACTGTGTACTGGCCGTTATCATACAAAATTCACGGTGACATGAACCTCTCGAGTTTAAGCCTCTCAGAAACAGATCATCTGAATAAGGAAAAAACACTTACTGGGATGAAGAGTAGGGACATGCTGAGCCATTCGATCGTCCTTCAGCATATGGAGTAATGTAGTCTTTCCAGCATTATCAAGTCCAAGGAAAACCAGCTTACCATTTTTTTTGGCAAGGCCTGAGATAGAAAATATTAATAAAGGCTTGATACAAGGTAATTTTCAACAAGTCAATTCAAATAATAATTACTTATTGTTGAATTAAAACTATGCAACGTCAGCGTAAAGAATAGTCGTTCAAACTGAGCCTGCATTGATCAAATGTTATGAACATTTTTCTTTTACATCTTATTTTATTTAGTTAGTTAGTTTATAAATTGCTTTGACAAGTATTATACCGTTCCACTTCAAAAAATCAGATAAAAACCAACTTACCCAAGGCGTTGAGAATGCTGTTGAACCAGTCCCATAGAAAACTCATGATTCAAATATCTGGAAATGTTTTTTTTTTTAAAAAGTGCGAAATCATGAAGAAAAACGAACAAGAAATAAAAATATCGCGTTGGACCTTCTGACAGACAGCTATTCACGTGAGATACTCAGCCATGTACGCAGCAATTTATCGGCCACGTGTATCGGCGAGCTTTATTCTGATCTTTTGACGGGAAATTTTTTGTATTCCTGCTTAATTTATAGTTGATAAGGTGGAATAAATAGCGGAGTATATATTGGCATAAATGAAAATCTAGAACAATTGCCTAAAATTCAGACTTGTGTGGTTAATCTAAATTTAGAATTTCTCTCGTTGTTTTCGAATACATTTCATTCTTTTTCATAAAGCATTCATGGGAAAGGTGAAATAATGATTTATATGGTTAATAGAAAAATAATGACAATGAGGGAAGAGCGTTCAATATGTAACAGGAACTGACCTCTATAGAAAGAGGACAAATCACCAGAGGCGTCTCCTTCCGAGGTCAAATACATGTTTGTTTTCACTTTCTTCAGCGTCATCAGCTGATTCTCTTTAGAAAACAAGAATCCAACGTAATTTTACATTTTCAGGACGTAATAATGTCACAACTGGGCAAGGCGATGATGAATAATATGATAGGCCAAGTAAGGTTATTTTCTTCTGATTTCATTTATCTCAATATGAACTTCAGTTGGTCGCAAGAGGACTTTCTTTTGGTATTAATATGTATCTTTTACGTGTAGTAGATGCCACACTATTAGGATTAGTAAATGTCAGGTATGCTTTTTCTTTATATCCGTATTTTGCTTTCTTTCAGTCTAACTCTTTTATATAATACGATTCTTTTCTTAACAAGAGAGCCATTCCGCAAAGGAGATATTTTAAAATTACCATGGCCCAAGTTTATCAATATCATATGGCTCAGGTTGATCTGTTTCAATCTGTTTAGTCTTTTAGCCCTATTCTTGGCTTGTTGCTGTCACTTTCTGGAATTACTTTATGGACATTGTTTGCTAGTGCTGATATTCCTTTTATAATGGCTGGAAGTTTTGCTCTAGCCGCTTTTATTGAAACAATAGCCGAACCCTTTGCAGTTATTTCATTGAGGTTTGATATTTGATGATATGTCATTGGTAGATATTCTTTATCAGGCTATTTTGCTGTTTCACAAGGCCTTCTTGTCCTATTACCAAAAATCATGATTTTTTTATTCACAGTTACAAAAGTTTGGGAATTTGGGCCGTATTCAGTTGCTATTTCACAGGTAAAAGTTTCTTTTTCTTCGAATTTGTTTTATGTTCAGATATTAGCATCATCCATATATGTTGCAATCAATTTTATAGCATTCTATAATATGTCAAGGAATAAAATAACCGAACTTCCACAAGTTATTGGTTACAGAAGCTTTTTTCCGCATTTGGGGTATCAATTCATTGAGACTCAAAGTTTTAGCTCGGGTGTGGATCAAATAGCACTAAAATCTATTGGAACATTATTAGGACATTCTTTATTGAAGCAAATTCTAACAGACGGGAGTGGATACATTATGTCTTTTACGAATATCATAGCACTTAAAAATCAGGGTTCATACAGTATTATTTTTCAACTTTATTTTAGCAATATATGATGCAATCGAGAAACTTGGAAGCTTAATAGCTCGAATATTTTTAGCTCCTTTGGAGCAGAACTGTCATGCAGAATTTTCTAGAAGAATAAGCCAATTATCTGGTATTTTTGTGAGAAATAATGTAATCACTTTTCACTATAATTATGATTTTTTCAGCCTATATTTGACTCTCTTGTTAGGAACTTTACGACAGTTTTACACGGAGTCTCTGTAATTTGTTTAACAGTTTGCTTTTTCGGTGTTCCTTATTCAAAATTAGCTTTAAATATTTATTCTGGCAGTTTACTAGCAAATAGAGAAGGTTTGTATATATTTATCGCTTGATAATACTTTTCAGGCGAAATTCTTCTGATTTTATACATGTTCCTTCTCTATGTAATGGCTGTCAATGGAATTACTGAATGTTTTGCTATGGCATCAATGAAAAATTCCGATATCGGTTTGCATGGTGGATTCCTCGCAATATTTTCAATTTTACACATCGGTATAAATATTTTTCTTCTTTCTCAAATTGGATCTGCTGGTTTTATTCTTGCCAATATAGCTAATATGATTCTAAGAATTGCATATAGGTTTGGGTTTCTTGGATCTAGGATTTCCTATTTCAGTTGGCGACAAATTTCATCATTCCTGAAGGATGATACACCGTCTATTTTCGAAATTTTCCCTAATGGAAACTGTTTTATCTTGCAATTATTTTTCTTAATGGCTACGTGTCTTTCATATTTGGTAAATTTTCGGTTTAATACCAACAGTTTTAGTTCTTCGCCAATACTCCGGGTTGGATATATCCTGCTTCTCATGTGGCTGTTGGTGCCGTTCTCTTCATCCTGTACGCCCTTCAACTCTATAGCTCAGATCACGAACTACAATCCTTCCTTGGTTGGTTCTGGTCGAAACAACGTAAAGAATAATTGCCTCTTCTTCTTTTTGCCATATCATTTTATTTTTTATGGGTTGTATAAGTTGTTTGATCTCGTTTTTTTCTAATCACATGGTAAAGACGTCTCTTTTTCTTTCAGAATTAGCCTTGCGCTTGAGTGAATTTTAATTTAGGAAGGACAGCAGCGAGGCTATAAACAAAAAGGAGCAAAAAAGCAAATTGACCAGTTATAAATCTTCTTACGATTGACATAAAAGCCTAAGCTGTCCTCGAAAGAAATTGTATATCACATGCTCCGCATACTGTCTGCATATCATATATTGTATTTTTGTCACTTTTTTTCGGAGTTTTACCAGAAAAGATCAGCCCTTTTTTGTGTCATAGATATGCTTAGGGGCTTATCTTTCTAAAAAATTAAATAAGCACGTGATATAAAATAAAGTATGTAGTATGTGATATACCGCCATGTGCAGTAAACGCAGCATGTTATATACAATTTGTCTTTGAAAAACAGCTTTCACGAAATAATAGAAGACAAAGGAGCACATTACTGAACACAATGCAAACAAGTTTTCTCTTTTTACTTGGGTAGTGCTGTTTTTTTTCCTTCTGATAATAGAAAAACATTTTGAAAAGAAGGCCGACACCAGCAGCTCCGCCCCCTTCGGAGCCGTCAGCTGTCTCTCTCTCTCTTCCTCTCCCGAACATCGATTTAGTTTCTTCTGTTATTTAAAAATATGCAACTGGTAGAAGGAACAATACTGATAGCGTCTTGGTTTATTTTGGGAAATGGATTGACTTGTAAGCCAAGACCAGGCGGAACACCCGTTCCGTTAGGTGTATTCATTACCAAGTGAGTTTTTTTTCTTATTTAAAGTACAAAAAGTTTTTTTTTCTAACGTATCTACTAATTTCTATGAATCCGCCAAATCTCACGTCAATGTTTCCCAAAAAGCTTACCCTCTGCCAAAATCCCACTCTCTCTAACATTCTAACGGGAGCGAATATTAGATTAGTCGTGCTAATTTCTACTGAACAAAGCTCCTTTAGTAAAAAAGCTGCTTAGTTTAGGTCACGACCAGGTCAAGAAGTGCCAGATGTTCAGCCAGCAATACGGGTAGCACTCGATCACATCCACAATCATTCCTGCGTTCTTCATGGCTTTAAACTTGAGCTCATCTATAAAGATACTGGCGTATGGACTTTACTTTTATCATAAGCATGTCTTCAGTGTACGACGTCACTCGGTATGAGAGCACTTTTTGAACTGATCGCAGCCAGACCCAGACCAGTTGCTATCTTTGGAGGGATATGTACAGAGGTATAGGAGCGTATATTTCTAAAAAAAATATTTAGGTCAATGAACCCGTAGCAATGGCTTTAAAATATTGGCAAATAGTCCAACTCTCATATGCCGAAACGCACGCCAAGTTTGCAAGTGCCGATTCACAAGAGGTTAGTTGTGTTTTCGGCAATAGTTATTCGATTTGGACGAGTGGATGAAGCGTTGATTCTTTCGCTATATACGCATCGTTGCATTCATCCAAGAGGGAGCTGGCTCGTGAAAGAGAGGCTTTGTTTAATTTTTTTAGGGGCAGCAGCACTTATTAGTCGCCTCGGGGGGCGAAAATTGCCAGAAATCAGCGCATATTGACGACGGCTCTGGGCCTCGATGAATTATGCAGTTTCAAAAGGGCTGACTGGGTTGCCGTAACGAAAAAAAAGCAACACAAGGGAAAATTTTTCTCCAGTAATATATTTTACTTTTCTTTCCACATAAATTCAACAGACAAGAAAAAGACTGACAAGAAAACAGAAAAACAAAACAAAATGACGATGCTTAAAATATCATCGTAAATGATGAAGCATCCTTAAAAATATTTCCATGAGGTTGCCTCTTTTTGATCTTATAAACTCTTTCATGTCTATGCCTCATTATCATACTTTTTCATGGAATAATTGACAAATTACGTGAAATTTTTTTTCAGCTATATCCGACTTTCTATCGTGTTGTCCCGGGTCATCGGAATCTCAACAGTGCCAAATGTCGTCTAATTGAGCATTTCGGCTGGAGACGTGTTGGCACGATCAAGCAAAGTGACGATCCTCGCTATTCACTGGTTCATTTTTTTAAATATTTTTTCCTGGGGTTAAGCGAATAACAGTAGCATAAGTTTAAGAAGTAGTTGTAAATATTTTTTGAATGTTCCTCAATTTTTACATAATTTCACAAATAGAACACACCGAACATAGCACAAAAATGCTGAAAAATTGTTTACAATTCATTAGAATACGTACTAATGTGAACTTCTCGAACATTTGCAACCGATTTATTCGCCTAACTCTAATTTTTCTTTTAGCCTCATGAAGCCTTAACGGCCAAACTGGAACACGGTTATGGTATTCGTGTTGTTTATACGGCCGGAGTAGCTACCAACGAACGGGATAATGTTGTTGTCGAGTTGGAGCAATTGAAGGTTTGTAGAGAGATGGGAACAAGAGATAGTGTCCCAGGTCTCTAGAGACCACATTAGGCGACGGATAGATGTCGCCTTCGCAATTCCCCTACGACTTGAACGTATTTGAAAAACATGATGGAAGGTTTAAAGCAGGGCTGGGCGAAATTTGATTTTTCTTATTTTTCATGTTTTCTTATGACATTCAAAATCTATATAAAGAGAGTCAACTAGAAGTTAGAAAAAAGTACGATGAGATTTATATACAAGAAGCTGCAAAAAAGTGAGGAAAATAGGCAAATAGACTAATTCCGAAATTCGAAATTATTCAATTTTGATTTAGAGTCGAGATGTTCGAATTGTGATGGTGGATGCGTCAGAAATACTAACAAAGCAGATTATTTGCGAAGCCTTTAATAAACACATGTATGGGGATAACTATGTTTGGATCTTACCCGGTTTTCATTCAACACAGTAAGAAATTTTAAATTCCCTTAATAAGAAAATAGATGGTTGCATACAGGGCCATCAAACTGCTCATACCAACAGTTACAACAAGTTCTCGAAGGTCATTTCGCAATAGAATTTGCATTATCACGAAAAGATAAAGGATCTGTAGTTATTGGCGGCAAGGTAGGATAGTTTTCAACAACCTATTTCGCCCACAGACAGCTCAAGATGTTTGGGAAGAATTGTTAGAGACAGATGATACTATCAACATTTGGAAAGGGTATCTTTACGACGGATTATGGACCTTGGCTCTAGCTCTGAGTCAATCACTTGAACGAGATGCCGCTTTTTCACATCAAAAGCTCATCTCAGCTATTAATAATTCTTCTTTTGAAGGGGTTACAGTAAGTATATAAACGGACTGACTCAAAATTCTAGGGAAGAGTAAGATTTGAAAACAATGAGCGTCTAGGCCTAGTCGACATCAAACGATTCATTGGAGGCAATTTCAAACAGATAGGATTTTTTGACGGTGCTTCTGACACTTTTATTATTGAACCGGAGCAGTTAGAAGGTTGGCAGGTAGGTAAAAAAAGATATGGAAATATAGGAAAAATTATTAAGGTCCCATTAGACGCTACTGTCATTGAAAGAAAGCGAGAACATGTGGAAATGACATTGCTCATTGTCATGTCATTTCTCGCTGGCGTTGGAATTCTTCTGGCGTTGATTTTTCTTTTTATAAATGTTCGAAACAGGTAAGTTCCAGCTATTTATGGAATCACAAATATTTTTTCTTTTGTTATATTTAGGTTCTACAGAAGATAACCTACCTTTTAGTATATTTATTTATTTATCCTATTTGCTTGCCGCCCAAGAAATAAGGAATAAAAGGAACGAAATAAAACATGGAATAAAAAAGACATTTGAATGCGTAAAAATAGTATAGTGAAAAAAGAAACTTTTTCTCTGATTTTTTTATTATTTTTTTTTAGAAATCATCGTTTTATCAAAATGTCTTCGCCGAATCTGAATAATATTATCATCGTGGGCTCAATGTGCACATTTGCCTCGGTTATACTCCTTGGATTGGATACCCGTTTTCTTTCTGACGATGGATTTGTTCGGTTATGTTATGTAAGCAAACAGAATCTAAAAAACAAGTTTTTCAGGTGAAATCGTGGACTCTTTGCCTAGGTTTCACGCTTTCATTCGGCTCTATGTTCTCAAAAACCTGGCGAGTCCACTCAATTTTTACAAATATTCGAATGGACCGAAAGGCGATTAAAGATTCAAAATTGCTGTTGATTTTGGCCGGTCTGTTAGCCATCGACGTCGTTGTGCTTACCTTTTGGGCGATTATGTCGCCTTTTCGCTTTTCCGTCACGGAGCTTCCGAAAATTGTAAGGAACAGAACTGGATCGTATCGGATTTCGGTACTAAGCGGTATTTACCTTTTTCTTCATTATTTTTCAATTTTTGTATTTTTTTCTTGTATTTCATCTACGTAAATTGCGTTAAGAAATATTTATCAAAAGATAAAATGAAAATAGAGAAATTTTTTTTAAATGTTCTTCGTAAAAAATTTATCAAAGTTTTGCTTGTAAAACAATGCGGAGAAAAGGCAAATATAGTTTATTTCCAACTGAAAAAGCCGGGCCGACTTTTTCCGTTGGAAATATATAATACCGAAATACAATACTGACTAGTCCTGATAAAAACTACGAGGAAATTGAAATTACAGATAATGGAAAACACCGTAATAGTCCCCGAAGTAGAAGGCTGTCATTCAAATAATTCTGGTCTCTTCCAGGCGGTTCTCTATGCAATTAAAGGAGTTTTAATGGTAAAAAAAAACATAACAAAAACAAGGAAATTTCCTAGATTCTTGGTTGTTTCCTTGCCTGGGAGACAAGGAGAGTTAATGTTCCAGCACTGAATGACAGTAAATACATCGGAATGAGTGTTTACGGTGTGGTTGTCATGAGCACACTTGGCCTATCAATCTCCGTCATTCTTCAGGTATTTATTCAGCTTGATTTTTGTTATTTTAGGAACGAGTAAATGAGGCCTTCGCATTGACCTCATTCTTTATCATTTGCTCAACAACATTAACTCTTTGCCTGGTATTTGTTCCAAAACTTATAGAACTCGTAAGAAATCCACAGGTTAATTTTTGTTTATCTGCATTTTATAAGGGTTTGATATTTCCTTGCAGTGTAGTCAGCTTATATTTGCCTTTTTTCAATTTTTTTTCTGAGCAACATCTGTTTAGGGAATGGAGCCACGAGGGTATAGAAGAGGATTGATGAAATCAGTCGTTTCAAAGAATAGTCAGACAATTCAAACGAATAATAATAACCTACCGTTAGTTTTTTTTGCTTTGTTTATGAAAGGATGTTTTTATAGAAGAGATGCCGATAAGGAGCTTTTGGCAAAAGCAGAAAGTGAAAACCAAATTCGACGGAGGCATCTTCATCAGGTAGGAAATAAAAAAATGAAAATTGTCCCTTTATATTGATTCGTTTCCGAAAATTTCGAAAAGATACTAACGTCACCTGCCTTTTTAACTTCCTTTCTAATTTCCTATCACGTTCGCGATTGACGCAAAAAATATATATATTTACCAAATAAAATCACAACCTGTACTATATAGATCACGTGTTTTTAGAAGAGCACTCAGCTGTGGGATTTGTTGGATAAGCTGAGAGAGAAGGGAGACACTCAGTTCTTACAACAAGGTGAGTAAGATATAGACAAGGAGAAGAAAAAATAGAAGGGGGTTTTTAGAAACATTACAGAGGTTGTCCTTGCAACAACAGAAACGAGCAGTTATTATTTCGGCTGCTTGTGCCTTGACATGGTACTTTATGAAGGCTTTCTGAAAAAGATTCGGCTCAATCAAGCTTCAGAGGTGCACTGTGTCGCGTACATAACTTTATGGGTATTTTTTGCAAAAGCCGATTTTTATTGTCGGGTTCCTTTAAAGACTGAAACAGTTTAGAAGGGGGGCCTCGCGCACTTCTGGCTTTACCTGAACTTTGCTATGAAGTTGGTTCAACGTCTTGCAGCCGTCGATATTCCGACTGAGACATAGCTTCTCATCAACACAGAATCTATCTTGATACGGACGAATTGTGCCAGATCGATTTACCGCATAGTATTCTGAGTAACACCGCTGAAAAAAAACTTTATTCCGAGAAACCCCCCGCGCATAATGTCTGCGGCTAGATAATTGCTCCGTGTTTAGCAAAGCACGATGGGTGCTTCCTTCACGTGGCTTCTGATCATGATTCACTCCCCCTTGTTAAATTATGCTGCTTGGTTGGACTTTTTTTCAAATGAGTAAGTGTAGTTGAAGAAAAAAAACAAACATGGAGGTGGCGATAAACGCCTTTTTGAGAATTTTATAGAGAAATTCCTTCGGCAGTTGAATTAGAGAAAAATGATTACCAGATTACCTTCTCATTAAATAAACATACATTATGTTTCAAAAAAAAATGGCTCTTTTTTATATTATAAAAATAAAAAAATATATTTTATAAATAAGAGAGTATATATTATATAAAATTTAAGGGTATATGAATATAATAAGGAACTAGAAGAAAAAAAAGTACGTTAATTTATATACGCGACTCTTTGTAACATATTTCCATCCTTAAGCGTAAACAATCTATAACTTCCGTTATTCTGCATCGTACAAGAAAGTCTTTATACCTAAATGGAAATACCTAAAAACAATACCCGCCAAGACGGCATCTACGTCAAAACAAGTCTGTTTCCTGTCCCTAGTTGACATTTGCCGACTGGAAAAGTGCCCTTATAGTCAGTTATTATTTTTTGTCAACAATTGTTCTACATTTGCGTGACAAAGATGTGATCTAGGCCTCCTATGGTGGATGGGAGATCGGATGTCCTAGGCGCGAAATTCGAGCAACAATAAACAGGAGAAGACGCGCTTCATCAGCATCTCGTGGCTAGTAAAAGAGACAATAAAGATAGGCGAAATGTAATTATCCCCCAGTTAGTATAGAGGAAAAGAGTACCGATCAAAGGATAATCCCTAATAAAGCAGCCAAATTTATGAGGGGGAGATTTGTAATTTTGGGCGAGCGCTTTGAAATGCCAAGAGATCTCGGCGATTTCAGCCAAACTCGCACATAAATAATCCGGATATTAATCATTAGATAACAGCCCTCCTACGCTGTTGTGTCTACTATTTGTTCCTTCGTAATTTTTGCTGATTCCAGACCAAGAATTACCCCTGCCAGCTTGAATTATAGACAGAGTGCGAAGGGCGTGAAACGGGGATAGAAATACCTGGAGCAATCGCTATTTTTATGAAAATAGCCGGAAGAAAACAAAAAGGGTTGCGTAAAGTAGTCGGCAAAATGAATTTATCGACATATGACAAAACATTTTTTATAGATTTAGAAACGTTTTTAATAAGAACAAACAACGGGAAAAAGTAATGACAAAATAAATGAAAGAATTAAAATTATTTTCATTTTTTATGGCCGACTTTTTAAAATAGAATAAAATTATCTTGAAATCGAACGGATAAAAATTAAAAAAAACTAACCATATTTGGCCGAGGACAAATTTCCGTTCGATCTGCTATCGGATAAGAAGAATCATAGCATTCCAAAGCCAGTAATACAGGGAAAAAACTATGAAACAATAGTAATATGATCATATTTATAGAATGGTGCTTCACAACGGTCACAACGACGACTAGTGGTGATCGCCGCAGGTGAGAGACTCCGCCTCCTCGCAACATTTGAGCTCAATTGCCGCGAGAACGTAGTTTTGTTGGGATGACGGCAGAGGATTAGAAGCAAAGGAATAGACGAGAATTTTTTTATAGGGATACGTCAGCAGAAGTTTCACTTCTTTCTAATGGCCAACCAGCAGATTGGCCGTGGGCGGATCCTGATGAATCCAGCACAATGTTGTGACTAAAAAAAAGAAATGAATAAAGATTAAGCTATGAAATTATCCTCTTGCAATAAAAACACTGATAGATGCAAGAATATATACGAAGACTATTTCCACAGAAAATTGGGGTCAATCGAGTTTCGAGCTTTTCCAACTCAATATTTAAATAATCCTTTTTCCACCATATAGTCGATGGGACAGTAATGGATGTAGGTACTGATGGATAATTTGCACGGCATTGTTATGTTGATTACAAATTCAGTGGCCAGAGTCAAACTATTAGCTGAATGGAGGCCAAGAGAAAATAAAAGAGGTCATCCACCGAAAAGACGAAGTGGCGAATTAGAAGAGCATTTAGGAACAGACTAGCAAAAAAAACAAGAAAAAATTCAAAGATTCGATGACACATTAGCTAACTTGCTTGAAAACCGGGAAACACGAAATATCGAAACTTATAGTCTGTCCAAAAAAACGATTTTTTTAGAATTCTGTTAAACATCTTACACGTGCAATTTTTTCTTTTATTATTTCTTTATCTTGCTTTGAACAACATTCTTTTATATTATTATTCTCATGTTTCTGAACTACTAATATTATTTTACAAAATGAAACGGATTACCGATGATAAACTTAATAATAAAAAAGAAAACTAAAACAGCGTCAGACGTTTACCAGTGTTGTAAAAAACTGACAAATATATCCTTTTTGGGACAGACATGGAATGTTGTTCCTTTTTTTTTAAATTTTTTAATCTAAAGATCATGTTTCTTCTTATCTACATTCTTGAACAGTATATTCAACGTAATCAGATTAAAATAAGAAATTATAAACTAAAGTAGAGATGGAAAAGTTTGAGAATACGATTTTTTTCATGAAAATATAAGAGAAATTGATTATAAAAATTAAATTTTATTTATTGGATAATTTATTTTCTTTTTTTATTTTTTGAAATTGTTTTTTTACTCTCACTATTGACGTTGTGAGTAAAATGTCAATATAAATCGTATCTTCATCTTTCTTATTTGTGTACACTACTTCTAAATACGCAACCACTTACCGTTTCTTTTTTCTGATGTCGTTGTGCACAAAAGAGGACTGTCCTCTAAATCGTTTGATTGTTACGCCAGAAACGCCACATGGTGCACTCACAGTTTCATTTCTCGTTGGTAGCCATCAAGCAAATGTCCAATATACCCCGGAACAACTGCATGCTATTTATAATGAGGTTTGTAAGTGTTTTATATTTATAAATTTCAGATTTTATTCATGGTCAGAAAATATCAAGAATGTAAGGCAGTTACTCAATTAGCTCTACAAAACAGGGATAAGGAATCTGGTGGTGTTTCGAATGGAAATCTTGGTGATTTGAATAGCGTTAATATGAGACTGCAAATAGAAGAAGAGAGCGATCCGTTTGTACAACATTTTCAAAGATCTCATGAAGTCGAAAGCCAGGTTATTTGTCATTTATTATTTCTAAAGTGGTTTAGAATAATACTATTGAATCTGAAATGGACTTCAAAACAGGAATTAAAGAGAAAGCGATTAAAATGTAACTGTTCTCGCATTTTAAATTTCTGATCTGTTTAGAGACTTGTCAATACCTATTGAATTTCCGCAAATTGACAAAGATAAGCCTAGTCCTTATTTAAAGATCTCATTTCGTGATATTTTTATGCAGACAGGATGTAAATTTGTTAAAATAATGTTTTATGTTTGTAGATATTGGTTTGAAGAAAATAGAAGATATGGAGAGACTATCGCGTTGTGTTAGAAGTCCGCTTGGATGTTGCTATGATGAAGAGATCAAATGTTGGGCTATTGCTGATTCAGAGCACAACCGGGTCAGTTATTGTTTTATGTATAATTTTTTTTTAATTTTTAGGTTGTTCTTTATCCAGAAGGTTTAACTATTGAAAGCCCTAAATTTTTCAATCCTGCCACAGTTTGTGTATTGCATCCAGGAAAGAAACTTGCTATTCTTAGTGATATTTGTCTAGCCACTTATGATCATGTAGATAGATGTGTTGCTCTCGTTGTTGAAGCAAGACCTGGTACTAAACTTTTCTGTCGAGGTAAGTAATGTTTTGTTCTTTTGTACTTTTGTTTAGGATTGGCTCGTACTCCTTGTGGTAACCTTGTTACTGTACAGAAATGCAATGCAGGTTGTAATGTCATAATTTACAATATGCAGTCAATAGAAACTTATGGAGAGGTATATAATGGTTATTATTATTATTTTTTTTATTTTTGATTCTTTCTCGTATCCCACTTGGATCGCATGCAAGTAATCCTTCTTTCTGCGCTATGAATGAAAATCGTCTTGTTATTACCGATCTGGGCAGACAAGGAATGTTTCGCATAATTTTGAATAAAGATGAACGAGGTGGATCTGTCTACGCATCTCCAAGTAGGAGATGGGGAGATGTGAGTAGTTATTTTTTTTCTTACTTGTTTCTTTAATATTATAGAGTCCCGAACCAGAAGGACATTTTGAATTTGTTTCCGGTGTTCAAATGGATAAAAATGGATGGGTTATCGTAGCCGATGCTGGTGGTGGAACTCTTCAAGTATTTTTCTACTTAACTCACATTTATTATAGCTTTTTGATGAGAACCTTAATTTTGTAGCACGGCTTAGCTCTGATTTTAAACTACCTTATATGAGTTCAATATGTATCAATAACGAAGGTGATATCATGATCCTTGCTAGAAAGAGTAGCTCAATTAGTCGATCAAAACTGCTACCTTATAGGGAATTAACACCGCTTGAAGTTAGTCTTTTTATCGTATGCATTTATTTTTTTTTAGAAAAGAAGACATAATAACGGATTTGCTTTCTCTGGTATTAATCGTGGAGCCTCCAAAACAAATTCACCCTTGAGGGCATGGAAAAACCGTTTCTCAACTAATTAAAATATCATTGTTTTTAATATTGTATTACATTTTTGGTTTTGTCTTTTTTTTTGGTTTTGTTTCTGTTCGATAAATAAAACGTAATGTTTTATGTTTGTTGATTTCAAGATAGTGTATTTCTTTTATCATACCTGTAAAAAAAACGGATGCCTTCAAATATAGACTAATGATATGAGACTAAACCGTCGAATTGTCCTGTTGTATGCAGGACTGCTTCTTTTTTTAGTATTTGTTGTACAATTGGTTTTTTTATTCGGAACCAACGAGACTATCGGTAAGCCATCTGGTTATTATGACCCAAACTTTTTAGTATCAGAATCATTGGTAAAAATTGCAGGAAATATAAAAGATTCTCGCGATTACATCGAAAAGGGTTGGTGTTTCACTCGTTTATTTTCTTTTTCATCTTTTAGATGCCTGCTATTACGACAATCAATGCCCAAATCCTCAAATATTATTTCGACTACATGCTGAAACGCTAGATCATCCACCATTTGGTTGTTTGAATGATATCAAGTAGTCATTTCATTTTTCTTTCCATTTTTTCCTAAGACTTTTTGCAAACAACATTTCTGTGGGGATCAATGTCATTTCCCTCAATGGAACTACGGGAGATGTCTTAGAAGCTCACACATTTGATGTGACAACATCCGATGGGAAACTGATGACTTGGCTCCGCAGTCTACCGGAATATGCCATCGTAGTAGCCGTTTCTTTTGGTGATATAGCTGAAAGAGTTTCACGAAACGCAAGAGAATCTTTTCACATCCTTGGAGCAAAGAAAGTAATCTAAACACAGAAAAAAAACTCACAGATTGATGATTGGAAAACTGGCAACTCGTACTCTATCATAGGTCAAAGAGGCTTGCAAGGCAACGCTTTTGAGCAAGTTATGAGTCTCACTGCTCAAAAGATTTCTCATCTATTCGAAGGATGTTTCGATCTACCTATCGGCGATATTGGTCAAGTGAACATAACAGAAACTGTATCAGATGCTCAAAATATAAACAGGTTGGCTAAACTTTTTATTTTCAATTTTTTAGACTCGATGAAGATCGTCTAGAAGAATTAGGGCAAGCAAATGCTCGAAAACATTTTAAAGTACAATTAGGCGAACCTTTAGAAAATTGCGGATTGAAAGAGGACTGCAAAAAAGGTAGAAATAAATGTTTTATTTTGAAAGAAGCTTCCCATATAGATGAAATAGCTATGAGTTTCTATTCGGGCGAGCATAAAGATGATTTCCCAAAAGTTTGTGTCGGAGGTCGAATGGTCTTCGACAAAAATCTGAACAAAGCTGGTCGCGGACTAAATATTTTCTCGTTGGAGCCGAAAACTGCAAAAATCCGACTTGTAGCTAATTTTGATACGTATGAAGATGGTAAACAACAAATGAGACATTAAAAAATGCTTGTAGATTCAACATTACTTGAAGATTTCCTCGACACCATTCCGAACGGTGATATTGTCGCTGCCGTTAGTTTTGATGAGGCTTCAACTGCGCTATCAGACATGGCGAAACAAATCTTCTACGAGCTTGGTTCAAGTCAAATACATCGTCTAAAATTTCGCGCATCGTGGTATTTTGTCGGCCACAAAGGAATCAAAGCTTACACTCCATTTGAGGATCTAATTTATCCGACTGGAAATTCTTGGGCAAAGCCCATTCAAACAGCTACTTGTGTTCCTAAAAGCCGTAAGAAAAAAAAGGATAGTTAATTTTTAGTGTCGAAATGGAGCGGACGAACGGTCGAAGAAAATTCATCCGTAAAGAATTTACCAAAGAGACATTTCTGCGCTAAATATGATAAATATGACGAATTCTGCAGCGGTAAGTCCATTTCACACTAGTTTGACAAAAAAACGTTTCATTTAAAAAAAGTAATAATAGACAAACCATAAATGTTGAAAGAAAGTAATATAGAACAGCAAATAAATTGCAAAAACATACAGCACATACTGGTCAATCACACTTTTTCATCCCGTGTTTTCGGAGTTTTATCAGAAAAGATAAGCTGTTAGATATACACTATGGCACACAAACTGATAAAACTACATCAACACTAATTCAATCCTGAATTTTTTAAAATTTGGATCTTTTTGTTGTTTTTAAAATATTTTTTAGATAGTTTTATCGACAAACCTATCGCTCCTCGTCCTCTTTCAGATGCCAAACAATCCAAAGAAATAATTTATAACATTCCCATCATCCTTGTAGCAGGTTTTTCTACAAACTATTTTATATTAGGCTATTAGGTCTTTCAACAAGCTGGCTTCAAAAATGTTTAGAAACTTTGATGAATCAAGAAGGACTAAATACTCAAATGGTTTTGGTCGTTTATGACCAAGAATATAGCGAAAATGCCGAATTAGCAACACTTTATCATGCAAAAAGTCTCGCGGTCAATAGGTCTAATAATTTTGAAGGTATTTTTAAGTTTATTTTTATTTTTATTTTATACATATAGATTTATTACATATAGCTATTACTAATGGATTCCATCTATTTCCATCAGCTCCGGCTATAGCGATTGTGGAAGAAGATGTAAATAATAAAATATAAAAATAAAATTGTAGGTTATACCAACGGTCGATTGGTTGAATTATTTTAAACAAACGTTGAACACATTACTCTCAGATTCTTCTATTGACGTTGTCCAAGCATATAATGACTTTGGTGAGTAAAACATAATCAATAAATTTATGTTTCACAGGTTATTTTGCTACATCCAAAAGGTCTTCTATAGTTTATCGGGTAGATTATCATCCACCACGAGCTTCTTATCTCCTTTCTCGACGATTTTATGAGAAAAATGTGAAGAACCAATCAGGTAATTGGCTAGCATCAGAGATGAGTGAAATATTTACGGTATCATTGGGTTTTTTATGTACTCTGTATATAAGAACAAAAAAATGAAAGGAAAAATATTAAGTGTTTCGCACATCTCTGAAACAATTGATCCATTTATAGACTGCTGTAATCCTCAAGATTGGAAGCTAAAATCATCCGCAGCATTGATTCCTGAAGTTTCTAGAGTAATCGTTGCAGAAGTTGTTACACCGGCTATTCTAGAAGGACTACAACGAACATTTTCGTAAGTTTTTATTAAGTTCTAATGAAATTTTTAGAAATTCAAGCGTGACGTTGGAAGATAGCTTTCGGACAGCTGAGGATTATAAAAATGAACTAAAAAGGATATATTCATCAGCCACGACAATATCGTTTAAAAAAATCGATTGCAGCGTCTTCGCCGAACATAAGAATTCAAGGTAAAAATAATTATCAGCGCTTGTCTCACCTGTACAGTCTCGACCGGCGCTTCTAAAGGCCCCCACCATTACGACGTTTTTGGTACCTAGAAAGGTCATAAATTTGAGGTGTGTAAGCCATTCCAGCTGAAAAAGCTGTGTTAAACTTTATTTTGGAAAGCCCAATGGTTGGTTGGCAAAAATGGAAACGATAAAAAAAAGTTGCGAAATTTCTTCTAATTTTGTGTATGGGTGGATTTTGTCATCTAAATAGTTTTTATGAATAATAGTGAAATACGTTTTTACAGCTCTGTGGCTATTCACCTTTTTGAGTCCGACATATCTTCTGCTCTGAAATGTTTTAGCATTCCTCTCCTCTCTACTTATCCTACATACCAAGACATTTTCAGGTAGGATTCCTTTTTTTTACTACAATTTTCAGATTCTATCATAATGAAGCAGACTACCTCGTCATTTCCAAAGCCAGCCGTCTTCTTGCATAATACTAGTCTATTCAAAGGGTAAAACAACGAGATTGTACACATTTTCATTAAATATCTACACGTTTTGTGGAAAGGCCAGGCGATCAACGATTTCGTTGAAAGATGGTCGAGCAAGGCGATCGACATTGGCACAGTCGTCGCCGAGCCTGACTAAAAGCTCGAAGGAAGACTGGTGTTCTAGGAATTTTTTAAAAATATGCGAGCTGAAACTGACTTTCAGAGATTATCCGAACATCCATTAACTCCAGTAAAGCCTTTCTTGAATCTTTTCGCTTTGAAATAGCATCCACCCGGGTAAAATTGACGAATTCATGAAGTCCAGGAGGTTGGCGATTCTCAGAATATGCTTTTTGACCTGGAAAAAGTAAATTAAGTTTTACTGGTGGCTTTTACCGGTCGCCAGTTCATATAAAACTACACCAAAGCTGAAAACATCCAATTTTGTAGATAAAATCTTGCTGGAGATGAATTCCGGTGGAAGATAGGCCAATGTTCCCTTCCTGTGGGAAGCTATTAGGGGAGATTTCTCTTCGGCGCCTGCTTCTATCTGTATTTTTTTTCTTTTTTTGGTTTCTTTCTGACCCACCTGGCCGTCTCTACAAAGGCCAAAGTCACCTAACTTCGGCTCCAGATGCTTATCGAGGAGAATATTGGCTGATTTCACGTCGCCATGAATAATAGCAGTTTTTGCCATGGTATGGAGGAAAAGGATACCCCTTGCAGTGCTCTCGGCGATGGAGAGACGTTGTTCCCAGCTTAAAAGAGGCGTTCCTTTCTGAAAAAAACCTAGTTTTCCAAGTGAATTTATTGATGAAACATTTTTTGTATCCACGTAAAAAACAAAGTAACTCGGATTCATATGCATCTGCTTTACTGACTGCGTTATGATAGAAAGCAAAATTTGTTAAAAATTCCTTATATTCCTATTCTCACCTTGCATGCAATCCTCTCATCCAGCGAACCATTTGCCATGAACATATATACCAAACACGGTTCTGGTCCTTCCAAACAGAAGCCGTATATCGGTAGAATATTATCGTGCCGATATCTGGCCAATGTCCTCAATTCTTGAAGTGATTGTCTCAGTCGCTCCTTTTCTTTCTCCTTCCCCAATGCTCCTTGCGCTGTAATCCGTTTGATCGCGACATTCAACTGCTTCCAATAGCCTTTATAGACTATCCCGTAGCCGCCTTTGCCAAGAACATGCTTGTCAGAGAAGTGTTCCGTTGCTTCAAGAATCTCCTCGTATGGTACAGCAAGAGTATTTTGAAGCGCAGCCATTAAAGGATCCATGGTGAAGCTGAAAGGACAACATTTCGTAACAGTGACGTGAAAACAAGTAAGAAATGTTGACTTATTTTTCTAATTAAGTCTATCAGGGGAAATGAAAGCAGTTTTACCTGGTCGGATAGCAAAATAACTACGAAAATTTAGCTGTTCTCAAAATTTTTTTTTCAAATATTTCACCATGGTAGTTTTGGGATTGTTCTATTTGAGATAAATATAAAATGTATAAAAAAATATAAAACATAAATTCGATGAGTGCAATACCTAGAAGAGACCACTGTAGAAGTCGTCAACTGTTTGGAAGACGTTGAATGAGATGTTGAAGGAGACATCAATGAAAAATCCCTGTCGGCCCTTGTAGAAAACATCGAGTCGTTCTATTGTTTTCAACTATTTTTCTTGATTTTCCAGACTTACATTTTTAGAATAAGAGATAGAAGTGCCTACAGTCACCTCCATCGACGTATTTCCACCGTTTTGAATCTCTTTATTCACTGAAACTTTTTTTTTGAAGTCAAATGTTTGATATTTCAAACAACATAAAATAACTCACAATACTTATCCAGCACGGCTATACATCGTAGATACTTTGTATTTATGAATAGATTTCTTAGATCCTCTATTCTATAACCTTTTGAGCTCCATATTCGGAGAAGAAACCAGCTGCCTCGGGATTTTTGTTTTTGACATCCTTCTACATCTTTCATTGTAATTTCTGGCATTTGCATTGCTAAAAAAAGCAGTTTTAACTACTCAATTTTCAATTTTTGAGCAAGAAAATTGAAATTTTTTCTGGCATTTTTGACAATTATAGAAAAAAAAATTAGCCTACCTAATTTTATCCATACTGTTTCATCTTCCAATAATTCTCCTAATTCTTTAAGACATTGATAAGGTAATAAATGAATGAGATCATTAGATGAGATGTCTTTTAATGGCATTATTGGAAAACGAGGGCGAAAGAATTAAAGGGTATAAAGAAACCTCGCCCTGTTGACAACAAACTTGAGTTAAAGCCTAGAAAATATTTTTACATTAAATATTATATCCTCATTATCCCATTTTTATATAATAATTTTTTTGTGTTCGGTTTCCATTCGGGTAATGACTGTCTCTGGCTTTTTTTCTGTAACTAAGTTTATCCGACAAAGTAGCTTTTCTTATTACTGCTTCCCGGCTGATAAATAGCTTGATGAGTCAGTGTTCTTTGATCTGCAAAGCTGTCTTTTAGCCAATTATTTTATCGATTTTTAAGCAGTTTTCAGATTATTACCGAGAAAGCAAAGAAGTGAATGACTGAAGGGTTTCCGAGAACACCCAGTTGGGCCAGGTGACATTTTGTGTTTTTCTTTACTTTACAGATGTCATTTGAAAGCTTTAGAATAAAAATTACTACTTGAATACTCATATTTTCGATCAATATTCTTCTATTGCAGATTTGATCCCAATGAAGATCCCGTCAGCGGCTTAGAAAGGGTTTCTTCAGTCTCCAATATTAGCAGTTTGTCTCGACGTCGTCGGCGGGTAAAATATCATCCCATCTCTTTTTGAATTTTCTATTTTACCAGGAAGAGGCCTATTTTCTGAATCGTCGACGTCATTCATTTCATCGACAGCAGGATCACACAACTCTTTCTTCAAAATATGAGAGTTTAAATTATGAAACCACAGAAAATCAGCTGTATAGGGATGAGGAAAGGACGTCAAGGCATCAGGTAAATCAGAAATCAGTTTTTTTAAAACTTTCAGATGAATTTGTGGAGAATATCCATCAATAGATGGATAGCATGCTTTTTCATCGGCATCTTCACCGCTCTAGTAGCTGCTGGAATTGATATAGTCGTTCACTACAGCAAAGAGATCAAATTTGGAGTGTTGGTGAAAGGACGTAAGTTTTTTTTATGAGCCTTAAATTATGGAACTCAAAAAATAGGCCTTTATACGGAATATGTTGTTTACCCATGTGCATATGAAGAAGAAAGAAAACAAATACCTTAAAATATCTATGTTCAGTAATCAAACAGTGCAACAACGAGACGGTTAGCGGTAATTTTGGCTGCATGTGGAAGGCAATGATCGCCTGGATAGGATACAATTGTACTCTCGTCGCAATCGCTAGTTGTTTGGTATACATATCATTTTTTTTTAATCTTACAGGTCATCTATGTCTCCAATGTGGCTGGAGGCTCTGGAATTCCTCAAATTAAATGCTACCTCAATGGAATCAAAATTCCCGAGGTCACCATGCTCAAGACCCTCATTGCCAAAGCTCTTGGAGTTTCTTGTGCTGTGGCTGGCGGCCTAGCAGCCGGAAAAGAAGGACCCATGATTCATTCTGGAGCAATCGTTGGCTCCGGAATATCAGAAGGACGATGTAAATCGCTGGGATTCGATACTGGCTTCTTCAAAATGTTCAGAAATGATAAGTAAGTTAAGTTTTGAATACTTTAGATAAATCGCTGTTAAACTTAATGAAAAACATTTCTGGCAAGGACTTATTATAAAACTTTCGAGTATTCTGTTGAATTTTTCAACAGTTTTCATTTTCCCCCCTTTTCAGAGAGAAACGTGACTTCGTCTCCGCTGGAGCTGCTGCCGGTGTCGCTGCTGCTTTTGGCGCTCCAATAGGTGGTGTTCTCTTCGCCCTCGAAGAGGGTAGCAGTTTTTGGAACCAAAATCTCACCTGGCGTCTTTTCTTCGCCTCAATGATTTCTAGCTTCACCGTCAATTCAATTCTTAGCTGGTTCAATGGGAAGAGCGGTTGGCTCTCGTGGACAGGATTGGCAAATTTTGGAGTTTTTGAAAGCAAGAATTATAATATTTGGGAAATTCCACTCTTCTTGTTATGTGGTGTGATAGGAGGACTATTGGGAGCTCTGTTCAACCATTTAAATTCGAAATTGGCGGAGTATAGGAAGAAGTAAATTGAATGCTTATGCGAAATAAATAATTTTTAGATATGTAGCCACCCGTTTTCAACGTCTCTTCGAATGTCTTCTGATTGCTGCCTCTTCCGCCTTCCTTGGCTTTGTTACAATTTTTCTTGTTGATGATTGTCAACCAATCGGAGTTAATCCAAATATCACCGAAGTTAATCAAATGTGGTGCAAGAAGGGAGAATATTCGGCGGTTGCGAATCTCTTCTTTAACAACCCAGAGGATAATGTAAAGAGTCTCTTCCACAGTCCGATTAACTCCTATCGCCCATTCACTTTGCTCATCTTCTGTATCGAATATTTCTTTTTAACTCTATGGACTTTTGGAATTGCCGTTCCATCCGGCGTTTTCATTCCAGCCTTGTTGACTGGAGCCGCTTGGGGACGCCTTTTTGGCATTGGAGTTGGCAAACTGTTCCCAAACATTGTAATTTTTCTGTCCTTCATTATAAATTGTTTTAGACTGGCTTAGATCCAGGAAAATATGCGCTGGCTGGAGCTGCTGCCCAATTGGGTGGCCTCGTAAGAATGACTATCTCTCTAACTGCGATTATTATGGAAGCCACAAAGGTAAGAATGACTTCTCCAACCGTAAAAAATTCAAACAAATCGAAAAACAAAAGATGATTTGATACTCGTCGAGGTCCATTGAGATGGGATCATTTTTTGTTTTTCAAAAAACAATTTAGGACATGACATTCGGCGTGCCTATTATGCTTGTCTTAATGGTAACCAAGTGGGTTGGTGATATCTTCAACGAGGGCCTCTACGATACCTACATCGAACTCTTCGAGGCGCCGTTGCTTGGCTGGAATCCACCCAAAATGAGTAGGAATATTTTAGCTGAGTATGTCAATATCTTAATTTTTTTAAATTTCTCAGAAATGTAATGAGGTCCGATGTAATCGCTTTGGAAAAAGTGGAAAGAGTCGCCCGCGTTATGGATATTCTTCGGTCTACTAGCCATCACGGATTTCCGGTTGTTGACAGAATCGAAGAATCTTTGAATCAAACAACTTTGCCAGATTATGGACATCTAAAAGGATCTATACTGAGAACTCATTTACTGGCACTGCTGAAATACAGAGTAAGCTTTGATTTTTATTACAGATTCAATCCTCAAATTTTTAACTAACCTAACACACTTTCATAACAAAAACCATCAATTATTTTTTTTCCAGGTATTTGCTAATTCAAACATCGCTCAAACTCTCACCTTGGAACAACTCAATGATTCTGATCTGTAAGGAAGCAACCCAATAAAAACCTGAATCATTTAGGAAACTTGAAAATATTCATATCAGCCCAGAAGATGAACACTGTTGGATTGATTTCGAGAATTATATGCATCTTCATCCACATCGGGTTCCTCTCCAAGCCTCATTACCATTTATATTTCGACTTTTCCGTGGCCTTGGTCTTCGATATTTGATGGTTATCAACGATCAAAATAAGGTATTTTGTTAACAATGCTGAGCGGCATCAAATATTTCGGTATCAGTAACAAAGTGTGCAAAAATTTGAAAAAAAAAAGAAAAGAATATAATTGAACTATACCACCCAACCGTTTTTTAGTTAAAAAATTTATTTTTTTCAGCTTCGTGGCATTATTACGCGAAAAGATGTTGCTAGATTTCGAGAAAGAAAGCATAAAAAAGGATATGTCGTCGAAGAGCTTTACATTTCGGAAGACCGATCTTCCTAATGCTAAAATTGATATTTACTTATATCCACTTATTTCATCCTTGCGGGTAAATAAATTATTCTAGTTGACGGTAGAACAGTATTCAAATGTGTTTTTGTTATGAAACAGCCAGCTGACCGATTTGGTTGCCTTCAAGGACGCGCGCTCTATGGATACTTCGCGCCAATCAAGGCAATTTGAACTTATCTTTTCTCTTTCTCTTTTCAGCTGTTTTTTTTTACTTTTTTACTTTATACTGTTTGGTCAGATCCAAAAGGAGAATTTTTCTATATAGGGAAATGTAAATATATGTGGAATAGGTGTACCAACTGCAACAATTAGTATACAAATGTTAATGGATGCCCCATTTTCATCCATTTCTTGGGTACAATTTTACTTCTCATTTTTTACTCTTCCTTGTATTGTTCAATTTTGTAATAAGATTTTGCTTGAAAGTATGAAAACGATCATTTTCAGAATAGTTATTTTTCAGAATTAAGCCATAGGTTTATGTTGTTCAAAAACCCGTTGTACATCTTCTAGACATATAATATTATCTTTTACAATCGCATTCATATAGCTTTCACGTGAAAATTCGCCTAATTGTGGTTGTATAATGTACTTCGCTTTTCATGGGTTATACCCTTTGCACCCAATTATTTCGTTCTCTC
This sequence comes from Oscheius sp. DF5120, assembly GCA_932521415.1. NCBI lineage: Eukaryota > Metazoa > Nematoda > Chromadorea > Rhabditida > Rhabditidae > Oscheius > Oscheius sp. DF5120. The sequence continues at coordinate 597,502 of OW051464.1, forward strand.
AGGGAACTGTCGGCGGGTCTTTTATTCATTAGCTATTTCTATTGAATTTTTTGTTTTCTTTCATTCTTTTTAATTCGTTCTTTACAGAAATGAACGTTTCACCTACATCTGTCTCTAGTGTTTTCAATGAGCCCCCTCTATCGACAAAAAGAGAAAAAGTAAGTTTTGTATTTTCCAATATGATGTTCTAGCTCTTAAATCCTTCGAGAATAGTCTCCGTCCCTCGTGCAGCGCGTACTGCTCCAGCTCGGAGTAGATACGTTAATCATAGATTTGAACTACAGAGACCACATTTAGTCTCTTTTAAACCCGGTCAGCGGAGCGATACAGGCATGTTATTCCCGATTTTCTTGTACTTTTATTTTTAGTGCTAAAGAGTAGCGCTTATAATCCAGACTATGATGCATCATATTTTGAGCAAGTTTTTCAAGTTATAAAAATCTTAGGAGAAGGATCATTCGGAGAGGTTTTTTTACTTTTTTTTGTACCTCTATTTTATAGGTGGTATGCGTGAAATCACGCGAAGATCAACGTATGTATGCGGTTAAGCGAGTACTTGACCCATTTCGAAGTGAATCGGATCGTAAGATTAAGTTGAGAGAAGTACATAAACATGAGCTTGTTCCACCACACAGTAATATACTCGAATTTTTTAAAGCGTGGGAAGAGAGGTTAGCTTTTAACATTTATTTTTACATTAGATGCTTTAGAGGAAGGCTGTATATCCAAACAGAATTATGTGAAAGAAGCTTAGCAGAATATACCCAAATGGTTCATCCAGTTCCGGAAAATGAGGTCTGGAACTATTTCATGGATATTTCATTGGTTTGGTTCTTCACTTTTTATTTATCTATACTATTTATAGGCTGTTGATCATCTTCATAATCATGATTTGTTACATATGGACATCAAACCAGAAAATATACTTATGACTAGGGACAAAATCTGTAAACTTGGTGATTTTGGTCGTGTATTTGATCTTAAAAATGTAAGAGCAATGTCATATTTTTCAATTCTCTTCTTTTTTAGGATAGAAAAGATGTTGCTGAAGAAGGTGATAGCAAATATTTGGCTCGAGAGGTGCTCAATAATCCGCCTACAAAAGCTGCTGATATTTTTAGTCTTGGAATGACAATACTAGAGATAGCCACCGATATGGAATTACCTTCACAAGGTGACAGTTGGCATAGCATACGTGAAGGACGAATTCCTGAAAGATTTTTTATTCGTTAGTGTTATTGTTTATCGGTCTACCGTTTAGATGTTTCTACGGAGTTACGCGGACATATTATGCATTTGATTCATATCGATCCTAATCTTCGTCCTACTTCTAAGCAATTGCTTCAAATCTTCACAAGAACTATGAGATCTCGTAAGAAGCACATCTATGTTCATGAAATTGTTAGCAACATCTTTTGCTATATTTTTATCTTTTTTAGAAGCAGAGAATAATCGAATTCTTCTTTACTGGTTATGTTTATGTCCTCGCTATTGTAGCAGCCATCAAAGAATTGTTCTCGGCATGTTGGTCTACATTATTTACATCGAGTCAACCGATTCCTCATACACCTGTGACTTCTAGAATTCCGTCTTACGATTCACATCTCGATTATAGCTTCAGTGATGACGGTATGTTTCTTACTTTTACGTTTGTTTATTTATCTTTTGCACCTTTTCTACATTATTCTAGGAATTTAATATCTAAATATGCATACGAGTAACATTTAGTTTCAGAAAATCATCATCCCTTGTTGCAATACACGAAACGAACAATTACTGCATACCCAGAGAATCCTTGTCCGAGGTATCGACTGGACTTCAACGATGATACAACATCGTCGAGATCATCTCATGGAACGCCACCAGAAATTCTTAATCAGTTTGTCCTTTTTTAATTAAAATATATATTTTCAGAACACCTCCATCTGCAAAAAAGTCCGTAAAAGCATCAAATAGTAATATTGCCAAAAATCTTAATTACGGACCTAGTGGCGATTGGGCAAGAATGCCGGCAGACGAATCTGATAGTGAGGATGATATGTTTAGGCGATGGTTAGCTTTATTCTATCTTGTAATATTGCTTTTAGCACTATGACAGCTCCGCCACGTCTTCCAATACGCTCAGCATATAGGAATCGAGCTAAACGACCGCCACCTCGATTAAATCTTCATCTTTTGGACTCACCTGAGCTGCCGGAGCAGCCAGCCCGACCGTTAACTCCTCCGAATACGATTGATCGACATGGAACCACGCCAGCACGTCGCAGAACAAGAGTAAGCCTACAACAGAGGCTTATATCTAATGATGATTCTGCCGATGAATTTTAGGAGTTACTTCCCGTTTTCTTGTGTAATATAGACCCTCCTTTATGGTTGTGTGTGTATGACTTCGGGTTTTTAGAAAGAGTCTAACAAATATAGTCGCCCTTCAAAATTATATTCGGTTTACCATAACGCATTCTTTTCTTCTCTCTTGTAAATTAAATATGCGTTGAGCATATGAATTCTCTTTATATTATTTTCCCACTTTTTTAGTTATTCGCCTTGTGTCTCTATGTCTTATCCGGTTTTGTCCACCAACCAAGGATGCCAATTGTCATAGGACCGCGTGAAAAAAGCGTCTGGAACCGCAGTGACGACCGGTTAAGTGGCCAACTGCCCAAGGTCAGTCATGTTCTTCGTCAGCCTATTTAGCTGCCCTCCGGCATTCATAAAAAATCAATGTCGTTACCAGCCAAAAGGCTGATAACGCCATCCAACCGGTTGGATCAACGGGCAAACTGAATCAAATAAGGCATGTTTTATGTGGTTGTTGGCTGACATATTCACGGGCTTCCGCTCACATTTTATCAGCGCGAAAAGATTAACTTGTGCCATTTCCGCCGCGGCAACTTTACTTTCCGTGGAAAAACCTTGAAAACATGGTCAATTATATGTTATCACCTGGCCAGGCGCAAGAAAAAATATTTGCTCTAGCCATCAACCGATGTTTTTATTGCGGAGTATTATGATTCATATAGGAATTTTTCCTCTTCATCAGCTGATTGATTTTCTGACTCATACACAGAATCAGAATTCCGGTTGGGTGAGTCGGCGTTAAAGGACAGTTTTTCTTTTTTTTAATGCTGAAAACATTTTTTACAAATATAAACTTGCAAAGAAATATAAAATAATTTAAGCACAATATAATCTTTCTCAATCTAAATGTAAGGTAAGATAAAAATTAAAAGAAGTGATATACCAAGAAAGTCTACAGTACTAACGTTTTTATTTTAAAAAATAAAGGACATTAAAAAAATTCATTTTATACTCTTTTTTGCATTTGCGTAAAATCTTAGAATTTCCTTTGAGGAAATCAAGTGCCAAGTAAGCAATTTTGCTACTTACAACTACTATACTTCAATCCGTCTTTTTCATCATTTTCGGTTTATCCCTTTTTATGTCAGTTTTAGATTGTTTCTCACTATGCAGTTATAGTCAAGGACGTTGTAGATATTTTAGCGATCAAAAAAGACCCTGCCCCTTATTGGAATTCAAAGTCAGTCACACTCAAATCGTATTAAAAGTCTCCATAATCTGTCAAACGAGCTGATAACAATTCTTTTGTTGATAATACCGTAGATGGCGACAACAATGTCGTGTGTTAATCCTACCACCTTAGGTCAACGGGGGATCAGTTCTGTTGACAGAGTCTTTGTGTCAGCTGTGAAGAACAACGGCGTTTATGATTGTTTCTCTTCCTCCTTTCTCATGTTATCAGATTTTCTGGGAGAATTTTTGAGATTTTTTTTTGGAGATCTAAACATCTTTCTCGAAATAACTTCTTTCTTATTCTCTCACTTTTCATTGAATTTCCCTAAAACTTTTGGCATTTTTCTGGGTGATAAAAGTGTCCGTCAGATGGGAGACGACATTTATGGCATAAAATTAAATTATTTTTATAAGAAAATTGGAAGCTTTGTAAAAAATAATAACCAAATGTTTCTAATTAATTATTAGTTTCATTTTCTAACTCTTATTCTTTGCTTTTTTCTTTTGCATCCAAGTCATCCTCTGTCCTTGCGAGCCAGCTTTATATATATTTTATTTAGAATAATTCCAACTAAAATTAGCTTTTTTTGTCAACTTCTTGATATTTTGACTTCAAGCCGATTATACAAATTGCCTATTCCTTTTTCGTTTATTTTTTCTTAATACTAGAAATACTACAAAATTTGGCAAAAGATGTCGTCTTAAGGTGAAAATCGAACTTAAACACATTCTTGCTTAGACAATATGTGAACTATTTAGGAAAATAAATTATTTCTAAAAAAATATCTTAAGAAAGGAAGAATTGCTCTACTTAACCCGCATGGCTTAAAACATTTAATATATAGATATGGATTACTTTTCCAAAATGTTCAAAGTTTTGGAAGTGAAAATAGAAGATTTTTACTAATATCCTGATACTCCTCAACTGACTAATGAATCACAAAAGGGTCCCTTCGTCTCTCTCTCTCTCCGATTATTGATCTTTATGCAGGTGGCAAATGATCGGTTCTGTCGGGGGTCCCGGCGGCGTCACATATTGCGCAACTCCATTCTCCTCATTGTCTTTCTATATACTTCCTACAATTCTTTAATATCTCTTGAAGTAGGTGCTACTGGCGGCGAGAGAGCTCCCAGCTGCGCCTGTTTGCTTTTCTGTATGTACGCGGCGGATATTCGTCGTTTCGTCTTCCAACTTTGAAAAGGCTCTGAACCCATTCACACGCTTTCTGTGAGTCGGGTTGTTGTTGGCAAACATGAAGATAACAGTGACAATTTAAGCTGGAGGCGGAGAGAGGATTTTTCTACCGCGATAGGCAACCTCTCTACCACTATACCATAAACTAAAAATCTTTAGATAAACTAAAAGACGAGAAGAGTCATTACCCTCTTCGTTGTTTTCTATTTTTTGTTCCTTCCAGCTGTTGAATTCAAAAAATGCTTTGTCCAGCCCGTTCGGTTGACGAAGAAATTCGACTCGTCTCCTTCAAAACCGGGAAGAACAACGCCTTTTCAAGTTCTAAAAAGCGGTCGGCGAGCGGAGTTTCAAGTGTTTTGATTACCTGGAACGGTGCTATGTCTTTCACCATCTATGATTCTCCTTTTGGAATATAAAACACGTATATATGACGAGACAGACGAGACGAGTCCTCGATAATCTCCTCCTCTTTTCCGAAACTCGCATAACATTCCTCTGTCTCTCTTCACAAGAGGATCATCGATTTCACTCTCGGAACTGTATCCTTTTATAATATGACTTTTACTATTTTTAGTTTTAAAGAAATAGCTATTTTTTTGATAAACTTTGTGGGAAAAAATTATAAAAAGGAACAAAGCTATATACCAATGCAGTCTCTCCATGTCCTTTTCGACTTTATCATCTATAATTTTTAAATAATTAACGGAAATTGAAGAAATGTAGAAAAAATTAGAAGGATTAGGCTCATGGTATTTTTACTTCTTTCAAATCTACCAAAACAAAATTTCAATTCTAATGGTTGAGAGAGCTGGAGACGAGCTAAATGTTTAATTTACTTGCTCGCTCTGAGCCAAACAATGTCTATTTTTTCCGTTCCGTTCCATTCTATTTCATTCCGTTCTTTTTACAGTGATAAAACAAAGAGGTCTAACTTTGTGTAATGTGAGACAACTTTTTTTAAATATTTTATTTTTTTCTCAGGTATATCATAATAGAATTATCTATCAAAAATATTAAACAATTTTAAAAAATTCACTGCTTTTTTGAAATATTTTTCCTGATAATTTCAGGGTTGTTTCTATCTAGGTAATGCACAATACTTGAATTATTTAAGTTTTTTTTTAGTAAAAAACATTTATATTGTTTTATCAGCATATCATTGTTTTTTTCTATTTTTTCTCTTGTCTTGTAAACGAGTTGACGACTATTGACTGATAACCGAGGTAAGAGTGAGCGAGAGAAACACAATCCCGGACGACAAATATACACACAGGCGGGGAACACCTTCTTTCCCTTCGACCATTTGACTGTACATGATGAGGTGTCTATCTCCGCATCCCACAACCGTCGCCGGACAGTCGGGCATCGATAAGGACTATCATGTATTACATTGTGGCAGAGAGCTGGGTGACTGCCATGCGACGAGTCATCCGACAGAGGGTACAATTTTTGTCGGCTACTCATAAGACGAGACGACGAATTATACTTAGTTTTTTTTCTATATTCAAGTCTAACACAAATGTTTTATCTTTTATTATCAAAAAATTTTAAAATATTTAAGAGAAACGAATAACCCTCCTCCCCCCCCCCTTTTTTTTTTCGTTTACATTTTTTGATTTTAATTACTGAATTTTTATATGCTAAAAGATAGAAAATTTTGTGTAGAATCTAAGTGCAATGAAATAAAATTTAGAGATTCCGTAAATTTTTTCCTATCTCTGATAGACTTATATTGTTTATCGTCATTTTCGCTTCACTGCTATAATTTTTTATTGCCTTTTTACCTTCGTTTGAAAAAGTTTTATCTCTTTTACGACTAAAATCTCCTTATTTTCATAAAAATAGATTAACCCTTGTTTTCCTATTTTTCTATGGAAACCTCCATGAAATGTTTCGAAAATAAAAAACAATCATTCACTATATTTTCCTTCCTATATCTCTTGCCACTTCTAATTTATTGATAATACCTATTACATCAATGTTGATTTCATCTCTTTTTAACTACATCATTTCAATGCAAAACAAAAAATGGGGCTTCATTATCATTAGAATTAAAAGAGCGGACTTACTAGTTCTTGTTCAACCTCCAATTGACCTTTAACCTGATATCCTGTTTATTACCACATTTTTTATTACTTCGATTTTTCATCAATACCTTATCTTATGTAGCTGTACGATGGTGTAAAGCGTACACTTACGTCTGCAAAGAGGGACAGATAAAAGTTCCTCGACTCTTTGTACTCTTTGATCTTCTATTTGCTGAATTTTGTGGTGTAAATGTTGTAGGACTTTTCAGATCGTCTTGAGTACAAAGGCCTATCTATTTGGAGAGGTTTACCGAACCTTTTTTTCCTTAATACTATTTCACCAAACTTATTCCTGGAAAACTTCCTTTACCACAAGCAGTTAAGCATTTCGAGTAGCCATAAATACAAAATAATTTAAGAAAGAAAATAAAGATAAAGACAGTCAGGCATGCGCTCTCGCAAAAACGCTTCCTGCCTCCATCTTTTGCTCGCACGTGCAAAGCTTCCGGTCTTTCCCACCTGATCTTCCCTCAAGTGCCGTTCGCGTGTCTACCGGCTTCTTTTATTTTTTGTCTCATTAGTCAAGAGTTGTTTGTTACGTTTCGGCGCCATCTGTAACATTGGCACTTTTCTCTTTCCAAGTCACTATAAATTCCGTGATGCTTTTAAACAAGACAAACATGACCGCACCTCGAGTGCAAGATCACTCTTTTTGTCGTGATATCAAAGAGCAAAGAAGTTAGCCTTCAGGTAGACTAGCCATGGTGCTACAATTGCCACCAAATGCACCGGCTCCGAGGTTGTGTACCCTGCAGAAGAAGTCACCTGATCAGGTAGGAATTTTTCTAACAGTTTATAGATACAAAACTTTTTACGTTGTAATGTATTACAACGTTATGGATCGAGAAAAATCGATAAAACTTTAACCATTTTTTCTAAAAAATTCCGATTCACAGTGAAATATAATGAGTATCGTCTAAGAAAAATTTCCACTTTCAGGAATATGGGTACAATCTGCACGCGGAGAAGGGAAGAGGGCAATTCGTCGGCATAGTTGACAAGGAAAGTGTTGCTGATATTGGCGGATTACGTGCCGGCGATCGAATCTTTGCCATAAATGGTCATTCCATCGTGGGAGAGAGCCATAAGAAGGTCCTATTCATATCTCCTCTTATTTTTGTTATCTAGGTAGTTGATCGTATAAAAGAACAACCAACCCGCTGTGAAATGCTCGTCGTCACAGAAGAAGAGGCCAAATGGTATGCGGACAATAATATTCCCATCACGCTGAGTCTGTCAAATATTATTCGATTACCAGAGGTGAGTTATTATAAGTGTTTGCGAGACTCAATCCCGTCGGATTTGTACGGTTGCGGGGTATGGGAAAATCATCTATAGTCTCCCTTGTCACCCTTCGACGGGTTAGCAGGCTGGATGTTCCTCTTCGCATTTATTGTATGGTTTTGATTAGAGTTGTTTTTTCTATAAATATACTCCATACTAAGATATAAATTCCTAATTTTTTTTTACATTTTTTGCTGTTTACGGTAGTCCAGTTCCATCTCTCTATTTACAAATTCGGGAGCAAAGTTTTTTTTTACATATTTACATATATTTATAATACTATTTACAGGAAGCTACTAGTCATCGCGGATCCAGTGTGAATAACAGTCCTCCTCCCGCTACGTGGTACGCTCCCAGCACCAAGGTAGGTATTTTATTATACCAAACTTAACAGTTTAAAAACCTTTTGAAATATTATATATTAACGGTCGAATAATCAAAATGAGTAATAAATAAGGTTTCGGGAAGGTCAAATAGTTCAAAAAAATAGAAAAATATTAATACGTACGTTCCACGCTTGACATTTCTCTATTTCTTCTTCTCTCTTCCCTATTTTGTTCTGAATCAGCTCGCGTCTCCTTTCCATCCGCTCGTCTCTCTTCGTCTTCCTTCCGACTCCGTCACGCTGAGCTCACAATGATTCACGGATTGAGTACCTTATGGCCTCCGGCAATAGTCTTCCAACACACCGAAGCGATGCTTGCCCTGCTAGCTGTTCTTCTATTCAGCTATTTGATCGTCAAATTTATGAATGATGATTATCAAAAACAATTAGAAGAAAAGAAGAAGAAAGAAGAAGAGGAGAAGAAGAAGGAGAAGTTCGACGAAGAAAATTTTATGGTAATTTCAGTGTTAATTTGTCTTTACAAGTTTATTCATCAGCTGTCCATTTCTTATTCTTTAGTTTGAATTTTTTTCAGAACGAAGTCAAAAAAATGCGAGACTTTCTGTATTCTATAGTTGATTTCTCAATTTTTAATATCTTTTAATAGTTAATTTTTTGGTCTCATGCTACCCAAAAGATAGAGATTCATCTTCCACGTATTATTCTTCCTCGACTGATAAATAATCGCTTGTTTAACTTTCCTTGGCTCTCATCCAAATTTTACTCAAAAATTTTTAAATCTTAAAAAGAACAGAATAGAAATTTTTTTCATTTTAGTATAAAAATTGTAACAACAAAAAATGTTGTTATGAATCCTTCCATATCCTTCCTTTCTCTTTTCCCTCCAATATTCATGTCAAAAAAAATTCAATTTCCCTTCGTATCATCAAACCTATAGTTTTCTGAAGAGGTAAAAACAACTCGTATTTGTTTTGATCTATAAAGTTTCCAAAATCTTTGACCTTCTCTCTTTTTTTCCCTATAAAATGTTCCTTGCAACGCGTCCTCCCTTCTTATCAGATCTTGTCACGGAAGCCACGTCTTTTGGTTCATTCTCTAGCTTACTTCAGTCATTCTCTTTCCCTTTCTAGATTACAAATATCCCAGAGAATCGTGTGGACACTCATGCAAATATAGGGAAGGAGATGCTTGTTTACGCAACTGTCCATCGCCCCATATAGTTATTCCCATATTTGGTGTTGCACCGTAAACAGTTAAACAGTTCGGGTTAGCACACAGGTGACAGCTAGACATCCGGATTTCTGACTTTCAGGCTCTCAACCTCTACTGGGGTACGCTTCTTCATTGTTTTTTCCTTCTTTCCGATAAGCATAGACGTCAGCAAAGATTCTATGAGTGCTTACAAACCCCTTTTTCTAGAGTCAGTTAGCCTCGTGCTAGGTTTTTTTTACCTCCCTCTCACCTCAAGGTCATTTTAATAGAACCTCCGTTTTCTTCCTCTATCGACTGTCTTTCCATGCGGGTAGGTGACGACGATGATCACAAGCAATCGATCGAGCCGCCGCCGGCTTTTTATTGGCATTGAGGCAGACGACGTGTGAGTCAGACGCCGTTCCGACGACTCAGAGTCGTCTCTTTTCAAGCGACCTTTATTACCCATTTTTACGGTATAGGGAGAGAAAGGGGGTCTAGAATCGATCAACGAGAACAATGTTGTAAAACAAAAATTGTTTATTCAAAATATTATGTATTAATTGAAAAGAAAGCTATATTAGTGACAAATTCATGTTTTTCTTATTCCGAAAAACCTCTCTAATACAATATTTACTACTTGAGAAACGTGTTTTTTTCTTTTTTCTACTTGTTTATCAAAAATTGACTCTTCAAACTTGTATAGACCAATTGGAAAACAGAAAATGCTCTCAAAATTTGACCTTGGAAAATTTTTTTATAACAAAAATTTCTAAATATCTTCAGGCGAAATCATTATTATTCCAACCTTTTCCTTTTCAGTCAGCCGACCCAGTCTTCGTAGCTCCTCCTCCCCCGGTCGACGATATGGATCATCCTCTTCCCGTGATTTGTGTCCTGGTGAGTCTTTTAGGGATTTTGCAAAATCACCAATACTTTTTAACGTTAATTTCTTTAATTTTCTTCTTTTTATTCAAATTTATCATCTTTTAGCAAAAATAAATTCAAAAAATATAAAATGAACTTCAGCTTCAATTTGTAAATAACTAGAACTTTAAAAAAGAAAATATTGGTATTTCCGTCAATGTTCAAGCTGCCTTCTACCCTATCCAACTATTCTCAAATTACAGGAGAAGACTTCTCCCGAGGATGAGTTCGGTTTCAATCTTCACGCTGAAAGAAATCGTGGTCATTTTATTGGAACCGTTGATCAGGGAGGAATCGGTGAAAGATCCGGCCTCCAAACGGGACAGCGAATTGTGGGAGTCAATGGAACTCTTGTCTATCCAAATACACCACATAAGGAGGTTGTCACCCTCATCAAAAAATCTCCGATGAGCACGACTCTTCTTCTGGCGTCAGAAGATGTCGATTTATGGTACAAAACACACAATGAGGAGTTCAGCTTTGAAAAGGCAAAAAATTCAAAGGAACCTGAACAACAGCTCAGTCCCCACGTGAGTTTATTTCCATTTGGGTTTATAAAGAAATATTTAAATTTCTCAAAAATACTCACATTTTCAGAGTATTCAAATCAGCGAGGATTTCGAATATGTTGAATCACCAAATGTCGATCCTTCGCCTGTTCCTCGTAATCTCGTAAGTTATTCCTCTATCCGAATTGCTTATCTCACTCTGCCACTTGTCCTGTCCTTTTCTTTTTTTTATGTTTCTTCTGCATTTTATAGGAACAGCATGTTGACGAAGCCCCTCCTCTCCCTACAGCTCAATACGATGAGCCCCCGAGAAATACAGCTCAATATGACTTGGTTCCCGAAGGAGATCTGATGGACGAAGTCTTTGGAAACGTTGGCGTAGAAACGTCGGTTTTCATCGAAAATGAGAAAGAACAAGAACATCTGGTAGAACATCACGGTCATAATGGAGCACCATTGGTTGCTGAGAATCATATCGAGGAGCATGTGCCTGCTGTTCGTTTTTTTCTAACTTTTGTTTCACGTCGTCACTCACAATGAGGTTTTTTTTGCATGTTGAAGGGCCGTTGCAATTGAATGATTAGGGCTTATTTACGTAAGCAAAACATCATTAGCCGATATCATGTGAAGGTAAAAAATTCCTAGACAAAGCAAATTTTTGGCTTTAGGAATGCGATAGTGATATCTGGTTGGCTATTGGGCGATTGAAATTTAGAGTTTCATATACAAAAATAATCTATTATTTATTATATCTTTCTAAACTTTGCGGTTGAGAAATACAAGGATCGCATGGTGAAGTACCCCTTCACTGTTAATTTTAGATTTTTCGAATTGTGGATATTTCTCTCGAACCTTTCGAAGGTCGAAAATCAAAAAATGAGAAAACAAACATATTTTCTTCTCACCGCAAAGTAAATAAAAAAAGACGAAAAGACCTCTGGGACTTTTTATTTAAAAAAGCCAGAGTAAAACCAGTTGGCAGCTAGTAATTTGACAACTGGGGTAATTTCTTTTCGAATGTTACTTTCATACAACACCGAAAATTGATTTTAATTGAGAATTAGCTTAATTTTGTGGCTTTACGAAAGATATAAAACTTACCCCCCGCAACATTTTGATTGTTTCTGTAATTCATTATTTTTCAGTATAATGCCTATTCCTCTCCTGTTGCGTCTGAAATCCATAGCTACCATCATCACGATGGACACGATCATAATCATAATGGACATCACGATATATATCACACTGGAAAGAGAGGATACTCTAGTCCAGGATCTGGTAAGATTTTTTTTTCGGAATTTTTAAGGGAAGAAAGGCTTCTAATTAGCTTAGCAACTTATTATGGGCTCATTTTGTTTATGGTTTTATTTCTATTCCAGAAAGTGATCACAATAAGCCATTTTTTTTCGCAACATTCAATTAATTAACAATTAATCTTTTCAACTCATGAAAAACAGTTCAAAACTGATCATATGGCTTGTCACATTTCTTTCTAATTGAATTAGCGCCATATAATCCGATTCAAGGACATTCTCAAATGGGATAACTTCCGTGATCGAAATGATCTTATATCATTTTTAGACTATTGCACTTTTTTCGGAATCACATAAAACCAGAAAAACTTTTGTCTTTCCAGAGTCCTCCGAATTCGACATTTTCAATCTCTCAGCAAAGGAAGCTCGCGAACGACTTCGACAGCAAAAGAAGAAGGCCATAGACATGTCCCTCGAGGAGAAATATAACCTCGTGAGCAATATGTAAGCAGAAGAAAAAAAGAGTTGCCACAAGTGCCACTAATTGCCCTCCTAGTCCTCCCTGTCTTCCCCGTCTGTGCAATATTCTCATTCTATATATTGACCATCATATTTATTGACAGAAAGATAATGAGAGAGAATTATATTTATCCGACGATACTTTGTATGATTTTATGATGACAATGAATCCGTTAAAATTCAATAGTCACCTTCGAATAATAAAAAAATTAAGTAAAAAATGTCAGCTGTCATTTTGCCATCTGTTCAGGTTAAATTTTTCCTTGATAGATTTGATCATGATCTATCTAAGAAAAATAAAATAGTTTAAATAATTCAGTTGTCCGTACGACATGCAAAAATTTTAAATCTTTTTGTAAAATACAAAATTGAATTTTTTTTAGTTTATCTCGTCTTTTCCCGTCACCTTGACCGATGTTGATCTCTTTCGTCTCTACTCGAATTCATCCTTCTCCTGACAGTTAATGATAGATTTGGCGCCAAACTTCCTAGGTTTCTCACATGAGGAGACACGACTACAGCCACGAGAAGGAAGAGTGTAATGTTTTGGGGAGGACCGGTTACGCTTTACCTATTTAGTCGAGATGGCCGATAGAAGCTGACCAATCATGTGGACGTCTCTTCTTCTTCTCTTCTCTCTAGTATGTGGAGTAGTAGATGCTCTTCAATGTTTGAATGGATTCGAGGCAAAAATTAATGGTACAAAGGAATTTGAGATACGATCTCTGGTACAGTGTGATCCAACTGCCAGGTAGGAAGTTGTATAAGAATAAACATTTAATCACTTCAATTGCGAACGGTTTATATAAAATTATAACCCTTTCGATTTGTCTCTATTTGATTTTTTTTGATCATGCTAGAACTTCGCAATTCACAAAATGCCTCTTTGAATCAGAAAATACAAAAATAAAGATTGGTGGCTAAATATTCCTACAAAACGGTGATAACACCCTCGAAGTCAATATAATCAAAATACTGAAAAATTGGTATTCTTTGACTACATATACTTACTTTATAGTTCATTGTTTACTATTCCCTTAAAGTCTTGTTCTTTTCTATAATCGAATCTTCAGGTTTTGCGTTACTGGCTGGAACAATATGGTCAAGAACGTCTTCCTTGTCGGCTTCACTGAGATGAGAGTTTTTGGATGTGAAGGGCAAAGGGTACAATACACTGCGGATATCATGCCACGTTGCCCTGTAAGTTCTTTTGTTTTCATTTTTATTTTTTTATTTAAAAAAAAATATTTTAAATTTAACTATTTTTAGGAAGCTGGTTGGCTTCGAATATACGATCACGTTCGACATTGTTGTGAAGAAGATAACTGCAATATCATAGAAAGAGATCCAGAGGAATTGAAATCGATTTTAGATGTCTTTGGACTGAAGGAGGATTTTTACAAATACGTCGTTTGAGAAATTATCTGTCATAAGGTATCAAGATTGTAAATATTGCAATATGTACATAAAAAAGTAGGATAATGAAATTTTTTTAAAAATCGGCTATTTTTTACTTTCTTGGATAATTCAACATCTAGAAATTCAAAACCAGAGTCAACAGAGCTTCTAATTCGTGGTGAAAGGATTAAAATATCACGGATATAGCAAGTGATCTAATTTTGATAATCTTTGACAAATTAATATCGAAAAACTCAAATTCAACGTAGCAATTTGCCATTTGATATATATTTAATCAAAAAAGGTCAACCGAACAAGACAACTCGTCTTGTCAAAATTTTTCTTCAGAATCCTTGATCCTTTCTACCCATAGTAACTCTTCATTCAAAGAAAAAAATGACTCATTCTGTCTAATCTTCGTTCACTTAAAGTCATTTTTATTTGCTCAAGAGAGTTTACCGATCTGCCAAGTGGCTTCATATAAAAGCAGGTAGGTCAACTGATGGTGAGCAATAAACTGTTGGTAACATGAGAACTCTCCTTTTCCTATTTATTATTTCTGCTGTTGGATTCTGTGAAAATGTTGGTCAGAGGTTCAACAATTTCTTCACGGATCTAGGAAAAGGCGTCGTGGTGAGTTTTAGAAAATGCTGGCGGACGGAAAATTTCTTAATTACTTTGCCAATTAAAACTGCATCACGAAAACTTATTCTCAAATCTATGAAAATTTTTCAGAAAGAAGCTAACCAGTTAGCCGACCAGGTGGATCGTTTTGTGGCCGATAACAGCGATCTTGAATATCAGAAGCGAATCAAGGACCAGGAGGCTATTGACGCCTATAAGCGTGGCGAAATCAACGACGTTCAACTTCGCACAGCTCTCTGGCTCGATGGCTATGAATTCCAACAGGCGATTGATGACAGAATTAGGGACAAATATGTGGGTGGAAATACCTATCCTGGATATTACGATTCAACGATCAATTACTATCCGGGAGTTCAGTATGATCCGAATTATCCCAATCAACAGAATCAACCGAATCAACCGAATCAACCAAATCAACAAAATCATCAAAACTATCAGAGCGGTCAAACTTATCCAAATAACCAAAACAATGGAGGATACAATAGATACAATTCCCCCTTTCAAGTGAAGAAGGAGAAGAAAGCTTAAAAATGCGATGTTTATATATATTTATATAAAATTTCCATAGTGTCGTCTCCTCTTTTTCGAATGCGTTTTCGTTCACCCAATTGCAACTTGTTGATCAACTGTGCCAGAGAGACTAGAGTGAAAATATTTTGTCAAGAAAGTATTGAACTTTTCATAAAATCTCTCGATTTGAACTTGAAAATGCAATGAAAAATTGTTTTTATAGACTTTTTTTAGTCGTAAAATCCGAATCTGCTATAGATATTCACCACTCTAACTGTGGACTATAAAAATTGTTCAAAAATCCATACAAAAATGGACATTTTTTTATCTCCTAAGTTTCATATTTTTTGATCCTTTTTTTATAGGAAGTTATGGACAGCTAATGCGAAATCCCATACAAACCACCATTTTCAAAACTGACCGTATATGATCTTATTGTACCAACTTGATAGCAGATTGAGATTTTACAAGGTTTTCAAAAACACTCTCTCCGTTGGTAACAATTGCTGAAAGCGTGGATGGCGACATTCATGGGAAACGCCAAATTGGGGGGTGTTCTTATACTTTTTTGACAGACTATAGATCAATCTTTTCCGTGGCCGCCTCAATAAATGATTGTCTTACACATCTTCCTCGCGACATAACAGTTTTGAAATATAAATTATCTGCTTCCTCTTCAAGTATATCTCTGTAAACAATTTTATCATCATTAGTTCTTCTCAGTCAGTTTGTCCTATGGCTCTCTCCCTCTCTGCGTCCCTACCCCTTAGCCGTCCGGTCGTCTTCTCCGTACAACCTCGGCGGGTGCAGTAGAGGTCGCTGCCGCCGCGACGCGTCTAATAAACTTACTTGGCTGAGAGTTCGACGCGATCAGCAAGGCGTTGGCTCCACGGCGAGACTGTCCCATTGCACATCCGGGACCGGTTGACCTGTGAGGCAACTTCGAGTAGAGGTTAGCCTGCAGCTAAATTTTTGCGTGGGGGGCTGCGTTCGCGCGGCCCTGAAAAGGAATTCTATATATTTTTATCTGATAAGTGGGAAATTACCATTATTCTTAGCCTCATCTTCTTTTACCTCAAAAGTGTCTGTTAATACTTCTAATGTTTTTCTCTGCCCCATCCCACTCAACGCTCAACCATGACGCTATAAAAATATAGATAAGGTGCGTTCTCCACAACGTGAGCTTTCCTCTGAGTCATTTTTATTGACCATTTTCGTCCTTCTCCCTCAGCTGATAAAAGTCGTTTTTACTTATGAATTTCAAGCTTTAGTTATTATATATAATTTTTTACTCCTTGTTTATTTCAAATTGAAATATAATCTAATTATTCAAAATAAAAAAAAACCTGCCTAGAATGGACTACTCTGACACTGGAGGCTGTTTCCAAAACAAACTCTCCGATTATTACGAGATTCACTTTTTTGATAACATTTATGATGATCCTTTTGGAGGAATATACAAGTTTTGTGGAAATTTTCTATCAGCACTCTTGCCGATAGTAGAAGGAGAACAGGCACAGGTAAGAAAAATCTTCACTATTCAAATAGAAAAGGACCAAAGATAGGCCGTTAGAATTCTTTAACACAAATACTTAACGTATTGAGTCGCTCACGAAGCTTTTATTTTTAGTTAATGACTTGAGTTTCATTCCAAAATTTAATTAGTAAAACTTGGGAAATATAGTCTCATGTTTGTGTTACTCTTTTGTTAGAAAATCTACCAGCAAAATTTGCTTTTTTCTACATTGAGGAGGTGATAAATCTGTTGGTTTAATTTTTTGATTTTTCAACTATAAAATATAACTATAGGACTAAAGAGCTGAAAACTCAGCAGGCTTTACATTATAACATATATATCCCTCAGTTGAACCATAGAACCAAGTATCTATTCTTTTATCGTAATATCATCTTTGTTTAAGAATCTCCAATCCCTCATTCATGACCGCACTAACCGGACCGACAACTGGTACGAAGCCTTTTCCTCTCAAATGGAGCTGAACACAATTTCCACCATCTTATTCATTATTTCTTGCTTCTCCATCATCATTGGCATCTTCCTGGGTCTTTTTATTATCGTTAGATCAGTAATGAACCGCCTCAATAAGTCGAAGGAGACTTCAAAGGTATATAATCAGCTAAAAATATCCTTCCTCCAGAATCAGGAGAATCGATTAAAGCTAACCATAAGACTAGGAATAATATGTTTCCTCTTCTGTTCTATTCTATGGTGTGAGATTATGTACGGTGTAGCGTTAGCACAAATGGATAAAGAGCAGAGGAGTCTCAACTGGAAACTGGGGAATATTGTAAGAGGTGGGGGAGTTGGAAAGTTGTTTATCCATCGGACACAATAATCTATATGGCACTAAAATTCCGTTTAGATGTCGACCACTACCAGCAAAATCTTAATTTGGATTGCATTTTTACGGTTTGACATTTTGTCTATTCGTCATTAAAATCCCCAGAAATCCAGCAAGGATGAAATTATCAGCTATTTTGAAAAAGTCAATAAAGATATCCTGGATAAGTGCAAAGTGAATGACAATGGGAATCATAGAAGGGAAGAACAGGTACATAATGTATAGTGGTGTGAGGACAAAGTTTCTTAGTTTCTCCCTCCCGAGATGGAAAAAATGATACAGAAGACCATCTCCGATAATAATAAAGTCATGGATATGATCACAAATATTCAAGGAGATCGTATTGCTTATATTGCAAGTCGTCGGTCAGTCAAGACTCTTCCTGACTACTATTTCCCTGTGAAAAATCACCCTCAGTATAAAGTCCAAAAGGTCCAGGAGTTGCTGAATAGCATTAGTCAGGTTCCCTCTTTTTTTGTTTCTGTAAATTATTTTAGGAGATAGAAAGTTTTAACACAATGAAGGAAATGAAGAAATCTGACGACTGGAGAATCCGCTATCAAAGAGAGAGAATACTCTTGACGGCTCAAGCTGATACAGTCGCTAGTTTGATAAATTTTGCTGAAAAAGCACAAGAAATAGCGAAAGAGGCTATCGAGGTTGCCAAAAATTTTTCAACATGGATCAAGGAAATAGCAAAGACTGCAGAGGATGTGTATTTGCAGCAGGTAATAGCTAATATCTCTATCTATTTTGACTACATCTTATTTGTATTCTTGCCCGGCCAAATATCTGTGAAAAAATGAAAATTTATTTTTTAGCTTGCTACGAGGGAATATAATGTCAATTATGTTTACTACCATGCGACGATTGGAACGGTTGCAGCCCTTGGGCTATATTTTTTGGGCTTCGCTGCAACGGCAATGCTTTACAAAATTATATTTCCAAAAGGTAAATTTTTCCATACGAATAGCTCTTTCACCATGAAATAAGTGTTCTTGCCTTATTTTTTTTTAATTTCAGGCTATTCTTCTTTTCAAAAACAGGAGCGATTCATTGGAAAAATGCTCTATGCCGGTTTCTTTTTTTCCATCATCGCTTTAGCTTTTTTAACTGGAACATTGAAGACCATGTGAGTCAAATAACTTCTATCAGAAATTGTTTTGGGGGTAGTATGAAAATACGAGATGATACAATTTTTAAAGTTTTTCTCCTGAAAGGCTTTTTCCAGCAGCAAATCTTCTATGACACTTCGTCGCAGCTGTGATTCTCTTATCAATTCTAATCGTTTCTATGACAGCCAGGCTGATTTCTATGGGATGAATTCAAAGAGATTTTGGAAAGATGCATCAACAATTCACCCCGAATATTTTCGTAATGATACTTCCATACAGCGAATCGGTATGGTTATGCTCGGCCTTTTTGGGTATCCACAACTCCTCTATCCCCTAAATTGGAGTCCGACTGGTCTCCAGACAAAAATTAAAGCCAGTCAAGAAAATTGGATGGCGGAAATGGCAAATATATTGGCAGATCTAGAAGCGACGGAACAGTATCCATTCAGTATTGTGGGTCATAGGGAAATTTTTAATAAAAATGATTTAGAGCATCATAAACAAAATAAAATCAGCCGTCTATGAGGTGACCAGAATAAGGGATGCATATGAAGATCAACCTTACAAAATGAAAGAGAAAATTGAGAAGTTGATTCAGATATATTTGAAGTAAGAAGGGATGGCATCTGATCGTATTTCCATCAAATTTTTTTGCATTCCTATGCAAACCAAAAAAAATTGCTTTGAGACACATATTTCATGGTGAAAAGATCATTTGAATTGAAAAAAAACTCATTCAGAACAATTTTCAAAAAAAATTTCAGTGATCTCGCTTACTTCGATTTCCCCGTTGTCAAAAACAGAGCTTTTGAACTTTTACCTGTCTCAAAAAATGGTTCATTCATCACTACTACCACTAGTTATTACAATTCATGGAATACTCCACCCTTAGAGAACGAATGCACCATCGCCGTCAAGGATTATCAGAAAAATGTCTTCAATTTAGGAAGACATACGCAGGAACAGATGAATGACACAATGGTGAGTAACAGTTTAAAAAAAAACCAGTTCAGGCTCGATTCAATGCCATATTTGATGTGCGTCCGCTCAGAATAATGGTCAAGAATACGGAAAATGCTATCTGTAAAACATTCGCGGATCCTGCGTCTTCACTCCTTTTGTTTTATGGTAGGTTAACCACTTTTTCGACAGTTAAACATTTCGGTTTTCACAAACATGATAATTAGACATTTTTAAAAATAATTTTTCAGTACTTAATATCTTACTCTGGCTCGTCACAATGATTCAGCTCCTCAAAGCAGCCAGAGGATGGGAGCTAGGGAATGAGAAGAGAGTTTTTCTTGTGGCTTCAACAGAAACATTGGCTACCCCGCTGATCGACGCTCAAAAGTTAGAAGAGGCGATATACAATAATCCCATTCATGAAATTTAATGAACGATGAATAAATATTCAAACAAAAACCACAAAACGTGTTAAAGCAGTCCAAAACCCCCCTTTCAAGACGAAAGGTGATTTTTTCACAATAAATTCTATGTACGTAACGTTAGACGTTGAATTTGAATTTCTCAACTTGTTAAGATAGTTTAAAAAGAGAATTTGTTATCTCGTGAATAGGATAATGCGTTTTATAAAATTACTTCCTGCATTTGCTTCAAATGTCCCCATCTGATAATTCTCTTCCCTCGTGGCGCCGTCGGCTTATCCCCTCATTTCTTCTTCTTCTTCTTCCTTCCTCCCCTCCCTCTACTTCGCTTCAATGCATTCACTCGTAAGCGGAGAGCATGAGAACCAGCGCGACAAATCAGCCTCCTTCAAATATCTTGGAGGGGCGTCAATTCTCGCCCTGGATCCTTTCTTTCTTCGAATGTCCAAGACAAAATATGTTGTCTGTCGGCAGGATTCGGAGATCAGTGAGTTCTTTTAAGAATTGAGGATGGAGCGAAGCATAAAAAATTTCAATTGTATTCATTTTGTGAATTGGACGACATATGCCACGACCGGCGCTGAAAAGAGGTAGGAAACTTTTGTTTCACTTTTGCAGGTAGTTAAAATTGGAAACGTTGGTAGACGACATTTTTGCAATATCTCGTCCATACTATTTTCAGTGTTCGATCCGCTTGCTATTGTTTAAGAGTTAGTCTTTCTCTCAAAACAATTGGTTGTTCATAGAAGAAAAACTTTTTTATATAACATAATGAGAATGAAACCAAAAAAATTAGAGTATTAGAAATGAAGAAAAGTCATGAAATTTTGGAAAATCAGAAAAGATTAATCTTTTCAATTTTTTTTAAACTTCATTCACCTTTTTGACTTCCCTTCTACTTGTTGAACTTTACGCACCTTTTACCACCCACACTTTGATCTCTCTCTCTCTCAAAAATACACATCTTTGAATAAACACATGGGAGAGTGAAGAAGAAAATTAGTCAAAGGGACTTGGACAAAATAGCCAACCAATTTTCCTTGGCCGCAGTTGACACTTTTGAAGGCTTATTAAACTGCGGGTCGCCTCCGTCACCCAGCTCTTCCCCTAGCTCTAAACATTTTGCCCAATTTCTTTCTCCATGATTATTTCACCGATTGGGAGTTCAACAGGTTGGTTATGCAATAGATTTGATATGACTAATAAATACTTCCCCCACTCCTGTCCCCTACACTATTCCTTCTCTGCCTTTAAAATGTTCCTTTAGCCGCAATAAATCAGGCGAAGAGAGATAGACAGCGCCGACAGCTGTCACATGTATTTGACTCTGGTTCCACACCTGCGAATTTTAACTGGGAGAACGGAATATGTGGGAAAGGGAAAGATTTTTATAGTCATGTCATCACGTAAATCGTACTTAATGTCTTTGCTTATTATCTTTATGTCACCTTTAGGTGACTTCTTTCGATAAATATATAATAACATTAAGATATTTTAATTTTTCAAATTTATAAAAAAAGATAATAAAATGAAAATAGTATAAATATACAAATTTCAAGCACCTTTTTTTCTATGTTTCATCGTACTTTCATAATAATTATATTAGACATTATGTCTAATTAACTAACTATTATATATACGAAATAAAGATAATAGGGAAAATAAGAAGTAAAAATTACGTTATAATATAATAATATTTACTGGGATTACTACCATCCTGATTTCTCATTTTACCATCGATTCGAATAATGTTCGAATATTTCAAATGTTTCCTGGAAAAAATAATAAGCAAAGTTCTTGATGGCGAACGA
This sequence comes from Oscheius sp. DF5120, assembly GCA_932521415.1. Lineage (NCBI taxonomy): Eukaryota > Metazoa > Nematoda > Chromadorea > Rhabditida > Rhabditidae > Oscheius > Oscheius sp. DF5120. Next base: position 619,568 of record OW051464.1, read on the forward strand.
AGATGATTTCAATAGGGAAAAAGTAATAAACATTTTCAATCGATTTCGAACTTTATAACATATATGGATTTTAATTAAATAAATATGTTAATTTTAGTTATATTTACTAGCATTTTTCAGCCAAAATTCCAAAATTTTATTAGCTTCAATGAATCTTTCCTCATCTTGTAACAATACAGCAACAAAAAATGATTTACTATTTCTTCGTTTCCAATTAATTCATAGATTGTTTTTTTCTTTGCACGCATATAATTGTTGAAAAAAATGCCTGGGTTTTTTTCAACAATAAGCAAGGCTAATATGCTTATGAAAAATTGTTCCTTTTTGTTCTTTAAAATAACCTGTTACTACTACTATTCTAATATTCTCCATTTACCTAACAAATCTAATAATAATATTGATCTCCTAATTTTTCAAGTCAAATTTGTCTTTTCTTTCAGTTATTATCTCGACGTCCATTTCAGCTTATTTTTATAAACTTTGCTAATTAAAAACAGCTTATGCCACCGTGTAACACTAAATAAAAAATAGAACATGAAATATTATCAAAATGTGCAATTTTTTATATTTTCATGTTAAATTTTCTTCTGTACCCTTCCTTCTCCTCCCCCACATCCTTTCGTCTCCCTGCCCTTCAGCTGTTTCCGATCACTCTGTCATCATCATTTCGTTTAGTATCCCGTCGTACTCATAAAATTTTTGCAATCTTGTCCTCTCTCCTCTCTGACGTCTACGTAATCCCATATAGTTTATACAAAGGAGAAGACCGCCAGCTAAATTGGGAGCTAATGCTTGTGAGAAGGGGGAAAGGGAATTCATTCTTGGCCTTTTCGGTTATGATTCCGAGAAAAAAAGGAAGGTATGACTTTTTCGAATTTAACCTGAAGAGTAGCATGTAGTGCTTTATGAAAGTCTGTCAGTTCATCCCCAAAACCCTCGTCTCTGGATAGTTTCCAAATATCTTTTTGACAATTTTCCTGATCGAAGAGATCTCTGCTTAAAAAGTTTTTTAAAGTTATAGAAATAAATTAAATGAAATTGGTTGTAAATTGATTGGTTTTTAGTTTTTTCTCTTTAGCAAGGGTCGTGACTTGCTCTTCTATCTAGCTTAAGCCTACCAATAAGATCACAGTATAAACCATCAAAAAAATGCTGGAAAGCACGTCAGCTACCTCCTATCCTCACCTCTATTATAACCGATTTTCGCGGCTTCTCAAATTTCACCAAAAACCCGGAAGCCATCAAATTGCTTTTATTTTCGCTTTATTCACCTCTTCCGATTCCTTCTTTTCCACTTTTTATGCTTTTTAAAGGTGTCCTATAATTATACTGGAAAGAATATTTTACTGGAAGGGGGATACGGTAGAATCGGAAACAATAGCCGTGCAAATTTCTCTTTACGACGGGTATTGAGTATTGTGTCAATAAAGACAGACCATCCCGACAGATGAAGACATGTCTGGCGGGATGGCAGGAGCAACTGCAAGAATGTCTGCTTACAGGCGACGCAGAAGGACGTCCTGTTCGTGTGCGGGTGGACAAGCTGGTTCATTATATGGAAGCTTCACCAGAGTGAGTTTTTTTTAAATTTGTTAAATGGGGGACTATCGATAGTCGGTGTGAAGTATTTCTTGGTATTCATTGGGTAAATAATTATCCTTGTTATATTTTTAATTATATTTTTTTCTATATTTTCGCTCCAAAAATTCTTTTCGTAAATATTTTGTGGTGTCCGTTTTCAAACCATTTCAAAAATGATTTTTCTCAATTCTTTTTTTTTCTTCACAAAAAGTTGCAATTCGTAAATGACTAGCACAAAATAAAACTGCTTGTTTTTACCTTCTCTTTAAAAAATCCTGGCAACCGATTCTTACAAAAAAACATTCATCAATTCTCCTTTTGGTGTCTTCGAGTACTCTCTGCGCTTCATTACATGCTTGTTGTTCTGCTGAGATGGAGATGGAGAACAAAGGATAAATATGAGAGCAAGAAATTGTTCATTGACAATAATCAGAATCAATTTGTTTACAGTTTAAAAAAATTACAAAAATTATGAAAAAAATAGATATCCACAAATATTTTGTCGAATCCATAAGAATCTGGTGTACACCTTTTTTTCAATGGTAGACTTATAAAAAAAATTAAACCAATTCATAAGACTTGTTTATTTTTTTACTGTCTTCCTATCGCTACCTCCCCATTTCCTTCTCAAACCCTTTCGTTCCCATCCTTCGTGTTTGCCCGCCCAGATCCCGCCTCTTTTTCCCCATCCCTTCATTCCCCCCATCCTCTCTCCCCTTCACGACATGATCGGGTCAGTCGTCTCCTCCAGGTTATTTTTTTCTCTTTTCTATCGGGACTTCTTCGGGATGCATCTCACGTCGGGGGAACAATTTCATTATAGCGAGGGGAAGGGGATAGAATACGGATGATGGGATGAAGGAGCAGCATACAAAAAAGCGATATTCGTGAACAAAAATTAGAAAAAGAGAAAGAGAAGAAGAAACAAAGGAAGAAACTATCCTACCAGTAACAGTGTAGCGTAGTAGTAGTGTGATGCGCGAACAGAAACGTAAAATAAACGAAAAAATGCGTTATTATATTTTTCTTACCTTTTTCAAGTTAATAATTTAAAAGGTTTCGAATTTTTCTTCACCCTCCTTTTGTGTTGCTGTTCATGATCCCATTAACGTGTGTCAACAGCTGCTGCTCTTGTCGAAAAAAGATGACACTTCTCGTAGAACAAATGACCCTGGTTGTAATGGACCTCATAGAGAATCAGAGAACTCATCAAAGAACGTTTTTCAGACATGTTAGCGGGACGTTAGCCGGCCACGCACCTATTGATAGTGATCATGATGATAGCAAGATGGAGGAAGATGTAGAGGCAAGATTCACAAAGCCAAAAAATGAGGAAAATGGATCAACCGAACAAAATTCAATTCTTCGACTGAATGTTGGAGGAACAAGTTATAGGATTCGAGTGAAGAGTATTGTCAAATATGGACCGAAGACATTGTTGGGACGACTTGCCAGAATGGATAGCGAACATAGAAAACAATGGGCAGATGCATATTTTGAAGAAGAAAAAGAGTATTTCTTTGAACGTGTACCAAGGTGAGTAAAATTTTTTTCTTTGGTTGGAATATTTTCTTCCGAAATTTGCCTGCAACAAATTTGTCATTAATATCGCAATACAAATTTTTGCTACTTCAATACGTTTTCTCTCTAAATTTTTTAGGCTTCAATTTTTTTTCCTGGTTGCCTCAATTTTTTGTCAGTTTTGCGAGATATATATAAGGCTAAATCAAACTGTTCCTATTGTTTCAGTTCACTGAACAACTTAGGTATTTCGACCCCATCTACGATTTTTACGCTACTGGCAAGCTCCATGTGCCGAAGGATCTCTGCTTTGACAAATTCATGGCTGAGTTGCGTTTTTGGGCAGTCAGTCGAAGTCGGATGGACGAATGTTGTAGTCCCTTCGCTCAATACATGGTCCCTATGGATAATCAACAGGTCAGTCATCATTTCCCTTTCCATTCCAGGGGGTTTATAGGTAGCACAAGTAGCTGAGGAACAGGTTCGAAATAGATTTGCATGATTGAGAGAAAGATTGAGTGTTTATATAACTCCCATATGCTATAAAATTACGCTTTTTTAAGTTCATCCAAAAGTTTTTTGACAAATGGAAATGATAGAAAGAATTTCAGGGGAAGGATCATTTTGCTGGTTTGACTTGCTCAGCATTTCGAAGAAAACTGTGGAAAGTACTAGAGGGACAGACACAGTCCAAGTGGTGGAAGGTAAGAATACTTTTTCCTTTTTTAAACATAAATTGAGTACCACTATTTTCCCTTTTGAAAACATTAATGTTCATATCTTTTTTTTAATCATCACTTGTCAAGAGTCTAGAGTTTACTCAAATCATTGTGCCAGGCACAAAACATCAAAATTCAAAATCTAAAAATATTTTTCGTGTGTTACAATAATGATCTTTGATGAGGAACTTGTCTCACAAAAATTGCGAGCCAACAGACGTTTAGAAGCACCTGTCCGCTGTAACAGCCGTACCATTGTCTGAAGTTATTTTTAATTACGGAAGTTTTTAGGCTTTCGAAGTCATCTCTACTGCCTTTGTCGTCCTTTCGATTTCCGCGTTGATTCTGGGATCAATTCCAGAGTTTCAAGTACCTCAAAAGACGGATGACGGACAACTCGTCTATGCTACAGCGACGTATCCAACGTGAGTTCGGGAATTCTGCTTCCTTCACAAAAAAAAAACCTTCTTTGGATTTGAATTCCTTGATCATATTTGTTTATAAAATTTTGGAATATTTTAATTTTACAAGAAAAGGAACCAAAAATCACTAATTCCCATAACCTTTTCACCGTGAAATATGTGTCCTAGGGTAATTTAAATTTCTGAATTTGAGTTCTTTAGTGTTAATTTTCGCCAAAATTGGAGGTGGTTATGGATCGATGATCGGTCGCTTAAATTAAAGGACTTTCTTGTTATAATCTGCTCCAATATTATCTTTTCAGGTATCCAAATGGCGGAGGACGAACAATTGAGTCTCGAACTGTTGTCCGGGACAGCAATGACCAGCAGGTATGTCTCTATCTTCCCCTATATACAAATATAAAACTAAATATAATGACCTTTGGATATTCCAGAATGAAACAGACACCCTACCAACGCGCACGAAGGTATCTTTCCACCAGTAGTGTTTTTCACTTTTCTTCTTCTTTCCACCCTTTCATCTAACACGCGCCGCGAAATCTAAACTATTCTATTTTTTACCAACGAGGATAAATTAATCATTTTCAGATAGAAATGACGGAACATCCAGTCTTCACCTGGGTGGAGAACGTCTGTGTAATCTATTTCTCCCTCGAATACCTTGTGAGATTCTTGGTTGCACCGAGGAAATTGGTCTTCGCTCGACAGATTCTCAATGTCATCGATCTCCTCTCCATTGCTCCATTTTACTTTGAAATGTTGCTGTGGCTGGTAAGAAATATTAATTTTTACAAGTGCTAAAACTCCGACAATATGTCTTATGAATTTACTAGGAAGTCAAAAAAGTGGCTTTAATCCATGGTTTTAGAGTCATTTTTGATATTTTTCTAACGTTTTTAAAAAACTTTTTCTCCTGTGATGTAGATCGTAAAAATTCAGTGATCACATTTAAAAACATGAAAAACAAAGTGAAATCGCATTTGCTCGCCTTATATTAAGCTTTTAGGAATCAAAATTTGTATGACTGAGAAGAATAACCCTTTTTGATAGTATCAAATTATAAAATAACATAATGCTAATAACTGTTCTTCGGAAACCGTTTTATGAAATTTGATTAAAAAGTATGTCAGACGTTGACGAGAAATCATGTCCCGAGACTTGAAAAATCAACAGATGTTAAAAAGTAATGCTTCATGATGAGGTGCTGGAGTTTCATAGTAATGATAATCTAACTTTACTACTGTTTAATACAGATAATTGATTTTTGTTTGTTCTTCATCATATTCCTGTAAAAGAAGCTCAGAATAAGCTGAATAAGGTAAAACATTATGAACAAACGCATTGCATAAGAAAATCATTGATCATTTCTGGAAAACAATGCATGGTGTTTATTTTTACAGTTCTATAATACACTCTAAATTACTCTGCTAATCATTCCATATAAAAAGAAGTTTAGCAAAACATAAATAACCAGAAAATAGCGAGAAAAAGAAAAACTTTTTTTATGTACTTGTTTTCTCCCTGACGTACATCAAAATCAGCACAACGGCACAGTCACTTTCATCCGTTCTGACGAGATCTATTACAAAACGGCATTTCATATTACATCTTTTCTAAAATACATTTTCTGCAACATCACAACATCACTTTAGAATACTTTTCTTGTTTTATATTTCGAACTCAGACAACATCTCTATTTATACTTGAAAGCGGTACAATAACAAAAGTAAAAAGAAATATTTGAACGAAGAAAATATAAAAAGTTATAATATAAGTTGGCTGATCGAGAGAGACTCTGGATTTAAATTTTTCGTAGGCCATATTAATCAGCATATGTTTCGCTAATTTCGCTATCGTTAATTGTAGCACGACATTAATCCTGGAACATTCACAATCAAAGAAGAAGAAATTGTTATCAACTATTACTTATCATTTTTGAAAAAAATCTTTTCAGTGTGGTATTAGCGGTGAAAATGTTCGTAAAGTTCGTTGGGCCTTCTTGACTGTCCGTCTTCTTCGTGTCCTTCGCGTCATTCGCATCGCCAAATTGGGTCGATTCAGCCCTGGTAAATCTTTCTCCATTTGTCAAAAACCATTCAGGATTGGCCAATTTTGCTTTGACTATTCGAAAATCAAAGAAACAAATGCAAATGGTCGGTGTGGTTATGTTAACTGTCGTCGTCTTCTTTTCGACTTTGATATACTTCTTGGAGAGGGATGAAATCGACACAAAGTTCACATCCATCCCGGCCACTTTCTGGTGGTGTGTCGTCACAATGGCAACTGTTGGTGAGTCGCTATTTCCCTCAAGTCTACAATAAATTTTTAGGATATGGAGATCTTGTCCCGGTCACAGTAGCGGGCAAAATGGTCGGAACAGGAGCCATCGTCTGTGGAGTGATGGTTTTAGCTCTGCCGATTACTATCATGGTAAGAGTCTGATTCCGCAAAAAATGAGAAAGTTTTATGGGTTGTTTTTGACAAAAATGTAAATAGTGAAGAAGTGTTTTTTTTAATATTTTACATAACATTTGAAATCAAGCAATTCAAAAAAAAAAGAATTATCAGAAAAATGATACCTAAACTAGAAACAATAAAAAAGAAATGCCTTTCCAAATCTTAGTTTTGTGAACTGTAAATAATCCATTTATCATTTTTTTTGACAATTGAAACATGTTTAAAACATTTTTATTTATATTTCAAAAAAAAAATTCAGAAAAAAAAGTTTAATAATATAAAAAGTAAGAAAAGAGAAGATGAGATAATTGTTTTTTAACTATACCCAAAACATACAGTAATTCTTATATCTTACAGGTGAACAATTTCATGACGGTTGTCCGACTAAGGGAAGAAAAAATTGTCAAGAAGTACGCACAGAATCCGTAAGAGCTCCTCTTTTTTCGATTACGGGTACCAAATTAAGAAGATATATGTTAAAAGCTTTATTATCGCCGTAAAAATTGCAATGCTACAGTTTGTTAGGTCAAAAAAGATCTCATTGCTTAGTAGGAAAAAAAATAAACTGTTAGTTAATTAATAAAAACCTTCAGTGGTCTTTTTTGGTCTTCAGAATTTTTCAGATGTAGGTACCGAATTTTGTCATTGTGTGATATTTTTTTTTCTCATATAGCCCAACCCAGAAACTGTCAGGGTTAAAATTAAAAAATTTGGAAATATGTCAATTTCATTTCCCCATTGCATTAAATTTTCGAGTGTTCGAAACAGGATTAAACACAAGAAGACGGAGTATAAATAGATGTTGTCTCCGCCGTACAACCTCGACTGGTACTTTCTATGGTGTTGGGCCGCCGCGAATTTATGTTACCTATACAGGTCATAAACTTTGAGGTTTGTAACCGTTTCAACCCAGTGACAAAGCTGAGGTTTTAAAATTTTGAATAGCCCATCGAAAGTGGGTAAATTTTAAACTTATTGATTTGTGAGTTTTGGAAGTAAGACAAAGAAGTAATGGCTATTAAAATTTATACTTTCTTAGCTACTTAATTTTTACGATTTATATGATGCTGAAGTTAGAATTTTTCATATGAAATGACCGATTAGTCTTGGATCACCATCCAATCTTTGAGATTTTTGACCGAATCAATTACCCTCCGCTATGTTTCATCTTTGCACGTACTCTTTCTCATTCGACCGCACCCAATCGGATGTTTCGAGTTTTGTTCTTCTTCCCCGTTTATTTTGGTAAAAGTGATTTCTGCTGCTGATTCCGATGGACTTGTCGTCGGTTGCAAACACAAAAAAGCAGACAGGAAACCGGTGGTGTAATTTGTTTTCCAAAAGAAGGAAAGAGAAATAGAAGAGGCATTCTTAGTGAAATATACAACTTATCACATGGAGTATAATGGCGATGAAGGGCTGAAGAAAAATAAGTTAAGTTGTTTTTGTTGATTTAATGTTTTGTTCCAAACTGAACCATATGGCAAAGTACGGGAAAATGGATAGAAAAATAAAGCATATGTAAAGACGATTGTTAAACGTAACATAATATACAAAAAAGACCATTCAGCACGAGAATTGACAAGTGGTTAGTTTGACATTAGATACTCTGTCTGCTTACTGTAATTCCAAATAAGAATCAATTTGGAGTGGGAGGTGAAATACAAACATACTGCAAACTTAGATATGTATGTCAAATAATCTTGATGAATAAATTTTTTTCTGATATCTATTGGATCTTCAAAAAGATTAATAAGAGGAAATTAAGAAATCAAGCCATTCTCCCAGTGCCCCCCCCCTCTCTTAATTCGTTTGATTATCATCAAATTTTTGTCGTCGTCACGATGTTTGTCTGACGAAACATGTCGAATCGGAGATCCAAACAAACTTATTATCCGTTTCTGTCAAGGTCTTTCTTTCTTTCTCTATGATTTTATAAAAGACTGAAAACAACGTCGAAAGACCTTTCATTTGTTTTCAACAGAGATCAAAATCCAATTGTGTCTGAGAAAATAAACAAATTAGGTACGTCTGTACCTGATGGACAGGAAAAGAGAACAAAATAGATAATGATGTGGTCTTGATGGGAGCATGAAACAACAATAAATAAAAAGAGAATATTCTTTGAACTATGAAAGAAGAAGATTATTTATGTCTTCCGTCATTAAATCCACACCGGAAGTTAGAAAAACTTATCTCATTTTTTCTCAAATAATAAAATTAATGCGACATTTTTTTCTATTCCATAGGATGTGAACTGATCTGCAGCAAATTTAATATTGAGGTGAATGTATATATCAATTTCTTATCTTGTTAAATACTATATGATAGTAAATTTTGTAAAAAAACAAAGATCTAAAAATCCACTAATGAGAAAAATTAAAAAAAACAAAATTAGGCTATTAATGATTTGTAAAAGTTCCGCCCTCATTGGTTAATATTAGTTTATTTATGGGTATCTATCATCTCGTTCTCCCCCTTTCATCGTCATCTAATCGAATTTCGTTCTACTGCTATTTGTTCTTAATTTGTCTGTATCCTTCAAGGACGGCAACAAATCATAAAATTTAAGCTCTCGTCACCGTCGTTAAAGTTCATTTAGATCAAATTTTAGTTATGTGAGCTTTTACACGTAAAACGCCGTCACAACCATATCTGATAAGGCCTTCTTAGAGAAATTCTTCGCAAAACTTGCATTCTTTCGTTGCAGATGCAGTAGCAGAAATTACATAATCGTAAGCGGTAATCAATATTCAAAATAGTCATATTTCTCTCGAATTTCAGGAAAAACTGAATTTGGTAACAAAAATTGTAAGCTAAAAGAAAATACCTCTATTATGGCGGAAAATGCAATAATTAAGGATCATGAGTAATCACTGAAACTGGTCACTCTCGAATATCGAAGAAAATCAAGATTTTTAGAAGTTTGTTGACTTTTCTCGATGAGATCTACAACTTTCTAGAGTATTCCTGAACATGCAATTTTTAATCAGCTTCGTAGGAAGTGCACAACACGGATTCGTTTTTATCTTTGAATCCGAAACCAAAGACAATTTTGTGTTTTTTTGAATATTTTTTCTTCAAAACTATTTTCTTAGTCTTCTTAATCTGTGTTTTGGCTCTTCACGTTGTAATTTTTTCGAGAAATAAGAAGAATTTCAGTATTCTCTAAAGTTTTCAAGTTTTTTTTCCAGCTGATAAATTATATAAGACGACGATACGTGTAAACAATGGCTTAATTTTCTCTTCTTCTTTTTCTTCTCCCCCTACCATCAGAAATGTATAAAATGTCATGTAACACCATCTCATAAAGGGAGGGATTACACAATCATTAATTCATCGACTATATTAAATTATGTTCTTCTGTGGAGACATTTTTTTTAGGAAATATTTTGAAATTTTGTAGTACCCGTGAGACAAAAAAACTTGAGTTTTGCAAATGTGAGAAATCTATCTGGTCAATACAACGCCTTCTTAAAGGAATAATGCCACGACTTGTTGCAGAAATTACAGTAGCCAGAATTAGTTTTTCCCGTTTTTCAAAGATTTTTTGTGCTTCTTGTAGAAAAAATAATTCCTAATAATCATATCGAGGGGCGGAAAACGACAAAAATAGACTTACTGCTCATCAACTCTAATCGCGCAAAGTCCTGTAACGTTCAAAAATGTAATTTAATGCACCGGAATTCACGGAATTAATTACAACCAAAAAAATATTCCAGATTTTTACAATTTATCTGGTAAGCATAGTAGCTATCTCTCCGAGAAATGTTCCCTTTCCTTGGGGATAGAGAAGAAAGCGCCGGTTTTATCAAAAGATCATCGTCGTTTCAGCTGTCAGCCACCACTATCAGCCTACAAACTACTTTCTCTCTTTTCCTTAATTTTTTCCCTCAAATGAGCATCGACCATCGACTAATCGTCTCTCTCTCTGCAACTTCTGCACCAACCTATTAGTCAATGGTCAAGTAGTCATGTGTAAAGGTTTCGAGACTATTCACGAGGCATAGAGGAAGTTAAGTGGACCTTTAAATAGCTATTCTTGACCAAAGTTCCCTCTACCGTACCCTTATCTTTTCTATGACAATTGTCAATCAATCGCCTTTCGAAGGAATTTTGTGATATCAAAAAAGTTTTACAAATTGCTCCTGCCAGGTCATTTACCAGATGATCAGACAGATAAAACTAATAGGTCAATGATCAAACTGCCAAAGATGTTGCAAAATTTCAAACAAAAGCAGATTGCAACACTTGGATATTTCTGGACACATTTGTGGGAATATAAATCTTCAAAGTTTTTAATGATTAAATAATAATAATAATGTTAATCTATAGAGAGAATTTATTGTTAGAAAAACAATATCTGACATTCAAAATTATTCTAATATGCCCTTCTTTTACTTCCTAACTAACTACAGTAGCATCTTCCAACCCAAACAACTAATAACAAGTTCCTTCCAGAGTGTATATTTACTACTACAGTAGTTTACGATATTCCTGGAAATGATGTTTTCAAGTTGACTTTCGAAAAAAACGCTTTAATTAAGCAAATATTGATTTGTTCTTTCAAAAACTGAACCTAACTTTTTTTTCAAATGATCTAATAGGTATGGAGGGTGACAATTCACCGCGAACACCCTCTGAATCATCAGATCAACCCCAATTATTTTTGGTTCCTATTTTTTCGCATTTTTCGTAATTAAAGAAGCATAGATTTCAATGTTGTAGAAAGCAGTAGATCTTGTCAAGACACAAGGAATAGACTATCACAAGATGGGGTTTGGTTGCTTTTTGGCTAAGATATGAGGGTCCCTTGGTCTATAAAAGCACTGCCCCTGTTTGTAACCATAGATCCCGCCAACCTTTGGTTACCTATTAATCCAGGCTTTTGTACTGTAAAAGGTTAACGAGAGTAGTCGCGAAGATCAACAACATCAGGTAAAACAGAAACAATTAGACTAATCCCATGACTCTTTTTATAGATAGTATAAAGAGGAGCGGGCGTTGGGAGACAGTGGCGATCATACTTACTGGTCAATCTTCTATTTCCCTATCTGTACAAAAGAGAAAGTTCTTCTTCTGCCAACCCACCCGGGTCGTTCTGTGAAGTCTTGGCGGTCAGAGCGGGTTCCCGACCCGTATAGAAGGGGGGGAACAAAAGTCCAAAAGGAGTTGATCTTAGTATGTAGTTTCAAATGATCTTTTCTGTAGATGTCGGTTCATTTTCTTCACTTCTCTCGTTGTAACAACGCGATCTTTCATTAAATACTTTGCGACAGAGAGTTTGAAGTGATGTAAATTCATAAAGTCAACAATTTTTCTTCTTAATTTTCTCTAATTAATTTCAATCTATTTTTTTCTTGTTTTCGTTGATATAATGTTTTTGTTTTTCCGTACAACATAGAACATTCTATTTTGTTTTATTATATATATTTATATTATGTTATATTTTGCTATCCTTTTGAGAGAAACCATATCCTTTTTTTTCTTGGGAAACATTGTCACGTTAGTCGCAGACAACGTCTTCCCGCCAGTTCATTGAGTAATCTTTTATCATAAGACAAAACCGATCTGTCAACCTGATCATACGTGCCCGCTGTGATAAAATTTGCTACTTCTTGGCTCCTCCTCTTTCATCTCTCCGCCCGAACTGCAGGTGTTCTTATAAAACCAAGTTTCGGTCGTCGGTCAACGTCTTCCCGCCTCCCGCCGAATCAGCTGTCAAGAGGAGGAGGCGGGAAAATAAGTACCGTAGCAGCCACAGGCTATTTGTTTTACCAAACTCTTATAATAGAGACTCCTTATTTTATGTTATTATATTCTACTAGGCGATTTCTTTTCCACTCATTAGCTTATTTTCTCTCAACCCGAAGAAATTATTAGTTATTTTTTCAATCATTTGACTATCAATTCAGTTTATTTTGCATGCAAGCAGTGGATAACTTTCATTTTTTTTACTTAAAATTATTTATTGAATGAAATCTTTTGTATGAAGTGAAAATTGATGCTAGAAATAAGGGTTCTACTAATAATCACGAATCATCTACCTGTACTGGCCAATAACTAGAAATACTTTTTTTTTTCAAAGAATTGCCAAATATATATTGAAAACTGTATTCAAAATAAATTCCTAAAAATTTCTGAAAACAGTTGTTTGTAAAATCCTAAGTATAATTGGTAGAAATATAATATCCGCGATAAACACCATAAATAGAAAAAAAATTCATCCCCTTGTTTTTTTCCCTCATTGGCAGTTTACTTTTTCTACTAGTTCCTACTTCTATACATAAAATAAATTAGGAAATAGTCTCCGTTTTACATTTTATATGTTTTATAGTAAGAAGATCAAAAGACTCAGCAAATGTGTCAGAAGGGGGGCATAAATATTATGAGAAAGCACCCAAAATTATTATACTAGTGAGCTTATAACTACCCAAGATTTCAATATTACATGTGTTTCAAATGGTAGTTTTAAATATATTTCAAAAACAAAATCTTTCCCAATTTCAACTTTAATTTCCTCTGCTCCTCTTCTCATATTCTATTTTTTTCTTTGGTCGATTGACACACGCAGTTATGAATGACGTTTTTTATTGCAAGTGCCGTCTGAGAACAACGTTGATAACATTTATGAAGGTGATCTTGAAAAGTCGAAGAGACAGACTAAAACTGGTCTCTTCCATCACTAAAAATAAAGACGAACTTTGATGGATGAGCTGATGATGGTTACACTTGAGAGATAGTGAGAGTCTTTTAGAGTACGTCAGCCAGTTTTGTCTCTTTATTTCTGGTAACAGATTCAAAAATGTTTCTCTAAAAGGCATTCTCAAAAATGCCTTTTAGAGTTGTCGGTAATCCATGGTATCAATCAATTCCAGTATTGCTTAATACATTTTTAAACTTTCTATTTTAGTTATTTTTCTTTTTTTCTTTACAATTTTCAATTTTTGTTTTTAAATGTAAGAAAAAAGAAATAAGATTTCCAGAGGAGTACATGGTTCGCCAACGAAAAGTAGCCGTTATCGGCGCTGGAGCTTCAGGCCTCCCTTGCATCAGGTAATATAATATTTGTCTCTTTTAAAAAATTAAAACATTTCAGACATGCCCTACTCTACGGACTTGACGTCGTCTGTTTTGAGGCTTCAGAACATGTTGGAGGGTTATGGCGATATAGACCCTCAGAGCCTAGTGAGTGTTTCTGCAGTCTCCCCCTTCAAAACATTGATTTTTTTTAAAGTTTAAAACTTAAAAAAAAATTTTTGTTTAGAAAAAAACTTTTAAAATCCATGAAAATGACCCTTTGGCATCCATGAAGATTGAATAAATAAAAGCACGAATCATCGACGCAAAATGGATTTTATCAATATTTTCTATAAAATTTTTTTTACGTAGCAAGGGTGACACAAAAACTTCAGTGTAATTATGGCGGAGTTATGGGGCTTGGTATCTTTTTAGTCATATTGGAAAGGTCGGAAAAATCGGAGAAAATCATTTCTTCAAGAAATATATGTTAACTAAAATGTAACGTGGTTCATTGGCTTTATAAAATTTTATTTCAGCCTCCTCCGTGATGAAAAGTACAGTAATCAATACCTCCAAAGAGATGACTGCCTATTCGGACTTTCCTCCCAATCCGGATACTCCAAATTTCATGCACAATACAGAAATGTATAAGTACGTTAAATTTATTATTAAATTCCGGGATCTGATAATAATACGAAGATAAGGGTAAAGTTTTGAGTCGGTCACCTTATCGTGTATTTTGCAATAAGATTATATTATACACGCAATGAGCAGACACACAAACAGGATATAGAGAGAAGGAATTTGTCGATATGAAAGAAAACGTGACAAAAACCCGGGGGGAAAAAAGATATAAGAAAAATAAAAAAATCAAGGTACTTCAAAAAATTTAGATTAAGAAGGAAAAAGTTATAAGTTAAATTATAAGATTTTACGAGAATTATTAATTAATTTGATTTCTTTTTCAGACCATAGTGATTTGATTTCCATTTCTGCATCAATCTAATTTTGGTAAAAGTGCTTTCTGCTCTTGTCTCTAGTTTGTCTTGTTTTTGAACTATCAGCTAACACCCGGAAAAGACCTCTGTACCAGACCGATAGATTGTATCTTATCTTTCGAAGTTAGCAAGAAAATTGTAGGGAAAGGCGGAAAGACATTCCTGACATTGCGGGGGATTGATAGACAAGAGAACAAAGAGATAAAAAAATTTTTGTGTTTCTTGAATTTTATTTAATCACATGACCGATATTACCAAAGATTTTAGATATCTCAGCAGCTATTGTGACCACTATAACCTCCGTCAATATATTCGTTTCAATCACAAGGTACAAAATGTTCTGAGGAGTGAAGATTACAGCACTACAGGGCAATGGAAGGTCGTCTATGTGACACCGTGAGTATTTCAAGTTTTTCTAAAATGTAAAAAAAAGCTTACTATTTTTCATTCGTAGCTATAAAAAAATTTTTTTTTAATCAAAAATAATTACAGGGAAGGAGAAGAAAAAGTAGAAGTCTTTGATGGAATTCTCATGTGTTCTGGTCATCATTCGGTTCCCTACGTACCAGAACCATGGGAGGGACAAGAGAAGTTCAAAGGAAAAGTGTTTCACAGCCTCTATTATAAGGATCACAGAGGTGGGTGCCACTGTTTGTTTGTTGAATATAACCCACTAATTGGCAACGAAAATTACGGAAAAGTTTTTTTTCGTACCGTTAATAAGGTGAATTTTGGAAAAATAACTAGTAATCAATCTAGTTACCTTTTTTTCATATTTAATCTTTTAAAATAGAAAAACTGACTCACCGCCGTGTTCTTTCCCCATGGTCAA